>OU383776.1:70669978-71263274 GCA_910950805.1 Acrocephalus scirpaceus scirpaceus
GAATCCACATGATTAATAAATGACTTAAGGGCTGTTGCCAACAGTGGAATTTTGGGTTCTTTGGTGACAGGTCAGCTTCTATGGAACCAGGCCTGCTAGAGCCAGATGGGCTCTCCATCTGTGTAACAAGGAGATTTTGAAGGAACTAATGGGAAAAAAAAGAAGGTGGATCACCTTTGGAAAAAGGGGCAGGTAACTCAGGAAATGTTTAAGGTGTATGAAAGAAAAATTGGAGAATATGTGGTAGGGAATTCAGTAATCAAAGGTGGGGAAAAGGCCTCTGCCTTAAAGTACCTAAGGTATTTTAACTTTTGTGTCAGTTTTAAACAGTGAGATAGGGTATGCTCAGGACAAGTGTCCTCCGGGCTGGTAGGTGGGGACAGGGAGCAGAACAACCGATCCGTAATCCGGGAGGAAGCAGTCAGAGACCTGCTGAGTTTCTTAGATGCTCCCAGGTGTCTCTAGGATCAGATGGGACCCATCTTGTGGGGATGAGGAAGCTGGTGGATGAGCTCACCAAGTTGCTCTCAGTCATTTATCATCAGTCCTGGCTCACTGGGGAGGTCCTAGAGGGCTGGAGGTGCCAATGTGACCCCATCCCCAAAAAGGGCCTGGAAGGAGGACCTGAGGAACTCTGGGTCTGTCAGCTTGACCTTGGTGCTTGTCAGCTTGACCTTGGTGCCTGTCAGGGTTATGAAGCAGATCACTTTGAGTGCTATAACATGACACCCACACGATGGCCAGGGGATCAGACCCAGCCACTGTGGATTTAGGAGAGGCACGTTTTCTCTGACAAACCTGGTCTCCTTGTATGATGAGGTAACTTGGGTGGTGGGTGAGGGAAAGGTTGTGGATGTTGTGTGCCTGGACTTCAGCAAGGCCTTTCACACCATGAAAGGCCTTGAGCATTCACACTATGAGCCACAGCATTCCCTGGAAAAGCTGCAGCCCAAAATTTGGAAAGTTGTATTCTTCACTGGGTCAAGAACTGCTTGGAAGCTGGGCCAAGAGTGGTGGGGAGTAGTGCCCCATCCAGCTGGGAGCCAGTCACTAGTGGTGTGTTGCGGCTTTGGCTCCGCGACCCCCTGGACCATGTTGGTGAGGACTAAGGAGGTAAATAAAAGGACGGGTACAATGGAAATGTCCAGAAAGTAAAAAGATTTAATGATGGAAACAACAGGAGAAGCCAAACAACAGTCTGGGACTAATTCCTAAGACCCAGGATAGGGTAGATAGGATACACGTACACAGTTGATTGAAGGTCGGAGCTGAGGGTAGGGGGTCCAAGTAGAAGCAGTAATTCAGAATATGTAAAACTCTGCACTGACAACCAATCAGGGAGGAAGAACTAGAGAATCTTGTAGAACCACAACCTTATGTGAACAGAACTATTACCATACTATTTCCCAAGAGTCAAAGCTACTTGAATCATGCTTGCCGTAAGCTGAGAATTGGTTAGGTTAACTACAGACCAGGGTCCCATGGTTCTCAAGCTGATGCCCTCAGGCAGCTGGACTCCCACTTGACTCCCAGTGTTGTCCCCAGGGACCAGTGCTAAGCCCAGTCCTGTTTAATATCTTTATTGATGAGATCTGGATGAAGGGATTGAATTGTCCATGAATAAAGCTGGACATGACACCAGGCTGGGTGTGAGTGTCCATCTGTTGGAAGATAGGAAGCCTCTACAGAGGGACCTGGATAGGCTGGATAGATGGGCTGAGTCCAGTAAGATGTTTAACAAATCCAAGTGCCTGGTCCTGCTCTTTGGCCACAATGACTCCTGAAGCACTCCAGGCTGGGGACAGAGTGGCTGGACATCAGGCAGCCACAAAGAGACCTGGGGGACTGACGAACAACAGACTGAACATGAGCTAGCAGTGTGCCCTGGTGGCCAAGAAGGCCAACAGCACTAGCCTGGGTCAGGAATGGTGTGGCCAGCAGGACCAGGGAGGGCCACTGGTGAGGCCACACCTTGAGTGCTGTGTTTATTTATAGGCCTCTCAATTTAGGATAAGGATAATTTAGTTGATAAGGTGGTATTAGGGCACTGCTTGGACTTCGATGATCTCCAAGGTCCTTCCCAATCTGATTGTTTCTGTGATTCTGTGGAATGTCCAAGCCCTTTCTTAAGTGGAAACATGACTATGGAGAGTATTAATTTATAACCAATGATGTAGTTAATCGGGATCACTCTTCATTACTTTTTAATAACAAGATGGCTGTTTGAATGTAAAACAAATCAATTATTTAAGACTAAAATTCCTGTTTCAACCGCATTGAAGGAATACTTAGTTTCTCAGACTTGCACAGAAAAGCTTGGAAAGTAGAACTATACTCCTACAATACTGGATTGTAGCTTTTTCAATCTCAAACGTTACATGTCTATGATGGATTTTTCTGTTTTAGTATTACAATCAGTACTAGTAATATATTTTATTTTCCTCCAGTTATTAAACTGTTCTTATTTCAACCCATGGAGTTTCCTTTTCTCTTATTCTCCCTGGAGAAGTGAGTAACTACCTGCATGGTACTGAGTTGCCAGCTGGGATTAAGCCATGAGAACAAAAGTGACATTTCATATATTTCCTGTGCTATTTCAAGATCCCCTGTAGGCAAATGAAAAAGTAAAAAAAAAAAAAACCACCACAGCACTTCCCATCTTTCATTAGAAACTTTATTGTATTAACCTATAGGTATGTGAAGTGAAGTGAAATATATGGTAGAGAGAGGGAGAATGATGAACATCAGTCATCTTTGGAAAATACATGTTTTCACAACAAAACACTTTTTTTTTGTTACAAGTAAGAAAAAAAGAGCCAGGCATACTTGATAGGTTTTCTTTAAAAATGTAACACAGTTCATATCAAAGTGAAGTCTTGCAGGCTAAAAAACTGAAGAGTTATATTCAGTGCTCTAGCACTAGTATGAGTGTATCAAATGACAAAGTTTTTGCTACAGTAATTGATAAACATACACTCATTTGTTTTCAGTAATTTCAGATACTGTATATACAACTTCTAATATAAAGCATTTTTTGTCAAAACTACCTCTGTGTTCTTCAGTCTGGACTTTAGAGCTTCGGTGTAAGAATTACTGTTTGGACACGGATTAAAAAATCGTTAGTGTACTAGAAAATTCAATATATTTAGAGTAACACATTCCTTGCTTTTGATTTTATCCTAACTCCAATATGAACTTGCAGATTGTCTCAGCAGAAAGTGTGAGTACCATGAAATCTTCCTTCCTGTCATCTGCATGTGCATCTCCAGTTAATGGAAGTTGTCTGGGTGGATCAAGATGAGGACAGATTTTATGTGTAACAGTGTGTTGTGATTAAAATCTTGGCTATAATAGAAAGCTGTGAGGTTCATTATGCTTCTAAGTGACCTGAATTAATAATGCCTACAATATTTAAAGCCTGAAGTTTATACTCACTACTTTTAAGTCAGCTATTAACTTGGTGTGCAGCGTTTTATTAAAATGGTTACATGTTGCTAGGGGAGACCCACCTCCATTTTCAATGCTATATTTTGTCACTATTGTAATGTGACTATATAGAGGCAAGACACTGTTTTCTGTTCCTGTCTGTGGTGAAGTCAGTTCTCTGAGTGCTTGCCAGAACTGCTCCATCAACTGAGCCATTCAGTCTCTTCCACCCTACAGAATGCACCTTCAGAAGTCTTTAAATTGTGTGAAGGCCACAGTGGGATCTACAAGAAGAGCTGGAGCTGTCTGGCAGTCACAAAGATTGAGCTGGGGATCTCTGAAGCTGAGAGCAGAATGCACTCCAGGAAATCAGTGTTCTGAGCACCAAGAATCATTCTCTGAAGTAAATTCACAAGTCATTTGCTTGCCCTGTATCTACTGCAGATCCAGCTCAGATTTATGCAGACATTGCTGCTGCTGACTACACAGCAAGAGTTTTATTTTACTCACACGCAGGAAGGCAGACCTCAGGAATATGTATATTTAGAATACACACCTAGTAAGCAAAATGACAGTAAACTCATCTATTTTCATCAATATTTGACTGAATATATAACTCGAAGATATGTGACATACTGGAAATCTAGAAAACCTCCCAATATTTTTTCAGCTCTTCACTTTTCAATGTTAAAAGAATTCTTTAGATGATGAAGATTATTTACCTAGTGGTCTTCAAAAAGAGCAAGAAGTTCTTATGAGCACCCAATTGTTAAATGCAGCATTTTCTATTCATGGCTTTAGAGAAAAAAGATTTTATTTTAAAGTCTATTTCACCCAATACAAAAAAATATATATGCCAGTAGCTCTACATTTTATCTATATGTATACAAACCCAATCAATACTTGATCTTAGACAGGGATTAAATGGCAACAGGCCTCAGAAATATTCTAGCTAATACTTGTACTTTCCAAATCCAAAGATAATGGAATTCTTTATTCTAGGGATGTAACAGAAATGTCGAGGGAACTGCAAAACAGCCGGTATCCTTTTCCCCTTCCATCAATGACACACCAACCCTTGGGACAAGGTGCCACATAGGCACTGCCAGGTTATGTTAAATGCTGGTGCATCACTCTTAGGTTCCTAAAAGTATCTTTTCACTGAAAGAGGATCTCCAGTCTGTACAACTGTATTATTTTTAGGTTGATGTGTTTGGGGAAAATTCTGTCTAATGGACAGATACCTTGGTGAATTTAATTTCCACCGAATTGTGCAGCTCATAATAGACTGGAAGGACTTGAAAGCCTTTTTTGGGAAAAAGGGGCTGTTTTGGGAAGATGGTCTTCTCTAATTACATGGTCAACAGAATAAGCTAAACTTCAAGGAGGAACTGGTTTTTACTTTACTTCTGTGTTCTTGTTGTCATTCTTAACAAAAAGCACTTGATTTTCTTCCCCTGAATTAATGAATTAATCTGTTACATATTTCTTAATCACCTCTGATCAAAATCAGTGTGAATTCTTACTTTGATCCTCTTGCTCTGCCCAGACGTCCCTTGAACTGGACAAAACAAAGGCCAGTTGGCAAAAATGCAAAAGAAATGGACACACACACTAGAATATTTTTGCAGTTACAAGCTAGTTCACTAAAAACACAGATACACAGCGTAAAAATGGAGACAGAAGTTAATGAAGGTGGGGGGGGTACATGTGTCACATTATTAGCAATGCAAAAGACCAGCTTAAGCATGTGTTTCCCTACGTCAACTATAAAAAAGAAAAGGTGCCTTTTTAGCAAGTATGCACAAAGTTTGCTTAGTTATTTTGAAGAAAAAAGTCAGAAGACTTTACTATCTTTATCCTATATTACAGTCATTATTACTAACTTTTTATAAAATGTAAACCCTTCCTTGCAGTTAAGATTTACAGAAGTCATCACCTTTGTCCACTCCTTACATAATCAGTCCATGGTGACAAAACCAAACTGATTCAATTTTACATATTTTTTGAAGTAATAACTGATATGTTGTGGATTATTAGTTTGTGTGTGGCAGAAATAGTGGTCAGAATTGCAACGTATGAAGCTGAACTGTAGCAAAATACTTGAAGACTGGTGCTGGGTCTGCAGTACTAAGAGATCTTGAAGCATCATGTAAATATTGATGTATGCAATTATTTTATCTCCAGAACTATTCAAGCCAGGTACATCCATCACCTGCAATG
The DNA here is from genome assembly GCA_910950805.1 of Acrocephalus scirpaceus scirpaceus. Classification (NCBI taxonomy): domain Eukaryota; kingdom Metazoa; phylum Chordata; class Aves; order Passeriformes; family Sylviidae; genus Acrocephalus; species Acrocephalus scirpaceus. The sequence continues at coordinate 70,675,628 of OU383776.1, forward strand.
GACAGCAAAGCCTGATGATGGATTTCCCAAGCAGCTGCAACATTGTGCTTCCTTATCCCCCTCAGATCTTGTTTATTGTAATATGTCTTGATTAAATACAAGAATGGAAACTAAATTTGGCAAGGCAGTTTTCCTTCTACTAGTGAGTAACTGGTGAATCAGATCACCTGTACAAAGTGGTATTTGGTAAATTGCACTGTCCTGGGAGTATTGATACTCTGGAACATGACAGACATGAAGCCTATATTTGAAGTCGCTAAAATGCGATGTTATCAAGACTAATCTGCAAACTAATATTTTTTAAGCCAGTATATTACAGTATAAATCTGCTGCATACCTGTTTCTATAAAATTTACTGCTGTGAAAAAAAGAATAATAATCAGGATCCCCAGAGTGTGGCATTTGTCCATCTGTCACTTGTATACTCTATACAGACCTCGTGCTGAGATTCTGCTTTTAGGGTACAGCAGTTAACCTGCTGGACAGATCAGGAGCCAAGAGAGATGGTAAACTAGAGAGGAAGGAGCACGACCATGCCATTCTGCCCCTTGAGAGTCCCAGGGTTGTAGACATCAGCTTCTTGCGGGGTCATTTGCTGCTGACCCCCTTTGTGGAGGGTGTGGGGCTCCCTCGGACGGGAAGCAGGTCATAGTGGCATGGAATGTGGCTGTTTTTTGGGAGGTCGTAGGGATCTTGGCCGAAGCGCCCGCCACCGCTGCCGAATGCACCCTGGACAACACTCACCGTGGGCTCTGTGAGGAGAGAGAGCATACACTCAGCTTGGAAAACATTGATACTTCATTTCAGTTTCTGCTTCAGTAGGAAGATTCCTCATCATACAGAGTCCTGTAGCTGTGGAAACATAGGCTGGTGTTCTTGCTTCGCACTTGCAGCAGGGCCCTGCCATGAGTGTCTTTACTGACAGAAACAAGACAGCATCTCTTCTTTATGTGTCTTTAATTTCAGCAAATTAAAATCCCAACAAAACAACGACCTGAATTTGAGGGTTTTAACCAAGACTTTACAACAGTCCTTAAAAGCAGAATGGGTATGTTGATGGATTTCAGTGATCTCTAATTGCAGGGAGAAAAGGGAAATACATCCTCTGACACTGGACACAATTTATTACAGCCCAGAGGTGATCTGGATAGCTACCGGACCGCAAAGTTTTCTGTAACTGAAGAAATATGGTAACTAGGTAGGGCCCCTGTTAGTGGAATACTACGTCTGTGAGTGAAGATGCCATTTTATTCTGATCAAGAGAAGGAAACAGAATTTCAGCCCTCCCATACATAACTCCAGCTGCATTCAGTTTAACCTACAGCTGAACTACATTGCAATCAAATGGTAAGCTTATCTTATGCTGTTGTTTAACGGAAGGCTTTCACAACAGGGAAATTCAGAGGCACCTGTAGGTTACAGAACAGAGCTGAAGGTACTTCAAACTCTGTTTGTGTGAATTACCAAAGGAGTAATAACACTGTTACAGCTTTTGAGCAGAATCTGAACATGTGATGTTGTTTTTCCAGTGATTTTCACATGTTTTGATTAAACTAATCGAATAAAAAGCCCTGGTCTCTTCATTCCTAACTCCCAGCATCCAGAGGTAGATTTTGTACCTACCAACTTCATACACATTCTTGTTGGCTGTGGCAGAGCCAGTGATCTCAGCGTAGGGGGAGTCGCGACGTGCTGGGGACTTCATTTCCACATAGCCACATTCTGAACTCTTTGGCACCAGAGCTGGTGGGTCTTTGATTGTAGCATAGGGGTTCTCAGAGCTGCTCAGTGAGCAATTGCTTAAATTGTATTCTGAGTTCTTCACCAGATCTACAAAAAGGAAAACATATTACTGTCTCAAGCGTGCTGCGTGCTATGGACATTGCTACCAAAAAAAAAGGTATTCTTTAATGCTAAGTTCTAAAAAATCACTCAGAAGTGAATATTTAAATGGAAACCAGTCATAACACTTCAGAATTATTTACAACAACCAATGAAAACATCTTGCCTGCTATACTCTTTAATTGACTTGATCTTGCCACCCAGCAAATTACTGTTGCAAAATCCAAGCATCTTTAATTCTGGTAAAAATAGTACCTAGCATTCTATAGAGATAAGATGTAAAATCAGTTTTTAACAAGCACTCCAGAACACTTTCTGCCCCTCTAGGTGTTGAACTCAGGACACTTAAAAGAACTGCTCTGACAATGTTCCCAAGAGCAATGTCTGGGCAAATTGATTTCTACAGATGGCTTGGGTAGTGCAAAGTTTGAGTACACTAAAAGAATAACCATCTTGTTCTAAGTTTCTGTAAGGCATACGCAGGAGAACTGGAAAGGAAACATCAAGTGGCTTGTGATGTCGGGATTTAACTGAAGGATGAATAACTGGTTTCAGAGATGTATTTGCTCATGCTGGGGATTGATTTTGTGGCGTTTGTGTTACTTTGTTCTCTGTGTTGCTTTGTGATATATTGTGTTATTTAGCATGAGACTTTCTTAGCTCTTTCCTGACTCCATATCCAACATGAGACTGACCTTGGACCTGTGGATGGGTGCTCATGATTTTGTGACTCATTTGAACTGGGCTTTCTGTAATCATAGAATTGTAGAATTGTTTAGGTTATAAAAGATCTTTCAGATCATTGAGTCCAACCATTTATGTAACACTGCTAAATCCATCACTTAACCATGTTCCTCCAAATCCATCACTTAACCATGTTCCTAAGTGCCAAATCTTCAGATCTTTTAAATCCCCCTGGGGAGGGTGACTCCACCACTTCCCTGGCAGCCTGTGCCAGTGCTTGACAACCCTTTCAGGAAGGAATTTTTCCTGATACGCAGCATCTCAATATCTGTCTTGTTGTGAGGACCAGAGCAGCCCCCAGGAGTCGAGGTGTGGCCTCAGCAGTGCCAGCACAGGGACGGTCACTGCCCTGCTCCTGCTGCCACACCACAGCTGGGACAGCCCAGGGGCCTTTGGCCTTCTTGGCCACCTGGGCACCCCTGGGCTCATGTCCAGCTGCTGTCACCAGCACCCCCAAGGCCTTTTCCAGCTCCTCTGCCCCAGTCTGAAGCTGCAGGGGGTTGTTGTGACCAAAGGGCAAGAAAAAAACAGGTGTAATAAACCACTCTGTCAGTTTAATTGTGCCCTATTACACACAAGGGTTGTGTAGCTGTTTGTACAGCTACTTTCTGTTTGTGTGTTTAACTGACCATTCATACAGACTTTGCTACACCTTTTCCATTGTTTGGATATCCAGGCACCCTTGGCTTGCCATAATCAGGTACCACAAACAGTGACGTACATCAGGGTTGCACAATGCAAAGTCTTGTGAGAAAACTGGATAATTCAGAAGATCGGAGTATCAGATCCCTACCCTGACTTTCTGAAGCTTTTTATTTCTGTCTGTGTCTCTGTATTTTGATATCCTTTCCAAGGGCCTCCAGTGAATGTGGTGAACGTTTGTGGTCGTGCAGACCACGCCAGCTGCAGTTGTAATTGTCTCTCTTTTAAAGCCTTTTAGCAGAGGCAACATGTGTTCTGCAGTCTAGACTTGAGCTGTGTTGTGACTCAAGCACGACAGAAAATATTTGATCTATGTGACATGTAAGGGACTTAAAATGGCTTGGTTTGTGGTTTCAAAAAGCCAACCACCTCCCTTCAAAAAAGATAAAAAACCCACACCAGCAAACAAACCAATCACACACTGATTCAGTGTCTAGGAAAAATTTAGTCCAGAATTATTTTTATAGTCTCTTAACCTAGAAACCAAAGATAGTTTAGAAGAATAAAATGCATGTTTATGTAGTTTCATCTAAACATCAGAAAACAACCTCACCTTTCAGGGACTTCCCCACATATCCCCTATCAAGTCCAAAAGCACCTGAGGAGAAAATGATACAAAAACCCAGAGCAGTTTTAAAAAGAAATTACTACAACAAAGAAAACAAAAGTGATTAGAACAAAAGCTTCTAAATATTTAAGAATTGCCTTGGGACTCATTTCTGCCCTAGCTGAATAATTCTCTTATAAGGACTGTGGAACTGCCCAGGATCAGGTACAGAAGCACTTGTACTATTTGCTTGCACATTTTTCCAACAGGAACAGGGAAGGTGGGCCATAAGGGACCATGAAGTTATCAAGTTTGACCTCACATAAGGCCAGTTACTCACTCTTGAATAATCCTGGTAAGTCCTGTTGGGCTAAAGCTTTTTTGTTTGTTTTTTTGGATTAACCCTACCTACCAGAAAGACATCCCACCTTGAGCTGAAAGTCTCAGGGTGTGCAGAGTTCACTCTGATTCTCAATGCCCTGCTTCCAAATTTAATTGCTCCCCAATCAGGGTCACCCTGTTCCAGCCCCAGTGGCCTGAACTCCTTGCACCTGAATCTACAACTCTGCAATTACCTGTTACTCACAGATTTCTCTCAATAAATGTAAACAGCAGTGCACAACAGCTGTCTTCAGAGACCTGCCGCTTTCCTGGTTACTGATTTATTCAAATAGCTTTGATTGATATTGTGGAGAGCTAGTTTTTTAATTAGGCTGTATTGTGGTACTATGCTAGAAGCATTATAAAAGCCTAAAGTCATTTTATCTATGCACTATCTAAACAAAATTAGTAGTTTTCAAGAGGGAAGTGATACTTTTTAAGGAGACCTAAACATAATTAATTTTATTCCTACCCTATCTTTATTAGATATCATGTCAGCTGTCCTGTTGTTTTCACAAGTTCGATGCTCATGTCACCAGCCTCGAGCTACCCAAGTAATCCTGTTTGATTTTCTAGCAAACAGACACAGTATCAACATTCATCCAGTCCTCTGGAACCAAACCTCCCTATTGCTCAAGATCTCCTGCCTTGGGCTAACCACAGCAAGTGTCTCTGAGGAGCATTTAGTGCAAGTTCAAATGCTCTAAGAAAATAGAAAGCTGAATATTGAGCATTATGACTGAAATCCTTTCCTAAAAAAAAAACCCAACCAAATAAACCCCCAAACACAACAGATCTGAGCCTGAATTGTGGTTTGACGAAGGCTGGAGAAGAGCAGGGAGAAAACCAGAGCTGCATACTGTTCTGAATCCCAGAGTCTGATACATATAAGTACCAAAATGAAAGTAATTAAATTTTCTGAATTGCACTGTCACTAAAAGTCCTTTTTAAGGCTTTCACTGGTCGCTGCAGTCCAGCCTTTTTGGAATGCATGAGAGTGGAAAATGATGAAAAGACAGCATATAGAAGGATACAGCAACTCTCACCATTTCTTGGGAATTCCTCTTCTTAAAGACAATACTATTTTAGCAAACAGGAGGCTTAGATGGGAAGATCTACTGTTTATGCTTGAAGTGGCTCAGGTAATGAAAAATTAGTTTTTAAAGCCGATTCCATTTTGTGGTGATTTAAAAAAACAAAAAGAATATATGCAACCTTTCATTTATTTAATAAGAATTTGTAATTTTGTCCAAGCAGACCCTTACTGTAAAAACCCCACTGTTTTATGAAACTAATAAATAAGCAAATCTTTTTAATAGAAATCAGGTATTTTACACATCATGCACTGGGCTTCAAAAAATGTTCCACCATTCCTCACAAGAGGACGTTTTTTGTCTCTTCCTGCCTTAAGGGATGGATCCCACATACAATGAATAACATTCACATTCTCCTCCATTTGTTTTTGATTGTTGTTGTTGGGAGGTTTTTTTGTTGTTGTTGTTTTTACCAAGCTCATTGAGGTAGCCACCGTGTTTCCAGTCTGCTGGTAGTGTTCCTGTGTAGTCCATGACAGCACTTCGTTTTCCAGGCTCTGAATTTTTCAGGTTCACAAACAGCTGACTGGTTTTTGCCTATTTCAGGGAAAGAGAGGTAATAAAACTGAAGTTGCAGGGAAGATGCTGAATTTCCAGGTGATAATCAGGAAGAGCAAAAATCAGCCAAATAGGAGAGATCAGGGAACAATGTAAAATAAACTAAAGAGTGTCAGAGAAGTTTCCATGTTTTTCTGCTTTACCTTTGCGAACGTCAGTCTCTCCATATTGGTGACATGAGGTGGGCTGGAGCACTGAGTCAGAGTATGGTAACTGGGGTTAGAGAAATAGTGGCTGTTGACATTTCCACCATTGGGATGAGGGATGGTTTCTGAAAAGAAGAAGAAAGGAAAATGAACAACTGAAAATAACACGAGAATTTCCTTCTTGAGATACGTTTTTGAGAGTGCTGCACTGATTTCTGAATCTAACCTAGAGTTTCTTAAAACAACCTCCAACAAACACAGAACTTTTTATTCATTCAAACACAAACCCCAACAAACACAAAACCTTTTATCATTCAAAGAAGTTAGAGATACAGGGCAGGAAGTGACAAATCATGTCCTCACTTTGAGCAAGCAGCATTCACAAGTGTAACCTGCTACCTGAACTCCTCTCTCTGCTGTGGTCCCTGCTCTGTTATTCCTTTCTAGTCATTATTACAGTCACTTGTACCATCAAGTCTGCACCAACATTTTCTGGTGCTTCAAGAACACCATGACCTTTGCTGATTTGCATTTTCTTAACTCTGACAAGTCCTCCTGCTGCCTTCTTCAGCTGCTGCTTTCCTTACAGTGGTGTTCAGAAGGCAGAATTGCCTAAAGTTTCATGTACCCGTTGAATACCAACTCACAGACACTTTAATAGGTCAAAAAGTCTTTCTTGTTGCATTGCTCCTTCCTTTAATTAGTTTCAAACCTTTTGCTGTCTGTTTCTCTGCACAATCTTGCCACAGATAGTGCAAGATCATGATTTTCTACACTCTTTCTCTATTCAAGCTGTTGGTATTTAATATAAAGTCCCTTGTAGAAACCAGATTTTGGCCATGCTCCCAACTGTATATAAAGCAGACACAGAAGATAGAAATGTTCATGTTTAATGCAGAAGAAAAAGTTTGAGGGTGCAAAATGTTGCACAGTAAAGCAAGGTACGTGGTCACTTTTCTTTACAATTAACACATTTTGCCAGGGTGTGCCACCTTCATGGTATCCAAAAGCAGAAATATGTGAATTCAAGCCCTTTTTAGAAGAAGATCTGAGTACAAAGCCAAGAGGTGGAGGAAGAAAAGTGTTCTAAACATCTCATACCTGAAATGGTGTAATCTGCATTGATGACCCTCATAGCAGGAGTGTAGGTCACAGTGGGCATGTGTGTCTCCTTCCCTTTCTGCTTCTGCCTGTAAATGATGAACAGCACCAGCAGGAAGAGCACAACCAGAACAAGAACGATGATGCCAGCTATGGCTCCTATCTGGTAGGAGTCAGCAGGGAGAGCAGTGCTGGTACGGCTCAGGCTGTTCAAGTTTCCCACTATAATTACGCCAGCTGGAATAGAGGAAGAAATGAAAATCAGTGGCATAAACCCAGAGGTCACCTGTCAGGAGCAGGAGACAGAATCTCACTTCTAAATCTAACTGTATTTAATAATGCCAGAGTAGAATTCTGTCAGAAACCAATCCAAAATTTAAGGAAAAACACTCAGAATCTTCATAGAAAAGAGATGATTTCACAAATCTGAAAAAGTAAGAACATTCTTTGGGCAAAAGCATGGGGCAGGTAAAGCCCATGCTCCATCAGCACCTTTGAACAGCACAGCCCTGTAATTTCATATTCTAGTTAATTATCATTAAGGCATCTAATTTAAAGCCTCCAAAACTTACATGAATTAGCAGAATGGGTTACTTAAATACACCTATCAGATTCATTTAATGAATGACATACAGATGGTGTTTAATAGGTGAATTCAGTTACTGCGTAAAAAGATTACAATAAATTTAGTTGTGTTTGGCCTTTACCTTGATCACACCTGGCCCCCTTCCAGCCTGGGCTGCAGTAGCAGGTCCCTGTGATGTGGTCACAGGTGGAGTTGTTCAGGCAGTCACAGATCTGGCGGCATCCATACCCATATGTGCCCTGGGGACACTCTACACAGAACATAAGCAAGCAAAAAGCCATTAAAGGAGTTACAGGTCTGCAGCAGCAGAGTCAAACCCCACACGTTCCTGTCCATGGGCAGCAGGTGGCAATGTGCCATCAGCATCAGATCTCTCCTGGAAATGCTACTAAGAAGACCCCTCTGTGTGCAGGACAGAGAGAAATTGTGTTTAAATGTGTGTTCATCCTTCAACTGCAATGCCACTAAGGTAGTGCAGCGAGGAATCAAGGGGGAAAAAACAGGCAAAAAATATAAAAAGTGTAGAAGGCAGTGAAGAAATGGGCAAGGTGTGAATAAAGAGCCAGAAGACTCAGATCCCAGTGCCTGAAAATCTCGTTATCGTACAGGTGGAGCCAGACACCAGGATGGTGTTACAGATGTGCTGATGTGCAAAACGAAAGAGCCTGAACAGTGAGTCTAAAATGAACCACACATTTACAGAGAAATAAAACTGCTGCCCATAGCATGCATTGAGAAACTACCGACAGGAAAAAATGCTGAATTACGGAGAAATAAGGTAACTGGGAAAGTTGTAATTATCTGAATTACCTGAATACAATACTTTGATTACTGATCAAAGTGTTTCCTACCTCATATAAGTATCCTGGTAGAGAATTACCCTACATTGATAAAAACTATTTCTTTTATACTGCCACCTCTTGGTGCTGTGTGGCTTGTCACATTATAGTAGTTCTGATGGTTTTAGCAAGTGTAGTATTTCTTCACTTTTTCTGAAATTTCTCAAAAGTTCTGCTACTATATTTACTTCATTTTTTCTTTTAAAAGAATCTAACTCATCTTTCATTCATTCCTAATTGGGAATAATTTAAAAAATAAAGTAACACAATGGGTGCCAGAGAACAGTCTTGCAGTCTTGACAAATCAAAACTCAAGTGAAAAACTTCATGTTCATGTACCTCCTCCTTCTCTTGATTACACTCAATAAAACAGAATTATAAATACTGAGGTAAATGGGTCGGGAAAACCCATCGTGTCATAGTATATTTTGGCATTTCAAGATCTGAATTAGAATGAATACCAAAATAACATAGCTTAACGTTGTTAAATCATTGTTATCAACTTGTAGGATAAAATAAAAAATCCACAACAGAGTTAGGTTTGCCAAATTATTCACAGTGATGTTTTGACATCAAGAGACTATCTTAAAATGTTATCTTTTCCTGAACATAAGTGATGTTTTGAGGAGAAATACAAACGTCATCAAAATGCACAAATTTGGGAGCACAGCTCCATAAAGTCAGCAAAGGTTGGACAAACAGTCCTGTGCTCACGAGCCTATTCTTTTAATGTTGTACAACATTACGCCACCAGCGATGTCAGTGGTGTTATCCCTGATCTTCCTGAGGAGAGAACCACACATGTGAAAACAAAACGCCACCAACAACGCTTTTACCACCCAGCTGTGCTGTAAAACCACACTGCAAAGATTAATTTCATCCACCAGCACTGATGCTTTAGTTCTTATCTCCAGTTTTCCAACTATTTGCTATCACTGTGGTTTATACTAATGGATACGTTTTGTTGCTTTCACAGGATGCTACTGACAATTCCTTGGATTCATTTAGTTGCTTTTACATGGTGGAGTAATTGGGTGTTTCTTTAGCATTACACCCGAAGCAACTAAAATGCAGTGCAAAGAAACAAGCACCACCATCGTGACCACTTAATTCTGTCGGGTTTTAAACTGTTTGGAAAAGCTTGTGGCCAGCTCTGTGCCTGTCAGAACTGCCCCTGGAGGCCAGAGGCTCTGTCCCAAGGCAGAGAGAGGGGTGTGCTCACTGTGCTCGCAGTGCCGCCCCATGAAGCCCGTCCGGCACGTGCACTGCCCGCTGATGTGGTCGCAGTCAGCTCCGTTCTGGCACTGGCAGATTGAGGCACAGTCCTTCCCAAAAAAGCCCAGGGGACACCCTGTAACATAAGCAGAGGGGAGGCGGGGAGAAGGGTGAAACAGCTGCTCTGGGAGTGGAAGACAAACATTCTGGTTCACTGTGTTACTGAGGGCTTGCTCCTGCAGCTCCAGAAACTGAGAGTTCTGTCAGCACAAGGGACCAAGACCTGCCTTCTCTGGAGTGGTTTAAAACACACATCAGACAAGAATGAGGTTGAGAAATTATGCTGGCAGAGGTTCTGAAAAGGCAGCAGGGACAGATCCTTGAAGAAATGGGCTTCAAAAGAGATTTGAGGGAGGAGGAAGAGGGCACTTTGGGAGATTGCCCATCAGTTAATGGACATGTTTCCTTCATAGTTTATGCTGAAGCATTAAAAAAGCCAAAACAACAACATATTGTACCTGAGCTACTCACAAAGAAACCATTTCAGTATGAAGAAGACACACCACAGCAAAGAGATCATTATTCACCAGCAGGAAGCAAAAAACCCCTGATAGCTGACAGCTGAACCAGCATAGTGAATGTCTCCCAGAACTGCATCCATATGGTCCTGTAGTGTATCTGTTATTTCTTGCCACTATGACACTACTCATTTGAAACAGGAAAGTCTTGATTTTATGAAAAACATGTATTTGCACACTGAATGCAAATACAGGGGTTGTGGCCAGTATCACAGTCAGTGAGGCAACCTGAATTGAAGGTAAACCAAATTGAAAGTGTAATAGGAAAAAGATAAGAAGTCAACTTTACCCATATTTATTTCTAACAAACATTTATTTCTCAAACTTCTTATGAACTCTTAGCCAGAATGTAATGAATGCCACATACCTACACCCACTTACTGCACAGCTATTCTACTTTAACAAAAATCTCTTGGGGGAAAAAAAGATCAGTATTAATGTACTATTAAATGAAAAAAAATTCCAAAAGAAATTACATTGTTACAGTCTAGTGAAATCTTCTTTCAAGGTTCTAAATAAAACACTTCCTGTATCAGTACTTTAATTCTAGGTTCAAGCTGTTCTGTAGGATAATTCTGTCACTGATGTTCAGACTAAGAATGAGCACAAAATTCACTTACTCTGTGTGCAGTAAAGGCCAGTCCAGCCTGGGGTGCACTTGCACTCTCCATCGTAGGCACTGCAGAAAGCTCCATTGTGGCAGTTGCACGTGTGGATGCAGTTTGGTCCCCAGTGGGAAGGTGGGCAAGCTGCAACAACCCAGAGCAATTAATTAACCTCAAATGACAAAGGTTCCTTGATGCACATGAATAGAGCTGCTTCCATTCACACATGAGCACGGCTTTGTTTGGTGTTTGCTGTTTTTCTCTCAAGTGCATGTTTTAGGCTGCTCTGTTCTGAGCAAACAGCCATAGATTTATTCATTAATTTCAGCAAAGGCATCATTTTACTCTAGGTAAAAAGTGCTGAAAAATATTAAATGTGTGAAAAATGCATACTCCACACTCAAGTAAATAGGACGTTAATAGCAGCTTTCTCACAGAGAAGAGGTTTTCTTTCTTCACTTATTTTTTACTCTGCAAACAGTCAAGATGATACAGCTTTTAAATTTCGGAAAGTGAAGGAAAACAGAGAAGGCTGAAAGTCCTATATAGCCTAGAGCTTTAGATCCAATACTGAGCCTGCTTCTTGTGCTCCCACTGTTAAATTTCATGTATTTGCCTAAACGTGGTGAAGATAATCAGGTCTGTATTTTAATCTGGTTTTAACTCAGTTGCTTCCATGCATCCAATAATCAATATAATATTTCTGAACACCAAGTAATTATCCGCAGAATGGAGATTATTTTGCTCACAATCATGTCGACTCATTATGAGACAGAATTTACTGGCTGCTTTGGAAATGTCATGATGGATGAATCTGATGCTATGTGCTGCCACTAGAACTATGAAGTTCCAAAATACTAATTACTATTCAGAGACAACAAAAGAGAATTTTCTTCATAGTAGAATATCACTAAGTGAAGAGGGTACTCTAAGAATAGACTCCTTCTGTTGAGTAGGATTCTCATATTGAGGGCTTTTTTCCTTTAGTGAAGAAAGCAGTACTTCAAGTAGTACTTAGTATTTTAAAAGTAAATAGAAAATAAGTAATTCTTTAGTACTTTAAAAATAGTTTTATGGAAGTACAGTGTCAGTATTTCATAGGAGAGAAGAAACAGGTCAGATGCTGAAGCCTTGGTTTTATTCTTATGTAAATTTAAAAGGGTGGTAGCTCCTTATTGTTTCCTACTGATCTAGTTGCCTGAGACCTGTAAAAGTCTTGAGTCCTTTAAATATTTGCATAATGATTCATGTATATGTGGGCTGTACTTTTCCAAAGTATCATTTTTTTTCCCCAAATTTCAGTTAATTAAAAATTATATTATGATGAATTGAAAAAAAGCACTAAGGTGTTTATTTTTTTTTTTTTTTGTTACTTTAACTTCAGTTGTATCTTGCAATTATTTTTATTATTGTTTTGTGTTTGAAATTAGTGGTCAGCTAAGAAGGAATGTAAATCACATACAGGCAAAAGATTAGAAGTTTAAAAAAGGTCGCTGGTTCTGAAAGAAATTAATGGAATCATTATTTTCCATGTGAACGAAAGGCCTTTATACAAAGCAAATAAACTTCCTCTGTTATGGTCCATGAGCACAGCCTCAATAAACACTTCCATTCATATTGCTGGCACCATTTTCTTGATATTGATTCAGTGAGTAAGTTCCTCCTCCTCCTCCTCCTAAATACCCCTATTCTGCTATTCTCCCAACTACCTACTTATTTTACCATAAGAACAGGGACCTTTAGCACCACTGGCTTCCACAGGAATGGGCCCAAGATTTATTTTGGCATCATACTGGGCTGTGCATGCTAATCACTTCACAGAATTTAGCCAGAAAAGTTGTTTTTTGGGTTCTTTTCCCATATGGACCAGATGTTACCCTGGACTCATGCAGAGCCTGTTAACCTATGCCAGTCAAACCGTAAATGATATAAACCAATGAGCCATGTTATTAAAAATGCACTTCCCTGGAAACCCCAGCACAGTGTCTGACATTTCAGGGTATGGTGCAGCTTCTTTTATTCACAGAAGTGGGTTGGCTGAAATTTTGGAACATGTGTTTCAGACTGTGTGGATTTTAGCACCTTATGGGATTGGATATGCTTCTTTTGAGAGTTTTCCTTAAAACAATTCTCTCCTCTAATTAATAAATTGCATAGAGCCATCCAGCCATACGGGGGGTGACTATTTAATACAGTAACTTCACAAAAAATAATAAAATTAGGACCTTCCCTTTTCCTTTTTAAGTCAGTAATGAGAGTCCACTGAGTCCAGCACACCAAGAGAATACTCATTGAGTGAGGCAGAATAACACTAAAAATATCTATCTGTGAAAAGACTTACAAAATGATGAAAGAGGAAAATCCATCACGGAGTTATAAGCATTAAAAAAAAGCATAGTGAAAAATTTCTTAACAAAATGTTCAAAGGCTTAATGAGAACAAGGATGGTTGTGCAGCCAGAGCATTAACCTGTGTCTGAGAAAATTTCAGCTTTGTTCTTGGCCTGGTCAGAGAAGCTTAGGATCTCTCCATTATTTACTATGAGGTCCTAATTTTTGATTTAAGACAGAATTTTCTTTACAAAAAAGAAGGTATTTTAATTAGCTGGACCCTGATTATTTGTTCTAAAATTAAAGGGGGAAAAAAGCTGGTACTTACGCTGAGAGCAGTCACTACCAATCCATCCAGGGTAGCACTGACAAGATCTATCAATAGGATTACATGTCCCATTATTGGTGCAGGTGCATATTCCAGCGCAGTTCTTCCCAAATCTGCCACTGGGACATACTGAGAAGGCATTGTCAGAATTAGAACTCCTTAGTGATGAGAACAAGATTTCATTTTCCTCATTTCAGGAGCAAACAACCAATATTTGGATCAAGAGAGGTATTGGTTAGTATAAGGGTAAAGTGAGGTATTATAAATTATAGTGAGCACAATATCCATATTCACTACACAAACAATGCAATTGAGAGTACAGAGGGTTTCACACTGAAGGATGAAACAGCCTAAGATTCCCGATTTATAAATGAAACATTCCACAACAGAAAGTATCTTCAGTTTCACAGCTTCCAAGTGATGGAATGGAAATCATTCCAGCACTTGGCAAGTACATCCTATGGAGCCTTTATGGCCAGCTGTACCTTCATTGCAGAGGGCTCCTGTGAATCCAGGCAGGCAGTCACACAGGCCAGTGATGTGGTGGCAGGGGCCACTGCTGTGCACGCACTGGGGGCAGGTCTGGCTGCAGCGGTGTCCGTAGAACCCCGGCGAGCAGACTGGAACCGAGAGCACAAACTGTCACTGCTGCTGTCCTGCCATCAGCCACCCTGCAGGACACCTGCTCCTGCCTTGGAACTGGCTCTGCTTTGCAGCCCTGGTGGTGGTCATTGTTATTTGTGCAGCTCAGTGATTTACATTCCCAAAACAAGATCTGCTCCTTCTCCTAAAGGATTTGGTGTATTCTGGTTCATCATGACTTTGTTGACATTCCATTACATGTCAAGCCACCCTGAACTTGGATAATGTTTGGAATGCATACATCTTTATTTGGCTAAACAAGGACATCTTTTGAAGCACATCTGAAGTAACAGAGGGAATAGTTTTATCTCTAGATGAGTAAGGTCTTCTTAGACCTTGATTCCTGATATGTTTTCTAACTTGGGATTCAAATAGCCATAACTTCACTGGATAAAAAGCACAGATGTTTTCCAATCAGCATTTCTCTTACATGGTACAGAGTCACTCTAACTTTCAGAGAACCTGAGATCAAAAATGCAGAGTTGTCCAGTTAATTGTGATGCTAAAAAGCACGAGTTTCTCAAAAAGAAGAAAAAATGGGGAGGAATAAAAGGCTGTTTCTCCTTCTTAGTTGCTCTAATTCCTTTTGGCATTGATTTCCTGATAAATTAGAATATTAGGTAAGAGATCAAGAGAAATACCTGAACAGTTGCAATTAGCACTGACAAAACTACCTTGGAATCTTTTCAATATTTCAATTTCATTCAAGATTCAGTCTTTTAATTACACACTTGATACAAGTTATATGGTGAGGATCTCTCCAGAGAGATTAACTTCTCCAAGTGAAACAGTGCCAAAAGGTCTTCCTGTTAACTGAAAAGGCAGTTTCTGACCAGGATCCAAATTATTCGTATGATCTTTGTCTTCCCAGCCTGCAGACCATGCCTCAGAGGGGCACTAGACTGGGACCCTCTTGTCCAGGTTATAGGCACAGTTCCAAAACACAAGGGAACATTTTTACATGGCAGTGTTAACTTTGGATGCACTGATGGACTGCAGGGCCCTTAGAGATTAGATAGAATAATTACTGCTCACAGTCAAAAGTTCTCAAGCAATACAAATGCCACACTGATGTGAGATTTAGCAGTGCCACGTCACAGCCTTCAGCTTGAAATTTTGCCATTCCTGGTCTGATAGAACTTCACCTTCCTCTTGTTCTCCTTCTCCCTTTACAGTGATCATTTCAGGTGATATTCTCCTTTTAAACCCCTTTTGGAAGACCCAGCAGCATGTTTGCTTGTCCTTAATCCATCTGCTCCTGGATCCTGTTTCTAGGAGACCTGCTCTGGAAGCTGGGCTCCCCTCCAGTTCACATTTCTCTTCCCTGAACACCTTTCCCTCACAGCTTCAGGGATTCAATCTGAAGACAGCTGGACTGCTGGCAAACTGTGACAAATCTTGGGAGGGCAGACTTATTATTTACCTCCCTGATTCTGGCATGATTTTCGTGAGTTCATCTGTATCTCTCTCCGTGCAATTTCTATTTTACCCAGACAAGTTTTTCAAAAGGAACCATGGATATATTTGACATCCTCTGCTTACGGTGGGGCCTAATCCCACTGACTATTCTTACAAAACAAGTGTTAAAACCCCAAATATTAACTAAGCTAATGATTCCTAGCAGACTCAACAGGAAGGCTGTTAGTTTCTGAAACTCAAGTATGTTTTATTTACCTGTACTGCAAACTTAACACTCTTCAATCACATTTGGAAATGCTTTAGAATGGAATCCCCTGTGACATTTCTTGGAAAGTCATGTGCCACAGTGCCACAGGACAGACAGTGAATAAAAGGAAAGCTGTACCATAACAAGAAGAGCACTACTAGATGGACCATTTTTTCATTTCAGGTAACCCTTTTTTTTCTGAATATTCATGTATTTTGACAAAATGTCCAATCAAGGCATATTTCCTAGTCTTTCACACTACAATTAGCAAAGCATTATGATGTTATATATGTTTTCTAAGCAACTGAGGGAGAAGCAGAGATTTTTAAAGCATTTATGTTGTCCTTACTTCTCTGGCAAGTTGTGCCTCTGTATCCTGGTGCACACTCACAGATCCCATCATCTGGAGAGCAGGATGCTCCATTTTTGCAGTAACAAGGCAAGGAGCAATTTGGACCCCACTGTCCCTCAGCACACACACTGTCACAGTGAATACCTGCAAACACAAACAAAACATCTGTGAAGAGCTCTTGTGCACAGTTAGGTTAAACCTTTGCTTCTCAGGCCTGAACTTCAAAACAGAGCTCACACAACCTGTTTATCAAGACATCACTAATATCAGGAAAGTAGAACAAGATAAACTTCCATCTGTGTTCCTGCTTTCCCTAGAACAGTGAATTTCAGTCATATTCCAGTTTTGATGAGAGGTACATAAATGGCTTTTGCTTCCTCCATAATGGCTTTTTCAAACCAGCAGAAGATTTTTCGTTTCAGATTTTAGGTTTGGGAAATGCACGACAGAAGGTATTGCAGGAACTTTTCCTTCTGAGAATTCTTCATGTCTGACATAATTTGTGTATAATAATGGGATGCAGGACATGGAATGATTTCTAATTAATGGTGAGCTGATTACTGCTCAGTCTCGTACCGAATGGAAGAATGTAGTGCACACAAAGGGTTTCCAAACACACCATGTGAGCATTCCAAAATGCTTAGCTGCCACAGTGTTAAGGATGCTGGTCAGTCAGTGCTTAGTTTAACCTGCTTTGGTATAAAACTGACTGTAAAATGGCCACAACCTGAATCTCTACACACAAATCCTAATACAAGCCACCCATTACAATCATCCAGTCACAGTTTGTTTGCTGGATTCTTTTGTTTGTTTGCTTATCAATTTTTTTTTTTTACAATGCAGCAACATTAAGTATAATTTTCCTGCTTTTTAAGAAGCGCTGTGCATGTTAAATGCCAGCAGGCACCACTGTGGAACTCAGACCGTATTGTGTCTGCAGCACTTTGCATTAACAGTCAAGTTTTATTGTAATTCCTCTACTGAATGAACCCTCCACTACGGGAAAAGTGGCCTGGATCCAACCACAAGCACGTCTTGCTTTGTAAGTATTTCCAGCAAAATATGCCACAGGTTCAGTGGCTGCCCGAGTCCTAAAAAAGCAAAACAGTTTTACATGTGACAAGGGGGGAGGAAAATATATTTGAACGCCAAAACCTACTGCTTGTAAAAATCCTGAAAAATAATTACATGGTTTTCTGTTAGATCAGACTAAGACGTGACTCCTCAACACTCCCAGCATGTCCCTTGCAAAGCTGCCCATATCTAAAGACCAACTCTCAAATTAGAGGAAAGGTGGAACTCCGGACTCTTGAACTGTTTTTCTCTGCAGGACAATCAACAGACTGAAGAATCAAATATATGTTTCAACAGATTGCACCAACCTGCACCAGCAAGACAGAGGAACACTTAATTTTAAAAACCCAGATGTTGACAGACAGTACACAAGCTACCTCAAAGCCCTGACTGCACAATGACCATTAGTACTGACCTAAAACAAACCTATTGTCAGAAAATGAAAGGCTGCTTACATCACTCCTTTTTAACTTTCTGCCTGCCTAGACAATGTCATTCTCTTGTCTCCATCTACATTTGAGAGGCAGTGCTGACTTGTTTCTCAGCAGCCTAGCTCAACCTTTTCATTAACTCATTTATGGATAAGTAAATTAAAGAAAAACATTCGATTTTGAGAGATGCTGGTGCACAAGAGCAGTATAACATCACTGCATTTTAATTTATTTTTTTTTTCCCCCAGAAACAAGGCCACTTCTTTCCAGCTGCTGCTTTGCCTGGTATTCCCAAACTTGAGAATTTGGGTCTGTAAGTCTGTGAAAACACAGGCAGAGCACCTCAGAGGGTTATCTGCCATATCACACATAGCTGCACTCGGTGCACCCTGCTGCAAAAAAGACATTTTTCACAGCCTCAACGGGTGTCAGCAGTGCTCAGTGTATAATGGTCACTATTAACAAGCCACTGGTTGCTAAGAGTTACCAAAGTGCATTATCTGAGATTATGTAGACCAGTGACATACAATAACACCAGGCTCAATTATACTGCCTTGATCTGTGCACAGAGGATGCTTTATGACAGCAGTGTCCAAGGGTGATGTGGGCACGCTGGGATGGGGAAGACAATGGGTCCCATGCTGCACAGAGCCACAGGGCTTAAAACAGCCAGCAACTACCACTAAAAATGAAAGAAAGGGGAAAAAAGGCTCCTTCAGTACACATCAGGGAAAATCATCCCTTAGGGAAACTAAAAAAAACCTGCCTTTTATTTCTCACTTTCACCCCTTAAGAGGAGTTGAAGAATGGCATCACTCTACTTAGCAAATAAACAGTGTACACTATATATCATTGAGTAACAATGATGACAACATAACAAACATGCAAGATTGTTGAATATGATTCTGTTTCACAGTAATTTTATTATATTAACTCTTGATCATAAGGAAAATCAATTTCAGTCCTCTGAGTGTAAAGAAGGAATGTAGCAAGGCAAAAATCATTTAGTTTTTTATTGGATCTCTACTTATTAAAACAATTTTCAGTCTCACTCACTGTTTATTTTAGTAAGTTCACAAGGCACTCAAAAATAACAAGTTGAGTTTCATATCTTAGAGTTGTAAAAAACCAAATGTGTATTTTTGAGAAAACACAGGTTAGAAATATTAAAGGGGTCATAAAATTTAAAAAATTAATTTCCAGAGTGATGCTTTTTATGAAATTTCAGCAAGAAAGTAATGCTTTGATAGGAAAGCCAGAAATTATCCAGGAAGAAAGAAGCATTTTTACTATAACTTGCAAAGCAAGATTAGACTCAGCTTTTACAACCCTGTTACCAACTGGTTTATGACAACCACAGTTTCATGCAAGTATTAATTTCTTACACAATAAAATTGTTTTTATTAAGTTTTCATGTTAGTTCTGATGCTGATAAGGATATCTGCAAGAAAATGTTTTTGCCAGAGCTATGGACAAAGAGCTCTTTGATGGCCTTCACAAGTTGCTAGGCAATAGCTGAATGGTCATGATAAACTTCAGCTAAGCTGCTCTGAAGAAATGCTCGTGCATTTAATGCCCAGTGCTTTATGCTGGGGGCCTCACATCCAAATCAGCATTCCCGTAGCATTTGTAATTGCATGAATGAAGTGAGGAATTCTTTAGGGATACCACTCCTTTTGCCCATGCTAGCAGATTATTTGCACACTCTCTATGCCATATTTTTAAGCTGAGACTCCCGAGTCAGATCAACAAACAGCTAATTTGTTTTAGCACTTCAAGAGGGGAAAAAAATTTCACCAATTACTTCTTATTATCTTCCCAGGCAAATTTACTATTGGAAGAAGTGCCATTTCCCAGCTTATTATGTTTCCATTAGTCTGATAAAAGGATATTCAAACTTTAGGAAGAGTTTTTCTGGTTTTTTGTAAAGAGCATGTATTTGCTGTGCAATTTATGTTAAAACACATGGAACTTTCCAGTATAACCCTCAGCATTAAAACTATTCATATACTGGTGCACTTTCTACGTGCCAGTGCAAAATTGGATACGTGGCAGCCCAAACTAAAGAAGCAACAAGATCCTCAAAGGCTAGAGGAATCTTGGTGTCAGGGTGATGCTTTCCCATTATGCTCCAAGAGCTCACCCTTCATATTTGAGAAAAACTAACACTTCTATTCAAGGCAGCTGCTACTTCTGATGGTGAGAATTATTTTAGTAACTTCTCCGTCAAATAATGGATGGGCAGCCCAGAGAAAGGGAGGGGGTAAAAAATGTCACAGGCCCTATTTATAAGTACCTTCACTGTCTTGGAGGAAGGGAGGTACCTTCCTCCACTGCTGAAGGTAGCCAGAGGAATGAATTAAGGAGTCCCAAATTGAGGAGCTAATGAGAGGATCAGAGATTTTTCTGTAAAAGTTCTGGTCTCAGCTGCTTCACTGCAACAGCAGTAGAGTCTGTGGCTGCAAGTTTTGGTAGGAAGTTAGCTAGAAAAGACTGTCAACAAGAACATCTGAGTTTGAAGGAAAACATCCTTTTCAAAATTTTAGTGGCAGAACCCCTTTTGAGATTTTTCTAGTATGCTTCTGAAGGCCATACTCGTGCTACATACTGATATTCACTCCAGAGGTGCTCTTCTTTTCACCTATTAATTTCTAGGGATCCACCACGAAAAAACACTTCTCCCTTTTTTAACTTCTTCATAGGCAGAAAACAGGTACACTTAATCATTGATTAAAAGGGTTTTTGTTTTCCTAAAAGACTGGTATTTCTTCCACATAAAGATCCACCACAGTGCACCGAAAACAGACATACAGACATAGCAAAATCCAGATGTCGAGTGGAGTCAAACCTCTTTTTGGAGAATTCCTCTCCCCAAGTTTGGAAAGAAAATTTGTTATTTATCATGAGACAGTGCTCAGATATCATTTCATTTTGGAGCTCACTGAGTATTCCTCCCAAGAGGGCCTTGTCCTTGAGGATGCATGGGGAAACTGGTGGCAGTGGAGGGAAAATCATGTTTTTACAAGAGAATCTTGGCTTGGGTGCACCGGTGCTACGGAAGCAGCTCATTTTTGCTCTAAAGGTGAGCAAGATTCATGACAGAACTCTTCCAATTTTGTTCTTTGCTTTGTAGGAGGGGGCAAAATGCATACTCGTGGAAAGCTGAGGGTCAAGGCAGAGCTGCAGCCTCCCAGCAGACCTGGATGTTTCCACCAGCGGCGTGGGTGTCATATGGCAGATCTCCCCTTTGTAATCCAGCAACAAATGTGCCTCTCAGAAATACTGTCAGAGGCACAGGGAAGGACACAGAAACAACACATCTGGTGATGGGCGAGCTGAGTAATGCCAGCAGGTGTCCAGCACAGAAAAAGTCACCAACACCCCTCCTGATACAGCCCGCGGGTGAATGCTATTCCCGCTGGTGAAATGTGGGGTGGTATTACTGCATCTGTCTTTTCCACAAACCCCTGCCGTTTGTTTTGGTACAGATAGCAGACTAGTAGTATTTCATAATCCCTGATATCACATAGCCTTTAAATTGATTTTGAGAGTAACAAATGTGCCACGCCTAGGTGACATCTCCTCACAAATACAAAGATATGGCGGAGCTGCACCAGTGGAAGGAGAGCAGTGATATGTCATCACAAACACCCACATCATTGCAATTACACTAATAAACTGTCTGGAAGAAAAAAGCTTTCGCCATTTTAATTAATCATATTGCTTGAATTAATTTAATTGATTAATGCTTTAATGCAAAACCTCAGTTTGCAAGAATATGAGTTCCCTAATCTTTCAGGAAATTTGGGAGAAATTTACAGCTGCTTGCAGAAGAGATAATATTAAGGGATGAAACTATCATGGTGCTTGCTGGTTTGCTTGCTGAGAGATATGTTAGATGTACCTTTTTAATGGAACTTAACCCAAAGTTTTGATATAATTTAATAGGAGAATTATTATTATTACCTATTTGAGAGTATATTTTCTCTGTGTTTCTTCTCTTTTCTATTTTAATAGTTCTCACTCTTTTCCACTCTCTGGCTACTGAGAAATGAAAAAGAATTTTCCCTCCAAATGAAAAAGAAGTTATTTATAAGATACAGTGAAAATGTCAAGGGATGAGAGAGTTTGGGGCAGACATCATCCTCTGTGTGGGCGGATGTTTCTCATTTGTGCCATCCTGTCATGTGGTGCCTGGAATGTGACGACGGAATGGTCAGACTGCCAGGAAAAAAAATCATCCTTAACTCTTACTTCCCTAAAGAGAATTAAGCTACTGCAGAGGGAAAACATGGTTCAAACTACAAAAGAGCATAGGATTTCTAACAGGGCTTTTGTTTAGGATGAAACAGAACTCAAATGAAAACCAGCAACCCCAAATAAAAACAGAGATCTAATGAAAGCAAATTCTAACTATTTCTTGAGTCTTTCTAACGAAATAGTTAAAACCTGAACTTTTACTCCTAAGCAGAACCTAAGAAGGAAAAGAGAATACCCTGGGCGTGCTCAAAAAACCCTAAAAACTACTTAACAAAACTGAACCTTAGAGCATCTCATTGTTGAACCAGTGAGGAGCTGCAGCTCTGTCTGGAGGCTGAGGCCAAGCCCTCGTGCCCACGTCAACAGCTCAGAGCTCCCTCATGCTCTGAGGTCACTGACCCACTGTCCTCATGCAGCATTTCCTCCTCCCCAGCCTTGTGGGACAACTGTGTCACTCCTTCATTTGCTTCTGTAAAGTTACATAAACTATTCTCTCTGATGAAATTCCCTGGGGGAAGTGCACATAACTGTTCTGTTCACAGGGCTGAGGAAACTGCTGTGTTTAAAGTACCTTCTTGGAAAGTCTGTGCTATTCTGATGGCATCAAAACATTTTGGGGAGTTGACCTTGGCATCATGGATTTATTTGTGCTTAAAATCAAAAATACTCACAAGTTCAAATTTTTAAGCTTCCTCAAAATGTATTTATTTTTAACACTACCTTCCCAATGGCTTTAAACAACCAGATCCTTCATTTGGGTTAAATAAGCATTAAACTGATCCAAAATCTCATCTTCCCTCTCTGTTTTTCGACTAGGTAGGTAACACTACCCACCCAAAACTAGTATGTCTGATGGTTATTACTGTCACAAATCCAACACACACAGACACACACACACACACACACAAAAAAGCTAATACACTTGTAACATAATTTCTTTCATTTTAGAAGCTCCTGTATTTTTCAGACATCCTCCACCTGCTTCTCCACACAACTCTATGCACAACCTCCCTCCTTAATCCTACAATCTACTACTATTCCTGCAATGCAACTGTTACAGCACAGCTATTTGAGAGCCCTTTCCTGAAGTATTCCCTCCTTTTTTTAATCATTCCAAATATAAGCATCTGCACAAAGCCTGGATTCCTCGCTGGGTATTGCTCTAACATGCAAATTGTGGGAGGATTTTTCCAGACACTGAGTATAAAGTGAGCTATGCTATGGATATTGTAAAGTGTGTCTAGACATCACCAACATGTCAAAACTAGTCACACACATGCTGTTCTGATGACATCATCCAGGGATGGGGGGGGCTCCATTTTATCAATTATTAGGCCTGAAGTCTCTTTCTTGTGAAGTCTTTTCAGAACAAAGGTGAAGTAAGATTTTACACACAAAATTACTATATTATGTCTTTATCTTATTATATATTATATAATGTATATTATTTATATATTATCCTTTCCCATACCTGAATCCAAGCACAGTCAAGGTTTGTGCTGCACTTGAAGCCTCTGTCACACTCTGGGTTACTTATATCACACTGGCCAGGTAATTTTTATAACCTCTTATAAAAAATGCTGCTAGATTTTTAATCTGCCCTTTCAAAACTGCCTGTTATAACTGGGATCTATTAATTAACACACCTTTTGACCCTGAATGTCTTTCTCAGTTTTAGAAGACTAACAGAATGTACTTCAATCTGTGTCTTTCGGACCTGTGAACAACTCTACCTACCTGCACCGTTAAGATCAGCAACTGTTCACATGTTTTTATGGTGGCTATTCTTTGATAAATACATTTAGTAATTTATGAGATCACATTTTGAGCAGATTCAAATGTAAGTTTGTGGAAATATGTTCACAAACACACATACAATTACCTGAAAACTACCTGAAAGTTAAGGACATTAACATCATAACAAAATAAACACAAAGTAGTGTCAGGAAAAATTGCAATAGCTGGCATAAGGCTAATAGTATTTTTCATAATTCACTCGTAGCTTCTACTATTTTTTTGAACTCTAGAGGCAACTGAGTGGCTGATGGCAAGTCACACTGCAGTTTGTGGGAAGAGAATTGAACCAAAAATGTCCTGCCTCAGTTGGATGAGTGTTGGCTCTTGAAGATCCTCTCACTCATGCTGAGAGGGAATGCTAATAAACAGAAAAAATGAGTAAATAATAGATAAGTTTTGCTTCCAGAGCAAAGCAGAAGCTCTTTCTGCCTGTGTATCTGTATACCCTAGAGATTTCCACTTCCTACCCCCAATAATCATAAAAGTCATATTCATCTGAACAGAAAGTAGATAAAACAGCAGGTAAGCTCTAATCAGCTACAGTTAATCAACCTGAATTGTTGACACTGAGTATTATGTACTTCAGAAAAGACGCTGGCAATCCATCCACAGAGCTAGGAAGAAAGAGCATACAAAAATAAAAGTTGGGGGGAAGAAAGAAGTAAGACTCTATCTACCTGATCAAATTATGAGCTCACCTCCACCTATTTTGTCTAAAAGCACCATAGAAAAAAGAAAACAATGTTATTATGAACCTACATTTCAGTTAAGCTAAACATTAGTTTATAGAAGAGTGGAATATGTCTGAAATCAAAAACCACAAATTACTGATTTTCAGAGCACAAACATTCTTTGCTCATTTAAGGTTTGTTTTTCATGCTGACTCCTCACTATTAAATGGAAGGAGCCCACACAGACAGGTGATGTGAGATCTGACCCTTGCAACATTGCAGCATCACAATGAGGCAGCAATTCTGGATCACTCCTGTAGGGGCAAACCTACAGTGTTAAATAAACCTTACTGAAGATCACAAAGCTCTTCCAAATGTAAAGCTTAGAAATCCTTGTGAGACCTAAAATTCCCTCCTAGAGATAAAGGGAACATTTCACGATAGCTGCCTTTCTGCACAGTTTCACCATGTTTTCAAAAAATCTTGCTCTCCACCAGCAAGAGGGTGCAACAACAGTGCCAAACACAAATTTTGGTGAATGATTCAACCGACGTAGTTCTTAAAATCACAATATTAAAAAAAAAAAGGAAAAGTGAGAAAATTTTCATACAGGACAAAATATGTGCAGAGAAACTTAAAAAGACAGTGAGATGGCAGCCCAGTTTCTGCATGGTTGTCTTGTTTTGAGACAAGTTAGGACGCTGACAAGTTAGGACAATGGTTCATCCTCTACTTGAGCCTGAGCAAAGCTTCCTGAGTTCCTGGACATGATGCTTTACCCCAGAGTTGCCACAATAACCTTCGGTATTTCCAGTTGATCACCACCTTTGTAAGGAATTGTGTAGTGGAGGTGTGCAAGCTTTAACGTTTCTCTTTCCATTCCCAGTTTTCTGCAGATCCCACAGTGGACAAAGCTACCCCACATGTGAGTCACACAGAAGGGACACAGCGGCCACAGAATGGGGCCCTTTCCCTTTCCAACCTCATAAACTCTTCCTTTGCCCACAAAACCACGTCCCACTGCTGGGGGAACTCTGGTTGTGCTTCCCCAGGGTGTCTCCTGTACCTGACCATCCCGGGAGGCAGCGGCAGTAGCCTGTGGTGGGGTGGCACCCGTCCGCGTGGCTGCAGTCACAGCGCTCAGCACAGTCCAGGCCGTAGGTACCGTCCTGTGGCAACAAAAAACAGAACAATCCAGAGATGGTGTGGTAGCTGGGAGTTAGAGGAGAGACAAGTTATGGTCAGCCCAGCCTCAAAAAGCAACCAAAGATCTCTCCCAAATCTCTAGGTTGATATTAATGTAAAATACTTGTGGCGTTTGGAACATGTCAGCATCCTACACTTTCATTCTTTCATTAAAGAGGGGAAGATAAAGAATGAATTATGCTCTCTTGAAAAATCCCAGACTAAAGCAATTAAGTCTCGTTTCTGCATCAAACCCTGAGATCTCTGCTTATGGGTCAAAATGGGTACCACACAGAGGCATAATTTTTAAGAAAACGAGTGAAAACCATTAAGTTACAAGATACCTTCAGTGTGAGGTTCACTGCATAAATAACGCAAACTATCACTTTTGATTAGAAACATTTCTCTTTTAATTAAAAACATTTCTCTCTGCACTACAACACATACTCCATCAAAAAGAGATAATCTTTGGTTATGGGACAGTACACAAACCAGAACTTTTATTTTTACCTATGCAACATTTTTTGAACCAACAAGAGATTAAAATTACAAGTTGAATCACCACGTTGGTGTATTTTTTTTCACGGAAAACATCTAAACATTTGAATTTGCTTTTCCTGTTTCTCCCATAGAAGCTAACACAGACTTGTGGATAATGTCACACAAAATCAACCCAAGAAACTGAGAGGAGCAGATTCTTTACAGTCTCCAAATAAGACAAAGTATATAAAGTGTCAGAACCAAATGTAAAAAAGAGCATGGAAAAAAGGCAAGCATAATTTACAGTAATACTTCAGGGTTACCCACAGCAAAGGCAAAAAAAGGAAAAAAAAAAGCCAGATTTAAACACCAATCATTTATATTCAAGGCTAGAAATTGGTGTCAGTCACATTAAAAAGCTGAATAAAACCTACATGAAAATTAATCTGTTGTTCTTTGATGCTCATGCATACATTCCAACCAAGTGCCACAGTATTTAGCTATTCAACTGCCAGTCTTTAAAGTAGAACAAAATCTTACATTATTTCTGTGTAAGGAGCCTTTCGCTCATCTCAACAATACATTTTTATATACAGAAAAAGACTAAGCATTTCCTTTGCATATAATCAGATTTGGAATGAAAGGAAATCCTCAAATATGCTGTTGAAAAGCAGTATTTATAGCCTGCTATGCACTTGGACTGAAGTCCAAACTATAGTTTAAATCTTGAACAACAATCTGAGCAGTGATAATAATGTTCTGAAGTTATTGAAACAAATTGAAAATACATTGATTTAAATAAAGTCTCTGCTCAGACATGAGAAACATTTCAGACAACTGGAAGTATTTGAATTTTTTTTTATAAATTATTACATTTATTATTATTTGAATTAAAAAATTCTGTTCATTCCCCTGCTCTGGAATTTTCAAGCAGAATTTGCATTTGAAATAGGTACGTGCTTATGGACATTGTTTGATGCAGCTTCAGAGAGGGAGAGGAAGACAATGAGCTTGGGCATGCTGAGTTATCTGATACAGAAATGCTTTTAAGCTTTATTTTACTAAGTTTGGGATAGGGATGCAACTGCTCTGAAACGATATATGTCTTTTTTAAATGTCAGTTTTGGAAGAGCTAATTCATCTTGGGAGGCCCTAAGTGATAAACAAAGCTCCTTGAGGAAACAGAAAAATCAGTCTTCTGATGGAGATGCATTGTTGGAAACACTGCACGTGTGGTACTGGCATTAACTTTCCAGAACAGTCAATTTTCTTTGCCACTTTACTCACTACAGGAATGCTTCATCTTAAAATCAAAGGCAAAACCCCCCAAAATCACTCCTGAGTGTTCCTAGTGCAGTTCAGCAGAACAAATTTTCATTCAAAATGAAGTGATTTCTGGTTTTCTGCTGTAGTTCAGCTACTGCCATCATATCATTGCTCAGTAGAACTTGTCCAAACTGAAAGAAGCTTAAATGTGATATGGGAGGTGAATTTACAGGATGTGTGTTCAGGTGATTCCTTTGCGGTTATATCAAACCAACAACCTGCTCTGCAGATGTATTGCAAAAGTTAACAATTGACAGGGGAAGGGAAAAGAAGAGCAGGGAGCAGTTTATTTTAATAATCAGGTTTTTAAAAGTTTCCCGAAAAATTGAAGTCCATCACTGAAAACAGTGGACCCTGGAAAAATGCATTTTTTATAAAATATTTCTCTTTTTTTAGTGTATGAAATATAATTGAAACCAAACAGTTTCACAATAAAAGAAATCCACTTGGAATTTTACAATATAAAAACTTCTGAAATGATGTATTTGAATTTACATATTTTATTTCCCCAAAGCTGCAGATTACAAGGTAGAACAGAACTGATAAGGAGCATGCCATTGTCCTCATTTTCTGAAGTCTGAGAGGGAGCAGATGTCAAAACCCCAGTAGAAAAGACCTGTCATGGAACTGGCTGGTAAGAGTAGCTTCTCACTTGGACTGAGAAGGAATGAAAATTCTTTATTCATACTGTAACAGAGACGTAATAAAAAAATGTAATTAAAAACACATTATTTGATCTGGGGTGTATTTTTGGTATTTTTCTCTCATTATTTATACTTAAAAGTAGCTGAACAATAGCAGTTTGATAGCATTTGATGAAGAAATGCTAGAAGAATTGTTAGTGCCTGTCCCTGACCCTGCACCCCATTCTGTGTGCTCCAAAGGGACTCATCCCCATGGAGACAGAGAATGGCAGATGCCCCCTTGCTGCCCAGTATTCTCCTACAAAACCTCAAAATTCAGTGGAATTATTAAACTACCTGGCAAGGGAGTTCACATTTCTCTCCCCTCCATCCCGGGGCACAGGTACAGGTTCCATCCAGAGCATTACAAGCCCCTCCATTAAGACACTGGCAGGTCAGGTTACAGCCCAGTCCCCACGTGCCACTGGGGCAATTTATGGAGCAATCCACACCATGCCAACCTGCCAAAAAAAAAAAAAAACAAACCGTGATTAAAGTCAGAACTGAATCAGGTTTTCCCCTGTTCCTCTCAGAGGATGCTTGCCTCTGCTTGCCATGGGGCATGTCTCTGAGATGGGCAACACTGGGGTAAAATTCACTGCAGGATTTCACAGCAGCTTCAGCTTAGGGTTTGTCCAGGTTGGAATAAAAGTGTTCAAGGGCACCTTGTAACATCTGTGCACACCACACATCTGCAGATGGGTGCCAATAAGCAAAAGAGACTGATGTAAGATCTGAAATGGAAATAGAGACACCTTGACATTTCACTGAGAAGCTCTAAACTACACTGAGAGTGTTAAGGTGGAGCCTGAAAATAATTAGGAATATTTTCCTTAGGCTCAAGCTGCTGCTTTCGTAATTGTTCCACCAGCGTTCAACTCACACAGTCCTGTACTTTAACAGGTATCTAACAAAAAGAAAAAAAAAAAAAAAGAGAGAGAGAGAGAAAGAAAACATAAAAGTATTGCATAAATTGGCTTCTCATAGGAAACACAGAAGACCTTTCAGATGATTTCTGTACTTCTCTCCACATACAAAAAAGAAATGTAATGGAAAATAGCTCTAAAATGCAGCATTCATCACTGATCATGCCTGATAGTAATGGTTTGCAGATTGGATAGACTGGGATGTGAATAGATTTTTTTAAAATGTGATCATCCATCGGATTCAAGAGTAACAGTGTGAGGCAGTCAGTCACCACCAGTGACACAGGCCAAGTTTCTAATTTTGTACCTTGTTTACAGTAAGTGGAGGGAAAAATAATTCTGCACTGAGACTGATCAATAGGCTATGCAAAACACATGCACAGAAATCAGGCTGCCTTGTGCTTCACTGATAACTTCAAATTTAGGGGTCATTTTAGGAAAAACTGTATTTTTTGTAATTTGGCTAGGAAATTGAGATACTTTCCCTCAACTGTCTTCCCCGGATTTATAATCTTCCTTTGTTTACATGACAGGTACCTACTTTCAGTTTAATTTTACTGTTTGCTGTCGTTTTTCATTGTAGTATGATTAAAACTGCATAAGGTACAGGAAGATAGGATTCTGCATTGCCCAAGGATTATTTTTCTCCTCACGACCTAGTTGCTTTGCAGTATTTACCTGAACAGGGTTAAATTAGCCCCATGGTCTCTGGAAAGAGTAAAAATTCCACATTTGCTGCACAACTGATTTAACAGGGTCAGTCCCTGAAAAATTTAGTGGCTATTTGTCCAGCAAACTTTATTTAGATGGGATCTTGGGAAGGAATTGTTCCCTGGGAGGGTGGGGAGGCCCTGGCACAGGGTGCCCAGAGAAGCTGTGGGTGCCCCTGGATCCCTGGCAGTGTCCAAGGCCAGGCTGGACACTGGGGCTTGGAGCAGCCTGGGACAGTGGAAGGTGTCCCTGCCATAGCAGGAGGTGGAACAAAATGATATTTAAGGTCCCTTCCAATCCAAACTGTTACCAAGTCCTCCAAAATCCTTGGTATAAATAAACCCCTCTAACACTGTCTTTTCTGTGTCAGCCAGTCAGGCATTACTTTATTCCTGGTCAGGGTCTGCATGTATGGCTGACAAAATTCTGGCCTCCACCCAGATGCAGACAGAAAACTTTTTCACTTATTCATACATTTTTAGCAAACAAAGAAATTATTATTTATTGGTTTAAATTACATAATTCTCTTTCATTATGTAGCATTCTATCCTCTATTGGTAATCGATTTCTCACTTCTCAGGCTAATAGTCTGTATTTTTTACTCCTTTTATTATCTTTTCCCCAGGTAGGGAGTTTCCAACACACATAT
This sequence comes from Acrocephalus scirpaceus scirpaceus, assembly GCA_910950805.1. Taxonomy (NCBI): domain Eukaryota; kingdom Metazoa; phylum Chordata; class Aves; order Passeriformes; family Sylviidae; genus Acrocephalus; species Acrocephalus scirpaceus. The sequence goes on from OU383776.1 coordinate 70,706,077, forward strand.
ATATGGAGCCTTCATTATCTTGTCTTCCTCATCTTCTGGTTTCTGCAAAATGTCTTTGTAGCCCATAAATTCTGCACTTCTTGTATTCATTTTGAACTACACATCTCTCTCTGTCGCCCTCCCCCAGCCTTTGTTCATTGAAGCATATCAAAGTTCACTAAGGAAAACTTGAAGTTTCAGTCACTTTTACCAAGCTGTATTCCCACAATAGCTGCTTATGAGAAACTTTGCTAAATTGTGGCTAAAGGCGATTCAAAACTAACACACTGCTTATAGCCAACGTACTGGTTATGATTAATTAAAAACAAATTATTAAAAATCAATGAAAACCATTAATTAAAAAAAAATAGAAGTACGATATATGAAAAACTCTGTATGATTTTGATTAGGAATGCTGACATCAGATAAAGGGTACACCCCACAGACCTCCTGACAGAGCAGACAACATGTTTTTTTTCCTGAGAACATGTTTTCCTTGTTTTCACCTCCCACAGCAGCAGAAGCATCAAGTGTCTGCTTCTCATTAAGTTTCCTCTTCTCTACTTCAAAATCCCAATTTCATTTTACAGTTACAGAGAAATAAAATCCATCTGAAGAGACACTTACCTGCTTTGCAGACACAAGAGCCATCCACAGGTGAACAGGTGGCCCCATTTTTGCAGCTGCACACAGAGGAGCAGTTCACTCCATATGTTCCAGGGAGACAAGGGATACCACAAGAAGCACCCTGAATTATATATAAAAAAACAGACTCTAAAAACCATCTGAGGAGTCTCAGACAATATAACTGACTCAAGTTATACACAGATACAAAAGCCAGAAAAAATACAGCCCATGCATGTCCTAGGCTGTCATTAAACTATCTTTAATTTAGGGGAGAGGGACACCTTCATGCTTTTGAAGTATTTTGAAGTCTTCTTAAGTAAGTATTAGTTTTCTATGATTTGCTGTGAGAGCCCAGGTCACATAGCACCTGGTTAGATCAATGGACAACAATAAAGAAGCTCTTTATGAAACCAAACCACAGTTGTAAAGCAACTAAAGAAAGCAGTTTAATGGTAAATTATGTGGGTATGTAAAATATTTTTTAGCACTAATTTGGCTGACGTTTTTAGTTATTACTTTTACAGGAACAGTCATATTGTAAAATGTTAGATTAGCATCCAAAGCACATGTAACAGCAAATGTGTGTAAAAGTTGCAGAATAATCTGTCCTGAAGTATAAAAAGAAATTATTTTGGCTGGAGTTTCTATGGATGGAGCATGAAGAGTTCATGACTGAAACCCATCATTTCTCCCTTTAATTACACCTCAACAGCACGCCCTCATTCTTACCAACATCTTATAAGGCAAATAACTTCTCCTTCTAAAAATGCCTTCATTTCAGCACTGAGAACCTATCAGAAATGTTGAATTTTCAGAGTCCAACAGCACAAGCAGCGCTATTCAAATACCCTCACTTCTCTTTTACCATGGTGGAGAAAGGACGAGGCGGCACCCTGAAGAATTTGTTGCACAACTGGAGCTGAAAACTGTGAAACTGTAAAAGTGATACCTCTTTTACCTTAAATCCAGGGGCACAGGTGCACTTCCCAGTGACGCTGTCGCAGTCAGCCCCGTTCTGGCAGCTGCAAATCTGCTGACACGACTCCCCGTAGAAGCCCGGGGAACACGTCTCGTTGCAGTACAGCCCGGACCAGCCTGGCTTGCAGGAGCATTCCCCAGACATGGGATGACAGCTGCCACGGGGGTGGGAGATGAAAGGTTAACTCAGTAATGCAGGACTAAACATGGCATAAATATTATTTTCTTTCCACAGGAAAAAAAATAAAGGAAAAAAGAAAGAAAAAAGAGTTGTTGCAGATGGGTTGCGTGAAGAGCCTTGTGTGAGATGATTTTACTTCCCAGAACACAATTTGGTGTATTTATATAAAAATATGTGCCAAGTAAGATAGGAAATGTAACATTATATGACATACAGACATTTTGGGAGGACATGGAAAGAAATGAAGGAGTATCATTTTTCTGTCTCAATTTGAACAGAAATCTTGCCGAAACACAGTTTTTACCATAAGACAGATATCCATGGATACAAATATTAAGAGTTTGAAGCCATTAAATTCCCACACCTTTATTGTTACACTCCCACTCTAACAGGATCATTTTCATAACACTGCAGAAGCTCAGCAGCATATTGTCTGAGAATCATGATGAAGAAAAACAGCATGGCATCCAACACAAAATAACTACACAGCACCCCATCAGCAAAGCAAGAACATTCTTTTCATTAAATTAGTTTCGAAGAGGACAACTGGAATCTTTCAGGGAATGGTATAAAATCATCAGCACTGGGCAGAAGCCAGCTATAGCATGACAGCAGTGACCTTCTGGGGAGTATCCCCCCTCTCTGCTGGCCATACCTGGTGGCAGAGCAGCTGCCTCTATACCTGGAACAGCAGTTTCATTGAAGGGCCAAGCGGGCAGCTGCTGCCTCGTAACAAATGGACATCATCAGCTGTGCAAAGATATATAGGCTGGGAGAGGGGACACAATGGGGTGCTCTGTAGCACTCTGGCAGACAAAGCATTTGCTTAATTCTCACCAAAGGAAAGCCTTAGTATCCAAATCCAATATATTTACAATGGGAAGACTGTTTGGAGATATTTGCCTCCCACTGATTGAAGTGAAGCTCCTTTAAGAGTGCTAGAAGGACAGAAAAAAAAAAAAAAGCCTTCCTCCAGACAAATTAAATGACCCATGACAAGAGCCTGGTTTTGCAAGACTTGCTGACTTTGTATGGGGGTGTATTGGAAACTTGAGTATTTTTCTCATCGTTTGAAAATCTGAAAAAATACCTGCTGCACTTTTAGGTGCTGAAACATAACAACAGCAATCTTTGAAAGAGCTGCAGTGTAATATGGGAACACAACTTTTGTTGCAACTGCTCTTGGAATTGAGTGCTGCTCTTGTCCAAGTAAGAGTTTAAAATTGCTGAAAACAACCATTGTTGTGCAATAATCAGGGAAAGCATGGATTTTGAAAGTTGGAACGTCACTAGGTATTCTGCTTTCTGCATATTTAATGCACACCCTGTGGCACTGTAAACATTTGTGGGTCTTCAGGACATGAAAATACCTTTGAGAGTGCTAGCATAAAGTGAGAGGAAAGGCCTTTTCATGCAGAAATGGTTCAAAGCTCACGGTGTTCATACTGAATAGCCCAGGTTATTTGTTTGTTATGTGCATACCTGCCATGAAATGAGATGAAATAGAACTATTCTCATTTAAAACACAGGCAAAATTATGAAGACACATGATGCAGCAAGATAATCAGGTTTGTCTCCTGTCTTAAATTCCTGTAGAACCCCTAGTTCTCATCAGTGGAAGAATACAGAACAGGGGGGAAAAAATGCAATCCACAACTAGATAGTTATTAGGATAAGAATCAGAATATACTCATAACATAAATTCAGTAGCGCTAGCAACTTTAAGACATAAATCCCAGCATTCACAGAATTGGAAATGTGGTTTGTTGTTGGGGTTTGGTTTTTTTTCCCTTGCAGGAGAGGGGGAGCCCACACGCATGAGGAAGCACTGGATATGAGGCAGAAGCATTGATATTCTGTGCCCCCCAGTGAGTGTCACTGAGGCGTCCTTGCACATGTATGGATTGGTGCTGAAATTAGTATTCCATGATTTGTAATTAGATGTAGGAAGCCAAAGCACTTCTGGAGGTTTTTTATGGGTTTTCATGCAGTTTTCTTAATTGGCAATAATGTTTAAATATTAAGGTAGGGAAATAAAGAGATGCTGAGAGATACTGGAAGTATATCCTCTTTTATTCCTGGTTTTCTGTTCACACTTAATGGAAATGCAACCCTATTCTGTACAGAGACAAAAAAATTACTTGTGGGTAGTTTAATTATATATTTGAAGGACTTAGATGAAAGAAATGATTTTTATATGCTTTATTTACGTGACTTGCTTTTAAAATATCCAACCAAATTGTATAGCACCCTAAAAAATATATGTGGGCATAAATATGAATAAATACGTAATTTTCATGAAAAGCTCTTGCACCTGTACTTTCAGGCCCATTAGAAAAATGGAAAATTAAAAGGCCCTAATCTTTACTTTAAAAACAGAGCCGAACTACATGAACCAAGCATGATTCCATTGAATTCTACCAATAAAACTGCAATCAATCCTACACAGAATCTCTCAGAAAGAGAGGTGAGAAAAGGGAAAAAAACCCCTCTAGTGCTCATGTCATGAATAAATTTTAATTTTAGGCTGAACTGCACCAAAGGTGTTGGTACAAGAAAGTTTTTACCTGTTGCTGTCCTCTGGACCCCTCAAACAGATTAAAATCTCTCAAGTATAGCTATTTTTACCCTCTACAAAGCATTTAATAAAGGCTGCTGGTACAACCAAGAGCAAGGAAGAGCTTGCCTTTCATCTCCAGGAGCTGCCACTGACCAACAGCAGCAGCAAAATTCCTACAGCTTAGCCTACCCAAAATGCAAATAATGAATTATTGTCAGAGCTGTTTTGATGCCATTTTTTGTCAATCATAAAATAGTAATAAAAAACTATTTTTCAACTATGTATGAGGAGAAGTATGTCAAGAAAACTACTAAAAACATCATTGTATTCTGAAACTTAGGTACACTCTTTAGAGCAGTATTTTTGGAGCTAAGCTTTTTTTTTAAATAATCTCTAGTTCATTTCTCTGTTGATTAATACAAATAACCTAGAGCTCTAAGCCTACCAAAGCTCCTCTTTGAGGAAATCTAAACCAGCGATCACACCCAGATGAAAAAAGCTTTTATGTTATCAAGGGCTCCCAAAACAGAATCCCAGACCTACAGACACACAAATTTTATTTGCAAGAAGGAATTCCACTTTTTTTTTTTTTTTTTTTGGTGTCTTGGGATTACTTCGGTGCTAAATGGATTAGTGCTATGAAGATCCTCAGGCTACAGCCAGGCCAAGCAGTGTTTGTGGCAGGCAAGAGAGGGTTGAAGGTATTCCCTGACATGATTAAAGAGTTGCCTTGTGTCTGACTGACATCAAGAGGTGAGGACAACCAGACACAACTAGCTTCTAAAAAGATTCTCAAAAGCCTCAAGTGCTCTGAGGGAGTTTTGTTTTCTGCATCATTACCCTGATTCCTGCTATTTATGGTCTTGGTCACTTCCTGACCCAAGGGGAAAGAACTTACATATATGTAAAATATACTTGTGAAGCAATGAAAATATTTGTTCTTCTCACACATCATGATGCTCTGGCAAATGTGGTACAGCACCTTCAGGGCTGTTAAGTGCCTTAGGATTTCTCATTCGGGGGGAAATGTCCAAAAAAATACCAGCCAAATGCTGTTGTTTACTTGTGAACATTTGTGATCTGATTTGACAAGCTGTCTCTTCCAGTGGTATAAATGAAGGAACAGCTGTGTGGAACATGAATCAGAAGTAATCCCTGTAATATTAGAAATGGTGTACAGTGCAATGCATTCCTGTCAAACCAGGCTGCTGCAACAGTCTGCAGACAGATTTTCAGGGAAGTAGCTAACCATAATTCATAATACAGTAATATCTGGTGTGCTAGCCTAATTGAAGAGCTGGAGGGCCCTGCATTATTGTGCCATTTACTCCTGAACACACTGCCCAGATAATAAATTGCTTGATTTTACATCAAAACAACTCTGTATTTTTTTCAAGGCAAATGGGATGAGCAGAAGCACAAGTACACAACTGTAAAAGTATATGACTGGAAGGGGAAAACAATTCATTTTTTTTGTCACACAGTTTGTCAACAAAAGGTGTGTTGGACAGCTCCAGCAAACCACAAAAGAATTTTCCACAGAGAATTAACAGAGTAGCTATTTCCATGCATGGATTTAACTGAATTCAGCACTGCTAAATTCTGACTACAGGCTTTTATTTTGTATATGAGAAAAAAAGCATCTTATTTTAATGTACAGCAGCATTCTATGTGACACTCAGTAGTTCCTGTAAATTCCCCTGACAACTACTTTCAACAGCAAACTTGTGCTCACAAACTTTCTCCAAGGTATTGCTATTAGTAATGCAATTAAGTGTAAAGGAATGCACAATGACCACAGTATCTAATCAGAAGAACTGTTTTGTAACAAGAGAAAGCTGTCCACAATTGTTCTATAAATATGCTGGCTCGTCTCAATTGACATCCGACATCCCTCCCTCACAGCTGAAACTCTGTCTCCAAATAACTAATTTTTATATTTTCATAACAATATGCTCAAACACTGTCAAAATCCACAAAACCTCAAAAAATAGGGCTCATCACTTCCTGAATAAGGAGAAATGTGTAAAAGCTAAGTTAATAGGAAAACTACTTTCATTTGATTTCCAGGGATCAGATTTTACCTGCTCACTCAAAAAAGCACTTAAATGAAAAAAAAAAAAAGTACTTTTAAAACCCAGATTCACCATAGGTAAGGCTTTTGAAATTTTGTACCAAAGTAGTCACCACAGCAATCTGTGTATACAGAGACTGAGGGAGAGAAATGCAATTCGTATACACAGATAGAGACTGAGAGAGTGAGATGTCCAAGCTTCTCATGCCCAACTCAGACTTTACACATCCACTGGTTTCAATTCAGTTATTTCTCATCTACAGTAAACCAGAGTATGTGAGAGACAGCCCATGCGCACTGACTTTACGCTGTGAACAATATAATGATTTATTCAGGTGGCAAACATAGATAAAGGTCATGCTTTGTCTTAATATGTATTTCATGGGACAAAGACCAAACACAGCAGTGAGTATTATGATCAAATATGCTTACAAGTAAAAATTCAAAGTATCTTTTAGGTTGGTGTTTCCATTCTCATTGTGGTCAGTAGGAGCTTCAGTTTGCATGAAAGTATTAGAAAAATCAGGAAATATCCCTTTTCAGGTTATATTTGGATTTCAGTGTTCTATTTAGGAAAAACAAAGCAGGGTAGAGGGTGCAAAGCCTACCTCCAGGTGTTGGGCATGTGGCAGGGACACTTTTTATCACACTTGAGGCCATAGATTCCCTCGGGGCAGAGCCTGGTTTCACAGTGCTGCCCTGTGTACCCTGGCTCACAGAGGCATGCACCACTGATGTGGTAGCATTTCCCACCATTCACACACTTGCAGGTCTCTGCACAACGCAGCCCATAGCTCCCCACTGGGCACTCATCCTGGCATCTGTGAGGTAAAAAAACCAATAAACAAACAAAAAAAATTGTTACATTTCCCATAAATGACAGCTTCTGGAGGTTTAAAGGAAATATGGTTTATGAGGAATGCCTTCTGTTGGTCAAAAAAAACACCTAAATAAGAGCAAAAATCTGTGTAACTTGGAAAAACCTTTAGGAGATCAAACCCCTTCTTTTCTTCTGATTTTTCTGACAGATGAAAATAAAAATCAGTTGAGATTTGAGTTTAACCCATATGGAGAAGTAGCAATGATTTTTGTTGCTGCTTAAGGAAAAGATACCTTAAGAAAGAGACTTCTTCACCAGAATTTTCCTCTCTCATTCACTTTTGAGAAGAGTCCACTTCAGCCAACAGATTTACTCCCTTAATTTTTTATAGATGGAATACATTATTTAACCTAAAGATCAGTCTGTGTCTTTAGCCTGACTACAAGAAAATAAAACTTCAGTATCCTGCTTCTCAGATTTGCAATTCATTAACTGATGATTTTCTGGATAGAAATTTCATTTGGCTATGTCTTATGAATTTGATGTTTTCAGCTCTGTCTTTCCTGTATTCTACAAAGAAATTGTTAAATTCTGAATTCCAGTCATGTTACAGATTGTAAAAAAATACTACTTGATAATGTAACACATAATAACATAAACCAGAATAGTTTTATTTCTTTTTTTTTTTTTCTGTTTTTCTTATAAATTTGGCTTTTTTGTTTTGTTTTGTTTTTAGGTATGACTAGTGGTTCATTGTATGTGAAGTTCAAAGACACATGATAAAAGGCACTGCAAAATGTAACAGAAATGAGCAGAGCCCTCTGACTGAAGTAAAATGGAACATGTTCGTTTCATGCTTCTGCAGTCTTTTTCTCAATCTGATGCTGACATACAGAACTTTCAAGGTATTTGTAACTCTATCCTAACTGAAGTCATCGATAAAATCCTCTTTTCTCCTGAGGTGTGGCATAATAATAGAGCTAATGACCCTGTATCAATGTTTCCTGATGAAGATATACAAATAAAGCTGTGAAAGAATTTTCTTCAAATGGCAACCAGGAATCCCAGCAAAACTAGACAAAAATTAATCTTGAATTTTTTTTTTTTTTAAATTTAACTTGCAAAAACCATCTCTTTGGAAGGTGGTGTGTATGGGCTACCTCAGACAGTGCCCACACAGTTCTCTGACATGAAATAAGGATCAAGTGTACAACCTTGCCACCGACTCCTTCCTGCCCTTGGAACCATCTTGAAAAATGAAAGAATTGAAAATACAGCCTCTTTTGCAGGAAAAGAGGGAGGCTCAGATTTGCAAAAGTCATCAAAACGCTGCAAACTGTAAGGCACTTCAGATGAAAGTCAGATTTAAATTATTACAATACAAAAAATTTAATTACTTTTAGAAACACCAGTGTAGAGCAGTGTGTAGATACTTGTGTGGTTACTCCTTAGATTTTCCCTGGAGGCCCTGTCTATGTGTGCCTAAATGCATCTACCACCTTCTGCACTGTTTCGTCACAGACACAAATATAACTCTGGCATGCAAATGGCTCTGGACTAATTATTTCTCTTCTTCTTGAGGTCTTTTTTCACATTATGTCTGGCAGAGCACTTCCCACGTCCTGTGAACACTCATGTGGGGAGTGCACATGGTTACAATACCCACAGCTGCTGGCAGAGATCCCCTGGACTGACCCCAGTGGTCAGGCTGCTGCTGACTTCTGCAAATGAGTTGTGTGCTGCTTAAAATACACACAGGGAAATGTTCTTTCATCGCTTTCCACTGCCTTCAAAAGTGATGTCTCACTCTATCTTTCCAATCTGCCAAAGCCAACTTACAGCCATCAGAAAATGAAATGTTTCATTTCATTTGAGTGGAGCATTTTTAGGAGACAACTCTCCAGCCTGCAGCCTTTGAAGAGGGATTGAATGGGCCTCCCTTGCTGCTGTGATTGCCAGACATCTGCACAAACCCATGAGCCTCCCTCCTCACCCCTCCACAACATCCCAGGCTGCACCATTCTTCAAGACACTTCAAGTGAGGTAGACTCACAGGAAAAGCCAGAGCACAGCAGGAAAACAGTGAAACCCAAGAGTTCTTTTACAGGAGGTGTTCTTTCACATGGACTTTCGATTTGCAACCCAGCATCAGCTGAGTGACACAGCAAACATTTCATCATCGAAATCAGCACTTTTGATCATATCTCAGATACTTCCATTGTTCTTTCTACCAGCTTCTTTAGTCTCCCCATTGTAGAAGAGCCGCCCAGGCTCAGCAGCCTGGCAGGAATGGGTTTTCCTTACCGTTCCCCTGTGTAGCCTGGGCTGCAGTGGCAGTGACCTGTCACCGGGTCGCAGGTCCCTCCGTTGTGGCACTGGCACTCCTGGGAGCAGTTCTTCCCGTAACGACCCTCAGGACAAGGCTGACCACAGACCATGCCCTGTGAGTGCAGAAGAGAAATCTTAGAATTGGGACTGCAGCTTGAATGACCAAGGAGGAAATGAGGGAAGACCAAGGAGATCCTGTATTACTCTCCCAGTGCTGATCTTGGAAATGCCAGACACTTCTCCAGCTTTAAACATGGGGCATGTTCCAGCACTGGAGGAATAATCTTCTAGGATTTCCATGTTGGAAGTAAAAGCTCATGAAAAACACTCTCTCTAAGCACCTGTGAAAACACTTACACATATAAGACCAACTGATGTCAAGCTCTTCCCAATTTATTTATCAGGAGTACCATATATCAATATACCCAGTGAAAAGAGGTGTAAGGATCAGCAGCTGCTCTAATGCCCCAATTACTCTACTTTATGGTAAGTTGGGTTTTTTTTCTGATGAAGGAAAAAGCTGTTTGCAATTTCACTTAAAGCAGCACATCCTAAAAGCTTAAGTAGCATGATTGCTCCTTTCAATGGGTTTTGAATTTCTGCACTGCCTTTTACATCCTTGGAATTAATCACACCTGAGTGGTGAGGGAAACATCAGAACATAAGACTTTTAAGAAGACATTTCAAGAAAAAGGTATTTACAGGCATTTCATCGGACAAAAGACATCCAGGTATTTCATCTAATATAAGACGCTGCAGAATTTGCACCTGGCTACTTTAAACCTCCCTTACAAGAAATGCAAGGAAAAAAGGTTACACTGACAAAATAGTGTTTCACAGAACTGAAAGCTCTAAAATCATAACTTAAATAATTACTTGGAATGGAAAATTAGTCCAAGGTCTAAACAGTCATGTATTAGTTAACACACACACTGGTATAAAATTTTCCTCACTGCTTCATGTGCTGTATCTCATTTTTATTAGCTGTGTTAGCTGTATTTAGGCAGATAAAGGGAGTCAAGAATTTATGCAAACATTTGTACTCCAGGACCAGTAATTTTGCCCTTCTAGCATGAAATTCAATAAAAAGTAAAAATGGCCATATTCCAAGCTAGGTAGATAGGTGTACTACTCAAACTCACAACCAGAGATTGTATTTTATAGCATGCTCTCTAATTGGTAAAAAACTGGCCACTGCCACAGGTCATTCTCAGTATAATATTATAATGTAATGTCATGTAATGTAACGTAATGTAATACAACATAATATAATAACAAGCTAATTAAAACAATCAGTAAATGTGAATTTTCATACAAAATAAAAATTTAAATGGGAAATACTATCAAATGCTCAGGATCAATATTATCAGCAAATGTATTTAAAGAATTTATTTGGGCCTTGATCACCTTCCAACTGCCAACTGTTGGCTATTATTTGCCAACTCAGAGCAGACAGCCTGACAGCAAGGGAATGCAATTTGCAGCTCCAAGGTCAGGTCTTCCTTCCCTACCCTCTGATAAAAGGGAAGGAAGCCTAAAGATAATATCAAAGATCTGATGTCCCATCTCCTCCCCAGCAGTGACAATCCAAAGGTTTGGGCTTTTTTCCACCTATACTGGAGATATAAAAATGGGCATAAACCCCAATATTAATAAACACAGTGGTGTCATCTCTCGATAATATCAATTTACATAGAGGAATCAATGACTTCTAGGCAAGATCTAAAGGATATTTCCTTGTCACAGCACAAGCTCATGTCTTTTGCTTCCCAGAATCTGATACAGTTAAAAAGGCAGTGCAGAACTGGAGCATTTTCAGTAACAGATGGTTTCGCAAGCATTTTATTTCAGTCCCTTATGCTAAAATATGTTTCTCATTACTCCTGGCTATGAGCAGACTGCATTTGCTATCCTCATTTGCTACCTTTTTTTTTCCTTTTGAGATGTACAAATATGGAAGTTTCAGGGGGGTTGTGGGGGTTTCAGAGGGCGTTTTTTACCATCCATCCTGGCGGGCAGGAGCACTCCCCAGTGATGTGGTGACAGACGCCTCCGTTCTGGCATGGGCACCTCTCCTCGCACTGTGGGCCATGCTTCCCGGGGGGACACAGGTCCTCACAGCTGTGCAAAGGGTGGGGACAGCACAGACACCCGTTACCACAGGCCCCAGCTTTGTTTTCAGTGCCTATCATCCTCAGCTCTTCAACCAAAAGCGTGGAGCACAGAGCAGTGTTACACAGAGAGATGCACACCGAGTGTTGTGTGGCACCCACACAATGGATCTAAGGAAACAGACCTGGCATTCTAGGAATTACTCCTTCCCAAGACATCTCTTTCCACACAGTTTGGTGCTCATTCACTGCTGCTGACACAGATCTGGAATGACCAAGGCCAAACAACTCCATGTTTCAAGGCCATTTCCCAAACCCGTGGCCAGACTGTGATGGCCGTGAAGAACCCTCTGCTGGCTCCTTTTTTGTGCATTTTAACCCATCTGGGTCAAGGCTTTTTTCTCTTGGCCGCACATCTAAACGTGCCCTGCAACATGGATTTGCCCAAATCTGCTTGCTCAGAATGGAAGTCAATTTAAACTCTCCAAAACCCATATCTCCCGCCACCCTGAGAAATGACACAGCCACTGCTTACAAGGCGCCGGTGTATCCAGGGGGACACCTGCACTCGCCGGTGACGTGGTCACAGGTGGCTCTGTTCTGGCACTGGCACTTCTGGTGGCAGTCATTGCCGTAGGAGCCGGGGTCGCAGCGCTCCTCGCAGCGCCAGCCCTTGAAGCCCGCGGAGCAGTGGCAGGCCCCAGTGATGGGGTTGCACAGGGCCCCGTTCTTGCACTGGCAGCGGCTGCTGCAGTGGGGTCCCCAGTGGTCACTGTCACACGCTGGATGGGCAGAGGGAGAAAAGCGTGGTGGTTTTAGAGCAATTTTTATGGTTACGGTACTGGAGGTGCTGCGAGTTGGCAGTGCAACAACAATAAAGAAGCTATGAAATAGAAATTGTTATTCCTCCTTGGCCCTTAAGGGTTGTGGCAGGCAGATCAGACTTCATTTATGCGTTTTATGCGGTTGATTCTTCTCGAAAAGCCAACATTATAAACCATGAGGTTGAGGATTAAATGCATGTTCAAATCTCTTAATTCTCAAAACTCTTCATTATGACTCTCCATCATCAAACTATGAGTTTCCCTTTACAGAAGGAAGTCTTGCTAACTTAAAAAAATGTAGTCTAAATCCATCAACTACTCTTTGAATCCCACAAGGGAGCTGCAAAGCTTGCTCAGTGTAGACTTCTGATTTAGGACAAATCAAAGAATTCCTACTTCACATAATTGCAAATACTTCCTTTGCAAACTTGCAATATACTGATAGGGCAGAAGAAAACACAAGAAGCACTTCACTAAGCAATAGGTAATTAACAACTACATCTGGATGTTACAAATTTGGTTATCCAATGTGTCTTTACAATCATTCAAATCCATCTTTTCTTGTCTGCCACAATGCAACGCATTAAAGCCCTATAAGCAAACAATTCAGAGGGTATCTCAGGATCAAAAGAAGAATTTAATCTTAAGGAAGAAATTTCATCCTAAGAAACACTGGAGATCTGTAAAAAGCCAGAAGATTAGGGTCACCTGGAGTTCAACAGGAATGTGTTAATCATATGGTCAAATGATCTGATTTTATTTTTATGTTCTGTTGATAACAGCAGCACAATGGGAAAGCCTCAATTGCAGCAACTGTAAGCCCAGGCTCTCCTCTTGGAGACTGACAACCATTGTTCTCCCAGTCTTCTCCTGGGGCAAAAAAGCCAGGCAGAGAACAGGCACACTTTCCTAGACTAATGCAAAGTAATTCAAGAATGCTCCTCAGGGTAGGAATTATTCAGCTGTAAGAGCTGTTCACCCAGGCTACACAAATAAAAAGGAATTAGGGTCTTTTCAAGAATCTACTCCTTAAGGTTGTTTTTGTTTTTTGGGTTTTTTTTTCCCCAGAATAGGTCACTAGAACATGCATCCATAAATGGAGATATTGTGAGCATTTACACACAATAAAATAGAGAGCAACAGAAAGTAGTGTTATGTATTATAAACACTCAGCAATGCTGGGTAAGATGAATGGCCCATCTTATTATTGGCCTCCTTCTTTAAAGATATGTGGGTTTTGTTGTGGACAAACAACAGGTCTACAACAGTTTTGTAACATACTGCTGCCTACAGCACACTGCATCTCTCAAATTGTCTTTTGCCATGATAACTTTCAACATTTTCAACATGTCTGCATAGGGTAGAATGTGTAATCCTCCTGATCAACCAGTCAGGAAACTAGCTATTTTGGGAAATAAAAAATACATGTATGGCTGTCAAAATGCCTGAGACAGTCACATGTTCTGTCATGATAGAGCATAAGCCCCTAATTTTTTTTAAAAATTTTATTGGTTTTAATTAGCATGTTGGTTTGCAATCAGATGAAAGTCTTCTTTCTTTCAGACCAAATTCCAATTTTGGCCATTCCCCATGGAAATATTAATTAGTTAATCAAACAATTAATAATAATAATAATTAAAAAAAAAAAAACCCAAACCCCAAAAGCCCTGAATTTAGGCTAATTGCCATGCCACAACTGTTCCAGTGCAGAGCACAGGCTAGGATGGAGGCAGCCAGAACATGCTCTTGCTACAAAGATGGGACTGGCAAGAGAAGATTTATTCTTGGTTGTTAAGTGAGAGGTGGTGTTCTTTTGCCAGCTGCTGGGAATGGGGTATTTGGTGCAGGCAGCAACATTCCTGCAGCTTCCTGAAGACCCAGAGCAATGAGTCTGAGAGCCACAGGGACCAGGAACTTCTCTTACCAATCATGCAGCACCCAGACCCACCTGGGGAGGATGCACTGGCATGACCTTCTCATTATGTTTGCAGGAAATCATTAAAATAAAAGCACATCCAGTGGCTGCCAATAGGATTCCCAGCCTCTGTACCATACTTGGCAATGACCAAGTGAATAACCAATATTGACTTTGCAATCTTTCATTGCATTCCAGTGGTGGCCCAGCACGGTGCAGTTTTGCCACAACCCGTCCCACAAGGTCTGTCATCAGCCTTCCCATCCCCCTGTGACTTATGGGCAGAACTGTGGAAAAATGTGCAGGATTAAGGGAAATAAATAATAATACTGAACAAGATGGATAAATCACATATTTTACCTATGTCCCCTGACTGATCATCAGTAATATTCTCCATGGGAAATCAGAGTGATTTGTCAGAAACTGACGCTCAGTTTACTACCAGAAAAGAAGGCAAAGGGTAGAAACGTTTGCTGTGATGGGTTTGTATGAATTTTAATTAGTTTGGGAGCTTAAATTTACCAATTATTACATCAGACTATTTCTAGGATTCAAACACTGAGAAAGCTGGGCTAGAAGTCACACACATCTGGTAATTTGGTGGAATGGGATAGTCTTGGAGTTAATGACAACTGCCATGTTACAGTGTTTCAGCTGGAGTTTAATGTGAAGAGCTGTGGTCACAGGCACACATGCACAAGGCACACATCACCAACAGGCACCTGCAAAATTGTCATACACTGATTTTCTGAACAGATCCAGAGCTGTGATGCCATCTCTCTCAGCACAAGGGGCAACACATAAAGACAAGAGAATGTTCAGAATGGTTTCAGCACAAGCATGGTGCATCTCAGCCCCAATCACTCCTAAACAATCTGAACCACTCGGAAGTGCAAAACCCAGCCAGTAAACCAGCATTATCTTTCTGTGTTGATCCTGCAGAACTGGCCTATTGTTGTTCAGTCTTACACAGGACACCACCTTTACAAAAGACCCTCTTTGCCTTTCACACATTATATTCACCTTCAGGTTTTTTTATGTTTAAAACAGAAGAATTAGTTAGTCTCCCTGTCAGCTTTTGTATCAGATTTATAGAGTCCTTTCTGCCTTCACCTTATGCTGCAAGGGGAAAAAACAAAATACACATAAACACCACTTTTAACCTGGTGGTATTAATGTCACATCTTATAATCTCTTCCTTTTATTATTTATCTGGGAGTATCTTTTTTGTCACCACAGTGTGCACTGTGCACATCACAGAATGCCACAGAGACAGGAAGGAGAACTTTGCTCTCTGCTTTGTTGAGCAAAAGCAGGAATTCACCTTTGGAGTAAGAGCACTGCATTGCATAAATTCTGTTTAACATGAGCACTATGGTAAGAATCTCTAAGGCTATGCAGGTCTACCATGATAAAAATTCTTTCTGACACTGAGGGCCAAGTGACTCGAGAAACAGGGAGAAGCTTAAGGATTCAATGGTAAAAAAACCACCTTTGAGAAGAAACTGAAACCTATGATGGAAACTGCTACCAATCTGGGGCCTTTTGTAGCATCTTTGAAGATGTAAAGTTCTTCTGTATAGCATATGATTTCCTTCTACAGTAATTGTAATGCACATTGTTATTGTTTTGGCTTAAATGTGGTTTTATGCAAATGATTTTCATGATTTACAAACTGGGGTGGTAGGAGCCCCGATTTTTTTTTTAAATTATTTTTTCCAACCATCTGGAACACATGTAGAATTTGGCAACTACTTTATTGCTCTTTATAAACAAAAACCAATTTCAACTAAATATGGTCTCATGCTTGTAAGGTTTTTTTCTGGCTTTTTAAAAGTGTTGATTTCATTAAGGGGCAACAAAACAAATAGTGCAACAAGTCCCAGTTTATTCCTGATAAACCCACCTTGACCACCTAAAGTACTGTACTTCTCTGTAGGTTGGCCTATAATAAGAAACAAATAAGGCTATCAGATCAAGCCAAAGAACAGTTCAGAATAAAACCTCTGTAGACAATCTGACTTGCAAGTACCTTTTAACTATTCCGCAATTTGCCTTATAACTTCATATTCAAGCCAGACAATATTTATTGCAATGCTATCTTTAAAGATCACTTCTTTTTGTACCATTATGGGGGAAGAAGAACTACAGCAAAACTAAGATTTATAGTTCTTGCTGTCAGTTTGTTGCAGGTGTCTCGTATGTAGCACCAAGACAACTAAATTAGATTTTTGTCTATCTTACCCATCTTTATGCAAGACACATTGCAGTGTGTTCCTGGAAATATATACCACTGTTTGAAAACAGAAGAGATTTTTATCACTTCATTAGGCTTATGTATTTTTATGGTCTTTTAGAACAGAAGAAAACAAAATTCCCTACCACAGACAGCAGGGCGTGAATAGTCCCTCCCTTGGAATACAACATTGTGAAGTATAAATTTAAAATAACATAACACTGCCACATATACATATTCCTATCTCTCTGCCTTCAAAACTCTCAACACAGTTTCTTCAGAAAGCAACTACAGCCTTTATTAAGTGAAAGGTGATTTCCCTGGCTTCAGCTGCCCATAGCTTCAACCCCTTCCCTTCCCTTCCCTTCCCTTCCCTTCCCTTCCCTTCCCTTCCCTTCCCTTCCCTTCCCTTCCCTTCCCTTCCCTTCCCTTCCCTTCCCTTCCCTTCCCTTCCCTTCCCTTCCCTTCCCTTCCCTTCCCTTCCCTTCCCTTCCCTTCCCTTCCCTTCCCTTCCCTTCCCTTCCCTTCCCTTCCCTTCCCTTCCCTATAACAAATAGCCAACCATAGACAGTGTGATTAAAAAAAAAAAAAAAAAAAGACAATATTGAGAAAACTTTGATTTATCCAAAGGAGTACTCTACTGACAGTCTTGTTACTACAAACAAGATTGCTAATGCCTGGACATGCCCCAAGGCATGACTTCTAAGAGTCAACAGAAGGGAAATCCATTGATTTTCTAAGCAAAAACATGACAAAATATGGATGTTATCACTAATCTATACTCACATTACCCCTACTGCAAAGTTTTGAGAGTGTTCTTGAAACTACTCTCTGCTATTTCCATCTGCAGATCTAAAGGGATTGCATTTGCTTTCCTTAGAATATTCCTGCAGGATAGGAAACAGGTAATAATTCTACCAACTGGAATTTAAGCCAAGCAAAAGTAAATTCTTGCTGATTTTGAAAGCTATAAATATTCAGAGTGTGTTTTAAATTTGACAAGATGCATTAAGCCTGTAGTGATATCAGCCTGTCTGTCAGCCTGGACAGCAAATGTGAAACATAGCAAATAGAAACTTCAGAGATGAGTAAAAAAAGCCAGGAAATAAAGCCAGCTACTCTGAAAACTAGAGTCAAAACATCCTGTAGAAAACCTTCAAAGTATTTTTTCATAAAACCATGGATTATTCTCCATGTAATGGTTTTTTATTTTGCTCTGTTCCAGTCATCTCAAAATGCTATGAAAACGGCACATGGACATTAAAAAAAAAAAAAATTATTTTCCTTAAGAGAATCACTCATAATAATTATAAAAGACCAATATCTTTTAGTAAAATACCTACTTTACCTACATCCCAGACGCAAAAATGCATGGAATTTTTTTTTCCAGAATGCCATTTCTATTGGATCTGGAATTTTCTTTCAGTCTTTTGTTTCTATCTGATTGCTTTTGTTATATTGTAGGCCTTTTACCCTGTGGCGTATTTTTCATTGTTACTTTTTGTTTTGTGTATAAGAAAGGATTTTTATTCAAAATGCTAAGCTTAAACTTAATTCAGGGGGTATTCTTGTTTACTTATAAAAGCCTTTTGATGCGTGAAGTGGAGGAACAATGAAAATGTGTTTTTCAGATCTTATGAAAGACTGGAACTATATGCCTTTCACATGCCATAAATTTCCAAGACTCTTTAAAGTGCTTTGGACAGCACTTTGGACAAGGATGGATAATTGATAAAGAAAACACACACAGATGGTTGTTGGTGTTCATTTTATCATGTTACTGAGATAAAACCTTTTAAAAATAATTATAATTATAGGAAAATTTTTAAGAACCTGCTCGTACTACATCCTGTCCATGACCCTGATTTTGCACAGATGTCCTTGTAGAAACATAAGTTAGCTTTTTCCTTTTTTTTTTTTTTGCAATGACTTGAAGGCTATCTTAGTTGTTTTCTTTAATTAGCCACAAATGGTATCCTTCACATCCTTGAAAACCTACTAAGTAAGCCACTGAAAATATATAAGCCTGCCAATATATATATATATGAAATAAAATCAGCACTAAAAATACTTATGCACTGTTACTGGGAAAAAAAACCCAAACCCACAGAACTTAAAAAATCAGCTTAGGCAAACAGCACAAATTACTGGGTTTCCAAAATGGTGAAAAGCAGAAATGAAAAGTTTCTCTGGTCCAGAAAATATTTACAAAGCAATAAAACTATCAGCATTTAAGTAAATCTCAACATAAGTAAATTTACTAACTTTGTTTTATAGAAAGAAATTTTTTTGTTTCTACTTTTACTTAAAGATATAATACTGTACTTAATTAATACTGTAATTAAGCAAAATTCTGAAGCATGGCCATATAATATATTAATTTCCCTAGGACTTTCAAAACAAAATGGTTCATAGCACCAAAAATATACTAAACATAAGAATATTATTATTTCAAATGCATAGTTGTACTGAACCTCTAGACAAGCAGAGGTGCTATGTAGCCCTGGAAGTTTTGATGCCACCTACCACAGTGACACTAGAGTGACTGTTAAAAATGAAGGTGACAGCAACTTCCATTAATACCTGTTTTTTCTATTTGCACCTCATCTGACTTGCTGGTGGTTTAGTTTCTCAACTCAAAGATATTCAGCCTCTTAGAGGAGAAAATGAAGTGTTCAGCTGGAAAAACTAAGGGAAGTTACAGCAGCAATAATTACAGAAGAATTATGGGTAGTGAACATAGGGACAACATATTAAATATGTACAGGTTAAATTTAGGATTGTTCATGACCTGCTGGCGCTTTTGTTTAGGAGGTGGGCTGGGGGCAGTTCTGCACTACTTGAATAATCTATTTCTCTATATTTTCCATAAAATTAAAATAGCTGTCTGCCAGGACACTGCAGTTCTGCCTGTGTGTTTACCAGCTCCCCAGTTCTGGGAACCAAGCCTTCCTAATGCAAGGATGCGGTTAAAACCAGAACTTATTTCTGCAGACTGCTGGATGGCCTGGAAAACTCAGGGATGAGCTAACTCCCTAAGCGTATCTTGCAAGCTGCATTAAGTCCAAAAAATAAAAAAGGAAAGCAATTCCCTGGCCAAAAAAACCCCCAGTTTGGGAGGACTCTATACCATCAAAGTGTGCAAGGTGGTTGCAGGCAGTACCACAAGGGCTGTCTCACTTGGGGTGCAGTGGAAAAGTCACACATCCACCTCTGCAGGGTTAAAGGAAATCAAGGGCTGCACTGGGAAACTGGCACTGCCTGTGGCTCACGTGAGCATCTCGCACACATTAATGCCAAGGGATTCAGTTTCTGCCATGGCCTGCATCTGCCAAGTCCCATGAAAACAGCAAGATTTTCACGGAATTTGTGAACTTCACTAAACACCCACGGCTGTGAGGGAAATCTGATAGTAGCAGAGCTACTGTAGTTTGAAAGTTACCTTAATAAGCTCATTTAAAGGTAAAGGTTTCTCTGGGGTGCCAGCCTTAAACCTTCAGCTTAACGTATTAAGGAAAAACCCAATTTTCTTCTCATGTTTTACAAAACCCTGGAGACAAATTAGGTCTTCATGCCACTTTTTCTACTCCCATGACTTCAGACTATAGTCCCAATAAGGCTCTACTAATCACCAACAGAATCAAATTAGAAATGAAAACCCAGTGATTCAAACAAATCTCAAGATTATTTCAGCACAATAAAAATTAAAGAATCCCACTCCCCATTTTCACAAACAATCCTAATCATGCTTTGGTTATAAACCAAACCCTTTTTGCTTTACCACTCATGCCAGCTGGGGGTAGATCACAAGACTATAACCATTTCAGACGAGTCAGTGTAATATTGATTTTTGCCTCTGCTCCAGCTTATCCAGAAAGTGTCCTATTGATTTTAAAGGAATTATCTGCAGACTGCTAGGCATGAGAAGAAAAACAAAGTGGATGTCCTGGTTGTGGATCCGAACTGCACACTCACTCAAAACAGACAATCAGGTTCATATATTATATTAAGAATAGAATAGAATAGAGTTAGTATAAAAAATAAAAATTATAAATAAATATAAAATAGTGTTGCAGGAGTGTCAGCAGAAAGCATGCAGAAAACATAAATTGCAAACATACAAGAGGGTTTGATCATCTCCAAATCTACACAGACAACTATTAGCACATGTAGCAACTTCTATGGAAGACTATTCTATTCTCAACCTGTAGTCAAAAGCACTCTTAAAAACAACCCAATATGACACATGCCTGTTAAAATTTTGATAAAACACTAATTTAGTTTGGGAGGGAAAAGTTGTGTCAGTTTGTTCTTCAATAAAATCTATTTTTTACCTATATTTAGCACTTTGTGCACTTTTGTTAATATTGCACTTGCCCCCAGCCCAGAACTGTTCAGCTTATATTCCTGGAATTCACAAGTATTTCCACAAGATGACATCTTATGGATTGTGCTGATTCACTCGCTTCATTCACTCAATGCATCTTCTGTCCACTCCCTTGTCCTGATTATTGTGTTCAGTCAATAAATCTTTATTAGAATAAATTGTTTTGCATGACTGTCATCTCTCCCACTAGAATGCGAGCGTTCTGCAAAGGAGTGATCTCTTGATCCAAGTGGTATTTCCTCTCAGATATATCTACATTACCAGCACCTTCTTGATCCACCTCACACTGACTTTCACTGCAAGCAAATACTGCCTAACACACAAATATTTCTTTTAAATAAAAAGAAAATACCTGAAGAAAAATGACACCTTGTGAAGAAAATGTTCTCCAAGGAAACATTATTTAATTAACAAAACTCCTAGGCCACCACTCAGGTTTTCCTTGCTGAAGAATAGGTCCAATCTTGTTTTCTGCTCAGCAGGGATGTAATTTTTTCAGAAAGGCAGAGAATGTGGTGGGGAGCAGAATTATGCTCTGGGTTAGAACTGAGCACTGAAAAAAGACAGGCTCAGCACTCTGGTCAAACCTTGGGCCTCCTCTCCCAAAACTAAGAGCAGCCACTGACCTAAACAATTCAGGAATTGGCAAAGAGTCATGGCAATAAGGAGGTAATGTTTGCTACAAAAGGAAATGGGAGTCACCCAAAAAATTTATTCCCTCCTGGGAAACAATAGATAAAAATCAGTCTGGGGGGTTGGCAGATGGACAGATGCTGCAACAGGACTAAATCTGTTCTCAGATACTTGCAGATAAAATTCCTTTGTAAGGAGAATAAACAATTCCAATAGAGATAGGACAGCAATTTGGAAGAAAATGTTTAGTTCTGCAGTTTTACAAAATGTTTGGTCCCTAGGTAGAACAGTTCCTTCCAGTATGTGTGGGTCCATGAAAATGAACAGATGACTACATCTGGAAGTTGGTCGAGTACCTCACTGCTTGAGGATATTTCATGTTTGGTCAGGGCATTTTATCTGGTCATCACCAGCCATAAAATCCCTGAACCTTTGCCTCACAAAAACAGTGGCCTGTCTTTCAAATATGGTTCCTCCATTCAGTTAAATAATGAAAATGTTTATTTGATGGACATTATTACAGCGGGGCAATACGCATATATTCCTACTGAATTAATAAACTGCTATATAAAAAATACTAATAAAAATCACAGATCTTTATTTTGTATCATTGTACCTTTCTGTGACTAAAACTAAAACCAAGTTGGGGATCATGCAGAAAACACAACTAGAGGCAGAATATGAAAATCTTTTATGTAGGGCTAGCAACAAGAAAGCTCAGAAGGCCAAACCCCTCTCACTATTATTTCCAACACTACCCACGGTTTTTCAATTCAGTTTGACCTGTGCTGTAGCTCTTCAGATAAGGAAATCATGAACAGATAGAAGCAAACATCAGCTCTCAAGCTCAGAAGGACAATCAAGTGAAATCAGCAACTTTCTTGCGTTTGTCCACACAGAAGGGGATAAATCCCAGAACAAATATTCCTGTAGCATATGCACAGAAATATCCCCTTTCTCAGTTATCTCCTTCTCCTATGGCTACACCAGTGATCCCAAACAAATTCTGGCAGTTCCAGTAGCCCTAACATCACACAGGAGCCCTTAGAGGATAACCAGTGTCTCCAGAGATCACTTTTCAAAGGTACACAAAAGGCAACCAGCTGAGGAAGAAGCAGATGAAAAGAGCTGCACATGTACTCTGAGTGAATTATACCAGACAGGTAAGAGAAATGGACACCAGAAATCCTGTGAGAGAAAGGGTTATTTCCAAAGGCAGATTTAGAGGTTCTGGTCTCATCTAAAGCACTCTTTCAGACTTGAAAATCTCAATAAATAACAGTATTTTTTCAATCTGTGCTGTCTAATGATTCACATTTCTTCTGCATTTTTGGTTAGTTACAGAAGAGCTCAATACATAAGGTTTTCAGAAATAAAGATAGCATGTTTTGACAATTTATTTTGACAATTCAGTGCATTAGATTAAAACCAGTCTTACAGCAACACTCTGCTGTGAAAGAACAATGGCTCTTTCAGTTTTATGCCTTACACAAAACTTGGGTGTTTCTTTGGAGCTATATAATCCCAAGCATACATGAAAACTACACAAAAAATTAATTTTTAAATGGTTAAATTCCTCTTCATGCCAACAAATATGCTGCTCAAACACCAGATCAGTTCCAGATAAACTGAGTTATGACAGCAACATGTTTGAAAATTGAAGAAAAGAACATTTCCCTGTTTTTTAAAAGAAAAATAAATGAGAGTTGTTAATTTTATAGGAATAATGTACTAAGTAAACTAGCAGTGTAATATCTTTGCAATTTGTTAGAAATTTATAAGGTCTGTGGAATTTAACTTGTACATACAGTTGTTTATATTGTTAGAAAACACATTCCTTTCAACTAGTCACTAGCAGAGACCCACCTTGAACATGATTGTAAAAAAATATGTGGTTTTATGTTAGCCTCAAAAATATATTTTAAAGACCTTAAAAAGAGGGCCACAAGGCTGGAATAAATAAAGAATTATAATGAATAGAAAAATTATTTTGAGAAACTGTATTTCAGCCAAAGTGAAGAAAAGATAATGATTTGTGTTCTGCACAATTCTGCTCCACTCATCTCCTGCACATGCTCTTATGGCAAAGGGAAAGGAGAAGAAAGTGGGAGAAATTTGAGTGGAGTAAAATCAAAATACATTGAGAGTCCAGGCAGTGAAGAGTGAAGGCAAAAATGGTTAAGTCAGAGTGAAAAAGGAGGACAGAGTTGCAAGGAAGGCTTTCCTCATAGCTTTTAAATGTGACCTGGCACCATCAAATTTTGCATATTAGTAAAATAAAAACTGTGAGATTTTCTTATATGTAAAATAAAATTATGTCTTTTTCCCAAATACTGCGCTATTGGCATGTTTCTGAGCATAAAAAAAAAAAAGTTCATTAGTGCTGCTACACAGGAACACTGTTTGCAAGTAAATGAAGAAAAATCAGGTTACTCAGAGTAACCTGATAACTCAGAAAAAAGCCCTGATCAGAGCAGGATCAAGCACAGAACTGATGATTATCAGTCCAAAAGAGAGGACAACAACATGGAATGAGGGCAAGACAGGCAGAAGCAGGTGAGAACTCACCACTGGAGCAGTTGGGTCCTCCCCAGCCAGGCTCACACTGACAGGTGTTGGGAGCAATACAACGGCCATGGACACACTTATCAGCACAGTGAGCTGTCAGAGAAGAGAATTAAAAAAAAAAAAAAAAACAATTAGAGAACTCCTACCACTAGGAAAAATATTCTTTAAAATATTCTACAGTAGTCCTAACCCAGTTCTTTTCTGTCTCAAGTACCTCTTAAAAGCAAAATAAATACCAGTGTATTAATGTTTGGTGGCATTTCTTAAAAATGTATTTCACTTCAGTCTCTTCTATTTCTCCTAAGTTTGAAGACTCCAGCTAAAAATGTGTTAGTATTACTCAAATACTTCTGAGGAGATGATCCAAATTTAATGAAAAAAAGCCAAAGTATGATCCAGGTTGGAAACCCATCTGACCATGGTCCTGGGCAAGAGGCTCTGGTTGGACCTGCCTGAAACTTGGATGGGATGACTTCCACAGGTCCCTTCCAACCTCAGCCATCCTGTGACTCTCTGAAGCAAACCCTCATGCCAAGAAAAAGAGGGGAACTTCAGCAGGCATCCAAAGAAATGCTCTTTTGCAACAGCGTGGATAAAATATGATTTGCAACACACCAATATTTTAATATCAACTTTTCCAAATGATTTCACAGTTCAATTGAAGGATAAACAAACAGTGACAGTGATTAAAGTAAAAGATGACACATAAACCTTATGGATCACTACAACCTTTATTCTAAGTGCTAAACAAAGCTGCCTGAATTTTTTTTCTCTTTTTTTTTATTTTATTATCTGCAAGTCTTACTTTGAAACAGACCTTTGTTTGAAACATCTGAGAAAAATTTGAAATGGCTTTGATAGCCAGCATTATCAATGACAGAATATGATATACCTAAGAGGAAGAATTTCTGACCAGCAACAATTTGCTGGCATCATATTAATCACAAAATACCCCTAACTTTCCAAAAACATACACTCTAATAATTTCCTTCTACTCTGAACAATAATAAAACTTAGAAAATGTGTACAGGATGAAATTTTTCTTTGTACCAGCATTTCCACAGAAACTAAAGCAACAATCTGATTGCTGTACCAATGAATATAAGGTTTTCAAGAGGAAAAAGACAAAATGGATGTTAAAAAGAATTTCATTAGGGCTACATGTGAATCACTGTGGTTCTGAATGGATTGAAAATGTTCTAGAGTAATTAGGTATTTAGGTAAAATACTTCCAAGTGTTCTGGGTTTTTTCTCTAATTAAAGATGATGAAGCACATTGGTCATCTTTACATTTAGTGTGTCCAAGAAAAAGGAAAAACCATACAAAGATTAATCATATATAAAATATAAAACTTTGATTATATGGGATCCTAGCCATAAACTGCTTATTTTTACAGCCTTTAGTTTTCATTCTCAACTATTTCTAAAAAGCTACTTTTCAGACGTGCATTGAAATGATCTTCATTAGAAATCAACAGGGACAATAATAATTTTTAAACGTTTCATGAAGCAAGGCATTAATACAAAGCATTGTTGCATATTTGCATTTTATGGAAAGACTGAGTTTAAATAATACATCACAATTTTCTGTTAATCTTGTAACTTGACGTTAATCACTTGTATCTTTGAGGATTCTTTCCTAATTAGTGCTGTCTTGGGCATTGAGGCTGTGCACAAACCAAATGTGTGAAAAACCTTGCCAGCAAACTGTGAGGCAACAGGAGGTCACTGTAAACATGCAGTCTGAGCACTTGTATGAATAATACAATACAATAATACATTACAATACTTAAGTACAATAAAGCGATGCTCCA
This sequence comes from Acrocephalus scirpaceus scirpaceus, assembly GCA_910950805.1. Lineage (NCBI taxonomy): Eukaryota > Metazoa > Chordata > Aves > Passeriformes > Sylviidae > Acrocephalus > Acrocephalus scirpaceus. Next base: position 70,732,112 of record OU383776.1, read on the forward strand.
CTACCTCCTCTGTGAGGCAGCTGAAACAGAACAGAAAAATAAAGAAGTTGCAAGATACCTGACCTATCTCCTTGCACTGCCCCTCATGCCACGACTGAGCACATGGATCCACATTATGCATATACATAAAAATCTATTCTCTAACCAAAAGAAATGATTCTCTAGACACCTTCTGAGCTAATTGATTCTTGGCAACTGAATCCTACATCTCTAAGAGAGCACACGTAAAAAAAAAAATTGCAGCGGACACGGGGATGAAAGAACCAAAATTTACTACGCAGAGCTACAAAGAGGAGAGGACAGCATGAAAAACACCTAGAAGAAGCTGACAAGACATGAATAACGCCAGGAACAGATAGAACAGAACTACTTTCACTTGGTTTTCTATGGAGTTGTTGGACATGGTATAAAAAAATACTTAGATGCAGATGCAGGTGAAAAACTTAACATGAAGGGTGTTTTTTTTTAACTGACCATTGTGAAGAAGCACCAAAACCTCCCTGGCAGCAGTTGCTATGTCCTCTTTTTTTTGCAAGGGAAAGCTCAATTATTGTATGAAAAGCAATATGGGTTTACTCTTGCATCTTTGCTTTTACATCTTATTTTCCCTTTTCTTTTGTGCCTTACTGGTTTTTTAAGATCTTTTCTACACTCGTGCCTTCATTATCTGATGTTAAAAGAAAACTTGAAAAAATGTATTTTTATCTTTGATGCAAGTTTATGCATGAATTTTAGGATCTGTTGCTTTTTCACTTCGAAAAGCCAGCCATAAACCAGTTAACATAAAATTGAAACACTAATTATGCACATAAAGTAAATGACTGCAAGGTTTAACTCCAACTTCCTCCAAATTAATTGGAACAAGCATTTGTCATGGGAAAAAAATCAATTATCTATTAAACTACATTATAAATATGTTTCTTCTAATAAATCATACATTTCTACACTGTATGCTAGAACATACTCCTTGTTTGATCCTTTTTTCCTGTGCTTGATGGCTATTTGCTAGTAAAGTGAGTGATATCCAGTTATACCTTAAGACAGATGGTTCATTTTCTATTTCATATTTTGAGGAAATTCAACAGGCATAGTTCTCCATTAGGGTTCTTAGAAATGTACTACAATGTTAGAAACTAAGTGAGGTTAATATTCAAGCTGCCAGGAACAATCAACCTTTGCTTGTGTGTCCATCTACAGGAAAGCCACTAGACGATGTCCTAAAACCTTTGAAATCTTACTTTGCAGAAACATGCTAAAAAAAAAAAAAAATTGCACTTATTGAAAAAATTTCTAGTCTGTAGCTAAGCCTAGCATCATCCATATGCCAAATCTCCTAGGGAGTGCCACAGATAGTAGCGGACAAGTGGCAGGAAATTCTTTGGAATAAATCAGAAATTTAGTCAATCACTCAGCCTGGGGTGGAGTTGCTAAGGCCAGAAGTAAGCTCTTTTATAGAACTTCACAGAATTATTGTTCTGCCTTTGTGTCTGCATATAAACTGCATTTAGATAATCTCAGAAAGTGCATCAGATCTAAACATTGCTACATGCACTGAAAATTTTAAGAGCAAAAATGTCAACCTGAGGTCCAGTTAACTTACTGTTTTACAGAGGAACTGCCAATAGTGAAGACAGGGGTGAGAAATTTGTACATTATTTACATCCTCTATAAACGGGAGTTTCATGAGGACAGCATAAAGCACTCCTTTTTAGTGAAAGTTAGTACTTACTAACAAGATATCTACACTTTTAGAAAACAATCCAAGTACTGACCCCATATAATGTTAGATTTAAAATTAAAATACAATTTCTTGTTAACTCACCTGAAGACCAAATGAAATGGCACAATAAATAAAACACATATTCTTATTATATTTGAGAAGAAGCAACGAAATTTATGCAATGTCGAGTCATACCAAAATCATCTAGTAGTAGACTTTTCTAATTTACCTTTATAAATTGAGAAGTCAAATAAAGGAACAAACAAACAACAAAACATCAATGACACCACAAAGATTTTAGCCTTTCAGAGGCATCTTAAATCCTTCCACTAGGTAAACAAAATAATCCACACTGCACAGAAAATAAAACTGCAGTAATGGAAATGCTCCAGCTGGAGATCATGAAGATTGAAGGTCTCTCTCTTTCTTCCAAGGTCAAATAAATGCAAACTCAGCTACACTGAAGGATCTGTATTTTCACATAATTTAAAGTCTGAGGCATTCCACAATCACTTCAGAAGTCAGAGCAGATATGTCCTGAGTATCATTCTCAGCCATATTTTTTGTAATAACAGGAAAAATTAGTATCTCCAATGGTATTTGAATTTTTTACGTTCTGAATATCATTGTGTCAACACAATGAATTTAATACATATGCTATAGCTATGTAAAAGCTGTAGTCACATAAGAGAATCACCATCATACTTTTCATCACATGATGAGTCAAACTGTAACATACCTCAAAAAGTATTCCACCTGATAAAAAATTAAATATCATTATTCATACATGCTGTATAATAACCATATGTAGTCAGAAATTGGTTCTTGCAAGTCTAATCTACATATATTACAAACAAAAAGGCTAAAATCATTGCCAATCTGATATCTGATATATTAATTTTTAAAAAAATATTTTGACTTTGCTGTTGCACATGCAGAAAGTGTTTTGAATCAAAGCTTTTTTTTTCAAATTCCAGGATGTAAAACATGTTGTTAACAAATATAATTTAAGACCTCCTTAGGTCTGTACAAGGTCACAAAAGAGAGAGAAAGAACAGAACCAAGGTTGCCACCAGACTCCCCAGACACAAATTTTCCCAGGTTTGGGTTAGATGAGGAGACAGGGCTGTGTGCCACCCAAAAAATATGCTGAGGCTTCAAACAGTTGTTACAGACCTCTGTATCTCCAAGAGAGGTTCAGTGTGAGTCTACCGGGGTCTGTTCCAAGGAGAAAAGACTTTCTTTTCCCTCGTGATTTTAAACCTTGTGTTTATTTACTGTGTTGAAAACACACTGATGCTTGCACTGTGATTTTCCACATGATCGTTATTTAGAACCACATGGCTGGCTGGCCACTTGGACATCTGAAATCCAATCATCCTGTCATTTGCATCTGCACAACCCCAAATGGCTTCAATGAGAGCTGCGCATGCATCACTGATGAGTAACTGAGTTCCTGCAACTCAGCCTTCCCCATCAGAGGGGAGACACACCAGCACAGTGATGGATGTGTGGAATTTCAAAGCCAAAAAAAAAAAAAAAAGAAAAGAAAGCTGAACTTACGGACACACATTTCCCTGCTTTCATAGAATCCAGGGCAGCACTGGGATTTGCGCCTGTACATCGTTTTCTCACCATGTCTATAAGCAGTACGGTAACTGATCCTAAGGAGAGGAATGAGTGTTTGTCACATACCTTGTTTCAGACACAAGACAGGATATATTCTTACACATTTTAAAAACATACAGGTGTCACAAAAAAGAAAGAGGAAAAAATGCTCCAAGTGGTCTTGATTTATCTGTTGCCAAATTCAAAAGTCCAAGGGGTTCCCTGACATGCCTTAGGTTCAAAGCTGGAAAAGAATTGAGAATTTTTCACTTGTGATGGTTCATACTTATGGGCATATTCCTCTGAGGAAAATGGTCTTTACAGATGTCACCAGTTTTTAATCATTCAACCCTTGCTTGCTTTCTGCTTGCACAGGAAGTTTCCTTTAATGAATCTTTTTACTTTTCTTTCAAGAAGCATGCACTTAGTTCCCTCAGAACACAACACTGCAAGCAGCAAGGTGTCCCCATGATATTTCTGAACAAATACACCTTGCAGTGTCTGGATAATTTAGTTTTTCCCCAAGCTGTTTTCTGTTAGCACTCTATGGGATGGTACACCCCAACCTACTAATAAAATGTATGTGACTTTGCTTAGACAGGCATTTTCCAGTTGACACAGATCAACAGCAGTTAGACAGGCTGGACACTACAGCTAAAAAATCCTACATATCATCCCTGATTTTGAATCAAGAAGCTTAACAATACCAGCAAATTGATAATATTAGGATTTATACATCACCTGTGTCGTGTGCACTTGAACCAGTTTAGGATGTCAGTACAACTGGTGTAGTAAATCTGATCAAAAGGATGTGGATATGACTCTTGCACTGTAACTGAGTAACTGGGGAGACACAGGGAGAAAAAATGAAGATCATCGAGCAGGTCCTTTTAGTACAGTCTCATTTAATTAAGTCTTTTACAGAATCCTGTTATAGAATGGAATAAATATAACAAAATACTCATGTCTAAAAGAATGAGACAGAAAGCTTGCAAAGAAAAATAGGCATGCAGAGTCATCATGTTTCTACTGTGCAACACATTTGATGAAATTCCACTACTTGACATTTAAAGAAAAGTAATGTTAGCCTAAATTTTTTAAAGATCAGAACACCTGTATTTCAAATAGGCAGCAAATGGAAGTAGTGTGTATTAGGTATTCTCCTGTGGAGATTTTATTAATGCAACTGGATAACAGGACAACTAGTTAAGGAGAGAGAAAATGAAGTTTCTTCTGTTATCACTCAGAAAAATAGGACTTTCTGAGAAATTTCTTGTAAAAACTGTGTCTGGGCCTATAGGAAGACATCCAGTGCACTTAGATACTATATCAATGTTAACACAGAAATACACCTAAGTAATAATTACTGTTAAATTGCATTACAGGCATACCATCAAACAATCTATTCAGCAATCAGAAATTAATGAATACTGAAGACCATACTTTGTTTTGCTTATTGGATAATTTTTAACAGAGAACCACCTATACCACACCCCACCCCCAGAAATACTATATGAAATCCTACTATTATTTTTTGCCATATTACACAATTATACAGTGTCCTAAAAACAAATCCATGCTGAGAGCCTCCAAAGCTGTCAGTAGGGTAAGAGGAGCAGAGCCCTGTCACAAAAGGGGAAAATATTGAATCATCCTAGAAAACTCTTCGAAAGGCTGTTTGTGCTGGCAGCCAGTCCTGGATTGCGCAAGGGAGCTTGAAAATACAGGAATGTGTGGCAAGCTCCTGCAGCAGAACTGATTCCCAGGACCAGCCAAAACACTAAATAGCCTGCCCAGCTCTCCCTCACTTCCACTCACACCCTCTCTGACCCCTGAGCACCCACGGCAGTGTGACAGCCACAGTCGCCTCATCCTGCTGTCACCATCTATGCCAAGGGGAAGCACATCCAGAGTTATTCACCCCTAAATGCACACACCCTACTCGCTGTTTTCCTGCATGAAGGCAAGCAGCCCTAATCCACCCAGCTGTCCCAGCCCTACAAAATATCAGTGGGATGCTGGCACTTGCCTGAGGCTCTGAGCTCTTACCTTGAGGCAGGGCACGCTCTACCCTTCCTTCCTCATTTGTAAAGACTATTTTAGTCCTGACTGAGGTTTATTTTTTATTTAAACATACAACAATGCCAGTGCCAGTCAAGAGCTTCTGTTTGGGGCTTTGCCCTTTCATACTCCTGTCCCTTTGTCACCTGCTTTGGGCAGCAGCGAGAATGTTTCAATAAGTTTATTTGGAGCTCTGCCCTGTTTCTGAGACAGAGCCCAAGAAGGAAAAAAGTTCATGCAACAAATTGGGCATGCTTGCTAGATGCATTTTTTGGTATATTTTTCCTTTTGCAGACTTTTATTAGCTTGTTTTAAATGATATTATGCAGTGTAAATAGTTGTATTCTGAGTTTCTTTCCCATTTTGCTTTCACTATGTTGTAGCTTTCCCCAAAACCACTTTTACCTACAGAAACTGTAAACAAACCACACAAAATATAGGATGGTATCCAGTAACACTGTACACAAATGCCTGACTACTATGAACAGGTATTTAATATGGTGATTACTTCATATACTCATTGTTGTATGAACTGTACACTGCAGCCGAGGCAGAGGTGCCAAATGCTTCACATGAAGCTCAGGTAAATTCCCAAGGAAAGTCCTTAAGTGTTGGATTTGGTTTTTTTAATAGAGAGACTTTATAAAAATGTAAATACAAGTTTCAATCTTATTTGTAAAGATTCTGGCATAACAATCATAAATGTACAGTGGCTTAGCAGCACTCCCCATGATTAAGCATAAAACAGTTTACATTAAGTGCAGGAAAAACTGATATCCTCAAGTAAACTGCAAAAATTAAGACTTTCTCATGGACCAGCTGATCAATTACAGGCACAACAGTTATAATGAAACCAGAAGCCTTGTTTTCACTATCATAACCTTTACACAAGAAAAGAAGTTCAGCAGCAGATGCTTGAGGCACCTCTCCAACCCATTGTGGCATTTTGAAATTCACATGAAATTGGATGAACAAACAGTCCAACTACATTGATGATGAATTTCATTTTGCATGTTATAAATTTTTGAACCTCATCAAAATAATTAAACAACAAATCTTAATTCAGATCCTGTGAGTGCTGAATAGGAGAGAATCAGCATAATCAAATTTGGCCAAATTCCAATATGGTTAATTATATTTTGCATATGTAAAACTCCTTTTCACCTAAATTGAAAAGAGCTATTTTTACTCAATTCTTGTACCCAGATGGTTGTGTAACACTGCTAATACCACAGCAGTGGTTTTTGGCATCCTAACCCCTAATGCAAGGATGAATTCCAGCCCACTCTTAAATAACTCTTCTACTTATCCATGAAATCATCTGCCCATGCAGTAAAGTGAAATTTTCCCCCATTTTTAAACTGAGCTAAAAGCCTTCAATATTATGAAGCATGCCAAGTAAAGCAAAGCAAAATTATTACATCAGAATTTATGTAACTTATTTTCCCAAAAGGAAAGTATTACCTTTCCCAGTGGCTGCACACATTGGGATCTTCCAGATTCAAAGACACAGTTGAACCCATCCAGTGGTACAGGAGTATGACAGGGAAGCCAAAAAGGGAGTGGAAATGAAGAACCATCTTTCCAAAGAGGTGACTGTGAGGAAAAAAAAAAACCAAAACCCAACATATTAATAATACCATACAGAATATAAAATAGCTAATAATGTTGACCCATCTCTACTCAATCTAAAGCAAGGAGTACTTCAAGGAACACACATTGCTTGCCTAGCAGTAGCAATACCATGCCCATTTTGGAAGAACAACCCAAATGGAGCAGTTTCACATGACATCAGCTCATGGACAAACTGCATCTCAGAGGTCCTGCTGTCCCCTCCAGCTGCAGCCACCCAGGCTGGTTGTCTCAGCCAGGCTCTGCCCACTCTGAGAGGAAGAGCTAAGGTTTGGAATAAAGGCTGGCACTTGCTCAAGACCACAAGAGTGGAGAGGCTCATCTGTGACACAGCACCAGGAACCCTGCATGTCCCTCGTTTGCAGGAAGGGTTTGTGCCTCCCCACGTGCTCCCCATGGCCAACACAGCCTCACATGTAACCCTGTACTGTCACTGCTCTTTAAAATTGAATCCCCAAAATTTAATTCCCCATCCTCACCCTGCTGCACAGTTTCCAAACAGAATAAACATGCATTTAAAAAAGCTGTTATAGTAACATGAAGGTCTAAAAAGATAATCCTAACACTTTTACTAAGCAAATTATTTTAATTTGCATGCTGAAACACCCCTAATCCAACTGATCATTAATCCACAAATGCCAGAATGAACGCTATTAACATGCAATTTATTTGTAATGACTTAAGCCACATTTCTTTCCGTGAACATTTGACCTTATTTCCTCACTTACACACTAATTCTAACATAATGTGGCTACAAAGATAACAAAAAAATGAGATCATTGAGTCTAATCTGTAGTATCATGGGAAAAAAACCTAATAAATATGTTTGATTTAATACAAATCTTTTAAACAAAGTAAATTAATCCAGAAATAGCAATTTCTTACTTAAATATTATGGAACACACTAAAGCAAATGACATCCATCACTTTATCAGAAAAAAGACCACAGGGCCATGGGAAAAAAAATGAAAATAGTCTTACTTAACCCTTACTTCAGAAGTCAACATAAAAAAGCTCACAGCAAGAAACTATTACACTAAAGGTACCTGGGGATACAGAGGTGAACCCATTTTGCTAAACTGTTCTTGAAAAATCAGGATGCTGAAAGATATTTCATGGTCTCTAACTATTTCTCTGCATGCAGCAAAGTAGTCAATGTGCAGTTATTTAAAGAGCAGCTGTATTTTCAACTAATAATGTGAAGTGGTGATTTCATTGAAAATATTCACTCTGATTAAGCAGACTGTAAATGGTATTCCCTTTTCTTTTATTCTCAACTTCAGCAACTTTCCTTTTGCAGGATACATTTAACAAAATTTAAAATTAAAAAAAAAATTTGCATGAACCCCCTAGAGTAAAACTTGATTGCATTCAGATCTTTTGCTTAATTATTAAGGAAAATCAAAACAGAAAATCATTACAGCTGATTAGCATTTCTAAAGTGTTGATATTAGCAATAAAAGATGTAGATGACTCATTTAACTCTTGCTGCCTATGGTTTGCACCAAGATTCACTTTTCATACCATATATTGCTCAAATTATCTCACCCAATAACAATAGTATTTTCATTACCTACACGTACATGGAACCTGTAGTGTAAGTAGTGAAAATGTTCATTTTGAGGAATGCCTTCCCTGTGCAAATTAGTACATATGTGAGACAGAAAAAACCCAACAAATTTAAGCTGGTGTTTCACCACCAGAACTTCCTTCCATAACAGAACACTAAAATCTTTTTGCCTCTCAGCTTTTTCTACAGCATTTGAGCCCAAATCTCTTGTTCACAAAGCCGTATCTTTATTCCTGTTTCAGGCAGGAACTTTAAGGCAGGTCCAGTGTCTGTTCAGGTCAGACTTCTCTCTTTCCCACAACTTTAATCCAGGCCCATGATTTAAAAATTTTAACAGGAAAGCAGTGCAGCTACATGAAACAACTGTAGAGTACTTCCCTAAATCTCTGTAAACTAATTAAGGAAATTTAACTTGTTATATATTTATTATATAAAAATCAGATTATCAATAACAGTCATGCTAAAAAATTAACTTGATCACCCCAAGGTTCATTATAATTACTAACCAGCTCATTTTAAAATGGTCAGGGGTAACTATTATCATTACCATTAACCAATTTTTAATGGTAATGGTAAGAGGTGTACAAAATATACTCCCATAATTTACAGGTAGTCTTTACCGTTTTAATGTATGTACATTACATAAAGACAGACAATTAACCATTAATACCCAATATCTCAGATTTTTAGGCATTTTCTCCACCACTCCCAAATGTGTTGACAGTTTTTATTTGGTTTGGGTTTTTTTTTTCCCTGTGTAGAGTTCCGGATCAAAACCAGAGAAAGAACAGATAACTGAAAAAAAAAGGCAAAAAAAGGAGCTTTTTCTTTATTAGGTGAAAATTATGACATGCTTACAAATTACTCTCTTCACCCACCTAGAGCAGAGCCACAGGCAAAACTGAAGGCACACAGCTCTCCCTCAGATTTGTTGTAATAAAAGGTAAATAAATACAAGTGGAACTGGCAGGGGCAGAGGAAGGTATGGTGGACTGTAAAAGAAGTGAAGGTTGCTCAAGGCTGCAAACAAATATTTTTTGGTCAGCAAAATCAAGTGCTGCCAGAGAATTAACCAGGATTAGAACTGCATGAGCAATAGAGAATAGTACGACACAGTTGCTAACATGACATAATAGACCCAAGACCAAGGGAAAAGCTGATGCAGCTTTCCCATTACTGTTGCAAAAGCATTTTTACCACTGAGACATGAAAAATGCAGCAGGAATGGGCCATTTAGTTAGAAGACAAACTCCAGAGTAGTGAGAGCCTTCCATACTCTGTCATGGCATCTCAAAGGTTTTACAGCACTCAGTCCTGCCTTTCTACAGTAAGAGGGCACAGGGACATCAAAATGTTTTCTGAGCTGCAAACCCATGAGCTATTCTTAATTGCACTGGCATGGCATCAACCTGCATGTACAGCAAGTGCTACTTAAAAAATCTTGTCTATGTCCGTCATAGTTTTCTTCAAATTTCAGACTGAATTGTAAACCACACAGTCATCTGTGCAGAGCCCCTTGCAGGTGTCCTTGCCTTCACACTCTCCAGAGCACCCCACACAGACTTGGTGACTGCAACTGGAAATTGCAGTGAGATAAAAGAGATTTTCTAAACATTTTTCAGTGAAGAATTGTTTGGTCTTTCACTTCCTACAGAATCTTTTCTGTAACACTCTTCACTCCTAAGGCTCAGCTCCTCTACCAGGGACACCATTTGCTTATAAATACATCTCTCTCACGACTGATGTAAGGCAGAGCAAAATTTGAATCTGACCTAATCTTGTCAATGATGATTAATCCTGTGTTAGCTTCCATGAAAAAAAAAAAAACCCACAACTGATTGCTTTTATCGATTACATTAGAGAATTAATGGATAAAGAGCAGAAGGCGTTTTGCCTTTGAAAATCAGTAAATCAGTTTGACGCTTTGTCACATGAAATCTCACTCATAAAGCAAATGTGAAATAACCTGAATTAGGAGCATTATCACACAGATCCTAGGCTAGCTGAAGATGTACAGTCACAGCAAATGGAAACTGACTGGTCTTTTCCCAAATCCACAAAACATGTCGCTCCAAAGGCAGCACTGATTGTCACTGTCACAGAGAGCTCAGGACAGACCAAGCTGGCAGGGCTGAGAAAATGTGACAGAAAATGTGTGGGATCTGCACAGCCAGCATCAGAGTTTGCTAAAGAATAACCCAATACTGCCCTAAACTAAAGTGCCCTAAACTTTCACACCCTCCATGATCAGAGATTATAAGAGCCCTTCTTGATGCAGCTTAATCAGATCTGGCCCTCTTCACTTGTGCTGCTTTACTTTCAAACCGCACTGTGAAACAGACTGACACATTTGGAGAGTCGAAAGGTGTTGAAGATGGGCTAAGCAAGTAATGTGGCAAAAACTACTCATTTAGACTTGTGTCTAAAGAACAACCAAATCAGAGGCTGAGTGTGCTGGAACAAGCCTCCTTGGTGGAGACAGATATGCTGCTACTTTTTTCAAGTCACATTGCTAAGAAAAATAAATCAGTAATCAATTACCATTTTTCTTTGGTTATGAGATTAGATAATTTTTATTTTTCAGTCTCTCTTTAATTATCAGAGGCTTCTAAGAAACTGAGGTTAATGTAATCACAGTGTTTGTCTGTGTGTTCTGGCCTCTGCCCAATAACTTGTAAATTTATTGGTCACTTAAACTGAAAGCAAGAGAGGGGAAGAAGTCTTGTACCGTAGAGTTCCAGAGAATCCAGTGATAATGCACAAGTCTGCAGGAGACCAGGCTTTATTTGCCCCTAAGTGATGGAATTACCAGTTTTGAAAGCTACAGCATCACAGTCCTTTGAGTAATGCTGTAATTTCACAGAATGCATCTCTCTACCACTTCTACTAAATACAAATGCAGTAATACATGACTTGATCTTAAATAACAGAAAGCACCCTTCAAACTATATTAAAACTGTAATCTGGAGCAGATTTTTGAGTTACACTGTATTTTTTGATTTTTTTTTTCTACTTAAACACAAACATTTTCTGGTGGAAACTCGGAGAGTTTGGGAGCTGTCACACTGCACATAGTTTTGTAAGCATCAAACAACCTCTTGGATTGTAATTACAAGCACAGAATAAATGAAATAAGGTAACTAAAAACATGGGAGGAAACAGAAAACTTTACCACCCAGCAAATCCATGGATTTGCACTAGTAATGCCACACGGTTCCAGATGGAACAGGTGGCTGGATAGTATGGATCATGCTGTGGCAACAGACCCAAAAGCACAGGAATATTGCAACAAGGTTCTCAAGGACTCTGTCCTTCCCTGTAGAACACTCTGAAGTATATTTTACAAGACCTGTTCTTACTGCAAAAGATCACATGAAAGTTTCCTCTAGGAACTGTGGTCTTGAAAAGCAAGATTCTCTTTGGCCTGCTGACTTCACTTACTGCCACAGTGAGAATTTCTGAAGCTGATAAGCTGGCAGGGACCATATATCCACTTACCGGTCCTCTTCTCCCTCAGGTTAGCGTTAAAAGGGCAGGAAAAGAGTCTGCACAAGGCCAGGAGGCATGGTAAAGTCAGATGCCAGCATGCCAGATATTTTGCAGATGGAGTCATTATTATTCCTCAGAGAAAGGCTGCCAAACACCACAAACATAGGGTCACTTCACTGTAGCTGTCACTGTCTGCTAAATTACAGCCCTTTCACTCTAAAGTATTTCCTTTTTTTTCCAGCAGATAGCCAGTATAGGTGTTGGACTATTAAGGTTACCTATAGCCCATGGTATCATATGTCTAAACATTATTTTCATGAGGAGCCAGCAGGATGAGCTGTTAACAAAAATCTTTTGGTTAAATATGCTCCCCCCCTTTTTTTACTCCACACACGGATTTAAATTTACCAAATAAAGACAGTTAAAGCTATGTAGAATCCAAACCAAAGCTTCTGAAAAGCATACTTTGAGAAGATGAAATAGCACCTTGAACACAAATCCTGATATGCTTCTTTTACACAAGACATTTCAGGTGACACATAAAAAACTATGTCAGGGCCATACACAGATGGGACCTCTCAGCCCTAGGCATCTTTCCCCAGGTGGATGTTGGGAGTTAACAGCTAGTTCTCAGCAGAAAAATAATAGAGTCTACACAATACAGGCTTGAGACAAAAATCATATCCCTCTCTGCCTTTTCCCCCTCCTCTCCCTTTCACTTATTTTTTCAATTAATATATTTTAAAATATTTTTTCAAATAATGTATTCCTTACTGAAACACCTCTTTATATTAATCCCAGGTTTATTTTTTTTAAGTACAGGTGAAGACTATAAGATTAAAAAATGGCTGAATGCATGTGTTTAAGAGGAATTATTTCTGAAATTAGGTATTACTAGCATGTATGAAAGCTTTATTATAGAGTTATATGAAAAAGATATCTGTATCAAATTTTTGTCATAGTTCCTCAGCCATACACCATACTAATCAGATATCAGGTTCTGATACTTAATTTTTTTTTCCTAATGGGAGTCATAAAAAAAGGACATTGCACTCATGGATGTAACTGTCAAAACTTCATGCTGCTGAAAAGTTGTCTGGGACAATCCTGTGGTTGCCTAAATACACCAGTGCCCTGGTTCCACTGCTGGGGAAATTATTATTCATGGTTTTACCCTCTCTTGAACAAAGTTTCTGTGACCCCTCTTTTCCTATTACCAGCCTTCCAGACGCTGTGTCACTTCCAGTTTTTTGCTAGGATATATAAGAGTACAATCAAAAGACTCAGAGAATTACTTTAGCTTCCTATGCAATTTAGGATCAATTTCCAGTGTGCCCATCTTCTTTTAAAAGTCTTCTGCTTTTCAGCCCTCTTCAAAGACAGCCTCTGTGTCCTTCCCTCCCCCATCACGTGCATGTTCTCTTTTTCCACACACATTTTCATCATACATTAGATTCTTCCTTTTCCTAGACACAGCCTTTGTTACCACTAGCAAAATTCTTCAGTCTGCAGCTCCCTGCACTTGTCACAGCCTTTCACTGGACCCTTTCATTATGAAAATCTACATACAAACTCGTGCATTTGTTTATAACTTCTAGCTTCTACAAGGTGCTACAATTTGTGAAAAAAATTGCTGGCAACTCTGCTTCAGTACCTTTGTCCTTGTAAATCATCTAGTGAAATGCCATTTTGCATGTAACACCCAGCAGAAAATAAAGTAGTCTTTCCAGCTAGCTCCTTTTTTCATGATTTACACCAAGCATTACACTCCTGTAAATCTTTATCACAGCTTACAAACTTCACTTTTCAAATGATCTGTTTAAAAAAACCAAAATTAATTAATTCTGATGCCATTTCCCCTTAACAGCTTCTGAAACATTTCAATGCATTACATAGATCAGGTTTTCCACCTCCAGCAATCAAAGCATCTGTGATTCACTGCACAAAGCCTCACACACTGCTACCACCACCCTACAGGGAAAGTTCAAAACATTCTAGCAGAGGAATGGGGAATGCAAAAGTGTTTCCTTTAAAAGTTCATTCACTCACTTCTTTTATTTTTTTTATTAGCAGAGGTTGGAATGGATGTAGTATTCCTGCACTCAAAGGGGAAAATGGAAGAACATAATTCAAAACCAAAAGTGACTGGTTAATTCTAGTATTTTAACAAACTCACAATTGAAGGGATAAAATCTATCTTTATTTAAGTCTTGAAGAACGTCTGCCTTGAAGAACGTTCACAGGGAACAACACAATCTCAAGAGGTGTTTAGACTGAGCAACATGCAGAAAAAGTGGTTTTCACAGTAAACTGGCTTAAACATATTACATCCTCCATAAACATTAATATAAATGTAAGACCATGTTTGCAGTTGTGGAATTCTAGTACTTAGTCTCCCTATCTGCCAGCAGAGAAAAAATAAAAATTCCTGGGGAGAAATTCAACTTTGCCAGGTGCCAGTGGTGTCTGAAAGTTTTCTGCAACGGAAGATATATAAACATGCAGGTGTGTACATAGTCACAAACTGGTTCAATACACTCCTAGAGTATCAGTTGAAACTGATGTAGGACAAGATGCTCTGCTTTAGTGAATAAATAAAACCTTCAAGAAAAAAAACAACTGCTACCAACGTTTGTAGCAGGCAGTAAAAAAGCAGATTCTTTCTAAGAATGACCAAGCAAACAACTTTGCATTTTATGCCTTTTATACTAACAGAGTAGTTTCATATCAAAACTTCCTGTTCTGATTTATATCAGTATCAGTTTTTTCTTTCCATAAATTTTAGGGCACCTCAGATCATTAAATTCTTAAATTAATTTAGTCTAGTGTTGAATCAGAGGTCTTTTTAAAGAGTGCCCAATACATCAGTAGAAGAAATTAATGATGGCAAATGCATTAGAAGCTCCAACAATCAGAAGACAACTTTTTTAGGTTGCAATTAGTATTGTTTATCAAGAAAATTTCTCTTACTTTAAAATGTTAATTTACCTGGGCTACAGATTATCTGAAACCTTTTTAAATGCCTGCTGCTGATTTCAGTTGAGGGCAGTGTAATTTGAACCCAGAAGAATCAAAACTACATTTTTATCAACTTGAACACAAGGCCCTAAATGCCACTAAATATTATCCTTCAGGACACATGTTGACTTCTTTAAGCCCATACCTCTTCGCACTGTGCAAAAGGACAGCAGTAGCATAAGCGTGTATTTGTCATACAAAAATAGTCTGCTCATATCATTGTCTGACAAAGCACCTTTAGTAACAAGGCATCCTATTCAGAGGTATAATTTTTGCAAACATTTGTATGCCAAATTAAAAAAAAAAGAATCTCTATGATGGTGGGTTTAATGAGGTACTCTGTTATTCTCTGTAATAAAAATTAAACGAGAGAGACAGAATTCTTCAGCTTAATTGCCACATCTGTTATTAGGCACTTTACTTTGATTGACTGGAGTGTATGTGTCAGAGACTCTGCCAGAAAACAGGCAAACTTTGTAAAGTGTACTTATAACTTATAGCCCAACTGGCACTAGCAGCATCTCTATTACAGCTTCTGCTGCCTCTCAGTTCAAACTACAAGAACATTTGCCTTGATTCAGGCATTCATTAAAAATTAAAGTAAGTATTGAAAATCGTGCCTTTTTTTTTCTTTCTGAAAGGTAAATTAAAAGCAGTCCTTATTTTCAGAAGGAAGAGCAGTAGTTATCTGAATGTGTGAATGTGTCATCTCTCGTTAATGCGTAAGAGAGACATAAACAACCCAGAATCTGGAAATTGCACCACATGAAATTTCACATTCAGTGGTGTATCTGCTGCCTTAATTTGCCAGCAGATGAGCAAAGGGTTGAGAGGACAGTGACAAACAGCACAGCATTTGCAGAGGGATTGAATAATCACAGTGAAGGAGATCCTAGGAAGAGCAAAAATGGAATGGACACTCTCCTCTTATCTGTATGGAAACTTGGGATGAAACCTGAACTCAGGAACTGCCTTTCTCTGAAATCCACAGATCATGATGCCTGGTGAAAACCTCACGACCAGCTGAATTTCTTTTGGCTCTAGAACCCGCTCTTAGCATCTACTGTGCTGACATACAAAATGACACTTTCTCCTCAACTAACTTCTTTTTTCCAATTTCACACAGGCTTTCTACCAAGAGCATGGAAATGTATGTTGCTATTGTAAGCATGAAGACAGACAGGCCAGCTGCAGTATTGCAGAAAACTACTTTTCATCCACTTCATCCAGTAAGGAGTAAGGGATTATCTGACCTTCCTTACCAATTTTCTCTGCTGCTCCAGAGAATGCAAAGAAAGGTAAAAGTATGTGTGGAAGAGCAACAAAAACTGCACCAATACCTATTGCATCCCCTCCTGAAAGGCAGAAGGATGCTTCTGTGCTGGAAGATGAAGAAAAGCTGTCCACCATGGGCTGGGCAAGCGATGGGCACTTGGCCTAACCCAGCCTCTCAGCTGCCCACTGAACTAATCCATGTAAAAATCTTCTCTCTGGAAGGCAGATTGGGACACACTAATTCTTCCCCTCCAGGAGTGCAAATGACTGCGTTTTGGAAGGAGTCTGCCCCAATGGGTGAAACGAGCCAGGGCAGATGCTCTTTGTCACTGCTCAAAGGTTTTTGTTGTGCTCTCAGAAGTTCAAGGCTGCTCCATGCTACAAGGGAATCCAGAAAGTTTCCACACGGCTCTCTACTTTGAGATCTCTTTTCTTTTGCAAGTATCTGTTTTCCCTCAACCTAGCGAGCACAGCAAAAGATAGCACTCACTTAAGCACATTTATTTTAGATACACATTATGTAATAATTTTACATACAATATTTTAATTCATATAACTCCCTACAAGATCTTCAACACTTTTTCTAACACTGCAAGGCCTTCTGTTCTTGAGGCTACTCTTAATAAGTATACTGTACATGGAAAGTATTTGGCTCCAGTCTGTCTAAGTGTTTCATCTTGTTTCACAAAACAAGTCAACAGCAGAGCTGAAAACAGAATTTAAGTCTGCTAGTCTCCATATTCAACCCACCCTCAGGACCCATGTCTCCAGTTTGATATTCTGCCACGGTGACAATGACATGAGCATCATGCTTGTGGTACTAACTGAGTGTAGAAAATCATGAAATACACACTACTGGCTCCTAAACTTTTACAAAGGAACCACCACATGCAATGTCACGACTGAGACAAATTTTTTTACAGATTTGGGTCACCTCTGAAGAGGCCAATAATGCCCTCTTGTCAGTCTGCTTCTTCACTTGTTGTTTTTGGTTTTTTTTTTTTTTCCCCACTGGTGGTCTAGTTGGAAACAGCAGTGAAGAAAACCACACACAAATGCCCAACAGAAAACATCAGTGTACTAAGGCTTTGCTATTTCCCTGGAGATAGGCCATGCAGGATAATTTTCAAGTCTATTGAGAGACTCCCACAAGAGAAGAAGATAAAGTTTGACGTGTGTTTCTAGAAGGCAGGCTCCAGAAATGTTATTCAGTGGCACTAGACATTTTTGGAGTGACTGCAATGGATTTCTACTTAATTCCAAAACCCCCTTGTGCAGACCAAGAAGCAGCAGCAACCTCAGGCTTTCTTCACAACTTGTCTCATTGCTAGATGAGACAGGGCATTTCCTCCCTGCATCCCGGCACTACTTCAGCAAACAAGCCAAACAAAACTCTCTTTTCTGAAGTTGACCTACTGTCAAAATACACACAAGAAAGGTTGGCCATCTGCAAAAGCACCAAAAAATCTTCTCCTGCATATTAGTGGCGCAGACCAGAACCCCAAACCACTGCATCCTTCGAGGTTCACTTACTATGAATGCATATCCTGGCTGTCATTATTCATACATAATGCAAATTGGCATGAACTAGTGTTCAACAAGAAAAAAATGGAGCATATCTCAAAAGTGCATTAAAGTTGCAGAGGAACAATATTATCCCAGAGATGAGATTAAGTCTCATAGCTCTCTGAAATGGGTTATGGAGATGGAAAAATCTACTGACAAGCAGTGGGGATACTTAAAATAAAGAAGCTTCTCTTGTGAAATGTTTTTATTTTACTCTCTCAACAACTAGTCACCCAATCTTCTTATTCAATAATTAAAAATGCAGTTTTTTCTGGGTTCTGAATTTATAAAAGTTCCCTGGAAGTAGTGATATTTTTTCTTCAGGACCATCTTCTCTTTTAAAGTGATGGAGGCCTGTGGCATACCTGTATAGCAGAATCTGCAATGTGTGGTGCTTTTAATCCAAACCAGTCCTAAAGCACAAAGGGCACCATATGCACTCTCAGCAGAGCTCATCACAGTGCTGGCAATTCCACTTTTGTCTAAAAGAAAATTTAATTATCTATTAAAAGAGGCCAGTTCTGGCTTTGGTGGAGGCAGCTTTGGTATATTTGGATGGCACAGATGTGTGTGTCTCCACAGATCCTAAAATGTGCGAACTGTGGGTCTGGCATCATGAACTTCACCACAGTTACTCTAGAAGTTCAGGGATCTCACTTGAGTCACTCCTGGTTTACTCAATGGAAGTAAGAAAACTGGACCCTCAGCCTGTGTACAGTTATACCTTTTATTTTAAAAGAAATGAAACTAGCTAAAATTATTTTATTAAAAAAAACAGAAATTACATTCTTTGCAGACTGATAAAATATTCATGAGCTGTACCCCTCAATTTAAAATAGGCATTTCAATCTCACTGGCAGGTACCCTTCAGAAACAGTTGTTATCTGCAATATCAGTCAGGGGAGGGGGGGGCAAAAAAAAAAAGAAAATGAAGAAAAAGATTAAAAGATCAAGTTACTCTTCACTTCCAAACAAGCCTGGCCACAGCTGTACATCAGCTTCCGAGCAACTGCTCTACAAACACACAACAGGGCTTCTGTCTTGCCACAGGGTTTGCTCGGGTCACCCGCATGTGGCGTGGATTAAAAAGGCAGGAAAGCTCCATTACGGAGCGAGCAGAGCCACGAGTTAAACAGGGAGCTGGTGGTCCTGCTGGTAAATATCCTGTCCAGTGCTCCGTCCCGAGGGAGCACCCCCAGATTCAGAGAAGCCCACAAACAGGTCTGGAAAATGGGGCCCAAATCATCATTCTGCTTTCATACTGTCACTGTCTAAGCAGGACGAATTTGGGAGGGAAGGAGACCAGAGAGTTATGTGAGGTTTTCATAGGCAAAAAGAGGATATGAAACAGGCAGGCCTCTGATTTTCAGAGGTGACAGAGTGATGGATTCAGGCAGCCTGTGCAGAGTATGAAATTATTCTTATCATAGGAACACAGTAAAAAGAAGTGTGACATACAGCAGTGGTTAGAGAATAAGGCCAAACCCCTTTGCAGGGTGTGATCACCAGTAACTCTAGCCATCATCGGATGCCACCTCCCATGTGCTGGAGAAGTCAATCCAGCCATCAAGGCTGCAAAGGTAAACCAGTTGTTTTTAAACAAATACCTAATTGAAGAGCTCTCCACTCCAGCTGCTGCATCCTATTTACTCAGTAGATCTCCAGCCCTGCTGCCTTTGGGACCAAGACTGCCACATCTCACAACTTGTCAGGGACATTTCTTCATGTATCAGGTTCTCTTGAACCCTTTCAAGAGGGTTTATAAATCACCAAACAGATGCTTCCCACAAACACACACAGCCAGAATTTGTGCTTAAGTTCCATGATCATGATGTGTGTATTGACAGACTAGCATGGTCCAAAATTTTGAAAACAGTTTAGAGGAAACTAAAACTCAGCTACACATGCTCAAAAGCACACAGAAGGAAGCAATGGAGCAAAGAAGCAAAGGAAGTGGAAGATCCACTTGGCCTGTTGGCATACTCAATCTTATTCCCACTATGTCTGCTCTCAATGCTGTTACATGTTTTTTGCTGATTTCTGACAGCAGCTTCCAAATAAACATAAACAAATCAATTATGTCATTTTGTACTTAAAACTTAACCAGACCTTGGCGTGCACACACACAAACACACATGTCTTTTTCTTTTTTTTTTTTTTAACATGCAAGTGCTTCCAGTGTGTTCACATTCTCAGGGTGATCAAGCTTGGTCTGACTATTGGCTTTTGGAGGATCTGATGCCAGTCAGCCGTGCATAATGGCCTCTTTGTCTCACTGTCACATGAGCAGCATTGTGTTACAATCATTGTCACTCTGGGCTCAGACTGCAAGGCATGCTTTCACACAAAACACTCACTTTGGGGGCTCCTTTTGGCAGAGCCCTTCGATCGAAACTCTTTTGCTGCTCTTTAGTTAACCAGCCCAGCAATACTGAAACTTTAAAAGTCAGGATTCAAAAGCTCTCATCCAAATCAACTGATTATGAAGCTTCTCTATGGGCCACATGAAGAGCAGGGAACGTAACGTAACACAGCCATCATTTATTTAAATCACTTTAAATCACTTTTCCTAAGCCCTATGACAGCAGAGAATTGTGCTCCAAATAACAGTGGGGGATGGGGGAAAAAAAAATCCCAAGTCAAAGTTATCTCCACCTTGAGTATTTTTCTCCTGTACTTCAGAAAAACGTCTGCAAGATAAAATCAAAACATTTGCACGGGACAAAGATGAGCAACTCAACAGGTGACAGTGTTATTTTACTACTTGCTTGGTAAATCTTGCAAATTCACCAAGAATACCCCATCCTTCCCATGCCAAAAAAAAAAAATCTGAAAAATACACGGGCAAGATATAGGAGAAACTTTAAAAGTTGCTTTAAACATGCTGAACTCATTAAAACTCTGTACAGATGTCTCTGCTTTTATTAATGAAAAGTATTCTCACAGGGCTGACACCAAACCATGTTAAGAACAACATCCTCCTGCCCATACTGTCTCTTGAATAATTTTTGCACTGGAAATTTATGTCTTGTACAGCTACTCTAGAAATACAGCACTACTCACTCTGAAGAGGACTTACAGAACCAACCCCTGAAGGAAACAGGCACTATGTGGGGAGAATTCATGACATAACACCTGTGATGTGCAGAAAACTTTGGGACGCAGTGGCTTCTTCCCGAAAGAAATGGGGTTGTGCATGGAACAACAAACTACCAGCTCACGTACCATCTTCTGTCCAGTTAATTTTTTTTTTTTCTTTGCAGTCCATCAAAGGAATTTGATTATGTTATCAAAGTAATGTAACTTCTTCTGAGTCCTGTTTGGATGTTCCACCCTGGTACTGCTCATACATGTGCCAGGTGCCCTAAACACACATTACCCTCCTCTGAATCATTTCTCTTTATAAAGCAGCCTGAGCTAGCCTTCCTCCTTCTCTACACCCTCCACTGCTGTTTTGAGCAGATCCTTCCAGATGGGCCCTGGAGAAACACCACTACAATGGGTCAGGACCACCCCAACTCTTGCCTAGACAATTCTACCCAGACCACAAACCCCTGCTGGTCTCCTCTTGTCCAGCCTGACAAATTCACCTTTTGCATCATCCTAAGCTCATGACTTCTCTGAGATGCCCCTTGCCTTTCATGGTCTCTTCCCATGCCGAGCTTTTCCAGTACTTTACAAGATGTTGACCCTTTATTTGGCAAGGCCTTGGTTCCAGCCATCATTGACAATATAGTGGTATTACAGAGAAATAGCTCTTCACTGTCTCCTATTTGAAGACTCCAATCTAAAATAGAGCTATTACTAATTCCTTTAAATGTATGAACTTCGGTTGACTTTTGATGAAAAATACCATTACTTTACCCTGACACGTGTCTTCATTATTTCATTGTCTTTCCTTATTTCCTGTTGCCTTTTGTCTTGGGGTTTAGATTACAAAAGGCAAAATCATCTTTTGCTGTTGTTCTTGTGCTGTTATACATCTCCCGTGGCTGCAGTCATGGATACTAGAGCCATACAAGCTCTTTGTGCTGATAATCGTCATTCTAAAATTACATTAATATGAAGCCTTTAAATTTCTTTGAAAAATAATTTTGCACACACACCTCTGTGTGTTCAACAAAAATGATCTGGTAGGCTGCGAAGGGTGTTCTTTTACAGCAACAGAAAAATTACTAAATTTCTTTCCTCAGGTCACACAGCAAGTCAATGTCAAAGTTAAAATTATGGGTTTTGTTATATGTTTTCATTGTCTTGCACATCAAAAGAGATCAGAATTAATGTATCACTGCTGACTATGGGCTAATTTCCCTGACAATCAGATACAAAACACTGATAAAACTGGAAGAGATGTCCACATTTTAATATAAATCTAACGTGTACATCCAAAGGCATGAACCACAAATCCTTACACATGCAAAACATCAATTAAAGACCAGACAGTTTGAATTGGTTAATTAACATGAATGCTGACACAATCAATAAAGCTATTCCAGTAAAGCAAATCCTGCCTCAGAATATTTCTCCTAGTTTTCTGACAGATGGCTTTAGATGATACATATTCTTTTCACAAGTAAAAAAAAAAACAAAAAACCAACAACATTTGGGATATCAAGACACAGATTCTTCTCACAGATGAAAAAATACTGCAGTTATATCTACGTTTATGCTATGCTGACTGGAGCATATGAAGTCAGTACTAATTACTGACAAACTAATCTGTTAGTATTAAAAATCAGGATCAAATTCCTGGCAGTGAGTCAGTAACATAACTACTACATACTGAAATCTGATTCCACTGGCATCATTCATCAAGGAACACACCACTTAACAGGACTAAGGATGTAAGACTTTGTCATTTCACTACACCATTCCTGTCCATACCTAAAGAAACACTACTCATCTACTCGGTGTTCCATTAAAATAAATTAAGAAAAAAAAAATAACGGGATCACATCCATCTTAAAGTACTATGTACACAACTTCAGGTTTTTTAAACCAACGTATCTTTGATTAGACTAAAATTGTGGCAGATACACAAAGAATCTGGTTTTTACCTTCCTCAAAAGCCACTTGCTTTCCCTAATAAGTGAAAATGCCTAGACAAGAAAAAGCAATGTACAGAAACCATGCAAAACTCCTGCCAAGTAATCTGAATATAAATTCAAGGGATCCTTACCAGCTGCAGTCAAAAGCCCACTCCAAACTCTGCTAGATGTTAATCAGACTTAAGTATGTTAATGCACAGTTCCTGTATTCTTTGCATAGATGAGTTAATTGCTTTTGTTAACTGCACTTGCTTCCTTAGGGGGGGTGTGTACCCATACAGCTGAACAGCTGATTGTGGAAAAACATGGTTATGCAAGTCACTGAAGGATTGTTCACTTGGTTAAACCCTTCTGCTCACCTCAAAACAGATCATTTAATACTCTAACCCTTGGACAGGTCCTCCAGGTGCCCACTCCACCAGGTGCACTTAAAATGATGACATTAGCTATCCAGGTTTTAAGCAGACCTCTAAATGATGAAATTTATATACAAAGGGCTAAGGCAGCTCCCCCCGATGCAAGGTAATGCAGTTTCAGTCTGTGGGTCTCAAACTTGGCGAGCACACCTCTGCCCCTGGAGAACTGTGCCACCTCTGGACCATTTTACCACCTGATACACCAAAAAAGGGGAACTCTATTTCCAGGGAAATTAAGTAGACACAGCTAGCTGACTTTACTAAGCTGCCCGCAGTTTAGAACTCTATTACCAGATACGGACTATAACCAGTGAGCAAAACCACAAATTTCATAGTCAGTCCCATGAACTGTGCTTTTCTGTCCGAGACTTGTAGTACTCCAGACTTACAACCACAGTCTAAGAAGCCAAGCACAAAGCCATGGCATATTAACAGTCAATACTAATATGATGCCACTGATTAATCCCCTGTGGGAGCAACATGCTTTTAAATTTGATTGTATGACAAGGCCGCATGGTTGGCTGTGTAAGAAAAATTAAATAAAGTTTATTACATAAGGTGCCATATATTGATTCTGTGAAGGTCCAGGAGTTACACAGGCAAACAAGTATAAACTTGGTGCTAAATTACAGTTTGTCCAGCTTATTAAAAATCTGGAGCACACCTGCCCAGATGGTCTTTCTGATCTGAGATGGGAAATCAAACTAGACATGCTAATATTACTTCATTTGCAGGGCCTGTAACTGGCAAGCAATACAGTTATTTGGCCACCCAGCCTAGTATTTTCCTAAATTCTGTCTCCAGCTCAGATAGTCGCACCCCCCCACCCTCCACTTCAAGTAGAACACACATACTTAATTACATGTGCTTTCCTCCAAGTATTGTGCTATTGGGCACAAATACCATTTAGGGATGTTGACAAGGCAACTGAAGTCAGCTTTCAGTTTCAGTCTCACATCAGGTATGCTGCTCAGTCAAAGAATCAAAGAGTTTTCAGCAAAGGTCTGCAGCTTATCTGCTGGGAAACAAATGCTACTCTCCAAACTTGTCTTTTTGGGTTTTTTTCATTTGTTCTTCAAGATGCTGGATAAAAGCATTTTTCATATATAGAGTCATTATGTTAATCAGCTTTTTAAAACATTTCTGCAAAACTCAGTTACCAGCTTGATAGAATAAGCTATAAAGCATCTTCTATACCGATGACACATTCAAAATGAGGTTTTAAACTCACTCTCTAGTGAGAAGTTGGTACTTTGGAAAAACTTCAGAGCTCTATGTGATTCTATGAAGTGCATGTTTGCTTTGACTACATTTCAGTACTCAATGACTGGCAGCAACATTTAAGTAATTAATAAGATTACCAAAAGCTCTCCATTCCCAGCTCATTCAAGGAAAAGCAGCTGCATATTTTTCCTAATTGATTTGTGTCTACATTTCCAGATTGAACCTACTCCTTGGCTGAAACACAAAATAGGAAATGTTTACGCTACTATTACTGTCGCCAAAAGAAAATCTGTGCAGGATACCACACAACTGAGAATTTCTCTAGGCAGCTTCTGCTGAGGGACATATGCTGGAACGAAATCAAGGTATTAAACAGATGTGCATTTTCACGTGCAGGTCACGCTAATTTACATCTATACACAAGCATCCCTCTATTCCAGTGCGTACACTCACTCCAGTCTCCACTCAGGACTGCCAAAAGCCTTCAGTGAAAACGAAGGATAACCTTTCAAAACACTTAGAGGGGGGAAAAAAAAAGAAAAAACAGCGCTCTGAGGAGAACCTGACCGACTCGTCTGGGCTCGGGACCGCAGGAGCGCTCCCGCATCCCGCCCCACCATCCCGGCCACCCCGCACGGACGCGGGGACAAACGCGCCTGGATGCTCCGCAAAAGCGGAGGCACCGCGGGCGACCCCGCATCCCACCCGCTCCCCGGAGGATGCTTCCTGCCCAGGGCAAACCCGCTTCGGGAGCGATGCCGTCTCACCCCCGCTTCCTCCCCGAGGCTGCCGCACCCGGCACCTGCGGGACAGGACGGGACGGGTCCGATCAGTGCCTACCTGTCCCTTGGGCGCCCTCACCGTGCCACCGGCCACCGGGAGCCGCCGCCGGGTGCTGTCGCCGCCGGGACTTGAGCGAGGGGCGGTACGAGCGGTGGGGCCGGCGGGGATCAGCCCCTCCTCCGCCTGCCCCGGACCGCCCCCGGCCAGACCCACAGACACTTTTAACCACTTACCCGCTTTCCCAGTGGCAGTCCCGTTCGGGGCGCGGTAACATCCGGCGGTGTATTCGTCCAGTCCCGGAGTCGGCGCCGTCCACTCACTCGCAGGCAAAGTGCGAGCTACACAGTGACTTCAGAGGTCATTTTATTCGGCCTAGTGAAA
Source organism: Acrocephalus scirpaceus scirpaceus (assembly GCA_910950805.1). Lineage (NCBI taxonomy): Eukaryota > Metazoa > Chordata > Aves > Passeriformes > Sylviidae > Acrocephalus > Acrocephalus scirpaceus. Next base: position 70,757,903 of record OU383776.1, read on the forward strand.
GACGGGCACCTACTCAGCAGGTGATTGAGGAGTGAAATCGTCTTTTCAAACGACTAAACGCTGAGGTCCCGCAATGAGGGGCTGATCCTCAGCCCCGTCAGGAGATGTAAATTTACAGAAAAAGGAAGGTCAGGTGCTCCTCTTCAGAACGGCTACAGAAAGGGAGGGCATCGTGACTTCTGCACTTAAACATATTCTAGTATGTTTAAGATACTTACTCCACAAGAAGTTTTGCTGCTTTTTTTGGTTTATTTTCTTTTCCTATTTGAACGTGCTGTCGCAGAGGCGGTAATACGGTCGCTGCTTGGCTCGGTCTTTGCCACTGGCAGGCCTGTCCGGAGCCGGCACCATTGGCTCTGCGGGACAGGGTGCAACCTTCCAGCACCTTTTCAGAGAAGCCACAACCCCCACAACTAAAACCCGGCCGTGCCACCCCATACAGCTTTTCCCCCATACCCCTGAGGTGTGGGGGTGCTGAGGGTGCTGTCCCCAGGCACTGTGGGGGTTTCCTGGGTACCGGGCGTGCCCCAATCCGGGCTGTGGGGATGGCGAGTGCCCCCACCTGTGGGTGCTACCGCCTGATCTGTGAATGTCCGGTGTGTGGGTGGGCGCTGGTGCCGCTCGTCGTCCCATTCCCGACCGGGTTGGGTGGGCGCTGCCCGGAGCGGCGCGGGGCGGGAGGAGAAGCAGCGGAGCTGCCGCCCTGAGGAGGCGCAGGTGGGGATCGGAGATGGCCCTGGAGCTCCAGGCACAAGGGGGACCCCGGCAGTGGGGGCTCAGTCCCCATGGCGGGAGCTCACGGGGTACAGGGGTGCAGATAGGAGCTGGGGATATCCATGGCTGGTGCTGGGGTGAGGTGCTGGATGGCTGCTCCTTCCTGGTGCCAGGGAGCGCATCAATGGGCTGAGCCTGCAGCAGGTCTCAGGAGCTGGTCCGAGGCAGAGTAAGCGGGTGTGGCGCCGAGGGGAGAGCATGGCAGCTACACCATGGAGATGTGGAGACACCAAGTGGCCAGAGGGACTGCGTGGGTTTGGGATGGCTGTGGGGTGTCGGCACCAAAGCCCTGCATTTGCGGGGATTGCAGGGACACAGGGATGTTGAGGAAGATGACCTGAAGCTGGTTGTGGGTCCCCTGCAGATGTCAAGGGGCTGGGGATCCCTGAGATTTCTCGCAGGGTTGGGGAGCTTTTCTGAGGCCGGGTGTCACTGGGGACCGTGAATTCCAGTGCAGCCTGGTGAGCCCAGTGGCCCTGAGATGGAGAACTGACACCAGCTGGTGCCAGAGCTTGTCTGTCACCTGCAGGTGGAAGGGGATGTGTCCTTGCTGAGGCCCTGGATGGGCAGAGTTGTAGTTGACATGCAGACACAGAAACAGTGGTGCACCTGGAGATGCAGACTGGATGTACTTAAGAAGGACTCAGGGGAGCCAATGAGTTGGTGCAACCATAGTGTGAATGTAGGTTGAAAAGGGAATGGAGAGCCTTTTTTATGGAAGGCTGGAAGACCTTTGTATCTTTTGTTGGGGTGGCTCCTCCATTTTCAGGCTCCTCCCCCCACTTTGAGGTCCTCCATCTCCATTTGCTGCCTCCGTGACGGAACTGTAACTTGTTACAACTTGTAAGTTGTGTAACTGTTCATGAGTGGTTAAGAAAAAGATACTTTAGTAGGTTAACAAAGTAAAGCATGTCTCTGCTAGAAGCCTCAATGGTTTTATGATATAGAAGAGACTAATTTTTGAAACTCATCAAGGGAAAGTATATATGGTTAACTCTGTGGGAGCTGGCCAACCTGAGGTAACTACAGACTTAAAGCCATAGGAGAAACCTTTCTAGTTATGGTGAGAAGAATGGGATGATAGGAGTTCTTATGCTAATAGAGCTATTCCATATAAAGTTATATTCCAAGTTGCAATTAATGATTGGTTGGTCACATCTGAGATATAAGGTCATGTTTCTAGTTCTCTCTTATGATTGGACCCCTACCCTCAGATTTACCATGAGGTAATATATAAATATTGTTGTGTTTCCCACATTTTCTGGTCTTTTGGGTTTGACCCTATGTAGTGTACGCATTCTATTCATTGAAGTTCTTTTGGTTTTGGGTAACCCAATTGACCTATTCTTTTATTTGACACACTACTCCCAGCTGGCCTGATTCTGGGGTTGCAGAAGCCAAACCACAACAGTTTACTATATTCTTAATTCTCCACAGTTTATAGACTTAAAAAACTGCATTTTAGCCACCATGAGTTCACCGTCTTCAGATGTCTCTTCCCGGGAAGCTAATTGGTGAGGTCCAGTTCTGGATTTTTAAGTCTAACAGTTTAATTCCTGCTTTTGTGGCTTAATTATTTTCTAGATGCTGGAAATTATGCAGTTCACGCTGAGGAAGAACCAGATATGGTGTGATACCTGAAAGTTCTTAGAGTCATCAGGAGGCAGAGGTATGTTCTGCTAGCACGTAGGAACGCTGCCCAGGAGGCACAGGAGAGTTTTCCACATTAATTGAGGTGGCAGAGGTTGGCTTTAAGTCTTACCATGACCTTGTGTTTCATAACTTGATACCAGTTTGATCTTTGGCACAAACTACTTGTTTCTCTTTAGGCTGTACAAAACTGCCAGATACACGGGAACCACAGAATTCCACAAATACAGACTTTGATTACAAAATCAGACTGCTGTCTGCTCCTTAAGCTGCACACATTTAGCAAAATTACACTGCTAGGTAGTAAGTGAAAGAACATTACTCTGTTGTAAAATTACTCTGCGTTTTCTGTCAGCTGTGGAATTGAAGTTCATGAAAAGCTGCTTTTCTCCAATGGTCAATGTTGACTGTAACCAGCGGACTTGTGAACAGTGAGTATTTAAGTTTTGAGCTACAAAATGCCTTCTGCAATGTAGAACTTGAGAGCTATTTCACTTGCTCTTATGCTTTCTTGAAGATGCTTAAAGTTCTGCTAAGAACAGTGTCTTAGATGAAAGCTGTAAATAGTAAACAACATATTTTAGTTCAAAACCAAGTGTTTAAGGAGACAACCAAAAGAAGTGGTTAACATAGTAATAGTTCAGCAGTTCTGTCACTTGGTGGCTGGATTGTTTTTTTTTTGGGGGGGGGGTTGGAGGGTTTTGGTATGGTTTTCTTATTTTTTATCACCCTCTCCCACCCCAGGTTCAGTTAAGCAGAATAGGTAATTGCAAAGTTAGTTTCTCCTCTGAGTAAGTTTTAATGTATAGGTGTTTTCATTATCATTTTTTGTTGGTGGATATTTAATAGGAGAGCTGAAAGAAACAGATTTCTCTAACTCTGGCTACCATATAAACCAACATAATTTAATTAAACCCTTAAAGGTGGATGCAACACCAAGGGTATAAAAAGCAGAGCAGCCATTTTGTGGACAATACTCTGGCCATCAGCCACTGTTGGGGTTGAGCAGGATGAAAGCTTTTGCCTGAAGCCATGGGAGAAATCCCGCTAGTTATGGTGAGCAAAAACTCACCCTCGTTGCCCCCTGGGAGCTTTTATGCTAATGTTGCTAGAAAAGTTCCTTCTTTCTCTTGTTGTTACTGATTCATATTTGGTGCATTGATTTTAATATTCCTAATCCCAGTTTATGATCAGAACCCTTCCCTCAGACTCCTCCACCCCTATCCTACTTTATGTAAGTTACTGTTTTTATCCTGGCCCAGAGGTGCCACAACCTCCCCTGGCAGAAGTGTCTTTAACAAGACACCTGAATCTGCCAAGAGCACAGGCTCGCTCTCTGTGTTGGTGATTTCAGCTCTTTGATGAATGCCACCTTAGCAGCAAGGTGGCAGAACCACACTGAGCAACACAGGAATGGGGTGGGAGGCGATCTTCTGGTCTCCAAAGGTCTTCTTTATTTCTTGGGAACCAGCAACCAAAAGACCCTGAGGTCTCTGGGGAGTGGGACTTTATAAAGATTTGAGATGGCAGGGTCAACAACTTGGACCAATAGGGAAGAGAACTGGGGAAAGAGCCAATCAGAGGAAGGATCCAAAAAAGACCAATAGGGAGAGGGGAAAACTAGGAACTGGGGATACAACACATTAGGAACTAGAGATTAACATACGGTCACAAAGGCTTATGGGAGCACTCAGTTTGGCTCACCATAACTAAAAATGAGGTCTCCAAAGGTGTCGTCCCAGGGGGAAACTACAGCAGCCCAAAAGCAGCTCACTGGCTGTTGGCCCTCCAAGGGAGGGCGAGCTCCTCTGTGGGTGGCCTAGGGGCCACCACAACGCCCCCTTCTTTATTTAAATGGAACACTAATGGCTCTTTTTAAACTTTGCAACAGACATGAAAACATTAGTAAAATGACAATAACAACAATAAAAATCCAAAGAAGATTATTGAGAAGCAATACATCCTCTTAGTCCAAAATATCCAAATAAATTCTCAAACCACTCAGGGTCTCTCTTAGTTTTGAGATCTTTCACATCCTCTTTGAGCAGCTGGATGCTCCAGGAGGTGGACTGGCTGTAGTTGGACAGATTGAAACAACACAAGCCCTCAAAATCTTGGCAGCCATGTCCATGGATCGACAGCAGAAAGTCAATGGCTGCCTGGTTCTGAAGAGTCGCATGTCTGGTGGTTTTCTCATCTTCAAGGAGGTCAGTAAGTGCCTTAGATATTTGGTAGGCATGCTTACCGAGCCAGCACTCCAAGTGGTGAAGTTCACCAAGACTTCTTGTGGCATCTACCCATGGAAGACACATGGATATGGCAACCCTCTTAGTTTTTGGCCAGTTTAAACATGCAGAATCACAACTTTTATCAAATTGAGTGAATGATTGTTTTTGGCATGCTGATTTGTTGTTTTGCCTCCAATCATGAAGGAGAGTTATGTTTGGGGTGAGGGTGGTAAGAATGCCAAAGGTGCACGGACCTCCCCTAAGACAAGAAGGAACTCCTGCCCATGCTCTGTCACTGCAGAGAAAGAACACACCCTCGGGGAGCACTCTGGGATAGAAGGAATTGAAGGCATCAAAAGGGTATCTTTGTTGTACAGTTACACCAATTAGCCAAACTAAATTTTCTCAACTGGGCACACATCCATTGTATAACTTACGGAGGGATTTTGAAAATGAATATTAAAGCAGTAACTAGCTTTGGCCAATCCTAATAGGTCCAATTCCTGAGGTTCTTGTGGTGATTTTGGCAAGATCTCCATCTATCTTTCCCAAGACTCCCAGGCTGGCCCTTTCTCAGTGGCTGGAGGAGCAGGCCATTTCCCAGTGAAAGAATGTGGGGCTGATGGTTCATGAAATTTAAATGGAACCCCAACCAGACATGACAACAAGGGGTTGTTTACCAAGCCCATAGATAAGCACAAGTTCTCTTGTTTGAGGGACTTGCCAAAAGTGACCCACATGTTTTCACGTGGTCGTCCAACTCTCCAGGCTGAGACATGTACATCGAGGAGCATCCAGGCTGCCATAAAGTACAGGTGATCCTTATCTTTATTTGTGGCTGAGTGAAGGAGGATGCTTTTATTAAAAGAAAAATTAGTTATTAACTTACAGTTTTTTCTTCTTCTCCCACCTTTCATTCTTTTTAACTGAGAGGATTGGGTAGAAGGGGTGAGGAAAGAACAAAAGCAAAGTAATTACTCGAAGACGGCTTAAAGGCTGCTTTCTCTCCAGGGGGGAGCGCTTAAATAATTAGCTGATTCACATCTCCCCTTTCCTTAACTAAATGGAATACTTCACCTATAACTTTCTTACATGAACATAAGTGATAAATATATGCAAGGAAAACAATAAGCAAGACTACAGAAACTGAAATTACACTAAAGAAAAAGGAGTCCATCCATCCCATGTATCCCAATGTATCTATTTTGTTCTGTGTATTTCTTGGGCATCTGGGTATTCTTGTGGGTTTTGCAAGGTATTGGGGTGCTTTTGAGGTGATTTACTGCCTGGTATTTATTCTCTATTAGAATTAACCTGATTTTGCCAGGGGACACTCAATATAATGAATCTACAGAAAACATGATTCACCATTTGACTTACTTGTGCTTCAGTAGTATATTTGACCCCTACTATGATTTGGTTTTTAGCACTGATAACTTGTACAACTTGACTGGAGTGCTCATTGTTGCTAATTTTGTCATGCTCCTTCATGGCGAACTGCAGTGCTTGTTGCAGTTCTTTGTCCTTTTCAGGATGGTCAAAGGTCTACGGAGAGTTTGCCATTCGAGAGCGGATCTTGTTACTCTGTACTGCGTGTGCAATGAAAACCAGAGCTATTATTGTTGGAATCATCACGGGCACCTCCTTGGCTGCCATGTGTGCACCTTTTTTGCGGTTGAGTGTGGGGATGAGTGTTTCTATTAAAAAAAAAATAAAAGAACTTTCAAACTTTAAAAAGATCCTTTCTTCTGTCCCCCTCCCGCTGACCTTCCGGTTCCCACTGTGGAAGGGGTTGGGTGAGTGGGGTCTGGGAAAGTTGAGATTAAGGTAGGCTTAAGATTCAGAAAGAAGAGGGAGGACAAGCTGTAAGGGTTTCTGCAATGTATTAGAATTAGGGTAAAAATAGAGACTTTAATTTAGAAACTAAGTGTTGTGTAGTATCCTGTTTAGGTCGTGTTTGGGATCTCACCAGTGGTCAATGTGTGACTCTCGATAGATGCAGCCGATGCTGTCGTCATTGCCACACAGGACTCCTCTTGTCTTTCAGTGGTCCTGTATCTTTCTCAGAGAAAGCTTGATTATTACAGTTTGTATGTTGGAGGGGTCCAAATATGGTTTTGCATTTTTGCCAGGGAACCACTTGGGGCCTGTGGGAGTGGACTCACAGGCATACCCCCTTCCCCAGGTAATCAACTGGAAAGGATCAGACACTTGATGTGTCTCAGAATCCTTGATCAACACAGGCAGCTTCTCATGGAGCTTAGTTCAGGCTGAATTCGGGAAGTGCCTGATGACAGGGGGGGTTATGCTCCAAACTTGAACAATTCAGGAAGTTAATCACATATAATGGCTTAGAGAGCCTCTCAGCGGGAAGAAATGTCTCTGTACCTCTCTGTTACTGATAAAGGACTCGCTTGATAGTCAAGTCTGTCCTTTCCCTGGTGGATTGACCCAGCTCCTGGTATGGAACCAGATCCCAAAAGGCATATATCCCTGTTCTCCTATTCTTGCACACAACTGGGAAGGCTGAAATTTTATTTGCCATTTCCCAGTCATCTTCCTTTGTTGCCTCCCCCCTGGTTTTTGCCCAGTGATCCTCACATTCAAATTCAAAAAGCTAGGATTCACTTATCTCGTCCTCTGAAGAAGGCAGAGGGCACCCAATACGGCTGTGAGGCTTTTTCTGGCAAGCCGGAGGTGCCTGGTGAGAGGTGGCCATGGAGCCAATATAGGCTCCTTCTGGCTGCCCTCACTCCCACTTTGGGTCCCAGTGGCATGGGAACCAGATGTAGGCAAACCCTCAGGAGCAGGGTCAGCACCAAAAGGGAGTGTAGCAGGGGTGAGACCTGCAGCTGAGGAGGTGTGGCAGAGGGTGGGACCTGCGAAAGAGGGGGCATTAGCAATGGGAGGACTTGAAATCCCAATGACAGGGCAGCGGCCTGCTGCAGTTACACACAAGGATGCAGGGGACCCTGGGGAAGGGGAGAGCTGGACACAATGGTGTGTGCATGTGCGATGCAAGGCGTGGGAAAGGGTGGTAGGGGGATGGAAAGGTGGCCATTTCCTGCTCGAAGGGCAGGAAAACTTGGTCTGAGGGAAAACAAGATGGCAGGGCTGGCCACATTTGCCAGTGCTACCTTGGGAGATAGAAAGCTTTGAAACTTGTAGAGGTGGTAAACTTGGATAAGTGACCTTGGGGAGGAGATTGAGAGGAAATTCCAGCATATTGTGGCCAGCACTCCTCTGGCAAGGGGAGAGGAGTTGGGGGGCGTCCAGGAGACAGCAGCAACCTGGCACAAGGTCACGTGAAGCGCTGACCCTCATGCAGGGAAGAGGGTTTAGGGACATGGGGTGAGAGAAAAGGGAAAAGGGTTTTCAACTGGGGTTCTCCAACCCTTTTTGGACTTTCCCCTTCATTTTTCCTCAAACTGATTACCTCATTTTTAAAAGCTTTTATTATTAACTGAAACAAAGGAAAAAATTCAGTGACAGAAAGGTCCCCGTTTAATTGAACTAGGTTCAACTGCCTCCCGATTTTATCCCAAAATGCATTCGAACGAGTAAGATGTAAATTAGTACTAGGAAAATACTTGAAAATCCAATGAACAAATCTTTTGAGAAGCTCTCTACTAAACTTAAACTTTCCTGGATTCTTTAGCTTGGCTATAAAACTCCCTCTCAGCAGGGGTGAGTGATGGATGGCTCATCTTATTTCCCATCCTGGATTCCCTTCCCTCCCCAGCAATAAAACAAGAACGGAAAATAAAAGATCTAATAGAATTTCTCTTCTCTCAAATTACAATTTCTGTTTGCCAGCTGGCGATGGTCAACAGAAAATTGCTGGGAGGTGGTACCCAGGCCAACTGGCCCTCGTCTGATGGTGCTGAGGGGTCCTGAACAGCACCTTGCAGGTAACACTTTCTAGAACTCAAGTGGTTCCCCATTGAGAAAGTGGACACCAAGAGTCATCTGTCCAGTGCCTGGAGCCAAATGGAGTTGCTTCCCCAGGAGAAGGATGTCTGCCCCACGTTGAGAACCACTTGATGCAGACTGCTGGTGGTCCCAGAGGTGCCATGACCTCCCCTGACAGAAGCATCTTTAACAAAACACCTGAATTTGCCAAGAGCACAAGCTCGCTCTTCATGTTGGTGATTTCAGCTCTTTGGTGAATGCCACCTTAGCAGCAAGGTGGTAGAATGGGGTACAAGGTGGGGATTATAATACAGAAACCAATAGGGAAACAGAGGGAGGGGAACAACCTAAACAACCAACACAGTGTCAGGAGTGGGGGATTGATGGGGAACAGTCTGAAATAAGGGGCAGGGTTAGGGAGGATTGACAACCACGTAAGTGGATACAGTAAGGACTAACCCAACTATAAAAGGAAAGGGGAGGGTGGTATAGAGCAAATCATTTTGAGGAACTACAAAAACATGTATTAAGAAAAATACACCACCACAATACCCCTTGGCACCCAGGAAGCCCACAGTGCCTGGGGACAGCATCCTCAGCACCCCCACATCTCACGGGCATGAGGGCAACGCTGCATGAGTGCTTTATGTGGGCAGATTTTGCTTGTGGTGGGAGCAACAGAATTGGTTTCTTTCAGATGCCACTGTTGGAAGATTACTCAACATCTCTGGCACCTCCACAAACACCTGTCAGCCACTCCCTAAACCACAAACACCCACAAGCCCAGAGGCACATCTGGAACACCCAACAGGCAAGGAGCAGCTTCACTGGGGTCCCTGGTCACCACAGGATCAGCAGGACCAGCACTTCCCAGGACAAGCAAATGAGGAACTGGTTGTGAGCACAAAGTTCTGCAGCAAGACATGGCTCAGAAGGGCCTTTCAGCTGAGATTTTCCTTTCCAAGCCCGTGGGCAAACACATAGCCTGTGCACAGCCCAAAATTGCTTTTCTGCCATCTCAGCCATCCCCCTCCACCGCTCCCTGCCTCCCGGCACAGACATGTGCCAGTATCACCCTGGCCATCCCTCTGACCTCCCAGTGCCCAGCCTTGGGTGCTCACCCAGGATGGAGCTCTGCCAGACAACAAGGGGACAGCACTGAGCTTCAGCTGCCTCAGCACCACCCAGAGCCAGGTACTCCCTGGTCTTCTGGCCATCCCATTTCCACCTCCTCTGTGAAGAAGAGGGCAAGAGGCTCAGGAGAGAAAGCACCAGAGCCTGGGTTGCCACTGCCTGTGTGCCTGGCGTCTGACCATTTGAAAGAAAAAATCCAAGCTCTTGGAGAGTTGGATCCCTAGGGTGAGCACTGCCCAAACCAATGGCTCATTCTGCTGCTCACATGGCTGAGAGAAAATGCCAAATGCAGAGACTGTCCCTGGCTGTAGCTCCAATGGAACCAGGCATTGCAATGTGCTGGGCACACAATGGTTTGGAAGGAGCTTTCATTGTCCAATCTCTCCAGGCAGATGATGCAGGTCCACTTATGCTCTGTGCAGGCTTGCAGTGGCTGCTGAGGCTGCTGCTTCCAGCACAACAACCCACAGGCAAACAGAATGGAAGGACAAGTGCCAGGATGTCTAGCACTTGCCCCTGCCATGGCCAGGAGGACATAAAGGATGATGTCCAGGAACTCCAGCCCCTGTGCAGGCTCTGCTCTAGATGGGCCAGGCTGTTGCTGGAGGGTCCCTGTGCTTTCCCACTTGGGTGGGCCACTGCTGACAGCATGCTGGATGACAACACAAAGAGTCCCCAGCACCAGGGCTGCCAGCCCTTCCTTCTCTAGCCCCAAGGACTGCCTGACGCATCCCCTGGCAGCCACAGGGCAGGGGGAAGCTACTGCCCCACCTGCTCGTCCTGCAGGTCATGGCAGCTCCCATCTTGTAGCAAATGAAGCAGCACTGGAGACACCATGGCAGCCCCTCCTGGGGCTGTGTGTCCACGTCACAACTCCAGACTGTGGGGAGGGATGTGGCACTGCCACAGCATGACCCCAAACCTACCTGGAGCCCCAGGGCTTGTATGTGCCACATCCTCTGTGCACAGGCAGCTGCTGGCAGCAGCCCTTTGGCCCAGAGCTGCTGCCAAGGGCTGGTCTTTCGCTTCTGGGCCAGGGGCACCACACACGTCGGCATGAGCGCCTCTGCAGGGCCAGGCAAGTGTCCAAGCAGGATCACCCCAAAGCCCTGGTCCGATCCTGCTGTGCTGGCTCAAGAGCACAACAAGGCAGACACAGATGCCCCAGCAGATGCCCACAGCCCAGTCTGACCCCATTGGCCCCACACAGGTGGCACACAGACCCCACTTGAGACACTCTGTCACAGGCAGGCACTGATAAGGTGCCACAACCTTTTCACAGAAGTGCCTTAACAAAGGTATCCTGTCAGGCACAGGCATGACTTGCCAGCCACTCCCTTGCCCTACTGATTTCAGGCTGTTCTGTGAGAGTGGCTGAGCTGCGGCTGCCACCCGGGCAACAGAGAGTGAAAGGAAACGAGACGGAATCTTTCAGTCTTCTGGAACCCTTTACTCCTCTTCAGAATCCAGGGACAAAGAAACCAAGGAGCGCAGTGGAGCAGGAATTATATAGGGAAGTCAGGGCGTGGGGTTACAGAACTTGACCACTGGGGTGAAGGATTGAGAAAGGGACCAACCGCGGAGAGGATGAAAAAGGGACCAACCAACGAGGCAAGAAAGTAGGAAGTAAGTTGACAACCAATGGGGGATAAGAGACTTTCATACAAACACAAAGCCTCATGTGGCTAACTCATTTTGGTCACCCCAACTAGAAGAGCTCTCTCTCAAGGAGATTTCTTTAGGGAAGCTACTACAATTCACATAGCCTAAAGGCTGCACACTCTCCAAGGGAGAGCAACACCATCAGTGGATGGCTCAGCGGCCACCACAGCACTTTACACCTGACACACAGAGAAACATCTACAAACCCTGACATCGTAACCAAATGCAGCTGGAGCCAACACACCCACAACTTGTCACCCATCTCCAAACCCACAAACTCCTGCAAACCCGTCTTTGACATCCAACAGTGCTTCACATCCTGAAAGAACTGCCACACAGATCCCCAAAACAGAAACAAAAGCTCAGATAAAAAGCAGCAAAAATCTGGTCAGCACTTTACTCCAGGCTGGTCTCACACACTGCTCTGATGCTGAACCCAAAATGGGCCTGTGGAGCACAAAGAGAAAGTGTTGTAGTGTGTTTTTGTTAAATTTACAGATCTTGTAGACTGCCTGCCTCTGTAAACCCCTTCTTACTGTTATTGTGACCTTTGTTATCCCTAATAATTTGTTCCAACTCCCCTATAGTTAATTTGACCCTCGTTCTCTTCTCCTTCACCTCCTTGTCAATCTGCCCTGGTGCCTACCCTTTGCCCCCACCCACCAGGGGTCAATCCCCCCCTAACCCTGCCCTAGAGCCTAGAAACTTCCATTCTACTTGATGTTCTATTGGTTTAGTTGAAGTTGTATCCTCCCCCTGTTCTCCCTGACTAGCTCAAGCTCTGTCACCCCACCTCATGCTCCACCACCCTGGTTATTTTGTTATTTAGTTATTTTGGGTCTCTAACCCTAAATTCCTCCCTTACCCCTTTACCCCTTACCACCCATGACACTGCCCTTGTTCTGAGTCCTCGTCCCTGCACTTAAATTTGGGTTGTACTGCATTTTGAATTGCAGCAATAAACAATTCCCAGACCTGCAAGCAAGGCCCACTCTATCTCCTTCATTTGTGTTGAGGTTTTCCCAGGGCTCTGGGGGTAGTGTCACTCCCTGTCAAAAGGGCACGCCAAGCTGACCACCGAGAGGGCGTGCCAGACCATGGCAAGAAGGGAACACGCAAATATGGAAGAACTGCAAATTACAATCCAGCCATTGACACAGCAAATGGAGGTGGAGGATCTCAAAGAAGAGGGAGGATCCCTAAAATTGGGTGGGGGGGGGCGGTGCAAACCAAGACCTCTGACTGCCGTACAAACCAATGTAATTCAGTTAAAGCCTTAAAGGCGGATGCAACACCGAGGGTATAAACACCATAGCAGAGCAGCAGTCATTTTGTGGAAGAGCCTCTGGCCATTGGCCATGCTCCCAATGCTATCACTTTTGTTTCGTGGATTTTTTTCTTCTCAATAGAACTTTTGTAACTCATTCTTGCTTGGGGTCTGAGCCATTTATAACAGTATTGATATACAAGAATATGTCATTATTGTTATTACCTCAGGATACAAATCCAGTAGAAATGGACAGTGTTGAATATTTGAGAAGGAAACTCCATCATGTGAGGAAAAAAAAAAATTTGGAATTAACCATTCAGTGCAATCAAGATGTAAGAACTTGTTGTGTTTCTTTGCTTGCTTGATTTTACCCTTGGAATAAATGTGTAAATGTGTTGTTTCCTTAAACACAATCTGTTTCCTTGAAATAATCCTCTCATCAGGTGAATCAAAATCACAGTCACTAATTGGAAAAGAGCAAAGAAGTAGCACTATACAGACCTCTCATGCCTGTCCATAGCAACTGATACCACTTTTACTGTCATTGCTAAGGTCTGTGTAAGGAAATAATATTCCATTCCCTTCTAAACCTATATTCACACTATGGTTGCACAGATCATTGGCTCCCTTGAGTCCCTCTTATGTACATCCAGTCTGCATCTCCAGGTGCACCTCTGTTTCTGTGTCTGCCCATCCAGGGCCTCAGCAAGGACACATCCCCTTCCACCTGCAGGTGACAGACAAGCTCTGGCACCAGCTGGTGTCAGTTCTCCATCTCAGGGCCACTGGGCTCACCAGGCTGCACTGGAATTCACGGTCCCCAGTGACACCCGGCCTCAGAAAAGCTCCCCAACCCTGCGAGAAGTCTCAGGGATCCCCAGCCCCTTGACATCTGCAGGGGACCCACAACCAGCTTCAGGTCATCTTCCTCAACATCCCTGTGTCCCTGCAATCCCCGCAAATGCAGGGCTTTGGTGCCGACACCCCACGGCCATCCCAAACCCACGCAGTCCCTGTGGCCACTTGGTGTCTCCACATCTCCATGGTGTAGCTGCCATGCTCTCCCCTCGGCGCCACACCCGCTTACTCTGCCTCGGACCAGCTCCTGAGACCTGCTGCAGGCTCAGCCCATTGATGCGCTCCCTGGCACCAGGAAGGAGCAGCCATCCAGCACCTCACCCCAGCACCAGCCATGGATATCCCCAGCTCCTATCTGCACCCCTGCAGTTTTGCTTTTTTGCCCTGTTGTGCATCTTTTTATTTGTGGAAGTGTGGTCACAGTACTTCTTTCCTTATGTAGTATTTTGCTGTCATGGTGGGGTGTGAGGAAGCAGCACAGCTGTAATAGCTGCAGTATTACCTGTAGGTGACATATACAAAATGCCAGGGGAAAAAAAGCATGAGGAAGATATTTTTTTTTATCTCACTGTAATCAAACTAATGTCAGCTTTGTTTTGACCTGAAGGCTAATGGGTTAAAAAAGCTCTCAGAAATAGAACTGGAATGATCCTCTTAGAAAATAAGTAATGATGTCTTTGATCTGGTCTTTGAGTAAGAAAAACTTTCAAATTATTGCATGGAATATCTAAATTTTAGGCACAGCAGAAATCAAAAGGGGATTTTGTTGGCCTGTATCAGCAGCTCAAGGCATTTATGTACATCCAGAAGAGATTCTGAACATACTTAAGTGACACTGGGTAGTTGTAAAGTTCAGGAGGCAGAGCACAAGTCCTGAGCAGGAGTATTGAACACTGTCTACTGAGAAAAGAGTTATTTAAGCACAAAATATACATGTATGTAAACAGCTTAGAGTACCATCTACTTACCTAGCTTTTCAATATTTTTCACTTTTACTTTTCCGGTAATGCCAAATTATTTGATCTAAAAATGATTAGATTTGAAAACATGTAACACAACTGATCCAGGTGTTGCATAGAAAAGTTTTTTCTAATGCAGTTTATCTGCAGTTAATGCAAAATTTGCACTCACAGTCTAGATCATGTCCACAGCTTCACATTGTCATGGTTAGAGGATGAGATACTCCTCAGAAGATGAAGAAGTGATTTTATGAAGATTGTGCAATTTTCCATTCCTTTTCTGAATTAAAAAACCAGGAGAGTTCCATGGACTAATTGTAAGAATGCTATGTCCAGCTTGAAATGGCTCTTGCAGAAGCTGGTGCAACTGTTGCAGCCTCTTCTGAGAAAGAGGTCACTGAGAAAGGTCCACCCACACAGGTAATACCCATATGTCATGCAGGTAAGGGCTGGGACATGCTGCTCAGCATTGGCTCCTATGATAAATTCATTCCAAACACAAGACCCCATTGACTAAGGCAGTCTCATCCCCACAGAGTAACAGGGAGTGAGAGTATGGAAGGTTTCATGGTAGCACTGCTTCAGTAATATTTCTCGTGTGGTGATGTCTGCTTATGTAGGGTGGCTTTTATCTTACCTAGAAACTTGATAAAAGGTTCATCTGCTCCCTGTCTTACATTAACAAAAGAGGTTGTAGTGAGACCGACATCTGTCACTTTAAAAAAGCCTACAAAGTGAGCTCCTTTGACTGCTGAAGGGCTTCTGCAGGCAGCTGAGCCTGTATGATATGAGTAGGTGCATATCTGCCCTCTCCCACAAGTGCTTCAACACCTGTAGGTTGCAGGTGCCCGTGGAGCTGCTGTAAATTGTCCATAGCTTGAGTAGTGCAAAGCTTGCTCCATTCTGACACCCAGACAGTGAATTGTATACCTGTCAGCATAAGTCCTGCTACTTGATTAAGGTCTTGAGGTGCCAGATCATGAGCTCACCAGTGTTTCCAAAAGGCTGATAGTAAAAGGGACACCAAAGCCATTATCTAAGGCAGACTGACAGCTCTTTTGATACTGTAAGGCAAGCCTTCCCATCTAGGTGGTTGATCGGGCTGGTAAATGACCAGAACAGCATGCAATAAATTGGCATCCCCCTCTGTGGCAGTTTCTCACTGCTACCCATTGATCATGCAGTTAGGGGGCAGGGGAGAAGATCAGGCTCCCCTTCAGAATCGAATGGATCAGAGGACCAGGGGTCATCCACTGGTTTCCTCCCACAGCCCCACCAAACTTACAATTAGAGCCTCGTGTTTCACTCCATGGGGGTGCAGAAGGGGTGTCAAGGCAGCCCAGGAGTTCTTTCTCAGGTCTCTGAGTGCTGCATGTGCCTTGAGAGCCTCAAATACCATTTGCCGTGGACACAAAAGCTCTGCCATGATGTTGCCCTGCATAGCTTGGTCCCACAAAACAACCCCTAAAGCATCCTGTATCTGTGGGTCAAAAACATTGGTATTAGTCAAAATCAAATCACAGTGCTTAGCCCATAGCAAGTCTTTTCAAACTAGAGGCTCAATTTTCCTGTTGCATTTTTTAAAAATCAGTTTCAACGTCTTTGCAATGTCTTTTTGTTCCTGGGATATATTACTCCCCGTTGTTCTTGGGCACATACCTTCTGTCGTGTGGAAAGGTCGATTGGCACACCACAGCCTTCATTTCAGCCCCTGTTAAGTTCAGCTGAGCATTGCCACCAGTGCAACCACTGCCCATTTAAGTCCCTGTTCTGGTGCCATTTGTGACAACTGATTGCATGGACTCAGGTTGATGAAGATAGTGAGAGGTTTATTGCGAAGAGCAAGCTGTTTTTATACAGTATTTTTTTCCTTATATAGTATTTTGTCACTAAGAGAGCTATCACACATAGCCACATATTTTAATGTACTTGATATGGGGGTGCTCATGTGCTGGTCACTTGTCCGTAGCATATCTGCCACATTGCATTTCTTTCCCCCAAGTCAGCTGGACACAAGCTCCTCTGTGCTGCCGTGGTGTTCTGCAGGCACGTCCCATGGCCTGTAGCTCAATTTCATCTTATCTGCCTCTACAATATTCCTTCTCAGAGATGAAAGAGAAGTGCTATGACTATGAGCTACAAGTGGTTTCATTATTCTTCAGCCTTGAAGGGACTGGTGCTGCATTTCCTGAGTGCCTCAAGCTTACAGTGTTTTTCAGTGATGATTGCTGTTTGCTTTCAAAATGCAGTTCAGGGAAGAGGAAAAGAGGGAAAAAGGGGATCACTGGAACCATAATTATCTTTAGAAAGCCCAGTTGAAATGAAGGGGTTGATCGCAGCCTGGCCCTAAACTTTAAGGACAAAGGTTCTGGGGATTGGAGACAGCAGATTGCAGAACAAAAGTGCAAAAAAGGGAAAGAAAGCAAGGTGCCAAATAAATGCAAATGTAAGGAGTAAAAGCAAAAACAATAAACCAAATGAGGAACAAGAAAGGATTAAGCAAAATCGTACGAAAGAGGTGATGCAAGAATAGCGTTTGATAAGTGAAGTTTTTCAAACACATCCATCCTGCATTTCAAGACAGACAATATTTTTTAACCATTTCTTAGTATTTTACAGCAAAGCACTGTGGGCCTAATTCTAGGCATCCATCCCTGGTGGCAATCTTGGTATGATGTGTAGTAATTATATGTTACATGGGAGAGAAACAGGGCAATATGAAAAGTGCTGACTGAATTTTTTTTTAATGTGGCTTTGGGTACAAAACAGGCTTTCAAATATATAAGTAAAATGATGATGAAAACTTCAGATATAAAATGGAATTATCTATGATTTGAAAAAATTGGTTAAAAAGGATATTCAGTATAGGAATCAGTATGTTTTCTGCTGTGTAAAATACTTTATGTGGAAACAATCTTCCTTCACTTTACAGTAGCATCAGGAACTATCAGGTGGAAAAAAATACTTGCTGGGGTCTTAGGACAACTACTTAACATTCAACATACTCAGTCTTATCAGCAGACATACACTTTGTTGGAAAAACCACTACAGCACCCTGATGACAGTGCATTTTCTTCTCCCAAACCAGGTTTTGTCTGTAACATTCCAGTGTGCAGTAATCATAATTCCCATAGAGGGTATAAGCAATTTCTAACTTGTGCAACCAGTTGTGTCCCTTGGAGCCATAGGACCATAAACGGTACACAATCATGACATCATCAATCAGATGTGCTTTACCACATTTGGTTGTACTGTTGAAAATGAAGCTATCATATGGCCTTTATTTAATAGCTGGTATTAGGCTTGCAGTAACAGGAACCACTGTCTATAAGGTCTAAACTTTTATTGTTTTTAAGTCACAGTAATTCTAGATTTTATGCATAATATAAAGATATATATAGCTATAGATATAAATACAATTGTATTATATATAATTATACGTAAACATTATTTCTTGTATTATATATTACTACATGCACAATGTTGCTGCAAAGAATTTTCCTCCCATCAATGCAGCACGCATGGGTTTCAAATACGTTTTTGAATTCTGATTCATGGTGTAGATAAGGAAAACAAACCAGTAGCACTTTCAATGAAGCAGCAACTCAAATATGCAGGGAAAAAACTGACACAAGCACAAAATTTAAATTTTTTTTTTAATCTCCTCTTTTGAATGTCTCAGTTGAAAGTATGGCTTTAAGGGTAGTTGCTACTTAAAATATTTTTAAGACAGCATAATGTAAATTAACAGACTGGTTAAATAAACAGAATAGATTATCACCATTTCAGAGAATAAGAAGACCCTTTCTTCCCTTCCACTGTTTTGCAGTATCACCTCTTAAAAATAATTTTTCATCCCACTACAAGTGATCTTCTAGTGCTTTGGAAAACATAGCCCAAAATATCTGATTGCACTAGGCTGTGACAACCTGCCATTTCAAATTCTTGAAGCTTGCTAATAAAATTTCATTTCTGGGAAAATGTTTGCTCTTCTGCAGCAATAATTGTGGGTTTTCAGGCTGATGCATTACACAAAAAGGAGAAAGAACATATGCAAATGTCAACTATACCAAAGCACAACTCAGATTGAACAGAGTAATTTTCACTTGCATGGTGACAATGGACAAACCTCAGCTTTTTTATTTAGAATCATTTAAGTTGGAACAGACCCTTAAAATCATTGAGTCCTACTTGATAAATTTGGAAAGAAAGTTTTTTCTGTCCCATTACCAACCAGGGAATGTTTACATGAGAGGCAGATGTGATAACCTCTATACTGCAGAAACACCCCTTGAATACTTGTTCACATACTCTGGAGAAGTGCTTATAGTCAGCTCAGTGATGGCATACAATTTTATTTATTCAATGTCTAGTGTAAAACTGTAATTTCTCCTGTTCAAATACCAGACCCTATGTATGTGAATGATACATATTAGTGTATTTGTTTGAGGTGACAGAGATAACCACCATAACTTCCAAAAAAATCCCTAATTTAATGGAGTTTTCAATAAGAAAATAAAGTTAGTGTTCCCAAAGTTGTACTTAGATCCCACAATAAGTAAAAATGCCCATTCACATAAACGAAGAACCTTATTTGAAGTTAGATCTTATTTGTCCAAGTAACATTTAGACACAGTTGGTGCAACGTGTCCAAGACAAAAGGTTTTCTTGGACCCACAAGAAGATGCAGGGTTTCACTTGCAGGTTTTAGTATCTAATGAAAATATAAAGTTAAATTTAGCAGTTCATTGTGACCTCTTGATTGTGATTACATTTTTGTATGGAAGCAAAGGAAACAAGATTTTGTGGCAGAGGCATTCATGTAAAATTCCTGAGGTACAACTCTGCTATAAACCTCCTCAGGTTGGTGTGTTGAGTAATTTAACATTAAAGAGAACTTAGACAAGAGAAAAATGAGGCAAATCAATGTGTAAATTGGCAGTTAGGAATTTCTTCAGTTTAAGGTTTTTTTTTTTTTTTAATCAGTTTTATGGAAAACTAAAAGCAAAATAATTAATTATACCCTCTTAGGTGACTTCATCCTCAGAGTAGAAAAATGAATATACTGAGAGCCTCATAAAACTAAATACAATGTAAATCCATCACACACCTCTTGTGGGAAGCAAGCAGAAGAGCACCACTTGATTGGGTCACAGACTCTGGAGCACCATGAGCTACCTGGCACTAAATGCTGCCCTGCCAGCTGCATTGGGAATCATCAGAGATCCCTCATGTGTTTAGTTCACAGTTTAAATATAACATCCTTTAGCATTTAAAAGGGTGGAGGATTTAATCAGTCCTCCTCAAGGATTTATTGTTTTCTCATTTACTTTTTCAAAAGATAATTGTGGTTTCGGATTACTTGTTTTGCATTTTGAATTCAGCTTAAACACTTAAGAGGATATTCTTCCAATTTAACACAACTGGTGTGTATTAGCAGCTACATTTTCTGGCAGAGCTGGAAGTTTGAAAGACTAGAAATTCCTGCCAGGCTAGAAAAGCAAAAGTAGGAATTACTGCCACATTCCTTCCAATGTAATTCAGTGGCCTGAAGTTCAATTAGGTGCCACTGGTTATTTGCTATCACTGCTTTGCTTTATCTTAGAGCTTCGAAGCTCATGGAAACAGGACTGCAAAGAAAATGTGGAGATGATGCCTGGAACTCTGGGGCACTGCCAGATGTGCCTCTGCTTAGCACAGCTCTCTGCTGCTGTTCACATTGGTACCTAAGGGAAGAGAAATTGATCAGGCAGTTATATTTACAACTATGCGTTCTTGATAGCAAAATCACTGTCCTCTTGGGGCCAATAGATCAGGTGTAGAGGCTTCAGTGTGTCTTTGTATTTATATCAATTTATAACTTTATTTATTACCCATAGGACTTTGTTTGGTTTTTTAATTTATTTATTTCACCCTATATTTTTTATGTATTATGCTCACATCACTCTGGAAACTAGGCTATCACTTTTCTTTCTCCCACATAATAAAGCAAAAATGACTAATTATTTTTGTACTAAAGCATCTGAAACATGCAGAAGCTGATGTGGTGCTTTACAGATCCACAAGCAGAAAAGTAAAACAGAATGGGAGCACATGCACAGTACCTTTTTGTGTAATCACCATGCTGTCTCACAACTGCAGCCACTCAGGGTGCTATAATGCATTAAAGTACACACAACAACCAAAATTCATGGAAACCATATAGAGGTAAGGGATGCCCTTTGGGTAGTTTCTCCAGGTGAAAGGAGTCAAGGCTCTTATGTAGAAAATACCAGTTCATCCCCAGTCCCACAACAAACAAATCTAACAGAGGAAATAAAATCAGTGTGAACACTTCTGTACTGATTTTCAGCTCCAGGTGTTGCACTGGCAGCCAGTTTTTAGGCTGAAACTGCTTTCCTCTGTGTTTGCAGGGCACAGTTCAGAGGCCTCTGGATGAAAGCAGGAGTATGGATTCCAAAATACACTCTAAAGCAGACATTCCTGTCTCATGGAGAAGTCTAGGTGAAAAAAAAAGATACTTAGTAGGAAGAGTTCTTATTTTGAAAGACATTTCCTAGTGTTTTTACATCTATGGCAAAAGGATTCTTTTGCAGCTTCAGTCTTTTTTCTCTGCAGAAGTTTATGAACAGAATATTACTACTGTTAAATACATTAATTAGATATTATTAGATACTAATATATATTTTATTATATAAATATAATAACCACTGTTACAGTGAATCAGAGATATCTATAGCTAAAATTATATTATGTAAAGCAGCTGTTTACATTTATTTATTTATGAAGTGTAGTCTTCTACTGAGTAAAATTCTTGAGGAGTCATTTTTCAAATTAGGACAAGAATGTTCCAAGCTACCAGAATTTAAGGAGTTTTAGACTCCTCCTTCAGAAAAGGAGGGGGGGTGGGGGAGGAATGGGGTATTTTAGTGTCTAAAAATAAAAAGTGCTTTTGCTAAAATGTTTCTCTGCTTTACCTGACCTGAGTTTCTGAGGAAAGATCCATCTCTTATTCTGTTCATTATTAGCTTTCCTAAAACAGAATGTCCAGCCTTGAATGTGAGCTACTCTCCACAGATTATAATTAGGCTTCTTCCAGTTATAATGCATATAACCCCTAACAGCAGCATATATTTTTACAACCAAATTGGTGAAGTTGTGGCACTTTACATACCTCTATATTTTTTTCCATGGAATAACATGTTAAAAAAAATTAGATTATGACAGAAGAAAAAGCAACACTTCTTCAGACTTATTGATCAGGAATTTTTCAGAGAGAACATATAAATCAGTAAATTTAAAATTAGTTTGTTGTGTTATTAAATACTTGATGGTTACAAAGCAGCTACTAGGTCTATGAGATTAATATAAATATACATACGTAAATCAGTTTATCGTTTTTTTTTCAGAAAGAAGCATTATATGTTAGTGTATGAATCTTCATTTAAGTTTCCAGAAATTTTTGCAATAATCTAGCCAGCCTGTCTGTCAGTTACCCCTTAAATGTTGGATAATACAGAAAATGCTACTTGCTTACTAATGGTAAAATATATTTTAACATGAAATATAACTTTTAATTTTGAAAAAATCCCAAAAAACATATATACTATGTACTGCATTTTGAATATTTGGAAATTTTTTGATTGGTATTTCAGTTATACCAATCAAAAAAAAAAAAAAATATATATATATATACATATATACCATATATATTCCATGATTTTATACCTTTGTATATTTTACATTAAATGCAAGCAGATTTGACCTAAAAATCTTTTTCTACACCCTTTTCAAACTTTTGGTATATGTTCAGAGCACCTAAATATGGAGAGTTTCGAGCTGCTAATGATCCATCCAACACTATCTACAGACAGGATGGAGCACAGTTACTGAAATGTCATGCTGACATATTCCAGTTGTGCTTTCTTTTAATGTGTCAAAATAATTATTTCTGTTCTGCATTAGAACCTAAGTAGATAGACAGTTGCAAATGTACTTATGAAACCTGATGTTTATTTAAAAATAATGCCTTTCTTTCACAACCCCTCAAGAAAATTCAGGGAAATGAAATTTTTCAGGATTTCTTCAGTAAATATCCTGCCACAGAGTTGTTTCCTAAGCCTCTGATGGAATATCCAACAGCTCAAATCTGAAAGGTGTTACTAGCATCATTGATTATTGAAAATATGAAGCCATGAGTAAATACTGGTAACAATTTAGCAGCTGTTAGTATTTAAACATGCCAATTAACTTGTCATTAGGGCAAATTACTCACTGAGTTCTGCAATGTTGCATCTTGCCTGCTACAGATCCAGTGCAGTCATTTTAAAGCAAGTCAGATATCTCCACTGTTTTGCTGTCATTTTTCTGCATAGAGGGGGTAATCTGATAGAAACCTGTCAAAAAAGAAAAACAAAATTAAAGGATCTTCTTTCTTCTCACTTATGCAATTGTACACTCACCAACCACTCTCTCTGCTCTCTTCCTCCTTTTTTTGCTATATTTGTTGTCAGGTTGCTCTGGGATTTCTCACCTTAGTAGTGTTGCCTCCACCCCAGCCCCAGCTGGAGGGACAATTGCTGCTCTGGAACTATGATTCTCATTTCAATATATCTGAGAAAAAATGTCAGCTAGCAGGGGCTGTTCAGCTGCTGCTTCAGTATTTGAGACAAAACCCTGAAATATGCATGCAGAATCAGGATGGGGCATATGAAATAAGCATATCTTACATAAACTTAACAACCTGCAAGAAAAGATTCACAGGCTGGTCTGGTTCTGGGCAGCTCAACTTTAGTTGAGCCCTGTTTTGACCAAAACAACCAAAATTCCACCCAAAAGACAGTAGAAATCCTTTATACTTCTCTGTGTGTTTTAGTTATAGTCTAGTCTTCTAGAAATGTTCATTATTGCTTTTATTGCATGGCCAAGGCACGCGTCCATGCTGGTGGAACAAAACCCATCACCTGGGACTTGTGCTGAGCCCTGCTCAATGCTGAAAATTTGGTGGCCAGGAAAAAACAAACACATTAACATTTTCACTTCTTTCCAAGTACAGCACTAACCTCTGCAGGGATTTATTAATAAAGAAATTTTATCACATAGGCTCTGGAACAAATGGCAGTGATCCTAGGGTTGGTTAACAAGGAATAAATTAAACAACAGAGGAATCAGAATGCAAACAGTGGCTTATTTTGTGTCACTGCCTCTTTTTTTTGACAGGTGTGGCAGGATTTTTTGAAGATGCTGTGAGTGACAGTGACACTCAGAGGTGTCACAGGGGGCACAGGAGTTGTGATACTGGAAGATGGTCAGAACACTGCCTCATTGTTGAGAGTCCTTTCCACCAGCAGAATGCAGGGCCTGCAGAAATTAGCAGCAGGCTTCCTATTTGAGAAATGAACTGAAATAATATATGTTAGGTTTCTAAGCATCAGGGGATCCAGTTCACAAAGCCCTACCCGAGGCACTAATTGAGGTCCAGGTCAATTTGACTAATTTTATTCCATACTGTTAGACATATAATTGCCTGTAAATACCTTAGAGATGGCTTTGTGGTGTTCTGGGAATAACGAAAATAAGTACACACATATTTCATTTTAATAGCATTTTGAAGATGGAGTCATAGTCTTGCTCTCAACGTGCTCTTATCTCATATGCAGACCATCAAGGTGTCTAAAAAGATATCTGCTACCCTTCATGGACTAAAATAATAACCAGCATGCACCAGAGGAAGTCTGAGAGAATTTAAATATTTCAAAGCAAAGTCAAGCACGAGCCACAGGGTGCCGCTATTCTGCTAAATAACGAACATTTCCTGCATTTTACTTGCCAAGTGAATTTGGGTCAAAAGGAAAAGTTGCGGTGATACCTTGGAAGAGCTGAGCAATGGTTTTGCATCCTGATGACTCCACTTGAAGAATTACAGGGTGTAGTACGGCTGCTTCACTGCAATCAGTGAAATTATTAAAATGAGGAGTGAAGTTCGGCATGAACAGAACGACAGAAGGGAGTAAAATGCAGAGGCAGAGCCAGACAAGCTCCAAATAACTCTTCAATTCCACTCCTATCACCACACAAAATTCTGATCAGATGCTTTAGTCTATGGTTTAATTAGCATGTACCATATTTAGACAGGCTCCTAACATTTTGAAGTTGATCCTCCAAGATCTTGATGCTCCACCTGTTCTGGTGTTATGCACAGAGTTCTTAATTTAAAATCTGCTTCATTCCTGAGCTGCAAATGCCTTCTGGCATCCTTGTCCTTCCTGTACCTGGGATGAAGATGAGGTTAAGTAGTAAAGGGCCCTTCCCAGCCTTTCAAGAGAAACTGGTCTGCACTGATGGAGTAAATCTGTATTGAAATGGCCTTGGAAGAGATTAGCTCTCTTTGGTCAATAGAAATTACTTATTCAATTGCTTTATAACTAAAGCTGCAAGTACTTTGTTATTGCCTTGCAGTTGCTTCTTGTAGTAACCCCAAAGTATAAAGAACTTCCTCATCTTTATACTGATTTTGTAATACCTTACAGTGATAATTTTCAAGAATAGCAGATTCTTGCTTTTTAATAGCTACCTTGCTGAGGAGAATGTAATTATGTTTCCATAAACTGCTGTAAAACCATGACAAATAGAAGATTGTCCTACCTCAGCTCACTGCAGTACCTAAATTTTTTGGATTTATTAATTTCTGTTGTTTACGCTTTTCATCTTAGTTCTCGGCTAAGAACTGGAAACTACTTCCCATGCCTTTTACTGGGATTCTAAAATAGGAATGGAAAATAGGCCTCAGCATCTCCTCATGGCAATTAGGCTAAATTTTAAAAAAAAATTACATTTCAAGTAACTTTGCTATGGGTAGAACACTTCCAAAACAGCTGCTAGAAAAAAGTCATGGAGTGCAAGAGAGTGGGATTAGCTGGCATAAAATATACCACAACCACCTATGTAGTATTTGGGATTTGAAACTTAAGAGGTGGCAAACACTAGAATAAGAATTGAAGCATAAACAGATAAAATTATTTTAATCTTGCATCTATTCCTATTTATATCTATAAGTATCTTTTTTATAAACTTCCTACTGCTCTGCACAATTAAACGTAAGTATCATTAAGAGAGATTTTGTTTATATTCAGTAACTACAGTATTTCTAATACAATTTTATAAAATTTTGCAAAATTCTCCACCCCTCCAAAACTATTAGGCAAATGTTAGAGGAGTACTAATAAACAATGAAAGTAGCAATAAGAGCCCACTGTAGATTCTAGGGGCACACCACTTCAGCTACTGAAAGTAATCAGAGATGCAAAGACAGTGAGAAAAATGTTATCCCCATTATTTAATGGACCACTTTTTCAGACAATCTCAATTTACAACCAAAGAAAATGTCTGCAAGCCTGATGTCATTCTGTACCCATGGTAGCACACCATGGTTTTGACTAAACCTATGACTGAAGGTAGTTAAAACTTTACATGGTTATATGAAAACTCAACAAATGCAAGGAACATTTGGAAATTCATTAGACTGAAGATCTAATAATTAAAAGTACATATTACACCTGCAAACAGTGATTCCTTGATGGATTTATATGGCTGAAAAATCCTAGGCACATTTTAAAAGAATTAGACCTGTACTGCATCTCAACTTTGAATCATGGTTATTGTTCTGTTCTGACAAACTGGAAGTCCTTGAACAGATAATTACACACAATTTTTGAGCCTCAGTTTTGCCTCCTAACACAACTCCACTTAGCTCAAACCAAAGAGACATCACAGCATCAAAACTGGACTTCCCTGAAATATAAGGAAAAACTTAAAAAGAGACCCCAAACACTCCTCAGTATCTCGGTCATGTCAGTTTAATTTTTTCTTCAGTTAAAAAAAATTACTACAACAAAATTATTAACACTGCACTTCATCATGTTGATCAACATCAGCTTCAATCCAGATTTGTTACCTCATCTACTTCAGTTATTTGATCAGTAATATTGTGTTGACCAAGTGCTTATGCACTTTTCTTAGCAACCAACTCTGAACTCAAAATCTGTAAATCAGCAGGAATAAAAAAGAAAAGAAGAAAAATGGTACTTAACTAGCCACATTTTCATTTGGACAGTAGAGATGTCTAGAATAAAGAATTTTCAGCTTACATCAGTAGCTAAGCCTGTGTTTGAGGGTTCATTCACTGACAAAGAGAGCACTGAAAAAAAAGAGGTGAATATTGTGGAATCCTCTCTCCTTTAGCTGTTTTCAACCCAGTAATCCATACACCTGCACAGAGAGCTGATGAGGAGATAAAGGAGTAATTAGAAAACAATAAATTTTCTCCTTTATGCCGACTGAAAGACACACAGTCTTGTTAAGTGCTACTTCCAGATTAAAAATTGACTTTTGGGTAGAAAAAACAAAATGCCTGCACACTTTTTTTTTAAACTGTGGGAATTCTAGTGTAACCTCTCCAGGAAAGCATTGAATCTCCAGTGGAATACTGAATTAAATACCTTGAAATTAAATCAAACAGAAAGAACAGATGGGGTGAGTAGGTGGATGATACAGCTGCATTGATTAGGAATAAAATGAAGAGTTAATATTTTATAGCACCTGTGCACAAGTTACAACAGGATTGCTTTAATTGGAAATGCTGCTGCAATAAAGTTGCCATCCCTTCTGGCTGTTTATGTAGATCCCAGAGCAGTTGATGAAGTATGATGAGACCCTTTATATCATTGTCCCCTTACAACTTTTCAGCTGTGGGATCATATTTACAGCAACACCCAAGGTGGGAGTTAGCCCATCATGTGTCTCTCTGTAGTGTCAGGGGCAGTACTTCCCTGCATGCTGAAAAAACCCATTATTAGAAGCTTAGCTGTGAATAGGGTTTTAGATCAGCCCCAGAGATCCACACAACACACCACTATTGATTTTTTGCTGCTGTCAAATCAAGTTCTTGAGATGTTTATGCAAGGACAATTTATAGCTCAACACATTTTTGGTAATGCAAAGTTTTACACAGAAAGTCAGAGCTCTCATCTGTGGAAAAAAAAATCATAGTAACATCACGTTGTGCTAGATCACATTCTGGGCAGAAAAACAACCCAGGTAAAGGCCTAGCAGCAAATGAAGATGTTTTCCCATGACTTCAGGTTCTTTTTTAAGAAAAGAACAGTAAATCCACAAGGAATTCATTCCCATGCTTTGGAAAAGTTTTCTTCAGGGACAGGTTCTATATGAAATTTGAAGTTGCACCCATTTGCTTTTGTTCATCTTCCATCTCACTGGTAAAAGAGAAATTTTGTCATAAAAATCACTCGTCACATCTCTAGACCTGAAAACCCTTCTGCAGCTCAACCAATATCAGCATTTTGCTATATCAGGGTCAAATGCACCTTTCAGTTTTAACTTCAAAATAATTTTATAATTGATTTTACATCGACACAAAACACAGCACTGCTGCTGTTATAGACTTAATACAAAAACACCAAAAAAAGTCCATGGCATTAAAGGGAATGGGTTATAGATTTTGCTGGTAGTCAGTCAATTATTTACTGGGTAGCAAATGGGGAAACAGCAGAAACAAAATATCCCTGCAAAAAAAAAAATCTTGTGAAGAGAATTTTTGTGCCACTTGCTGACTTTAATCAGATAGCCAGGTTTAAAACAATTGTAATTTCAAATGTAAAAGCACAGCTTTTTTATTCAGGTGGACTTCAAAATACAGAGTTTTAACACTTTAACACTTCTTGTTAGCTTTTTAACCAAGGGGCAGAATATGACTTGTTTCACTGTAAAGTAAGCAATTAGGAATAATAGCAAAAATCAACTTTCACATGATAGTAACTACATTTTCCATTAATTTGAAAGATGTATTAAGAGTGTAAGGTGTTAGAAGATCCATTTCCTTTAGAAACCTGTATTATACGGGAGAAAATAAAAAAAATACATTTTATATTAGTTAGTACTTCATTCCTCAACACATCATTGCAAAGTACATCATTAGCCTGAAAAAGAAATTGTTCTTCATTTCAAGACTATAGCAAAACCTTACGCTCAGTCTTTTCTCTCATTCTTTCAAGCTGTAGATGTTTTATGAAGTGATGAGGCTTGCAGGGTGTTACAAAGAGAGGCTCTTTTTGCCTTGAGAGACAAAGCACAGGGAGATACTTCTAGGAAGAAGGTATGAGTGTATAAGAGTAAAATGAAATTTCTGCTGTTCACTTTGTAATGCTAAGCAAATGCTATTTGTTCATGTGTCACTTATGAGCAATCAAAGGCATAGTGAGCATGTGACAGCAAAACTTTGGTTAGAAAAGTGACTGCTACAACTCTCATAATTAACATGGCCCAAAATTATACACATTATTTCACTGTCCAGTTACTCTTCAACTATATAATCTCTGAGATGAGGGGATTGGAGCATTTGCTGACACCATCTACCAGAGCAGTGTTAATTTGTTTGAAAATAAGTGTTCATCCTAGATCCCATAAAAACTTCCATCTCCCTCAAATACTCTCCACTGAGCTGGAATTTATGTAAAGTAAATTTTACTATTAAAATGCTGCTAAACGCAACTCCATCTTTGCACTCAGGGCAAACATGCCACAAATTATTTTCTGTGCTGCATGCAAAAGAATGGCCTAACCTGAAACTTTTTAAAGGGAAGAGAAAAAATAGCATTGATTTCTAATGGGCTCTGGCTTAGCCTGGAACTGAGTGCTTTCTTGGTAAATTAATATTTGAATACCATGTGTCACCATGGCAATGGTCCAATAGAAAACATGAAATACAAAAATAAATTCAAAATCCTGCCTAAATTGGTATTACACTATGTGTCAATTATATGTCACCATGTTTAATGTTCAGATGATCCCATGGCTAGCAGACAGTAAAAAGTTCATGGGCAGGCAGTCGTCTCCCTTCTGCTGGTCCTTTATGTAAATGAAAATGCTCCTCCAATGGCATTCATAATTTAAGGAACACTTTATGGGCTTTTTTTAAAGCATATTCCTCAAGGTGCTTTTCCTCAGGCTAAGATCTCTAAAAGCTGTTCTTCTTACAGCAATTTTTTTCTCTCATATTAGAATCAAATGCTCTAACACATTTTTCTTGGTGTTTTTCTGCTCCTTATTGAAGCTACTGAATATGTTATCCTGTGATTATTTTTTGGATTTGTCACCTTTTCCATACTCAAGTTTCTTGAGTAATAAGAATTTCACTTTTCACTGGTACAAAATGATTCCTTCCCCCAGGCAGCCTGTTCCAATGCTTGATAATCCTTTCAGTGAAGATTATTTTCAACTTAATATCCTAAAGCTCCCCTGGCCCAGCCTGAGGCTGTTCCCTCTCCTCTTGTCCCTGTTCCCTGGGAGCAGAGCCCGACCCCCCCGGGCTGTCCCCTCCTGTCAGGGAGTTGTGCAGAGCCACAAGGTCCCCCTGAGCCTCCTTTTCTCCAGGCTGAGCCCCTTTCCCAGCTCCCTCAGCTGCTCCTGGGGCTCCAGACCCTTCTCCAGCTCTGTTCCCTTCCCTGGACATGCTCCAGCCCATCAATGTCCTCCTTGGAGTGAGGTACTCAAAACTGACCCCAGGACCTGAGGTGTGGAATGGTTTTAAGCTGAAAAAGGGTAGATTTAACCCAGTTATTAGGAACAAATCTTTCCCTGTGAGGGTGGGGAGGCCCTGGCACAGGGTGCCCAGAGAAGCTGGGGCTCCCCCTGGATCCCTGGCAGTGTCCAAGGCCAGGCTGGACATTGGGGCTTGGAGGACTCTGGGATAGTGGGAAGTGTCCCTGCCCATGGCAGGGGTGGCACTGAATGAGCTTTAAGGTCCCTTCCAACTCAAACCATCCTACGACTCTGTGATTCTAAGTCAAAATAACACAGAGAAATAAAATAGAAATCTGGAGGAGAACCAAACTGAATGTAATCCATTAGAGCATGAGTTCTTTTTAATTTGAACTGTGAAACCATGTCCACACTTTCTTTAAGAGATATATTTATAAAGAGAAAAATAAAAAGGAAGATATGGTACCTATGCAACAAACTGAACCATTGAGTCATAACTGCCCTTGAAATTTAAAGATGTCCTATATGCCATAATGAAAAATAGAGTGGAGTTGCACTTCTTTCACATCTCAGAACGTGTTTTTAAATATCAAACTTTACAGCAATCCGTCTCATTCCTAAGCACAGCGATAGAGAGACATGCTCTAAGTAATAATTCTTTCTGTATCTGTCACTATGAAGATTAAGAAGATTCATCTCATAAATACTGGATTAAAACCAAAGTTAATTTTGTGCTGAGATATCTACAGTGGTGTATTAAAAACCTGCCAAAACAAAACTGGTTAATTGCAAAGTAGATGTTTGTAGCATAAGGAAGCCTATTTTTTTTAAAAAAATTTAATTTTTCTTTTTTTTCCATCTTTTTTCGACCTTTTACATACTTACACCATATTATAAACAACCTGATCTGAGGGTGGAACCAGTCCACACCTGGGTCCACAGCAATAAACACATCTGGCAGTGTAAGAAAATTCTAATTTTGCAGGACCAGTCAGTGTTTTGGTTAATTGAACTGTGTTAGGCAGCATGACAATGCAACTGAAATCAGGAAAGGAACACAGCCAGATCACTTCTGGCCTTCTGCAGCAATTTTGTTTAAATAAACTGACCAGTTTTGGGAGCTGTCTCCTCCAGGTTCCTCTGGGAATTTTAGATACATGTCCCAGAGAAGGCTAGACTTGCTTTGGGAGTGAGAGGGATAAAATTAATCTGAGACCTGAGATGTCAAGAGCATGCTGTTCTCTTTACTTAAGCCTGCTTTCCAACCTGCCTCTGCCCTCTCTCTGACTGTCCTCCCACCCTTTCTGAGAAAGTAAAAGCCAGATGAGAGCCAGCTCAGCAATTCCCTTGTGGGAGGCTTGCCAGGTCTGTCCTGTACCAGTTCCAAACACCAAAGCCTGACACTGGATTTTCTGATGATGGGAAAAGAAATGAGTAGCCAGTGTCAGCTGCAAGCATTACATCTCTGTTGAACAGCAGGTATTAAGATAGTGGCTGAAAATGAGTCACTAGGATCCTGAGCTGACTCTCCCTCTTGTTAATTTAAATACTGGTTAATTACACATGTCACACCAGCAGGGTTGGGTTATACCCCTGGAGAGCCTTTCCCACCTGTGCTGTTGGGCTTCTCAAAGCACAGATAAAGAGGGGAGGCTGATTTGAGCCTTAACCCAAAAGATTTGTCTCCCACTCTCAGCCTAGGGACAACTACTATGGCAAAACCAAAATCCTGACAGAAATACAGCCACTGTATGTAAACATGAGCCTGCAGCTTTTAAGTTGCCCAGCAGTGGACACTTGCTATTTTTTACTTAAAACTTTTCTGGAGAAAGGAAAATGAACACACCTGGCAACTGAAACACCTCAGAGTAATTAAATAGTGTCAAGAGCATCCTCTTAGTACTTGCCTTGGAGATATTTATGTGCACTAATAAGAACCCATCTCAGTCACTTCTAAACTAATCAGGCCCAGCTCTTTCTCTGTGTGCTTTCATTGTTGACACCCTTTGTGCCCTAATGATACCCTCCAACAATGTGGATTTTTTTCCATTATACGGTACACCCACTTGAGTGAGTGGCTAAAATCCATGTTGCAGGAGGATGAAGGAGAAGATTTTGAGGCTGCTGCACACTTTCTGGAACATAACAGAGGGCATGGAATGAGGGAAGTGGGGGAACTGTGAGCCAAGATTGTGTTCTGCTGGCAGAACCGGAGCAGTGCTGGGGCTGGCCACGGGGACCCTTATGGCTCTGGAGCCAGCCAAGGGTTGTTATTGCCAACAAACTGAGGAAAAGCAAGATGTGACTGGAAAAGGGGCCATGTAGAGGCAAGGCAGCACTTTTCTGGGACTAACATCCTTGTTCTAGGACACAACAAATAAAAGGCAGCATTAGCACGGAAGTGTGTATGAAGTGATGACCAAAGGTTGATTTATAAGGGGGATGAGACCTGGAAGACCCTCGAAGCCCCCAGGACCCTGGGCATCTCATCATCTGGACTGACTCCCTCCCTCCCTCCCTCCCTTCCTTCCTTCCTTCCTTCCTCCCTTCCTCCCTCCCTTCCTCCCTCTCACCTTTTTCTGTTTTTAATTTCCCTTCTTTTTCTCCCCTACCTTTCACCCTACCGCTTTTATCCAAACCCCATGCCCTCACAGCAGTAGCTCAGGGACTAACACACCAATTCCTATGGTGAGCCTGCAACTTACTAACAAAACATTACTATTAATGTTACTGTTGCTGCTATTACATGACTATCATTGCTATTACTGTTAGCTTTTTACTTTCTCTAGCGGAGCTCGGCCGCCCTGTCCGTCCCCGGGAGCAGTTCCCGGCCCCGCGTCGCTTCCTCCCCGCGGCGCTGCCGCGTCACAGCCGCGGCCCCGCCCTCGGCCCGCGCCTTCCGGCCCAGCTGCCGCAGGTGGGTGCGGGACCGGGACACGGAGCGGCTACGGCTCCTCGGGGTTTGGTTCCTCGGGATGCTGCTCCCCCGGGATTTGGCTCTTCGGCATGCAGCCCCCTCCCCCGGCATGCGGCTCCCCCAGGGGTGCTGCTGCCCCAGGGACGCGGCTCCGCGGTGCCCGGCTCCCGCGGGACAGTCCGGTTACAGGTTCGCGAGTATCGGCATCGCCGGTCGGGCTTGCTCGGTTCGGGGAATAATGAGGAGGCCTCTGGGGTACACTGCACCCTGCTGGGCTCGCCGGCGGGGCTTGGGTGGTTTAGCTCAAAAGTTTCCAAATAGAAATGTTTGAAACTCTTACTGTGCGATTTTTATCGTGTGTATAAGTGTGTGTGTGTATAATGTGTATAATGTATATACATTATATATAATGCATTTATACACAAAATATATATCTTATACGTATATATTATTAAATGTATAGATACACAAGTATGTATCTTATATGTATATATTATTATGTATTCATATATATAATCCCGATTGTTACCTATTTTGTATATTTATATGCATAACTGCAGGTATATATGTGTATGCATACATACTCTGTGTGTATATATATATTGTATAATGTATACATATATGTGTATGTGTATATGTGTATAGTATAGACATGATATGTATATATAATCTATGTTAATATATGTGTATGTGTATGTATGAGTCTATATATGTATAGGTGTGTGTGTATATGTATATATATACTTAAAACACACAAACTGTACATATACATATCACATAATATACAATATCATTATATACATAATACACATTATCATTATGTACATTATATAACATAATAACAGTATCGTTGATAGAATTATCAATACAATACACCAAAGCAATACTACGTATTAATGATATATTAATACCATCTTCTGTTTGGTCTGTATGAATATTAACATGTCTTAATGTCAGCAATATCTTAGTATTTTAATATTATTGATGAATTTATTAATATGATAATGTTATAGGATGTGTAGCACCTAAGATTTTAATATAATTTAATTAGATACATGGTTATATATAAAATATATGTTGTGTTCTATAATATATATGACACATATATTATATTCTATTATGCTGTTATTACTCTTACCTTTTAAACTTCCTTACAAACTTTACATAATGGTAGCAGTCTGTTATTCTGTGCAAGTTCTGTATAGTACTCAGAACAGGCCATTACAGCAAGCTGTTGGATGTTATTTAAATTATTTGCAATTTGGAGTGTGGCCCTGGACCAGATTCTAGGATGCACACTCCTGGAGGGATTACTGAACAAAATGTGTTTTTCATTGAGTTGAAGTTATACTTCCATTCTCTCTGGGGTGGAATGCAGTGTGTTCATGGAAGTTTGCCCAGGTTACTGTACTTGGGAGGAGAAAACTCATGGAAACCTGCACTGATTAATGCATAACATCACCCCACAGATACAGCTGGAATTGCTGATGATATCTTTGAATTTCGAGTTATTACAAGAACCTGATTCTTCTTGAAAGAATTCTAGAGTTATGTGCTTGTGCAAAAAGATTTTCTTGTATTTTGCAGGCCTCCTCTGAACGTCTGATGAGGTAAAAGCTGTGTGGGGATCTCCACAGCTGCTGGATTTGTTGTCCCCTCTCACTTGGGCTCCTTGGTCTGTGGCTGTGGCACCTATTTTCCAGTTCAGCATTTCCTTGGTAGGTAATCAAATGCTAATTGTCAGAAGATTTAGTTTCCTTGATGGCCGTAGCTGTTTTTGAATGAGGTACAACAGGAGATAGGTATTTTAAATGCCATCAACATATAGTTTGATATGTGCACCTACTTGCTCCCCCCATTCTCTTCAGCTGTTACTTAAAAGGTAAATACTTCTAGAAAAAAAAAAATCTATACTTGTCTTTCCGTGATTGATGCTGAGGTTCAAGTTTATACAGATAATTACCTCATCTAATAATGATGGTTTTAGTGTCACAACTTACTTTTCCTGCAGATGAGGATTTATTGGGTGATAGAAATTCTGTTAAAAGGAATTGAGTCCAATTTGGCTTTGCAAAATAGAGCATGAACCAAGTCCAGGCTCAAAAGAATAATTTGTTAAATCTGTAGCATTGTGGTGTAGGGGAAGGTAAGTTCTCAAGTTTGCAAGCATCTTTCTTTGCATTTGTGTATTCCTTTTTTTCCCCTCAAGCAAATCTTTATAATTGAGGCTAGTCTAGAGAGAGATCCGGAATGATTATATGGAAAGTTTTGTGTGTTTTAGTGTTTTTGGTATCATTTTACTTGGGTGAATAAAAAGACAGGACTCTGTTTTCTTTCAGTTACTTATAAAAATATCCAGCCAGTCTCATGCTAGCCCTGGAAACAGCAGATTCTTTCTTCAGTAGCAGCACTGGTCAGTGAAGGTTTGCTGCTGGATTCTGGAGATAGAATTGCTTGTAATTATGTAAAATTGGTAAGGAAGTTAAGGCATTGCTGGCTGATTTCTTTTTGTGGGGTCTCAAAGCTTAGGTACTGATACTGTTTTATTCATTCCCCTTCAGCTGATGTTTTGGTAGGAGTTGTGCTCAGGACAACAGAGCATAGAGGGATCAAAAAGGGGCTACATAGGACTGAACTGGAGATGGTTTATTAATGTATGTGTGTGGAAGGGAGAACATGATCTATGGAAATCTGGGCTTTATTCATTGTGCTACCCACAAAACAATTTGAGAGCATCTTCCTCATTTGGAAGGCTTGCTAGGCTGGCAACAAAAGCATTCTTAAAAATCTTATCAGAAAGCAGACCCTTTTTTTCCCCCCCCATTTTTTATCTTGCATGTGAACAGGACAACCTGCTGTAAGTACTTCATGCCAAAACTGCATCCGGTCTGGACTTCTATTTACTGTGGGCTTAAAAATTTTCTGTGTCTGACTGGAGCTCTTCATTTTCCCAAAAGGTTCCAAGCTTGTTCTTACACTTAACATGCAAAATCCCAGGCAGTTCTATTTCCACCTGGCAAGGTGAAACAAATGCAGTAGCTGCCAAGGACTGTGACCTTTGGCAGTGTGTGCTGTGCCAGTCACTGCTCAGTGACAGGAATTTTACTGCTTTGCCCCCTGAAGCTGACTTACTAACAACTGCTGTCTTTTGGTTGGGCAGGAAGAATGATAGAGCAGTGCCCTGTTACCCATTTGATTTTTCTTGTGATTGTGCCTTAGAAGTACAGCATTAAAGTTTAGAATCCACTGCTTTGTTTTTCCTTAGTGGTTATTCTGAATAAACTGTCCTCTTAAAAAAAAAGCTTTGTGATGTTAGTACTGAGAGATCCAGTGAAGCAAAAGAGCATTGGGCTCTTTTTTACTGAACATCCTAAACTGTGCTTAGCAGTTGCAATGAGATCGTGCTCATTCTTCAGCTGTTTAAAACTGTGACATCATGCTCTGTGTTTGGCTTTAGATAATAGAGCTACAAGTAAGCCAGGCCTGAAACTGAGCAGAATCAGTTTTACTTTGGGTAAAAGGGGTTTGATTTTCGTTTTTTTATCGGTGTAAATTCTGATATCAGGTGTCATGTCTGCTGTTAATCACCATGCAGACGCCCTTTGGCTTCTGAGATTTTTTTTGCTCCTCAGTTCTAAAGTGCCTTGTAAAGGTCACATTAGGACAAAACTTTGGTAGAAGCAGTGTTGTTACTAATGACATTATGAACAGGTGACTTCAAGACTTCAACATGGCATCCTTCAATAACACCTTATTCAAACTCTCTCAAAAGAATCACAAACCCATCAATCAATTTGCTGTTTTGGGAAGGACTTGGAGCAGTATGAATGCTTTTAATATTACCAAGTTACATCATCTTGGCTGCAGCTTTTTACTCACTGCAGAATGCATTATATTAATATTGTGATTAGGTATGGATTAGTTTTTTGATGGAATAATTTGGGTAAGTAGACTATGTCAAACACTGCAGCAAGATTACAGAGGTTCAAAGTGTGGCACTTTGCATTTTTAAGTAATTCCAGCTGGCATCTGTGGAGCTGGAACAGTGTAATGCACTTATGTCAGCATTCATGTTAGGGAATTTAAAAGAAGCATTTCAACAAGAAAATGTAGGTGTTTTGTTGTTCTTTTTCTTTTTTTAATGGAACTGCTGGGTTTGAGCTGCACAGTGTTTCTGGCCTGCCACATAGTAAACCACCTCCATGATGAATGTGTTAACTGTGAGCATAAAAACCCTGGGATGAATGTTTTGATTGTATGTGATTTAGAGCCGCCACAGAAGCGTCGCATTTATCCTGACATTAAATTTCATGAGCTATAACTTGGCACAGAAAAACTCAGAGTTTTATTTCTGCCTGAAACAGGATGATGGTGCTCTATTTTCTGAGCAGAGCCCTGCCACGAGCGAGATATTCACCCAGCCCACTGGGGAGACAGCTCTGCTCAGCCAGCAGGAATAAGCCAGTGTTGACTTTATTCACCAAGGTAAGAGCTGTTTACACAATAAATCTGGGCAAGACTGTGTTTATCAGCTCTGATACACCGGAATCACAGATTCAGAAGCCAAGGAAATGGCTGTCCTTGCCCTTTTTTCCCCCCTTCAAAGCAGTATTGAGCATTTTACTTAATGGGTTTCTGTACACCAGGGTTTGTAGCACAATCCTGCTTCCGTTGTAGCAAGCAAGAATTAGCAATCAACAAATATTTCAGGACAGTTTTGCTTCAATGACTATGGTTCATTTACTAAGTTGAAGATTTGGCCCAGCTGCCAGTGTTTCACCCTGAAAATGGAGAACGGAGATGTATTGGTATACACAATCTGCCAACCACAAACATCAACAGTCAAAGCAGGCTCTTTAAAGTGCTCATTTTTAGTTTCAGCACCACCTGTGAGACTGTAAAATGTATCCAGATAGTGTCAGGAGGGAAAAGTAGATTTTGTTATACCTCTTTTTGCTTTATTGGCAACAGATAAAATGCATGTAGGATTCCTAGGCGTATTTAGAATACAGATTAGATGAGCAGGAAGGGTCATTTGTGGACTGTCACATTCCATGAATTGTTTTTGATTATTACTTGCATAGTTCTGCAGTTTTTTAAAGGATGGCACAGGATGGGTTATGCTGCATTTTTGTGCTTGTTGTAGCCTTCAACAGGAGAATAACTACAAATGCAAAGCACTGAGAGTGCTGACATTATTGTGGTGGTTTTAAATACAATTAAGTAATTTCCTCCTGCTGCACAAGGTTTGTTCATTCCATCATAACCATACAGGAATTTTTAAACTGTGTGACAAATGAATAGGTTACAAATAATAGGTAAGCATCCATTTAATAATCAGAACTATAAAGTTGCAGCTGTCTCTTCCCCTGCCCAGTTCAGCCTCAACTCATTCATAATTCAAATGGGGTAAGGTAGGGAATAATGTTCTTACCTTTGGGTTAATAATTGGAAAAAAAAGCTCTTTGTGTCTTAAAATTCCTAACTAATAAGGCACTGTGTGAAATAAAATTTTCTAGTAGCAGATTTCCAGCAGTTCTCTGGAACTGCCTTTTGTGGAAGGTGTTTTCAGCTCTAAATGTTTATTGTTAACTTTAAATGTTCACTGGCAATTGCAAAAAAAAGCACAGACTATGAAAAAATTAATCTACACTGTTAGCTTATGGTAATTGAGCCCTTGTTTGCCTCCTTCTTATTTTTAATAAGGAGAAAAGAGGATGAAAAAGCAGAAGGGAGTTATGACTTCTGGATCAAACTGATAGAAACTACCAGATGGGTTTCCCTTGCAGTCCCCTTTTCCGACCACCCCAGCACTTGGGCAACTATTGCTTATATAAATCTACTTTTAAGAAAGATTTCACTATTTGTGAAAATAATTCACTTTTGATTTTAACCAGTACCACCTAGTGCCTAAGCTTGCCATGTGAAAAAAAACCCATATTTTTTTCCTAAAAGCCTCCTTCACCAAATGCAAAGGTATGTGCCAAATGTGCCTGGTATGTTAGTAAGCTCTCCACAGGCCTAGAGGAGCCAAGTGTGTCCTGTTTTTACTTGAAAGAGCCTGTTACAAACTGATGTGCAGGATTCTGGGTCACTCCTTTCAGTTACCAGTATCTGTTAAACCAGTCCCTCCAAAAGCAACCAGAACTATGAAGAACCCAGCACTTTAGTATCCTGCATAGGTTTTCAGAGCACAAGGGCTTGTTCGTGTGGGAGAGACAATTTAGATTAGATCTAAATAAAAGTAGAGTGTTTAATCCAAAGTAATTCACATGCAGGAAATAAAAAGTAGCTGTTTCAGATTAACTTCACATTTAAACAAGCCCTAGGAAGACTTTACAGTGGGAGGAGGAGAAGAGCTTCTTTTCCAGCTGTGGAAGGTGTTTTGGAGCAGAGGGACATAGCGATCATGTTCACCTCCATATACTTTGCCATGTGAATTATGGGCCAAATTCTGCTGTTGCAAACATTGGAGCAGCATGCCTTCAGATGAGTTACTTCTTCAGTTACGGCCTGGGTGGTCAGCAGAACTCAGATGTTCAACTGTAGTGGAAGATAAGGGAGTTTTCAAAAATGTGAGGGTTTTTTTGACCCCATCACAGGGCAAAACACTGCAGCTGCTTGCCAGTTCTCCCTTATTCACCTCCCAGCTCTGCAGTATGGAGGATTCTGCTTCTTTTCTTCCAGGCAAAGCCACCCAAGTTATCTTAAATTGCCTTATTTTCCCATTTGAACTGACCCATATGTCTTAATCTGAGACAGATTGGAAGTTACTTGTGTGGCTTTCTCATTCCTCTTCTAGCAGGAGTGGTACCTGCAGCTGTCTTCATTTGGTGATGACAGTGCTTTGAATATCCATTGCTGACCAAAACGAGGGGTCTCTGCAGGACCATTAAGATAATTCCCTTGGATGAGCTTTTAGAAGACTATTAATTTCCTCCATGAGAAATGGAATAGCAAATGTAAAATAATTAAATTCAGTGGCTGGATAGATTGTTGGAGTTTTTTTTTCATCCATAACAGCACCAGTAAGTAAAGTTTTAGAAAGCCCTATGACAGGGTGCTTGCTGCAGGGAAGGCAACCTGCATTTACAGTACTGAATGCTCCTGTCTGTGTGTGTTATTTTACAGTACAAACAACCTTTGTGTTTTACTGCATGCTTTAAGTTACTCTGAATGTTTTCATTTAGAAACCATGCCCTCTGTGTGATGAAGCAAAAGAAGTTCTTGAGCCATACAAGAGAAGGGTAATGTATGGAAACACTGTATATGTTTTCTGTATGGAAAGAACAGTTAATCAGGATCCTTTCTTTGTAAAAAGAAAATTCCTTGGATTTATTTGTATCTGTTATTCTTTCACGGATGACCTCTTCAAGACAATTTCAGCACTGATTTACATAAAACTCATTATCCAAAAGCATTTTGTGACAATACTACTCAAATAAGTATTGGCAAACCAAACCAATATATAGTTCTTGAAAGTACTCCTTTTATAAATACTGTTGCCTTATCTGAAGGGGGAATTTGCAACTTTTATGAGGCAGGTAATGTTATAATTTAGGAAGGATGTGACTAAGTGGGGCTTTGAATATATGAACAATGTGTGACTACAATTTTTGCCATTCTTCAACCAGTTTTTGATCTCTCTGTTGAAGGATGAAACTTTTAATGGAATCATTAAGAGCTCTTGCACTCTGCTGCCTATTTTGTTCCCAGCTGTGTGTTTGTTGAGGTTGATGCCCACAGGAGAGTGGTTCTGCATGGTGGAATCTGCATGGAAATTGAGAGTGAAGTTAAGCCTGGGAAGAAGGGGAGGGTGAGACAAAGGAGTTTTAAGAATATTCTGGGCTAGGGAGAGAGTCCCTTGTGGAGAGGCAAACAAGGGTTGTGGTTACATATATTTTGTACTCAAACCACCAGACCCTTTCTACAACACAAAGAACAAACCCACAAGCTTCAAGAAAACAGCCTTGCATTTCTGAGGAAAACACTGATCAGAAGACAAGCAGATATTGTTTTTCAGTGTCCAGTCGGAACTGACATATTTCTTTTCTGCCACAGTTTATTCTGCAGGAGGTGGATATTACCCTTCCAGAGAACTCAGCATGGTATGATAAATACAAATATGACATACCTGTTTTTCATTTAAATGGGAAATTCTTAATGAAGCATCGAGTCGACATTCCTAAGTTTGAGGACCGACTTGGGAAGTTGGAGTTGCGAAGTGAGGGAAACCAGTGAAGAAAATGCAGCTGCTCTGATGCAGATCTCAAAGGTGAAAAAAGCTGTGTGAAAAAAACCATATTCATTATCTGGCCTTAAATTTCTTAGGCTGTATGAGTCTGAAAATCTTGAGTGACTTGTGTTCTATTTTGTATTACCCACACAGCCCAGCTGCACCAGGAGCCACCTTTTCTGTGTCATTCATGGGCTGGTTTTTCACTGACTGAATAAAAGCTGCTCCATAACAGCAGAAAAAGTATACTCTGTTTGTATGGGGTTGGCATGGCCAGGTTTGCGTAGTGGGGGGTGGTACAGGGGTGGTTCCTCTGAGAAGCTGCAGGAAGCTTCCCCTGTGTCCAGCTGAGCCAGTGCCAGCCAGCTCCAGGATGGACCCTCTGGCCACATCCAAGACCATCAGTGATGACGAGGAAGAAGGAGAGAATGTTTAATAAAAGTACTGTAAACCCCGTTCTCCATCTCCCTGAACCACTGTGGGGAAGGAGGAAGAGAAAAATTGAGAGTGAAGTTAAGCCTGGGAAGAAGGGGAGGGTGAGACAAAGGAGTTTTAAGATTTCGTTTCCTTTGTCTTTATCCTACTATGATATGATTGGTAATAAACTAGTTTCCCTAAGTCAAGTCTCTTCTGCTTGTGACAGTGATCAGTGCCTGATCTCTCTCTGTGTTCTCATCTCAACCCATGAACCTTTTATTGTGTTTTCTCTCCCCTGCCCAGCTGATGAGGGGACTTTTGTGGGTGTGTGGCATCCAGCCAGGAACAGTGTTTAAAAGATGATTAACATGTGTAGACTGTAGATGTGTAGGAGAATTCCTTCAAGAAGTCTGGGAGCCTAAGCTAAATGATAATTTGAAATGGAAAAGAGGGCATTCACTGTTAAGTTAAAAGGACACTATTAAAGACCACACACTCTCACTGGAATTGTATCTATAGAATGATCATCACAATTTGATACAGTTATTGCTAACACCTAACACTGAATAATTTATTTTTCACGTTTCAGCTCTGTCTGCTGCACAGCTGCAAATCCATTTGTCATGTGGCAGGAATGCCATTTTATCAAGGATTGCTGCATTTATATTAGAGCCCTATAGGCAATGTAGGCCTGTGAAGGAGACAGAATGCCCAAGTTAAACATGTTTTCAGGAAGAATGACAGATTCAGGAAAAGTCAACCATTTTAGCTTAAATAGTCTGTTATAGTCTGGAGAAAATTGCTGGTATTTTTGATGTACTTAATAGATTCTTTAACACAGAAACTAATCCCTACCTGCTGTATTTCTGTATTTATTGTGGTGATATTCAGTCTTCTCACTAGGAATTTAAGCAGATTCACTTGACAGATGTGTCTTCACAGAGGCAAGAATCCAAATGCAATGTCTGGCTGGAACAGCAAACTAAAATGCAGGAGGATTCATGACAGAGTCTAAGTTTTGGAGTTTGGTTTAATAAGAAGTCAGCTGATCTGCTGTGGTGAAAATGGGCTGTTCCTTCATGGCCTCATCCTGCAGTGTCTTTAGCATTTGACAAATAATTTGCAATCCAATTTTGATGTATTCCTCAAGATGAAAAATTTCTGGGGAGTGGGGAGTAAGAAATTAAAACTTTCTTCCAGCTTAGCAGCTTCAGTCCACAGATGTTGGGGTCTGAAACTATCCAGGATTTCCCGGGGGGGGAGACCTGTGCCATTTTTATAGCAGAGAACTTGAGGTAAGTTCAGCCAGATCATAAATCCACAATGTTGTTCATCACCATTAGGAGAAGAACAGGGCTCTAGAGACAAAAGCTTCTGTACCTTCTGCAGTTCATAATGCTGCAGTCAAACTCACAGCTGTTCCATGGGTTACTGTTAAATAAAAGATCTGAATTACCTCTTCATCAGCAAGTGCTACTTACTTTTCTTCTATGATTTGAGATGGTTTCAGAGGGCCCAGGTTTTTCCCTTACTGAGGTTTTGTGATAAGAGAACTGCATAGAGCACTTGTCAACCATAGCTCATGTGCTCTTCTATAACAGCATTATCTCAAAGATACAACAGAGGTCATGTGGACTCACCCCATTTCCCAAAATACATAACACAGAGACTGGCAGAGCTATCAGCATTTTGCCTTTGTTTTATATTAGTAAGGTCTGTTTTGGGAAGAAAAAAAAAGGAAGCTAAAACCAAACTTCTTAATCATTTTAGAGCTGATTAATCCCTTGTTCCTTTTTCTGTCAGACTGTGGAGATTTTCTTCTGTAGCCAGTGTCAGATCCTTTTTCCCCATTTATTTTGTAAAGTGAATGAAAACAGGATTTCCATAATAGCTTCTGTCCATTGTGTAGCTTTTATGAGTGAGATGGAGCTTTTCCATTAGGGCTGTGCTGCCCAAAACCCTTCCAGTGGCTTTACTGTTCTACACTTTTAAAGAGAGTGGAGACCCTCTTTTCAGCAGTTTAAACTGGGATAGGAGGTGGAAATGTGTCAATATGGAGTATTGGTGGCACAGCCTCACCTTCATTTTCCAAAAGCAAGAAAGGATGCATCATATATAAATTTGAGGGATTTTTTTTTCTTTTTTTTGAATGTAAGAAATGCAGAAGTCTCCCAGCACATACATCTCTCTAACCAAATGTGTTAAATTATAACAGAGATATTAAAATGAGAAGGTATATGCCTCTGCCGAATATATA
The DNA here is from genome assembly GCA_910950805.1 of Acrocephalus scirpaceus scirpaceus. NCBI lineage: Eukaryota > Metazoa > Chordata > Aves > Passeriformes > Sylviidae > Acrocephalus > Acrocephalus scirpaceus. The sequence goes on from OU383776.1 coordinate 70,801,732, forward strand.
TTTATGGAGCAATATGCAACTTTGTGAAAACTGGCAATTTACTCTTTTGACTGTGAATATTGGCAGGAGTGCAAAACCTCATAATGCGCTATCTTTGTAGTAAAAGCAGCTTGAATACAAGATGAATTTATTTCCTTTTTCTGGTCAATGGAAAAGCACATAGATGATGTCCCATCTTCTTCCAGGAACTATAAACAAATACCCACTTGGCTTACTTTCTTGTATGTTCTGCTTCTCTGACTCTTTGTGTCTTTAAATTGTACACAAGTCACAGAAGAAAATGTCTCATTTCTTTTAGGCACAGCACTCCAGGCACAGTGTCTTCCTGTCCAAACTGGCCTGTGATACATAATCTCAGATTAAGCTGTAATCACATCTGTAAAGGCCATCTGGATTAACCACACAGGGAAGTAAACAAAGTGCCATGTGCAAATGTTTACAGGATCATCTCTCTTTTTTATTACTATTATTTTTAATTTCAGTGGCAATATCACTTTACAGGCTGTTTTGCTTTATAGTCTACCAATAACATCTCTCTTCTTTTCCATCATGCCCTGCTGACAAGAAGGCTTCATCCCATTCTTGTGAAGCTGCTTTATCTTGTAGACCCAAACCTGAGTTTTTGAAAGTCATGACTAGAGCTGTGAGAACAGAACAATTACCCGTTATGGAACTCCAACTGAATAATGGCTTGAGTTGCTTTGGCAAAAAAATCATGGTAAGAACAACAAAACCATTCTCTGTCCTCTATCATCACTTCTTGTAGCATTTCAGATCGAATTCTGTTTCTTGGTCTGGATCTTCCAGAGATAAATGATGCATGACCAGGCTCTGCAAAGGGTAGAATGGGTTCCTGCAGGAGACAAATACTCTCAGCTGTCTTGTCCACAGAATGAACTTGTAGGGACTGAGGGCACCCCAGACCTTCTTCATTTTCCCTCAGTGCTGCCTTCTGGGGCACACATGGTTGATTACAAGGATAAAAACTAAATCCCACCCAGTTGTACACAAATCTCACTGAAATGAGACAACTGCATCCACTCACTTCTCCTGGGGAGAAGGCAAAAGAACAATGGTGTGATGAGAATTACTGGAGTGCACCTAGACACTAGGTCAGGGTGTGCAAAATTCAGGGTCTTAATACAGGCCTGGTAGTTTTAGCCTGCCATCTAAAGAAATGGGACTTGGGCCACATAATCTTGTGTCAGTCCAATCCTTTCCCTTCCTTTCTCCCCTTCCTGAATCCTTCCCAGGAATATTTAACCCAGGGAGCAGTTCAACAAGGTGATACAGCCGGGGATTTTTCTTGAGGGTTTTGGTGGAGGGTTTTTTTTTGTTATTGTTATTGTTGTTTTGTTTGTTTTGTCCTCCTTTGTTTTGATTTTGATTGGGTTTTTTTCTTAGTATGACATTCCCTGAACATTCCCTGGAATCTGCTCCCAGAAAGGTGGCACGTATCTCTCCATGCAGTGGAGAAAAGCATGGTGAATCAAACCACCTAATCACATTGATACACACAGGTTTGATTTATACACTAGACACTAGTTCAAGCTTCTTCTCCAGGAGGTGAGACATCCATTGCAGCGGGATCTCCAAGGCAGCAGGAGCTGAAGTTGCAGATCTGTTTGCAAGGCTGGGATCCAAGCAACTTTGTTGATCTTTCCACTGCATTGAACACCTACATTTCTTAGTTTACCTGACCTACCTCCTACTAAGGTGTGCTGAGTGACTTGGACAACCCATGCTGGGCTGTCCCTCTTTATTTTAATACAGAGGTAGCACCTGTGTGCTGTTTCCATTTCTACCTGGAAGTGCAGCTGTATCACTGGGGTAAAGATGCAGGTATAAATATAGGTGGGCATTTTTTTGCTTTACTGGCAGGAAAGCAAACTAAGAGCAAGTCCTTCCTGCACCTGTGATTTACCTTCTAGTAAAATTTTAGTACATCTTGCTGCTTTAATGGGCAGTTTTGTTTGAGGAACACAGCAATTTTATGAAATACCATCTCAGCCCTGCAACAGTCCTTTATTTCTGAACAAAGCAAGCATGACAGAGGCAGTGAAATGGAGAACTGTGGCTAGGCAAGGAAAAATGTTAGCCTTCGGGTTTATCCATCGCTATCTTTGGAACTTGGAGCTGTCATTTTTGATGCAGCTTCAGCTGAGTCTCAGCAGCTCGGACGCTTTCACTGACATCAGCACCGAAGCAGCTCCAGAGGTGCAGCCGGCCCCGGGAAAGCTTCTTCCTCTCAGACTGTAGAGACACGACTGTTTTGAGGCTTTTAACTCCCGTGCGACAAGAAAAGGATGAATTCCTTGATTCCTCGCGCTGTTCCGTGCTCGCAGGGAGCTGTCGCTGCGCGGCCGCTCCTTTGTGTCGCTGCTGCTCCGCGGGTACCGCCGGGGGAGGAGGAGGAAGAGGAGGAGGAGAAGAAGGAGGGGTTGATGGCAGCGAGGTCCTGTGGCGACAGCCGAGCCAGAGGCACGGTTCGTGTGTCACCCGGGGTCTGCCGGCTGCTGCTCGCGGCTCGCCCGCTGGTTTGGCCCCTCCGTCCGTGCATTTGGGAGGACAGCTGAGGGTCCGGGTGGAGAAAGTAAGTGTGACTGGGCACATGGGAATGCAAATGCATGGCTCTGGGCAGGGGGGCTTGCCTTTTCTGTACTGGAGTAAATTGCTGCTTCTTTCCTCGTGTTATTCTTCTTCTTCCTGATATTATTGTCAGCGTCATCATCGTTTTCCAGTAGTTCAGCCGAGGTTTGGTTTTAACTCTTTCATTAAAGAGAACGAAGCAAAACCATATAAAGAGTAACAATGTCCAGCGTGAAGCGATCTGGCTGGAGACTCCTTCAGGTAGAATTACCTTCGGGACGTCGGAGCTGGGGAGGAAAGAAATACAGTTTCTTTCTATTTCAGAGGCTGTGACAAATTGTAGCCATTTCTGGGATTCAGCCTAGGAATTCCGCATCCTTTTGCTATTTTATTTTTTAAATTATTTTTCCTTTTAATTGCCAGGGATCATAGGGCTCTTTGCAGATATAAGGGGTTATGAAACGACTTACTAATGTACCTGCATCCATCAGAGGAGTCTAACTTTCAATGCAAAGCAATTGTTTAAACTTAAATTTAACCCTGTGTTGCACCCTCTGGGGCTGCTGATGGTGCATGCAGGATTTTTACCAAGTAGTGTCTCAACTTGACTGTACAGGGCAATCCAGCCATTCCCAAGTCATCAAACCAGTGAAAGCAGAGTATGTATCTATTAGAGATTACTTGTTTTGGCAAGGATGTTTACAGCCTTTCCAAGATCCAGTGGAATAAACAGGAAAACTCTCACTGATGATGACTCATGTCTGTGGGCTTTGGACCAGTTCACAGTGTTGGAAATGTACTTTGCCAAGTGGAACTCTGTAGGTAACCCTCCCACTGCCCCCTTGGCTCTTAAAGGGAGTGGGAAGAGGTGGACAGTGGTGTCAGACAAAAACTTGTGGCATGCTTTAAATACGTTTGCTAATTGCATATGTGTTCCTTGGGGTTTTACATGTCATTGATCTTTAATTAATTGCTAATGGCTTAATCTGTTGCTGTTTGCAAGGCTGATGAGGCAAATTGCAGCCTGTCTTTCTGCAGTAATTGTTATTGTGACGGCAGGCATCTCGGGATGTGCAGAGTCTGCTCTGAGACTTCCAGGTCGTGGGGTGCTTGTGTCTGGGAGTTTGCAGGCATCCGACTCACCTGGGAATACATAGATCAGCTGGCTGCCAGATTTCCCAGTCAGAAGGGACTTTTTCTAATACCTTGTCTGACCTCTTGCTTATCACAGGCCATAGGATTTCACAAATAAATTCTGCATCAAGCCCACGACTTCTGTGAGGTCTCCACTTGACCTTATGGACAGACTCCATCCATGGCAGGGCTTCAACCATGTTTGAGCCACTGCCCAGTGGTTCACAGGCTTGAGCTCTGAAAGGGTGAGTAATTCTTCCATTTAAAATGGCTGTAATTAGACTGAGAGCTATTTTGATCTATCAAAATATAGTTTTGCAAATAATGCCTATTAAAACAAATCAGGGTAACTAGTTGTTGTGGTACTTGTGTTGGCAGAGCCACTTTCTCTTTGAATTTGTGTAGACTCCTCTGCAGCAGATGCAAAGAGATGTGTGTAGTTTCTGTAGTAGCAGAAACTTCACCTATGTTTGCAGACTCATCTACAGAGTGTGTTCTTTGCAGTCCTGCAGAATCTCTCAGTACAAATTTTAGGGAGGCTGTTTCTGAATGATGTTCTAAACGGATTCATCCTCAGACCACCATTGATCAGATAACAGTATTACCCTAAAGATGGCTCTAGCTAGTTGGAACAGGCCCAGAAGAGCCATTGTGGGCATCCTTCCCTTAAAATAAAACTGATTATAGACCAATGAAAAGTATCTGAGAGCATCACAAAAGTGGTCACAGCAGATGTCTGCTGTCAGGAGGGTGTCCTGCTTTCATTATGGAAGCTGGCAGGGAGAAACGTTGCTGCTGCTTAGACCCACAGTCTGAAAGGGAGGGAAATTATTTGTGACACAGTGCAGGAAGGTTTGTCATAAAAACAAAGTGCTGAAAACCTCCAAAGTGATAATAAGAATGCTTATCATGGGGTTCTTGCATTGCTCCCATGTAATCCTGGCTGTGTCTGCCCCTTTGGTGCTATAGATATTTTTTAGTGTCCTTGCTATGCTACACCCTTCCACACAGTAAAGAATTTCCTATCTTTCTTTCTTGTGATTACTGAACCTGTTTTCACAGCAATGCAAAGCAACAGGAAGGGAAAAAGAGTATCTGGTATATCTCTCACTTTGCTCTCATTTAAGCTTCGTGCAAGGCAATGTAGATCAGAATTAATTACTAATTCTAATTATACTTTGTGTCTTGGAGATATTGATGATATTTTCAATTTCAAATTTATGCATCTGCAGCTTTTTTTTTCTTTTTTTTTTTTTTTCCACTGCAGCAACAAAGCCAGCAAAGCTCTTAAACACATGCCTATTTTAAGCCTGCCAGCAGTCCCTTTGACTTAATTCAGCTGACTGGCCCTGGGTGGCCCAGGGCAATTGTTGAATATAAAATTCTCTCTGTCCTGATGGTGGTCTGGTTTTTTCAGGGTTTTGGGGGAAGAGAAGGAGGGGGAGAAGGGAAGAAGTTGTTTATTCCTGAAGCCTAACATGACTTGGCCAAGCTCTTCTAGGTAAACCCTCAAAATGGGGATCCTTGTATGTTAAAAATTCTGCTGTCTTGGTAGTTGCTTTCACCCTCATTCATTCCAGACAGTTTTAGAAGACCTTGTTTCATTTCCACAACATTTAGTTATAATAAAATCACTGTTAGATCTGTGCCTCAGACATATCTGTTTATGACCTGGAGTATGTCCACGCCTTGACACTTTAACATCCTTCCACACTGCCTTGTCTTCACTTTTTTTCTGCCTTGAGCTCTTTCACATTCCTGTTTTTTCCCCAATTTTCCAGTATTTACCTCACAGTTTTTCTTTCCTTGGTAGCCTTCCCCTGCTAAAACATAGCTGGCAGAACCAGTATATTTGCCAGCATCTTCTATCTGCTTTTATGTTTTCCCTTTCTCTGTTCAGTGTCAGCCTGAACACTCTGAGGAGCTCAGGACAAGGATTTCAGTCACCCTTCTGTGCTTGTCCCCCATGCTTGGACATCAGCATGCACTGCTGTGGTGATCACAGTGATATTTCTTTGATTGTGTGCCAGAGAGGTGTGCCAGTGGAAAACTGCTTGTTTGGTTTCTGGTAGGACCAATTTGGGGGATAAGTCAGCACGCAAATCTGGACCAGTGTGAATTACCAGTGGAAAGCTGAAAGGGAACAAGGATCAGCACCAGGGTGAAAAGGGAATTTAGTCCTGACACTGATGAAATTTGACTAATATGGGGAAACCAGGGCCCGTTTGGTTTACTGAATATCACCTCATGAATTCCTGATCTTTGGACCCTCCCTGGCTCTTGAACTGAAAGCTGCACCTTCCCATCCTTATTTTTTTGATATATGGATGTTGTAATGAATGCCCATCTAACAGCAGTGCACTTGTTATGCTCTGTTCTGAGAAATGATGATTACTGGCATGCTTCTTTCCTAACAACCAGCTTCCTCTTGGAGTTGTCACTCAATCTGATTTGCTTATACCACAGATTAGCAATATCAGACTCATTCCTGCTGGTGAAACCCAGTGCTTGACACCCTGGTATCTCAAAATACACAGAAAGGATGAAGGGGCTATTTATAAAACAGATTATGGCCAAAAAGCTTGTAGACGGTATGAAGTGAAGAAGAAAATAAGGTGTACTTGAAAGAAGTGATAGCAAAAGAGACTACAGTTTACCTGTCTTTAAATCCAGTATTAAATTGAAGTTATGAACAAATCTGTCCCTGATATTATCATGTGGTAATATCCATGAGTATCTGTTAGTCTTTTGTCTCATTTGAAATGCTCTTCTGGTTTTTGTAAATTAGTATTTGGTCCCCAGCACTGAAGTTACCACTGTAAGATACCTGTATTGTATTTTAAAGATTACTTCCATCAAGTTTTAACAATCTCCACTTATTAAATGTATTACTTAAATAGTTTTAAAAAGTAATTTCCTAAGAGTTTCTGAAACACCTTTCAGCAGTGTATTGCAAGCTGCTTTCGCCTCATTTTGGAGGTTTGAAAGAGCAAGGTTTTGGGCCGCAGTGGCAGGGGAGGTGCAGAGTTGTTACTAATTCACAGAGAAACAGTCCTTTCTCAGGTCACTTACGGGTCAAACCTAGCACAAAACACCAGTGATTCTGAGTGGGCTTTGACAGATAAATAAGCAGTGTAACTCCAACCAGTCTTCAGACAGGTAATTTTCATTCAACCACGTATTTGAAAGGAGAGAGATATTTCTAAATTCAAATACATGTGACTTAAAAGTATTGTCATTTAACACAGTATTTTAGTCCCAGTGATTATTCAAAATGAGGTTTTATGTTTTCCTTTTGCTTTTCAGCACTGTAAGTGACTTTTCCTTGTACTTCTGCCCCTTTTTGGATTGAATTCTGCTGTCTGCACCTCAGTGTCTGTGTGAGGAAATTTGCTCTTGTGCAGAGACTGCCAGTGTAAACTTAAAGAGCAATTTGTAGAGAGTTTTGAACATTATGCCCATATTTTTTATCAGAAACACATAAGAATTGCAATTCTGCTATCTCTCTGAGGATAATATTAGCAGAGTTCTCATCATCTTCGCACTGTCCTTACTGGAGCCTTAGCTTTGTGTGAAGAGCTCTTCTGGAGGCATTCCATAAAATTAAATGGAGATTAAAACTAATTGGTTTCTATGTAAGCCACTGTAAAAATTTGAATAATAACTTGAGGAAATTGTCTTTTTGAAAGGTTTTTTTTTTTCTGCTGTTGGAAAATTTTATCACAAAAGAGTTATTTTCCTCTCCCATCCTATAAAACTTTTACTAATGGCAAGGAATCATTCATTATATGTCTTAAAAGAAAATTGTAAACAATAAGAAATAAGAATCAATGTATTATTAAGCATAATTTATATCCCCAAAGTTTCAGTGATGCAAAAGCCAATTACAGGAGCACTTCCAGTATCTCATTTATTATATTCTGCTGATATTAGTCATGGTGAGTTTCTGGCTAGAAATATGAAAAATGCAGTTTTCATATTTAAGATCTGATATTTAAGCTTTGAAAATCCCACCAAAAAAAACCCCAAACAAATAACCAAAAAACCAAACCAAACCAAAAAAAGACCCCAAAAACTGAATGAGGAGGTGATTCAGTGGTGTAACATGAACCAGGAAATGTCACAGCTTTTAGAAGCCAAACCATGACCTTTGCTACTGTCCATTGGTGCTCGTCTGAAATCCAGTATGGGCTGAATTTCTCTGCTTAGGAACAATCCTAGGAGGAACAACTTCTTTAGTCATTCCCCACTGTCTGCAGAGGAATTATTTCCACAGTGAGGAAAAATTAAGAATGTTGTAGGTTTTTCTGCTGCTGACCAAATCTTTGCAGCAGGATCTTCACTGGACCTTCTCTGATTTTTGAGTCTTCTCATCTCTGCCTCTGTTTCCTTGTGGAGTAGCTGAGCCTTGCTATTCTTATCTGAAAACACATTTAGAAAGGATTAGCTGAGGCAGGGGAGCCAAGACACTTTTGAAATGCATAGCATTATAATCTGAAATAATTCAGTACCACTGTTAGGAACAGTTTTTAATTTAATCTACTCATAATGAAAAGTCAGAAATACAGTGTCAAGAGGAAAAATACTTACATGTAATCAGGTAGAACTTAGATACCTGCTTCTACTTAAATTCCTATGTTACCTTACATTCTGTTTAGCTTAGTTAATCTTAGCTGGTAGGTCTCTGTTACCCAGTCCAAATATTTGGCTTTTGTTTAGTTAAACATGATTACTTTAAGTAATTTGCCAGTGTTTTGTTTGCTCTCAGTTTCAGTCAGTTGTCAGTCAGACAACCTTCATTTTTTCTATTCTATATAACATATAAAATATGGAAATATATAATATATAATATAAGCTATTCACATATATTATACATATTCACACATATATATGAATATATATATTCAGATATTATATATATAATATAAGCTATTCAGATTTTTTTAAAATGTATGAATATTTTAAATGGAAATTCTTGCTAAAAGGTATTTTTATATTTAGTATCAGTAAAGGATTACAAACTGACCTGTGAGCTAAAAGAGGAGAGGCAGAGATGCTTTTTCAGATCTGTGAGATCCTCAGCACTCTGTAGGAGAATCCTCAAGTTTTTATAGGAAGTGGAAAAAGAGACTGACTCAATTTATCGTTGAAATGTGTGGTTATTTAAAAAAAAAGAGGGATAAAAACTTGGTATTAATTTTAGCAGAATCTTGGAGCAAACTAGAAATCTTTTCTGCCTCCCAGCTGCTTACAGGATATTTACTAGTGTCAGACTGAGACTGGCTCTGGTTACTGATAACAATCATTTCCTCGTGCTAATTTAGGTGGTTGAATAGATGCCCAAAAGCCTGAGGTTGTTTAGATAAAAGTTGTGAAGCAATGACTGAATTTGAATCTGTTATGAGAGAGACTCATCATTCACTCGCTGGATGTCCTGAGCAGAAATAACCCAAATACAGGGTACTACCATGCAGGTGACTGCTGCAGCAATCTGTAGAAACTTCTGGGCTCTCATTTTCACACACAATTCTCTGGATTGAACACTTTTCACTTCAGGCAATACACTTCAAATCAGCCTCTTGAGCCCTTTTGAAAAGAACATTCAGGGGCATCTTTCTTGTCAGGGACTTCCCATGCCATGGAGGGTTTTAGTGAAGTCTCAGATCCACAATCTTCATTGTGTTATGGATCTGATCATGAGGTCTGTAGGCGTGAACTGGTATTCCCTCCCTTTTCAAGCTACAGATTTGTATTCTGACTATTGGAAGGAGTTTGAGGTCTGACTGTCCAATGTTCAAAATCATCCTAATAGAGGCTGCTGCAAACACAATTGTGGCTGTCCATCCAGCCTTCCCTGTTTGTGCTGGGTCTGCCTGAGGTGGAGGTAATTCCCTTTAACAGAAGCCCATAAATTGCTGAGGTTTTGGATTGTGGCTGGAGTGGTGTTGTCGAGGTTTTTGCTCTCTGTGCCTCCCTTGCCTCCTGCCCCCACAGCTAGCAGGTTGTAGGTTTTTGGGGAGATGACCTGTGCTGGCCAAAGGGTTTTTCACAGAATATGTTGTTATGCCCAGCAATAAAACCTTGGGTAGGGGAAGGTGAACTGGGGGTCTTGTCCCACAGCTGGCATAAAGCTTTCATTGACTGGGATATTTATTAGGATCAATGAACACAGATGAATAAATAAATACTGTTGTGAAGCTGTGACAGCCCAGGCAGTCTGAAGCATTTTAGAATTGGTAATTTGTAAAAAGGTAGTATAGAAAAAGAGTTGTACCATATTTCACCCCTGCAATTGGATTCCATCCAACATTTAACCTTTTATCCAGTGATCAGGCTATGGCACCATGCAGTGGCTGCCAGTGTCCACTGGGACCATCTCCATCATTCCTTTTACTTCTCACTGAAACCCCTGTTCCAGATTAGTTTCATCTTTCACCTATTAAACTGTTGAGTCCTGTCCACACAGCTGAGGATCACTTTGGGAACGTGGTGGCAAAACAAATCTTTGTTTTTCTTCGCTGTGAGTGCCACCACTAAAGCTGAAACCCATTTCTTTTCTGTTAAGTGAGGTAATGGATAACCAGCAGTGAATTTGAATGCTGCCTTACAGGCAATTAACTGTTGATTGCTCTAACCTTGTTTTTCCCACTGGCCACAGCAGTCCTTGACTGCTTTGTCAAGTGACAAATCAGGTGACTGATTTGTCACCTTCTCTCTGGATGCTTCCACAGAACCGAATTAAAATCCTCTTCGAAATCCCACATACCTTTGCCTGCTTGATGCCTCTCTTCTGCAGTGTGTTATAGCCACTTTTATCATCTCTCTGACCATTCAGGCCTGTCTCACTCCATCCTTTGACCCAGTCTCTTGTAGTCATCTCTATGTCTTCATTTGTGCTGCCATACGTGGGAAGCTGTTCGTGATGTTGTCCTCTGAAGGTTCTTGCTGGTACAGTGGAGATGGACAAGATGACTTCTGGAGGTCCCTTCCAACCTCAGCCTTTCTGTGATTCCACTTGGAAGAGCTATCCTCGACCCCACGTCCAGTAGTTTTCCGCATTAGCTATGTATCATTAGAGCTGACTGTCCATTTTAGTTAAGCACCAGTCCTATCTCGTCATTAATTACTGTATCACTATAAAGGGGGAGTTATCTAGATGTGAGCACCATTTGCCTAAATAAACTGTCACATTTCCCCCTAATTTACACCCTGTTGCTTTATTGTATTGGATTGGATTTAAAATGCCCTAGGCTGAGGAGTTTACTTATTATCCCTATTTGGAAAATATTTCATGTATTAGCACAACCATTAAGAAATTAACAGTAAGTAATTTTTGGGTGCAGTGACACTATCACGCCATAACTGTGGCCTTCCAGAGGAGTGTTGCTCCAAGTTTGTACTTGGTGTCCATGTATTCATGTGCTGACAGATTCTGGAAAGCCAAAATGAAACTTCAGCCTTAATTGAGGCTGAAAGTCTGGACATGCTCTGTCGCCTGTCCTGCTGTCACCAAACAAACTGCTCCAGACCCGGGGGCATTTAGACACTCTGACTTCACATGATGCCAAGAAGATTTCCAGAGCTAACAAAGGCTGATTTGCACTTTTGCAGGTGGTGGCTTCCTCTTTACTCTCTGGATATTAGAAAAATTGTTGCAGTAATGAGGACATGGTAAATGTACGTGTCCTACCTTCATATTATGTGTCCTACCTTAAAGTTTTTGATAGTAAAAATGGTGGGATCTCATTTAACCTCAAAAAGAAAAGTAACTATTTATCTGTCTTTGAACTGCTGATTAGTCCCTGTAATATTCAAGCTGTTTAAGCAGCAGCATAGAACAACAATAGAAGCATAACAGTGCTTAGAAATAAGGGTTAGAAGGCTGTGCTGTTGACCTTCCCAACTGTTCAGTACAGTAACTGTACTTCAAAATGATGAGGATACTTAAAGCTTGTTCACTGAGGGAGTTTATAGACTCATGGTGTCTGTAGGTGATCAGTTGTAATGTGAATATTCTCCATCCTGTGCGTATTCTGTAGAATATATATAGTAATCTATAAATACGTGGACGAAACTTTTTTTAAATCTATTTTCCTTCTGAAATTTCCTTCCCTTCCCTTCCCTTCCCTTTCCCTTTCCCTTTCCCTTTCCAAATGTAACAAGTAATTTTAAAACCAATTCTGTCCTGGTGCTGCTTGTGACTAAATTAAGTTTTTAAGGGAATCCTTATGAATAAAATCTTAGTAGTGGTGCTAGGATTTAACACATTTCTTAGTTGCAGGCATAATGCTAGAGGAAACTTGAATTATCCTTTGGCACTTGTTGGAACAGTGAATCCCAGACAACTTCTAGTGCTTCACCTTTACCAGAGTGCAATCCGTGTTGCCAAGGAGAGTTCAAGGGTTTTCTGGGCATTTGTAAATAGGGCAGAGGAGAGTGCTCCTTTATGTCACCGAGGCAGTTTGCAGTGGAGTGGAATTTCAGCAAAAAAAAACACCTTTCAGCAGCACCCTTGCATCTTTAGAAGGACCAATTTAAGCCCAGAATTACAGATACATTGGATTTACAGGCACAGCAGCCACAAATTGCAATGCAAACAGACCTGCTTTTACTACCTCATTAAAAAAAGCAGTTTTGTATGTTGTGTGACCAATAGTTGGTCTATTAAGCAAAAGCAGTAACTTCTCCCTTTTCATGACTTTTAATTTCTTTTCATTGTGTTGAAGCAGCCAGCAGAGAGTCTACCACTAGAGAAAATGTGGGGGTGTCTTAGGTTATGTAGCCAAAAAAAGTGTATTCTATTTCAACTGTTGAAAGCCATTGAGGGGATGGGTTTTTTTCTTTATCTCTTATAACCCCAGGGGGGAGAGGGGAAGATGCCTTCTGATAATGGGCCAGCCATTAAAACCAGGTGGGGCAGTGTTTCTTATCTCTTTCACCACCTGTCCATCCTCCAGGGGAATATCTGCTGATAATGGGCCATTAAGGCTCACCAATGACATGACACATTACATCATCCCACTGTGAGATGCTCCACCCAGTGGGGGAGAGCCAACTATTCCTACCTGGATAAAAACCGAGTCTCAGGAACAGCAGGCATCTGGCTTTTCCACTGGACTCCAGGAGGAAGACCAGACCCATCTTGCCACCACTGGACTTTCTACAAGATCATCTCTACTCCACAGAACCACCTCTGTTACTCCAGGAGGATTTATTTGGACTGCTTCCAACACCCTGACCAACAGGGTTTCAGGTCATATCTCTTACCCCATCAGAGTTTTTCCAGGACTTTTGTTTGCTTGCTTGCTTGTTTGTTTGTACTACTACATTTGTAGGTTGTTTTTTTTTTTTTTTTTAATATTCCTAGTAAAGAACTGTTATTCCTATTCCCATATCTTTGCCTGAAACCTCCTAATTGCAAAATTATAATAATTTGGTGGGTAGGGGGTTTACATTCCCTACTCCAAGGGAAGCTCTAGCTTTTCCTGGCAGACAACTGTATTTCAAAACTGAGACAGGGGGTTTAAAGCAGGAGACAAAATCTTGAATGGAAACAGTCTTTCAGAAAACTCTAAATTAGTACAGAAAGGAACAAAGTGCTGTGAACAAAGTGCTGTTTTCTTTAAGGAAAAGTTAAATTCTGGCTCACTCTGATCATCCCTACGATTTGTTCTGGCTGTATAAATGTTTTGTGGAAATCACAGAAGGTTGGTGTTTCTCCACTAACTTGTCGTAAATGTAAATATTCTCTACCTCTCTCCCTTCTTCTCTGAGTGACAAATGAATTTACCAGGACTGAATATAAGCCTTTGCAAATCTCCTTCTAATACACAAAGATGTTTTTCTTTTTCTATTCCTCTCTCAGTTCTGAAACTGCAGTTTCCTCATAGACAAGAGCTTTGGGTAGTTTCTGATATTTTCTGATGTTTTTAAGTCTGAATGAATCTCTGTGTGTCCATGTGGTCACAGAGATCTCAGAATGAAAATCTGTCAGTGTTCAGGTGAAACCAATAGTTTAATCCCAAAAAGGAATCTGAGGGAGCATGTATGGACAGACTGGAACGGGAAGTGGAGCTTATGTTTAGCAACAGTAAACATGAACTGTGCTCAGTGCAAGTTCTGGTGGAGAACAAGGCTCTGTCTGGGGGTGCTTTGGGTTTGTGTAACATTTGTTTCACAGCTGACCTTAATGTGCACACTTTTGCTTGTGCTGCTCAGAGCACATTGCAGGGTGTGTGGCGCTCTGAAAAACTGATGAAAAACTGTCCTACAGAACCATGCTACTTTAATAAACTAACCAACTTTTACACTTCATTTGTACTGAATATTGCTGCCATGGCAGCATGGCCTCTGGAGAGAGCAAATTCAGCCTAGCAGTTAAATAGGGAAATTTGCCAGCCCTGCCACTGCAAGTGGGAGAAAACCAGGCAGTACTTCCTTCCTCCTCTGTTTTATTACTTGTAGAATGAATATGACTACCTGAAAATGATGGTTTCATATTTTAGTACTGGTCCACTTTGCATGTAGGTTGTAGTAGCTTTGCATGCTACCCATAACTTCACAGTAAAGTGACAATAGCAGAATTTGTTTATCTGTGATTGTCAAACCCTTCAGGACCTCTTCTAAAGCAGTACCAGATATGCTGTCTTGCTTCTGTTTGTAGATTATTACCCTTTTCAGCAGTGATATCAATCACTGGGTTTTCCTTAATGGTAGGGAATGAATGATAGCCAAAGGCAAGAGTGATTTGTCTTTCCTTAGCTTTGCATTTCACTTCCCTGTGCTGAAGAAGTTACATAGTTCATTCTGCTTCAAGGTTGACTCAACCTTCTATATAAAGTGATCATGATCAAAGCTTCACTTCCAAAGGGAGTCTGAAGAGGTCATTTAAAAAGGACAGAATAGCATTTCTTGGTTTTTAAACCTTGGCAGTCCTCAGTTAATTTTTATAGTTTTACCATGTATTTCCCCCTTCCAAAAAAAAGCTCTTAATTTTGCTTTTTGGTTGTTTTGGGTTAGTTCTATCCCCCCCGCTCCCACCCAAATTTTGTTTTGTGTTTTGCCAGTGATGAATTACTGCTGGTTGATTACCATTTCCCTGTCTTCTTTTTCCCTCTCCTTGATTTGTTACCTTTCTCTTTTTCTTCCCTGTATCTCCTTCTCTCTTATCCTTGGTGGTCTCCCCACACACCCCCCTTGGGGCTTCCTAGCAGTCGAAGCCACTAGCACCTCCCAGTTCTTAACTCCTGTAATTCATGTTGGCTACACAAGTTCTGGGACAAAAGGCCCTTGGCCCTGCATTTTTCATGCTGACAACAATGTTTGTCAGGTGAACATGGCACTCACCCACTGGGGCATTTCAAAGCTGATGAGCAAACCTTTTTTGCAGTACATGCTAGTGCCTCATCCTATCAGAAACAGCAGAATCTATTTCATTAGCCACTGGGAAAAATACTTGTCCTCTACAGATGTCTGCTTCTGATAAACTCCCCTCATGGATCTGTGGATCTTTCCAGACAAAACAGTAAGAAGATAAAATGCAATGTCTGCTTCATTTGATGTGGTCCTGGAACCAGGCTACCCTCCACAGGGAATTCACTATTCCATATGTAAAACTCCACCCAGCTGCAGTAAGTTAGTTCTATTAAATTCATTACTCCACTGTAAACAGCAAATATTGGAAATATTGGTTTATTATTTAGCACCTTTTCAAGGGCAATATTTCATCACTGCATTTTGGACACAGATCAGTAAAAAGACAACTTTTTAAGCAATGAACCGAGCCCTGGATTTCAATCTTTATGTGCCCCTTGTCTTGTGTCACTGTCATGATGCTAACTCCAGTACAGAGGGCACGAAGGCAGAATCCTCTGCTTCAGTTTCCTGCCCAAGCAGGTGTGACCAGAAGCCTTTTGGCTCCTACTTTCCTCTGGTGCAGCTTGATTTATGGTCATTCAGCACAAATTATTGAAGTATTTTGCTGATTACCAAAAAGGAGATGAGAATACTCATGAATTGCTGCAAGTTATTTGCAGGAACAAGAATAACATCCACAAATCCTGAGCTTTAGGATAACCATGAGCACGTAGAGGATGGTGGCTGATTATACCTGATTGTGTATCTCTGGCTGGAAGCTTAATCCTGTTATTTTTGAAAGACATTTTTACACCACATTAAAGATTTTCAAAGTGTTGTGCAATAATATATAGGGGTGTTTAAAAGTGTGCACAAGGGTGTTGTGCTGTTGCCAACAGCATTTTCCTGGCCAGAATATTTCTTTTCTTCTTCAGTGTGTTACATTTTATAACTTGGTTCACTTTTTAAGGGCTCCTGGCAGGTCCTTAATCTCTGGGCTCCATCCAGAAGAAGCAGCCAGAGTAAAGCTATGCCAAACCACAGCCACTGTACTGCTGAATTCTTCATTTTTATTACAGGCACAAATTACAGTATTTAGCAAGCAGTCATTCCCTGACATTTGCAGCAGTGGCTGAGTTTCTCAGTGTCTTATTATTAAATAAAAATAATAATATTAGTCATAAAAAGTAATGAAAAGCCTAAAGCAGGGTCTTGGAACTTAGTACTACACATAGCGTAGATGTGATCCAAACCAGAATCTACTCTGTGAATTTGGTTTTTTTCTGCTTTTCTAAGGGAAGAGAGAACTTGGAATTTTTTTTTTTTTTTTTTTTTACTATCTCCTTTTAGAATCTTGTGTTTCTTGTGTCTGGGAAGAATCAGTAGCCCAATTTCCTGCCAGTACTCCAAGATCTCACCACAAAGAGTGTGTGTACACATATGAATATACTCACAAAAATATTTAACGTTAAAATACTTGAAGCTGATTTACAGGATGTCTTCAGAGTATTGAAAAAAAAATGGGAATAATCTTGATTTCCCATAATGACATAGTTCTTATTCAGCCTTCTCTGGGGATAGGGGTGGAGGGTGAGGGAAGCAGCTGGGTGGGAGATAGCAGCAGCTTTTTAGTACATGCTACCAAACATGAATTAGTATTTTCTTTACATGGAGACACAGTGCTTAAAAAAACCCAACCCATGCATTTTGTTTCTCCTCAAGTTCTTTGTCTGAAAATAGTTTGACTAAACATTTGGGGTGTAGATGTGGCATTTCTTTTCAATCTCCTCTTGTGCTTTTTCTTCTCGCTTGAGGCTTCATTGAAATATACATAAATTTGAGTAAGAGTTTGGTCAGGCTCTGCTTGCAAAAACAGAGAAGAGTCTTTCATAGAGCTCTCTGTGCCCTTTATTTTTTATTAGAAGCTAGTTAGATTTAACAAGCCCACAGCCAGTGTTTTAAATATTTCATTTCTTACTTGTTTCATCTCTTACTTTAAAATATTACAGTCAAAATAGTGGTTTTTTTAGTCTAATGAGGTTTCCTACTTCAGAAACAGAGAAGTCAAATCTCTTATATTCCTAAAAGCAGAGAGAAATACTTTCAGGGTGATAAAGCTGGGTCTTTATGTGAAAAGTGAGACTGAGTGCACCAACATATTTTCCTGTCATTTGTAGATCTTTTTAATGGGCAAAAATCCATATTGGCAACCTTGTGTGTCAGCCCTAAGCCTGTGTAATTTCAATCTTGCCTAAACTCTATTTTTCTTGTAAGAATTACCATTTCTCATCACTCTGGAAACAGACAGAATCTTTCAGTGTTGTTAAAAATCTTCTGACTCTCCCAGGCAGCTTTTGAAACAGGAAAGCAGAGGCTGTGTGTGTGCAATTTAACTTTTCAACATAAAAATATTTGCCAGAATATTTGTTTTCTGTTTTTGCAGAGGCTACTTTTTCTTGTGTGATAAGGTCAGGCAGCATCTGAGCCCAGCTCATTCCTACCCAACACCTCTGTAAGACATTAACTCAGCAAGAATGAATGAAGAGGTTTAATTTTTTCTTAGGAAATGTTTCCTTCTAGCTGGAGGCTTATGTGAAAGAGATTTCTGCAGAATAAAAAAATAATAATAAAAAAACCCCAACATGCATACAATGAAAATCCACTGTCTTGCTCTTTTTCCAGAGGCTGGGAAAGAGACTTAACTTTACAAACATTTGCAAATCTCTGTTCTCCCATTAGCTTTGTCCACTGACCTCAATAATTTTTAGATGCCACTAATTGCAGGCCTTCTGTGTACATCTTGTATAGGAGGAGAGAGCAGCTGGGTGAAGAGGGAAGAGAAGTTACCCAGCAAAAGAGAGTTTTAGCACAGGGAAACAAAGCTTAAGCCTGAGATGCAGGAGTTGAAAAAGAAGAGAGTACAAAAACTGTGTATATCTGAAAGGAAAAGATTAAACACACTGAACTACTGAGGAAAAGGCACTGCAAACTCAAACAAAAAAAAAAGAAAAAAAAGAAAAAAAAACCACCAAAAGCCAGGAGAAGGACTAAGAAATGCCAAGGTCACAGTATAAATTACTTATCTCTTTCTGATTTCAAGGAAGAAGTGATTTACATTGTGTTGATCCACACGATTCCAAAGAAGGCTTTAAACCTGAAATTCTTTCCCAGATTTTTGCCTGTTAAATGAAGAGCAAGGAAGGTGCTGATAGGAGTGGCAGCAAGGGCTATTCCAGCTGCCTCTGAGCTGATTTTACAGGCACGTTGGAACAGGCATCATGAGTCCACAAGTCATTCATTAGCCCCAGTACCAGCTAGTCCTGAGTATTTTATTGTTGACAGCACTTTTGGTTGGTTTTAAGTCCTTTCTCCTTACTAGATGCTGATCTGTCAAAATCAGGGAAGATAAAACTGTGTCTTCTTAGCACACTTAAAAATAAAACTACAAACACCTTTTTACTTTATAGCTAGGATTTTCCTCTCTTTTTTAAAGGGGAAATAACACAGTGACACGGATGAGGATTATAGCCTGTTTTACGATATAGTCTTATGGTCTTCTCATAAGTAGGTATAACATCCAGTCCACTTGTCTTCTGAACATTTTTTAAATTAAATAGCCATCTCAGAGAAAGCCATGGCTACTTGCTGATGAGTAGCTTTTGCAATTCTTGGCAACAGGTAGGAAATTGATAAGTGTGTTATACCTGCTCTAGTCCTCAAGACAGACTAAGGCATGTAAAAGAGACTGTCTAAATTACAAATTAAAAATAATATGAAAATTTAAAAACTACTGTTAAGAAAAAGTCTTTGTCCCACAGCAGTAACTACTCACTGTTTTGTGTGGTTTGGGATTGTTTTAAGTGACCTGGCAAAGTGAGTTTTTCTGGTAAAATTGCCATAGTTTCTCTCACCATTCATCATATCCTGTGTGTTTAAAAACATAATTCTCTACTGTTGGATGCTATGCTGTCATGCAAGTAAAGGTGAGCTCCACGCACCAGTCTCTCAGTTTGCTAGAATGCATCTTCTGTGGCCTTAGTTAAAAGAATAATAATAGAAAAGAGCTTGATAATTTCACATTTCTTTTAATTTGGTATGTGGAAGCTGACATGCAGCCCTTTGTGTGGCATGTACATGGCATGAGAGATCCTCTTGCTTGCTGCTGGATAAACATGAGGGTATCACAGGTTGTGAGGCTTTGGGGGTGAATTATGGACAAAACACAGTGAAGAGGCTGAGAGAAAGCAGAGAGGACCAGTTTTAATTTGTTCTTGGACTGTCTAGCATGGCTTGTTCTATTGGGGTGGTGTGATATGCACAGTTCTGGTGTCATATTTTGGGTGTGGGGTGACTGCAAAACACCCAGTGGTGGAAGGGCTTTATTTATTTATTTTTTCCTTCATTAATCTCTTTCTTGGTAGGAAGGAACATAACCCATCTCTGCAGACAGTGCTGTCAGAGATGCACTTACTCTCTAGGACACAGAGAATGCTGCCTTTGGCCTTTTTATAGCACTCTTTCTGGCCATGCAGTTTTCTTAATGGAGTCACATGCCTGATCCTTTTAGCTGAAAGAAACATTGCAGCTTTTACGGCTAAGAAGGAGTTAGGGCTTTGTGTGTGCAAGAGAGGACCTCAGGAATACTGTGGGTTGCAGCTGTAAATGCCCTGGCTGTTGTGGCTCTGCTGAAAGGATGAGAAGTCTGTAAGAATGGAAAACAAAAACAAATTTTTAAAGTGTTTAATGAAATACAACAAGGTTGCAGCTAACTTGTGCTCCTTTTACCATATGTGTGGGCTTTTATTTGATTTGTTTATATTTTAATGCAAACACAAAACAGGCATGGAAAAAAGAGGATGGAAGTGCTCAGCTCTATCAGTTCTGTCCTTCCATGGTCCTTCCATGTCCTTCCACTTTTTAACCCTTGAGCTGTTAACACATCTGTGAGCTAGAAGTGACAGCAAAAGGTTATAGAACTGTTGGCTCTTTCAAAATCTGAGTTATTTAGAAGAGTAATGCATTTCACAATGAATTAGTTTTTCTCCAATTGAATACCCCTGTGGGAATAAGTTTGAATGATGCACAGTTCACATGCAAAATTAGGCATTGCTGAGGTTTCATGGGTACATTTCTCCAAGTGTTTAAAGTACTTAGTTTACAAAGAAGCGTGGAGAAATTTAAAAAAAGTTATCAGGAAAACATCTGTTTGCTCTGGAACTACTGTCAAAAGGTGCACAGGGAGCTAGAGAACAGGAATTGTCATTCTGGGTTTGGAGGAAAGGAAGGGAAATATATCCAGGGTGAAGACTGCTTCTTCATTTTGCTTTGCACACATTGGTTTTCAGATGTTGATGTTTGTGACTGTGGTTTGGAGAGGAAAGGATTTGTACACAGGATTTGTATTTTTGCTAACACTTCCCTACCTGAAGGAAAACTACTTTCACACAATCTACTAAGATACGTGGGAGAGAACAGGAATATATTTCTGGGTGTGGAAAATGCTCCTTTTTTAGGCACGCTAAGCTTTGAAATCTTCTTGTGAATTTTTCATGCTAAATGTGACAAAATAACATGGAAGTAAATATAGTAGCTTTAGAAGGAAGGAATCACAGCTAGTGATAACTGTGCAACATTTGAAATGTGATATTGAAACTGAAAGCTGAAGACCAGAGACAAAAATCATAGGGATGGAAAATCTGGAGTACATTTGGATATATCACCTAATTATTTTGTTTTAAAGGTTCCTGAAGCTTTTCTCCCAGAAGAAAATGGGAGAAAAGGTAGGAGAATGTGGCTCTGTATTTGGGCTTTGGGAATTCTGCTGCTAAGCTGCTGATTCCCATGAGAAACTGAGATACAAGTTCTCATTCTCAAAACACATTTTTCATTGTTATGGTAAATATCCCTATGGGCTGATTTTTCTCAGGACTTTTCTCATAACTGTTTCCTGCACCTGTTGTTTGCTAGAAGAGATGCAGTCCTTCTCCAACCAATCACTGCCCTTTCAGCACTTGGTGTTATAAAAGGACAAAGATGAAATGAAGTAAATGCTTCTGATGACCAAGAACTGTGTGTGTGCCTTCTTCATTTCCCCTCTGTGACAGGAGAAGATGGGTTTGAATTTTGTACAGTGAACAGTTATATATGTGTTAATGACAGAACTAGAATTCTTTATTTGGTCCTATAATCTCAGGAAAACAATATTGGGGACATGAGGAGTATCTTCAAAGTTATAGAAAACTAAATGCAGTGTTAGTGTTTGTGCAGTGTTACTGTGAAATGCGTGGTTAAAGATAGAATCTCAGTGCTTCTGGATATGTTTGGGATGGTCATAAAACCCTCACAAATGCATTGTACTCAGTTTTGTTAAATAATTAAACATATGTTGTGGGACTGAACTACTAAAAGCTCTGTGTGAGTGCTTGGAATTTATTTGGTGGGAGAAGCAGCCCTTGAAAGGCAGCCCTTGTCCACAGGGGTTTCTCAAGCAGCTTGGCTATGTTTAGCCAACAAGATCTCCCTCCTTGTCAGGAGGGCTAAACAAATAAACTTTTGATTTTACTGCCATGAGCTTAGAGAAGTTGCTTATCAGGGCTAGGAATAATCAAATGGGCTGTGAGTACCTGGTGCTTTCTTTTGCACAACTGAATGCCCTTGTCCTTCTGCAGAACTGAATTTTAGTAAAGCAAAACATTCATAGAGAGATGTGCTTGAAAGCTTAAAGTCATCTCTGCCTTTTACCTAAGCTGTGGTTCAAAAAACCATGCTGCCTATAGATGCTGATGCTATTCTGGAACTGCATTGTAATTCCCAACCAAACCCAGATATAATGAAACTGCATGCCTGCTTTTCTTGCATTAAAACTTTAATAGAAAAAGATGGGCCAGCTGATCCAGAGATCTGCCCCCACAGCCTTATGCTTAAGTCACTTTGAGCTTGCCAGAGTAATGCACCTTGTGGGAGACTGTTTTCCATCTGCTGGTCTAATGTACATTAAGCTATAACAAAACATTAATTCCCAGAGCCTTGAAATATTGTCCCTTGTGTCTGTGGCATTGTGACTGACTGGATGAATTTTGGAGCAGCTAGCAGCTACATGTGTGGATGGTTATACATGACAGAATGATGAGCTAAATACTCCTTGCTTGAAATTTCTGTCCTGTTGTAATGCTGTGGCAACTAACCTGTGGTGTAGGTCCAGCATAACTTTAATTTTCACATCGTGTAACCTCACCTGAACTGTTGAAAAGGCTTCTCAGCCTGCTTCAGGACTGGTATGAGGCATTTCTGGCTGACCTGGGTTTTCAGATGCTGAAAGTAAAATTAGCCACCCAATATTAGACACAAAATAGCTGAATATCAAGTGAAGAATCAGGGAGAAATAATAATAATTTTGTCAGCTGGCACAAAGGAGCTGAGTTTAATTGCTCTAAGTTCTGTTTCTTAGAATGATTAGCATTTCTAATTAGCAATTTTGTAAACTCGGTTTCCAGCCTGTTTTGCAAACATGCAGAATATTTGATCTTGCCAAGAACCTACTGAGATGGACCTTTTTTAAAGCAGTAGGATGATGATGGTCAATACAACAGCAAGGAAATCTTGACCTTACTGAATTCAGTGACAAACTTATCCTATAAATCAGTGGATTCAGGTCATTTTAGGTGATGGATCAGAGCCCCTGAAAGTTGCTGGAAGTAGGTGGAACGATTCCACCTTCCTACCACCAGATTCCTGGTGGAATCTGTGCTGAGAAAGTCAGCAGGACAGCATGGATTTCTTTTCTTCTTTCCTCTTCTTATGTTGGCACTATATGATTTGCATCTGGCTAAACTCCCTCATGATGAGCTTGCCTCACTGTGTGCTGCTGGGCTTTGTTTTTGTCTCAAACTTTACAAAAATCTGGGGGTTTTCCCTCAGTGTGGAGTTTTAAGAAACAGCTGTCTTTGTTTTTCAGGAGTCGTGATTCTGATGCAACTCTTAGGTCAGTCCAACAGAACATGACAGGACCAAGCTGCTGGGCCCCATTAGGAGCCAAATAAATTTTGGAAGAAAGCAACTCTGTTGATCTGTATCCTGTTTTCTTATATAGTGCCTAGGGATGCAATTGCTTAAACATTTAAAACCTAAAATTAAAAATAGAGTTCTTTTTGTTAACTTTAGCCCTTGCAGAAAATTAGTAAATACTTACATATGCAATCAGGTCAAATGTTCCAGAGAATACATAGATTTCAAACTTTTTTTTACAAGAGAATAAAATAAAGCAAAATACATTATAAATTTGTTCTTGGCAGAAGGAGAGAATCATTGAATTACAGCAGACACAGGTTTAAGAATAAAACACTGGTAGATACTGTAAAAATACCAAATTTAGTATTACAGTACTAATATTAAGATTGTGTGTACAATACACAGACTTTACCCACAGCCAATATATACTTTACTCTCAACAGACCCTAAACTCCACTAAACTTCTTGTTCTCCTGTATCCCCCTTGTACCCCAAAATAGGAGGAAGTAAACTCCTTGAAAATATATAATTCTTCTTAATAAGGTGGCCACTAAGATGCAATTCTTACCAATGATGGAATAAATCCTATTACTCCATATCAAATATAAAAGGAAATATGTGATCAGTTATAGCCCAGGTTAACTGCTTTGTCTGCTTTTTAAGCATGTAGACAGGCATGCAAACCCAAAATAATTTATGTTTTCATAAAACCTAGCATGAAGAGATTCCAGTAAAGTCTTCTAAAATTGAAATTAGAAACTTGGTGCAACAGTCATGTCTCCAGCTCTCCAGATTATCCCAAGTTTCCCAGAAAAGTGTACCTCTAAAAAAAAATTGCATTATCATAGCCATCACTTTAATGTGACCCAAAGTCATAGTTTTGCATCACATTTTTCCTCACAATTTAACTGTAAGTGCTTTTAAGAAGTACTGAAAATGATGCATGGAGTCAGTTTGACTTGAGAAAACTGCTTTTCTTGCTCTGCTACTCCTTTAGCTGAAACACAATGTGAATTTCCACCAAGTGAGATATAAGGCAGAGGAAGTGACTGTACCGTAAAGAGGGGTCCAGGGGGTCAGTGAGAAAATCCCCCTGGCTGTGGTGAAGTCCCACCTGCAGGTGATTGCACTCAGCAGCCCAGTAAACAGTGGGATAATCAGTAGGGGCAGCTTGGACAATGTGTGCTGATCCCCAGACTCCTGAAATGAGTGAGGGATTGTGCCAGTTGATGAGCAAGTCTTAAATTTTATGGGAGGGACCCAACCTTTCACCCCTGTAAATGTTTCTCTGTGGTTACATGGCCAAGGAGCTGTGTGATAATAATGACCAACAGCTGAGGTGCCCTCTCAGAATAGAGGGTTTTTTCACAGCAGCATTATCTAAAAAAGCCCCACAATATAGAGAATAAGAAGTTTCATGGATCTGGGATTTATCCTTTGGAGTAATTAACAGCCCACTGAACTGAGGATTTCATCCTCTGTTCTTTGTGGAAAAATAATAAAATTGGTAATAGTTGCCATTCATTTTTATTTAATAGAGTGGTGAGGCTTTTTTTTTTTTTTGGTTAGCAGAATCAGGAAATTAACAATCTTGTTAATGTGTTCTGCTCTAAGATGTTGGTTGTCATTGCAACGCTGCTCTGCCAAGGACAAAGGAATGGAAAATAACTTTGGATAATATAGTCTATAAATTACTTTCACCTGAAGAGTCAGTGTATTCCTGTGCTGAGCAGATCCTAGAAAAATGAATGTTAATTAACTGACTGGTAGACATTTGTTTCAAAGAAAAGAATTAGGAGTAGGAAAAAAATGTTATTAATCGAGAACCAAGATATCATCTACTTTTAATTATTAAACAGTATTTTGTAGGGATGAATCATTGCTGGCACTGCTAAAGCAGAGACAAAATATTTAGTCTAGCACTCTGTAAAAAAACTTAGAAATGCTCAAGACAGATCTTGGATGCTTTTTCTTTGATTCGTACAAGTCTTTCCTGAGTTTTATTTTGTGGAAACACACAGAGCCACAGGATTAATTAGGTTGGAAAAGAGCTCTGAGTCCAACCTGTCAACCAGAGCAGAGCATTCAGTGTCATGTCCAGTCATTCCTTAAACCCCTCCAGGGACAGTGACTCCACCACCTCCCTGGGCAGCCCGTTCCAATGATCAATCAGCCTTGTGTGAAGAAATTCCTCCTCATGTCCCACCTAAACATCCCCTGGTGCAGTTTGGACTAAGCCGTGGAAGCAGAGTGAGCAGATTTATTTTTTAACCTGTTTTACATTTTATTTTTTTTTAATAATGAATAAATCTGATTCTACTTGTAACATGAAACTACTGGTTTTAAGGACAAAATTTCCTTGTCTGTTATGGCTTTGTGTAGAGAAGCACATGGCTTGGATAGAGCACGCTGGCTCTTACAAACTCTTTTACTTCCATTTAATTTTATTGATTTTTTTTAATGTTGACTGTTCTGTGGGACATGTGGAAACATATCATGGCCTTGGGGCAGTGTCTGCAAGACTGGGTGTGCTAGAATGTGGGGAAATAGTCAAAGCCATGAAATAGATCTGTGGTTCATGAAGCTTGCCAGAGGACCTTGATAATCTGCTGCTCAAATGTTGGGTGTTTTTTTAAAATAAATAATTTCAAAAAATGTGGAAGCTCTGCTTTTCTTCCTGGTATAAAGCCAGCAGTGGAAATGGCCACTGGAATTTTAGAGTAGAACTCTGCTAGAGATGACCAATGCTTGGCTTTTTTATTATTCTGTCATATTATAGGAATCTTTCCTATACTTCTGAGGGTGACCAGCACCTCACAGAAAACGGCCTAAATAGTTAGTGAGACAGCATGGTTGAGCATGTCTTGAAAAATCAAAAAGGTTTAATTAAAGAAAGAAAATAATACAAAACAATGAACGAAGCCTAACAAAGTATAGGGACAGGTCCTGTATACTTGCTACAAACTCCTCGAGAATGTATAGAGCACCTTTGTTCTCTCTTTTCTGCCTAATGATTGAGGACTGATCTATTGGCAAACTGCCAATAGAAAGAGGTACAAGCTTTGATGAGCAGTGACAAGATCCAAATGCTCCTTCTCTCTTGGCATAGAGCCAATCACTGTGAGAAGAACGTGGAAGGTTCTAGCTAAAACTCCTAAAATGTCTAGAGGTAAACTGAAACTCTTTTCCTTATTTAGAAATGCCCACTCAGGTGCAGGAGTGCCTTCCTATATCACATTTATATTAGGCTGCCAAAACTTCACTGCAAGCATTGTAAGACCACTAAGCAAGTATTGAAAAATTAACACACAAAATTTGCAAATGCATCTCTGTGTTAAAATACACAGGGAAAACAAAACCACTAGCAAAAGAAAACTCATTTTCTTTCTGGCTTGATGATGACAGTCATGATGAGCAGGCAAATTTTGCAGAAGGTTAACCAAAGGATACAGGCAATGGGTATACATCTTTTATTGACTGTGATATTTATTAGGATGAGACAGTAAACACAATGAATAAGTACTATTGTGAAGCTGTTACAAACCAGGCAGTCTGAAGCTTTTTAGAACTGGTATTTTATAAAAAGCTAGTGTTGAAAGAAATTTGCCATATTTAACTCCTGCAATAGGATTTCATCCAACATTTAAACTTTTATCCAATGATCAGATTATGGCACCATGCAGTGGCTGCCAGTGTCCATTGGGACCATCTCCATCATTCCTTTTGCTTCTCTCTGAAGCCTCTGTTCGAGATTAGCTTCATCTTTCACCTATTAAACTTGAATAAACAGCTCAGGATCACCCTGGTCACTTCTGGGGATAAGGCCAGGAAGTTGATGCTGCTGCAGTGCTGCAGTTGTTCAGAACTTCCTGCATTTCATCATTTTAGTAGGCCTGGGATTCCTACAGGTTGATGTGCAGTTCAGAGAGGTTTAAAGCTGCACACTCAGAATGGTGGCTGCTGCTTTGGGGTGCTCAGTGTGACGTGCTGACTCATAGCCTGGTGTTCTTTTACTGGTGCTTAACCTTCCATTAAACCACCATCAGTGACATGTGGAAGAAAAAACAATTCAAGATGTTTAGATTGCAGGTGAAGTGCAGTAGACCTTCCTCTTTTTCTTTTTTTTTCCTTTGGGCATCAAGTCTGGGCTCTGCTGTCCCAGTTCTCACTGTAATCAGTGTTTTATCTTAAGGAGAGAGCATGAGAAGCATGAGGCAGGGTCAGAACTGCAGTAGTGTGCAATTCTTTCTTTTCCACGTAGTTCTTCCTACCTCTGTGTCAGCTGGGTGCTTTACAAGCTGAGCACTGGGGAGATTAGTTTTCTCCAAACCAGCTTATGGTTTAGGTAATTGGTTTTCTGAGGGCTTAAAAGCCAAAAAATTGTAAATCTGACACAAGGTCGGTGTTGGTTCCTTGCTTATCTTCTGTAGGCTGTTTATGAGAAGCATCAAATGCATTTATCTCTAAAACACTTGGGAATAAAACCATGTAGCTTTTCATGGCTATAGCTGGAATATAAAGGCTTTGTTTAAGCCCTTGGTGTCTTCACATGAGGGCAGGTTTATACCTTCATCTTCTGGGCTGTTTGAACCCCCAATTTAGTCTTTAAGGTCTCTACAAAACAGAATAAAATACCTCCTGTGGATGCCACTGGAGACCATATGAAGTTTATGTTACAGAGATCCTCAGGCTGCTCCTTCCTAAGGTGAACTGTGCCAAGTCATGTCTGAGGGGACTGGTGCAGCAGAGGGAGGAGTTATTAATTCAGTGTCAATGGGAGTATCAATAACACACAGAATAAGCTTTGTTTCTAGGACCATCCCTCAAAGGTGATCAGAAGCTGGAAATTGAATCCCACCTCTCTTTTCTCCTTCTAGCAAATTGCAGATCCAGTTTTTCACAGCTGCTGAAGTTGTAGTTTCTCTGACTTAGTGCATGCACCTATGCCAAGACAGGCATGAAGATGAATGTGGGAGCTAATCTCCCCATTCCTGCCCTCCTGCTACTTGTGCCCATAACCTTCCAATCCATGCAGCTCAATTGCAGCATAAAAGGATAGTTTCCCTTGCAGCAGCTTATTTTAAATTTAGACATGTTCTGAAACCCAGGAGATCAAAGTATTTTCAACAGCACAAGAGGAACTCATCCATAATAGAGCCCTTAAAGCCAGCTCCTTGCCTGTGAGCTGATTTCATTGAGCAGCCATGGTTGGTCGCTTACTTTTTGTGACTACAGGGTTCTGTGACAATCCTGCTTTTAAGGACACATCTTGGGCTGGGAGTAATTGACATCTTTGAGGCTCGTGTGGGCTTTCAGCTGTGACACACAACACAGAGTTAATTTCTTGTTGCTGTTTGACTGTCTGCTATTCAGTTGTGTGCTGTTTGACTGCCAATATGAACAGCCAGGGGTTTATAATGACTGAAAAAACTCCAACTGAGAAGAACAACTGGATGTACTTCACTGGACATTGCCGCTGTAATCAGGCTCTGCTGCCACTAAGGTTTAAAAATTAGAGACAACTCTCTCAGTTCTTTGAAATATTTTATACATGAACAGGTTGCTTGTGCTTATTGGCTCTCAACCCACTCAAACAGATTCCAGACAGAGTTTGATTTAAAAGCTTCTATCAGCTAAATCAAATTAAATAATGAAATATCAAATGGAAAAATGAAAAAAGGAGAGTGATTATGGCTCAGTTTTCCCCATGTTTTGTATATATCTGTGTTAAAGCCAGGTGACACAAGGGCACTTCCATCCCAGCTCACTTGGGTTGTAGCTGCCAGACCTTCACTGTTGGCCTGTTCACACTTTGTTAGGAGCACAATCTACTCAGGTTTGTGCAGGTATGTCTTTTTTCCTCTCCTCCCTGAAGACTCAAAAGGCTTTTGAGCCTTTTGTTGCCACCTCCCATTTGCACAAACAAAAAAGGCCCCCAAAATCCAAGTGAAATTTTCTACCACCTGGACTCCCTCACCTCCTCCAGTGCTCACCTGTTGCAATTAATTGCCTTTGTTGATCATTAGGCTTCTTTGTTTTGCTTTTGAAAAAAGACAAGTGTGCTCTGGCCTGGGCAGAGGTTATTCAGTATTTTGGGGCTGAGACCGTGAATTTCCTGTCTCCATTTTGCTCCATTTCAGTCCTGCTTGGCGGTTGGGAGCTGATGGCTCTGTGCAATGAGACAGGAGTCCGAGTTCCTGGGAACACTTGGTCACAAATTCCTATCCATAATTAATTCATCCTCTGTCTGTATCAGCAGCCAGGAATGTAATGTGCTTGAAACAGATACTGACTGTCATAAAGGACAGATCTCACAAATATTGGAAGTAAATATATGCTTTAATTATTGCATCTATTATATGGGACTGTTCAGCTTTGGAGATGAGCTGAGGAGGGGTTTGAACAAGGCTTTAGCTTAAACTAATTTTTGTCATTCTTTAAACTCACTGCTCTTCATTAGGGCTACAAATACGTTGTATGTCTGGAGGATGTTACATAGACAAGTATGCCAAGAGTATTAAGATATATTTTATAGAATAATGGGATGTCAGGGATTCATTCTGCTTCCACAGCTGTGGTAGGAGATAAACCAGGAGTTAGAAAGGAAGGAGAGCTGTTGGAGGATGTCAGCTCCTTTAGAAAAACACCAGGGATTCATTTGATGGAAAAATGGAACAGCTTTAATGCCTAGTATGACTAGATGGCATAGGAAATGTAATTAACCTTTGGCAAATGGAGCAGTCTCAAAATGATGATACAAAAATTCACTAAGATTCACTAGTTTATTAAAATGTTTGTACATGAAGTGATCAGTTTTTCAACTTCAGCATCAATGCTATTATAAAACATATGTGGAAGTATTTTAATACTTTTTCTTTAAAGACCCAGAAACACCCACTTAAAATCTAACCAGTCAATGGCAAGGAAGGTAAATGCAATGGAGATAACCCAACATAAAACAAAAAACGATTGAATCTTACTTATCCAATTTACAGGGTGAAAAATGATGTTTCCAGCAACAGGCAAAGGCTAGGAGACATGGTACTTAATGAGGAAATTTGTTTCAGTGTTTTTCTCTAACAAGGTGTAATTTCTTTTTGACCTGACAGGCTGCTAAACCTTGGGATACCATTAAACTGGTAATGAAGTGCCATGCTAAAAACAGTCTTTCTGGTTGCCAGAACCAGCAGAATCATCTGTATACTCAGTTTACTACTGTATGTGAGACACCTCTGCAGGAGGCCTCCAGGGATGAGGAGTGTCATCTGTTCTCTGTCAAGCAGAGTAGAGTTCCATGCTCACCAGGTGCTAAACAGGCAGACAGAATTGGGAGCCAGGCATTTGATCCTGTGTGTTTGCTCACCAGGTTTGGATTATTGTGAAGTGTGCTTTGAAAGGTCAGTCCTGAGCATTAACTGAACCATGGAAAGGGTTCTTTGTGGGAAAGTGTGGTGTGCTATTCTATTAAATAGCAGTGCCTTTGAAGCCAGGATCCTCAAACTTTACATTTCATGGGCTGTGTAAATATAAATTGCTCTTGATTAAGAGACAGAGCTGGAGTACATAACTAGGGCTGTTTTTCAGGACTGTTAAGGTTCCAATTTTTAGGTTTCACTGAAAATTGTTTCTACCTAAACTCTCCTTAATTGCTATGGCAGCCGTTTCACCATAAGTGTCAAGTTGGAGGAGGACTGAATAGATTCTAGAAATTTCCACAGCCCTACAGTAAGGTAAGGCTGGCTGATCCTAAACTCCGGTGTGTAGAGTAGTGGATGGGACAGAGACGCACAAAATCCTGCATTGTGAAAGAGAGAAATCAATCAAGAGTTTGTGGAAAACCTACATCCTAAACTTCCAACAGGGTTTTCCTGTTTACCTGCTTCAGCAGCAGGCAATGGCAAGAGGGCAAGTCTTGGAGGAGAATTTTTAGTTGCTTTTTTACTAAGAAACAATAATTTTTTGGAGGATGAAGCAGACTGCTAAAAATTGCTGAAAGTAAACAAGTATTTTATCTTACTTTTTAATTCTGGCTGTTTACAACATCTCCAGAAGCCCCAGAATTTTACAGCCCCCAGGGTAAAACTTGGAGTTCTTTAGTTACTTTGCCCTTTGGCAACAACTAACTTCACACAGATTCTTATACAACAGAGCCAATGTGCTCAGCCAAGTTTTAGCATTTCCACACTTCTGCATGATTTTTGTTCTGTTGGTGATGCCTTACGATGTGCAAAGGGTACAAAGACGTGCAAACATTTTGATGATATATAAGTGAATATTTAATAATATTCTGCTTTAAAAGTGTGGTTTTAAATCATAATAATTTAAATCACAATCATCATGTTCTCAGACCTAGTGGGATTTGGCCCGGGTATTTGGGGAAACTTCAGGTATTGGCCTGGGGAAGAGAAGTTTTCAAGTGAACTAATTGTGACATTTTTGATGCTGAAGGGAGGCTGCAGGAAAGATGGAGAGAGACTGTTTATAAGGGTCTGGAGTGACAGGAGAAGGGTTATTTGCTTTAGACTAACAGAGAGTAGATTTTGATCAGATATTAGGGAGAAATTCTTCCCTGTGAGGGTGGGGAGGCCCTGGCACAGGGTGCCCAGAGAAGCTGTGGCTGCCCCTGGATCCCTGGCAGTGTCCAAGGCCAAGCTGGACACTGGGGCCTGGAGCAGCCTGGGACAGTGGAAGGTGTCCCTGCCATGGCAGGGGTGGCACTGGATGGGCTTTAAGGTCCCTTGCAGCCCAAACCATCCTCTGATTCCGATACACAAAGCTCCACCAAGCAGCAATAATATTGTAGCCCATAGATGTAGTTTCATGTTTCTGTATTATGCATACTCAGCTTCTTAAAAAGGATTGGTAATTCTCTCACAGTGAAAACAAATAGCAGAGCTTGCTAAATGGCACTATAAAAATCTATGAAATTTCTTGCAGGTCCAATTACACAATAGTATAATTTTTTAACATTAGTCTGGCTCACTGCTATTTTGCCAAGTCTTAATAGTGCTATACCAACCTGGTCTTGGGTATTCAAGAAAATCTGCATGTCATGGGTGATTTCAGTGCAGAAGTCACAATAACACATAGAGTAAAATCCCAGCTGAGATCAGCTAAAACCCACACCAGACTTCCACTGCCTTTACTTCTCATAGAAATAAGGCTAGTTAATTTCTAACTCTTGTTAGTGTTTATCTTGGATTTGATAAGGACAATAATGTTGTTGTTGGGGGTTAGACTTGTTTGGTTTGTTGGGTTTTTTTTTGTTTTGTTTTGGTTTTTTTTCACCTATAGAATTTTTTCCCAGGAGTTTCGGGGCAACTGATTGCTGGGTGTTTGTCGGTGCTTGGTGGAACAAAGCATGGAGGCTGGGTGGAGACTGGCACTTGGCTACACCCTTTGTCTCCAGGAGTTTCCCCCCCTGCCCCGAGGGGGGCGGGGTGGGGGGGAAGACGAGGGCTGGGGGGCAGCTGCACTTTTGTTGTGGTCTGCGTTGGGAGCGGACTGGGCTGCCATTGCTGCGTGAGCTTCTCACCGGCACCACCGGGATCTGATCCTGAAGAGAGCTGCTATCATCTGCTTGTGTGCCCAGGAAGATCCTGATTTCTCCTTTTCCTGCCCTGCTGGAGCTGTCTCAGCCCTGTCCCACTGCCTCGGCGCTGTTTTAGAGCTGCTCTGCACCGCGGGCCCGCACTGCCCTCCCTGCCAGACATCCCTGCCCTCCAGTGACCACCGACGGAGCACCGAACTTCATCCGATCCACCAGCCCGGGATACCCCACCGTTCCAGCTTGGTACCTTTTTTCTTGGGGTCCCCAGAGACCAGACTGCCCCGAGTTTTGTGGGACCAAGCTCCGTCAAGGTCCCTGGTTCTGTTTTCGCTATTAATTGCTGTAGTTGTCGTTGTTTGTTTTCCTTGTTATACCTATTAGTAAAGAACTGTTATTCCTATCCCCATATCTCTGCCTGAGAGCTGTTTTAATTTTCTAAATTATAATAATTTGAGGGAAGGGGATTTGAGTTATCCATCCCAAGAGAGGCCCTGCCTCTCTTTAGCAGATACCTGTCTTCTTTCAAAACCAAGACAGATTCTGGCGCCCAACGTGGGGCTCAAGGGCATTGAGAGAAAAAGGAATAACAGTTCTTAAGTGACCTAATTTCTTGTGCACTGGATATAGAAACCTTGATAGGTAACGCCATGTGGTCTAACTTATCCTGGTTCGGGTGGCATGTGGTTGTGGCTTTATTTTGCCCATTTGCAGGCCCTTACCTAAACATGGGCCCTATAACAAAAGCTACTGTGGCTGTTATCCAGTTTCTTTTATGGGCTGATAAGGTGAGGAATTCACTGATTTTTAACTTGCTCTGGACAGCAGGTACGTGGATACGTGGCTACCACATACTAAGTGGGTGTATTTGGGGTTACTTTAAGAATGGTACTTTCTGTGAGGAAATGACAGTGAGGGAAGTTTTCCAGACTTTTAGCCAGTTCCTTATGCCTGCTCTACCAGCTTTTGAAGAATTCAAATTTCCTCTAGAAACTAACCAAATGTTGCTGATGATCCTAGCTTACTTAGCTTTCAAAGATAAGGTGAGGTCAATTTGGAGCACTGCACTGACTAGGGATATTGCTATAGGGCCTGATACTGTCCCAGAGGCTAGAGATACTGCTGTAAGGCCTGATACTGCCCCAGAGGCTGGGAATGCTGCCATAGAGCCTGGGGCCAATGCCCCAGAGACTGGGGATGCTGGCCCATCGCCTGACCCTGCCCCGCAGCCCACCCCAGAAATGAACCACCCCGATTGGGTGGGGGTTCTAGTGAAAGAGATAATATGTGAGATGAGCCAAGTGCTGAAAGAATACACTTCCCCAGCTGGTGGGAAGCCCTCCCCTTGCCCTGAAAAAGGAGAATCCGATGGTGCAGCAGTGGAACCCACGGAGGTTACAATCGTCCAGGTTCCAGCTGAACCACAAGACCAGTCACAACCAGCTGCAGTTGCCCCTGTAGAAACAAAGAAGTATAAGATGAAATCAGAGCCACCAGGTATTATAGAAGTGAAGATGATATGTCAGATCCCCTTGAAGGAACCTCTACGATGTATGCCCAGGAAGGGAATAATAACCAGTGCTAGAGGGGCCCTGCCTCTAGCCAGGAAGAGGCACGAGAAAACCGAGTCTTTTGGACTGTGTGGATTCGATGGCCTGGCACATCAGAGCCACAGAAATATGAAGCTTTGGTAGATACTGGTGCACAGTGTACCCTGATGCCATCGGGACATGTGGGGTCAGAACCCATTTCCATTGCTGGAGTGACAGGGGGATCACAGCAACTGACTCTGGTGGAAGCCGAGGTGAGCCTGACCAGGAATGAGTGGCAGAAACATCTGATTGCAACTGGCCCAGAGGCCCCATGTATCCTGGGCATTGACTTCCTCAGGAATGGGTATTACAAAGACCCTAAGGGACTTAGATGGGCTTTTGGAATAGCTGCTGTGGAGGCAGAGGGCATCAAGAAATTGAACACCTTGCCTGGACTGTCAGAGAACCCATCTGCAGCAGGACACCTGAAGGTAGAAGAACAACGAGTGCCAGTTGCCACCTTGACGGTGCACCGCCGGCAGTATCAGACCAATTGAGATGCCGTGATCCCCATCCACAAGATGATCCGGGAGCTGGAGAGCCAAGGGGTGGTCAGCAAAACCCACTCACCCTTCAACAGCCCCATCTGGCCTGTGCGCAAGTCTGACGGAGAATGGAGACTGACTGTGGACTATCATGCATTGAATGAGGTGACTCCACCGCTGAGCGCTGCTGTGCCGGACATGCTGGAACTCCAGTACGAGCTGGAGTCCAAGGCAGCGAAGTGGTACGCCACTATTGACATTGCTAATGCATTTTTCTCCATTCCTCTGGCTGCAGAGTGCAGGCCTCAGTTTGCGTTCACATGGAGGGGTGTGCAGTACACCTCTGGAACCGACTGCCCCAGGGGTGGAAGCACAGTCCCACCATCTGCCATGGACTGATCCAGGCTGCACTGGAAAAGGGAGAGACTCCAGAACATCTGCAGTACATCGATGACATCGTTGTGTGGGGGAACACGGCAATGGAAGTGTTTGAGAAAGGGGAGAAGATCATCCAGATTCTCCTGGAAGCCGGCTTTGCCATCAAGAAGAGCAAGGTCAAGGGACCTGCCCGAGAGATCCAGTTCTTAGGGGTAAAGTGGCAAGATGGACGTCGCCAGATACCCACAGAGGTAATCAACAAGATCACCGCGATGTCTCCACCGACCAGCAAGAAGGAAACACAAGCTTTCCTAGGCGCCATAGGCTTTTGGAGAATGCACATTCCCGAGTACAGCCAGATTGTGAGTCCTCTCTACCTGGTTACCCGCAAGAAGAATGATTTCCGCTGGGGCCCTGAACAGCAGCAAGCCTTTGCCCAGATCAAGCAGGAGATCGCTCATGCAGTAGCCCTTGGCCCAGTGAGGACCAAGGAGGGACCGGAGGTAAAGAATGTGCTCTACTCAGCAGCTGGGAGCAATGGCCTGTCCTGGAGCCTTTGGCAGAAACTGCCGGGTGAGACTCGAGGCCGACCACTGGGATTCTGGAGCCAAAGCTACAGAGGGTCTGAGGCCAACTACACTCCCACGGAGAAGGAAATCTTGGCCGCCTGTGAAGGAGTTCAAGCTGCCTCAGAAGTGATTGGCACGGAAGCACAACTCCTCCTGGCACCCCGACTGCCTGTGCTGGGGTGGATGTTCAAAGGAAAGGTTCCCTCTACCTACCATGCCACTGACGTCACATGGAGCAAATGGATTGCCCTCATCACACAGCGCGCTCGTATTAGAAACCCAAACTGTTCTGGGATTTTAGAAGTTATTACCAACTGGCTGAAAGGTGAAAGCTTTGGTCTCATGGACGAAGAGGAGCAGGAACAAGTGACACGGGCTGAAGAAGCACCACCGTACAACCAACTGCCAGCAGAAGAGACACAGTACGCTCTTTTCACTGATGGTTCCTGTCGCATTGTAGGCATGAACCGGAAGTGGAAGGCAGCTGTGTGGAGCCCCACACGAGAGGTTGCACAAGCCACTGAAGGAGAAGGTGGGTCGAGTCAACGTGCTGAACTCAAAGCCATTCAGTTAGCCCTGGACATTGCTGAAAGAGAGAAGTGGCCAAAGCTCTACCTCTACACTGATTCGTGGATGGTGGCCAATGCTCTGTGGGGTTAGCTAGAAAGGTAGAAAAAGGCCAACTGGCAGCGTCGGGGAAAACCAATCTGGGCTGCTGATGAGTGGAAGGACATTGCCACTCGGGTAGAGAAGCTACCTGTGAAAGTCTGCCATGTAGATGCCCATGTCCCCAAGAGCAAAGCTAATGAGGAGCACCGAAACAATGAGTAAGTAGATCAGGCTGCCAAGATAGAGGTATCAAAGATAGACTTAGACTGGCAGCACAAGGGAGAGCTGTTCCTAGCTCGATGGGCCCATGATGCTTCAAGACATCAAGGCAGAGATGCCACCTATAAGTGGGCATGAGACTGAGGGGTGGATCTAACCATGGACAGTATTTCCCAGGTTATCCATGACTGTGAGACATGTGCTGCGATCAAGCAGGCCAAGCGGGTGAAGCCCCTATGGTATGGGAGACAGTGGTCTAAATATAAGTATGGGGAAGCCTGGCAGATTGACTACATCAGCCTTCCCCAGACCCACCAAGGCAAGTGCTATGTGCTGACCATGGTAGAAGCCACCACTGGATGGCTGGAGACCTACCCTGTGCCCCATGCTACTGCCCAGAATACCATCCTAGGCCTTGAAAAACAAGTCCTTTGGAGACATGGCACCCCTGAGAGAATTGAGTCGGACAATGGGACCCATTTCAAGAACAGCCTTGTGAACACCTGGGCTAGAGAACATGGCATCGAATGGATATATCACATCTCTTATCATGCACCAGCTGCCGGGAAAGTTGAACGATGCAATGGCCTGCTTAAAACCACCTTGAAGGCACTGGGTGGGGGGTCTTTCAAGAACTGGGAGATTAATTTAGCAAAGGCCACATGGTTAGTGAACACCAGAGGTTCCACCAACTGAGCAGGCCCTGCCCAGTCTGAGCCCCTGAGAACAATGGATGGGGATAAGGTTCCAGTGGTACACATGAGAGGTATGCTGGGAAAAACTGTTTGGGTTAATCCTGCCTCCAGCAAAGACAATCCCATCCGTGGGGTTGTCTTCGCTCAGGGATCAGGTTGCACTTGGTGGGTAATGCAAAAAGATGGACAGACCCGATGCATACCTCAAAGAGACCTTGTTTTAGGGTGAACTACCCATGCCACTGTATCCGTACCCATATCTGCATGTATATATGTATATAATTAAGGTAGTGCATGTATGTATATAGTTTAGAAGTTTAAATTCAAATGTAATATGTTAGTATGGGAAAAAATTCGGGGTGGATTGATGTTGGGGGTTAGACTTGTTTGGTTTGTTGTTTTCTGTTTTGTTTTGTTTTGGTTTTTTTTTCACCTATAGAATTTTTTCCCAGGAGTTGCGGGGCAACTGATTGCTGGGTGTTTGTCGGTGCTTGGTGGAACAAAGCATGGAGGCTGGGTGGAGACTGGCACTTGGCTACACCCTTTGTCTCCAGGAGTTTCCCCCCCTGCCCCGAGGGGGGCGGGGTGGGGGGGAAGAGGAGGGCTGGGGGGCAGCTGCACTTTTGTTGTGGTCTTCGTCGGGAGCGGACTGGGCTGCCATTGCTGTGTGAGCTTCTCACCGGCACCACCGGGATCTGATCCTGGGGAGAGCTGCTATCATCTGCTTGTGTGCCCAAGAAGATCCTGATTTCTCCTTTTGCTGCCCTGCTGGAGCTGTCTCAGCCCTGTCCCACTGCCTCGGCGCTGTTTTAGAGCTGCTCTGCACCGCGGGCCCGCACTGCCCTCCCTGCCAAACATCCCTGCCCTCCAGTGACCACCAACGGAGCTCCGAACTTCATCCGATCCACCAGCCCGGGATACCCCACCGTTCCAGCTTGGTACCTTTTTTCTTGGGGTCCCCAGAGACCAGACTGCCCCGAGTTTTGTGGGACCAAGCTCCGTCAAGGTCCCTGGTTCTGTTTTCGCTATTAATTGCTGTAGTTGTCGTTGTTTGTTTGCCTTGTTATACCTATTAATAAAGAACTGTTATTCCTATCCCCATATCTCTGCCTGAGAGCTGTTTTAATTTTCTAAATTATAATAATTTGAGAGAAGGAGATTTGAATTATCCATCCCAAGAGAGGCCCTGCCTCTCTTTAGCAGATACCTGTCTTCTTTCAAAACCAAGACAGTTGTCCAGTCAAATTTTACCTTTGCTATTTTGATTTAGTCTTGTAGTTTAGATTCACCAGTGCAGCATTTCAGTAATTTGCTTGAAGATTACTGAAGAGAAATTGAGTTTTATGTGCTTTAATTTGCAGCAATAATTTTCCTTTTTGTCGCAATAGGACACAAAATGAACACACACTCACACACTGAGACATCTAAGGCAAAAGAGAGAGAGTTTATTTTTCAGACCTCGAATTTATAGAGTTCTAACAGTGACTATGGATTGGAGGGTGAAATCATCTCTCAACCACACTGGTCAAACAAACAGTCTATCAGTTCTCTCCTCCTCTGGAAAGGAATGTAAAAAATGATTATTTACATGAAAATGAGTGAGAAACTCCATTACAAAAATGTAAACGTCAGAAGGCTTAGCAGAACTTCAGAAAAACAGGGTGACACCTTTCCAGGTGTGCACATCAAATCTGATTTGTTTGACCAATGCCAACTTCATGTGACAATGACTAAACTCATTCTTGGTGTGCTTGTTACTGGAAAAGAAATGGAGCTGTTCAGTCCTCGCAGAGTATAGTTTATATATAACACATCACATACCCGTGTAAAAGTAGTTAGTGTGGGGGATTATCACTGATTTTAATTAACTCACAATATTCCCATGTGTTTGTCTCATTCTGGACTAGAGTGCAAGTCTTGGAGCTTGATGAAAAACTCCTTCCCTACCCCAAATTCAAGTTCAGAGGGAAATCTTTATGTAAATATTATAGAAACCCATGGAGTCTTTAC
Organism: Acrocephalus scirpaceus scirpaceus; assembly: GCA_910950805.1. NCBI lineage: Eukaryota > Metazoa > Chordata > Aves > Passeriformes > Sylviidae > Acrocephalus > Acrocephalus scirpaceus. The sequence continues at coordinate 70,840,921 of OU383776.1, forward strand.
TTTGCTCCTGCTGAGAGAAATAGACTGATATGGGAACAGGAAGGGTTTATCTTCCCATGTGAAGGACAATGCAGCAAGAATACTTTTAGCCACTTTTGACTGAAAGGTAAAAGGGAGAGGAATAGACCTACATTTGGAGGCATTTTGCTTTTTAAAGTGTTTTCCTCTTTTTCAAACAAGATATTTGGAAGACTAATTCCCCCATTGTTAAACATCAAACACACAGATGCTGCCAGCTGAAACACAACAGCATAAAATAATGCAAAGTAAATTCTCTTCAGGGAAGGAAAGTGGCTTGTTAGATGGCACCTCCAGAAACACCTGGGGTGATCCCACAGTCTTAGAGGAAGTGATAGCACATATTCCACATGTAAATATATTAGTTTGTGACATGCTTTCAAAACATCATACACAAGCCAATTTTCATGTATTTGTAGACTGTCATCCAGGTGATTCATTGCTGCATAAAACATGAGAATTGGATCTGCCCCATGGGGTTTTCAGTCTTTTTGTAGAAGTGACAAACACAGTACCTAGGGAAGAAGAAAAAGATGTTCTGATTGTACTTAGTGCACATAGGCTTCAACACAGAGCACCAGACAACGTTTTTAGTAATGCAGGTACCTTGCAGACAGTGAGATGTTTGGAATGCATCACAAAGAAGAGAAGTCCTCTGTGCAGGAACTAAATGTTAATATTGAATTTTTATGCAGATGAAGACTAAGGAAGAAAAAATAATAATATTAAGGTACCTGAACAATTTCAGGTTAAATTACAATGCATCAAAACAGAGGTATGCACGGTATAATAATAATCTTGGTTTCAACACTGGAGTCTTAAAGACAAGTTGTGCTCATTGAACTTCTAATGAAGCTTTTCTCAAATGCAAGACTGATGCAGCCAATATTGCTAAACTGTGGAATTAAAATATAAAGCTATTAAAAAGAGAAATGTTTTCAATTTTCTACTTACTTTAATTTGAAATTGGGTTTAGTATCTTTTCTAAGTTTCATACATTGGACTGTTTTCCTATCAGTTGTGAGAAGTATAAATGCAATAATTGTAATAGGATCATATTTGTGTGCAGTATTGACTGCAGGAGCTGGAAGAATCTAAGGTACTATAAATGGGCAAATAATTAACTTACCAACAATGAACAGAAGAATTAGCATTTTTGTTAAGCTGTCTCTAGAAATACCACTACTACATTGCTCCAAGTATCCCCCGCTAGTAGTTAAAAGCATTTTGCTTTTTGCTGGCTCTTTTTGCCCCACAGCTTTCAGGCTCTTGCCTCCATCACCTGCCAGCACTCTCTGTGCTCTCTGTTGCTCAAACTCTTGTGCGGACCTTGCTTGGTCACAGCCTCAAAATCTGTGTGGATTTGGCCACTGTGAGCCAGGTAAAACCACAAGTTAAGAACTGATCCCATTTGTCAAAGCGTTAATTTATACAAGATTTACATGAACAAGAGTTCATTACCAAACCCCAGACATGAAGTTAAGCCTCAGGTATTGTCCTAGGTTACAATGTAAAATTGTGCCCAAGGTTTGTATTCTATCCCCATGAGCCATTGGAGCCAGGGTGGGGCAGTGTTTTTCCTTATCTTCTGTTAACGAGCCTAACAATGCCTTGCCCATGAGTCATAGATAACTTCCTCCGGGAGTTATCTCTGTTTAATGGGCCATCAAGGACCCACTGCATGACTCATAGAATGAGATCAGCCCATTGGGAGATGCTCTGCCCAGGGGGAGGAGCCAAGCATTCCCACCTGGATAAATCCAGGGTTTGGGACAGCACAAGCAGCTTTTTATCCACTGGACTCCCAGAGGAGACAAGAGCTACCAGACCTTTCTACAGGATCACTGCTTCGACAAGATCATCTCATCTGGACTGCCACTACCACCCTAACAGGGTGTCAGGTTGTATTCTGACTCTGTCAGTGGTTTTTTATACTATTACTTTTATTTTACTTTCTTTTATTTCTTTTCTTTTCCTCTTATTAAATTGTGTTTCTGAGTTGGAGTCTTTCACTGGTTTTGCTTCCAAACCAGCACAGGTATTAGCTATTTACACCATTTGCAGTTTAAGTAAGTAATTTTCAGCTTAGCCTTACCTGGCCAGGAGGAATTAGTTAGATTCAGCTGATGTTTACCTGTGTGAGCAAAAAAGGAAGCTAAATTAGGGATTTACTACATGGGGCAGGGCAATGATGTGTGTGATGTTGGCATCCCTCCTTTTAGCCTTGCAGTGGAAATGGGGAGAGCTATTTTGAGAATGTGAAAACGTGGCCTTGGGAGTACGTAAATATTTATCTTTGAGCATTTTCCCCTGAACTCCATCCTACTGTGTTTCAGTAGCTCTGAGTCCAGCCTAATTATGGGGAAGGTCAATAGTAACAGTTCCATCAAAGCCAGCACATTTGGATCAGATCTGACTGAATTTGCCCTCCTAAGACCTTGTATTTAAGAAAGAGGTTGAGACTTTATATTTGACAGAAACATTGGTCTTCACACTGTCTCAATTATCCCCATCTGCTGAAAGAGTAGTTGAGAATATCAAGGTGTGGTAGGTGTAACATCTGTTCCATTCTTTTGGTGCACTCTGCTGTGTGCAGGTGTGGTGTGAGTGTCAGAGAATGAACATCCTGCACTCTCAATTTTGCTTTTTCTGACAAAACAAGCAGCAGGAATGAAGCACCTAAATGGAACAGAGGTCGGAGTCCAGAGGCACTGGCTGCTGCAGTTAAAACTGCTGCTGTTGGAAATTGCAAAAGACAGGTTTTCTGATGAAATCCGAGGTACTTGCAGAGAAGGGGACTGCTGAAAGTTTTACAGTTCCCGTGATGAAGGAAGTGCCTCATCAGTAAAACACGGTGAGCAAAAGAATACTGTCACTCTTCAGGACAAAGTACTTAATGATTTTTAGAGATGAACCCTGGCTTTAAGGGTTCTTTGTCCTTTGACAGCTGTTGAGAACAAATTAAATTGTCATCTTTCACGTTTTAGACCAAGAAATGCTCGTATAATGTGACCTAATTTAGAAGAGAAAAGAGAATCCAGAACTTTTTAGTGCAAACTCCCCAAACTTCTGGGTCTTTTAATATGCAAGCTTTGAGTATATAAGCAGATATTAACTCTTTCACTGTATTTTGTTGACTAAGTGTGAAAACAATTGTGGTTTAAGCCATATTCTGGGGAATAAGCAGGAGGTTTGTGGGCAGGAGTGGTGAAGTAGGGGAATGGGGGTCTGAAGCAGATGTGGCAATGAAAGAATGGAATTTAGGAAATTGTTAGAGTAAGTGTCTTTGTAGCTGTAAAGAAAGACTTTTCTGCTAGAAAAAGACTAATAACATGAAAGAAAATATACATATTTCCTTATACCATGGAAACAAATTTCTGTTTCCAGATCAGTTGTAAACTGAATTTGTATCTTCTGGTTTTTTTTCTTATTAACGCAAGGCTAAAATGCCACCACTGCAAGTACTTAAGATATTTATTATGATCTGAAAACTTTCATTTCAACAACCAACGAAAGGATACAAATCTAAGCAAATGACTCAAGTTAGTGGCTGTGCAGGCATATAAAGCAGTTTATTAGAGTTCACGGTGCCAAAAAAAGGGAGTCTATTGCTGTCATGGAAAGTGGTTCCAGGTTCAGTGCATAACAAAATAACAATAATTTATGAGTGGGCAAGGACATTTTAAATGCATGGTCAGACTCTTAAAGACTATTTACGCTGGACTGCTTTGTGCTGCTGCCTCGGATAAGCACTCAGTTTTTTGATGTGTTTTTTTATAAAATTGAACTTTGAATGCAGCCTACTGTGTAATAGTTTTTAAAAGACCTTGTAGCTCTCTGCAGTCAGACTGGATAAATGGGAAATGCTATTTACAGCATGAAAAATTTGTGAAATGTGGGCTGAAACAGAGTAAAATTGCCTGATGTCATCCAGGTTTGATACTGTGCTATTTTCTATATGTCGAAGCACTTTAATGTGAAATCTGTCCTCAACTGCTGAACAATTACCACATTGTAATTGTTGCACTTCCCCTTGCACTTTTCAGTGGTCTCTCATAGCTCCTTAAAAGGTCATGGTGTAATATAGCAAACTGGATGCTGTTGACCAAAAAGAATTTTCTCCTGTCACCATGTCCCAGAACTGCCGTGCTCTCTGCTGCCTCTCTCTCTCTGATGGCTTTAGAGCGCCAAAATGAACAGGTCAGGTAGCATTTTTTTCTCTCCTTGTGCTGACCCACATGTCATTATCAAATGTAGAAAGTCATCTTCTCAGTTTAGAGAAATTAATTTTTTACTCTGGGGGACTTGGGGGTCTTGTGGTGCTACAGCATCCAGGGCTTCAGCTGCAACTGCCAGTTGCTCCATCAATTTCTTTACTCAATATTTGTGAATTTGAAACCAGGAGGGTACCCGTGAAGCTCTTTGTGGTGGATTGTGGAGGGAGGAGTCAAGAAACATCTCAAGGTATTCCAGATATGAGTGTCTGAGAAAGGACTCACATAAAACTTGATGTTTGTTCACTAAAATAGGATTTTCAGGTACCCCAGGGGTTCTTATTTTTTAACAAGTGTTTTGTCTATTTCTCCTTCACAGTACCCTGCATTGTTTCTTAGTAGGTAAAAATCTAGGAGGTTTCAGAGTGCTCTGGAGTTGAGAATTTTTGTTCTTCTTCTGCATTTTTTGTTGGGAAGGGGAAACAGGGATCTCACAGCAACTGTGTGTGATCCAGTAAGTGAAATGGCTGCTTTGTCTCTGGAGCATCCTAAAGGGTAGCATAAAATTATTGTCTAAACCTCAGTGAGGGAAAGGTGAGTTCCTGTTTCCCATTTCTAGAAACAAAGGTAATGCATGATCTTGTGACACTTGAGCAGTGGAGAACACCTTTTTCACACAGCCTCTGACAACTGCATTGCTGACAGCTTTTGAAAACATTAATTTATTACTTGCAATGAAACAATTTACGTTCTGAGTAGCCTGCCAGGTTTGACAGCAGAAAAGAAGGTGGGAGATGCTCCTTCATGATTTGCACCATTCTTCCAGCTTGCAGTAAGATAGAGAATTCTATCTGTGCTCCAGATCTGCTGGCCTGTCCCAAGTGGAAAAACTGTCCACATGTCACTGGGGTCCAAAATTCTGAACTAAACTGCACAATATTATGTGAAATTCCATAAGTAGGATATAAGGACATATCTCTGAAAGCTTCTGAAAACTAGAGGGTGGGGTTTATTTTTTTTAATAGGGTTTTTGTTGGTTTTATTTCTTTCTTTGGGATTTTTTTTCTTGGTTTTCTTTATTCTTATTTTTCTGTGTGGGTATGTATTTGGGATTTTTCTGTTGCTATGTGTTTTTTTCGTTTTGGTTTGGTTTGTTGTTGTTATTATTAATACTAGTATTTTGGCTGTCTTTTTAAAATAATGCAGTGTTTCTTGGGACAATGTCTCTAGATGGGATGCTAGTGTTTTTTCATACATATTTTTAAGTCTTGAAGCTGATTGATGCAATCTTGCATCACATTTCTTGAAGCTAATAGGGTGAACTTGTGGGAACATGGAATAAGAAAGGTGAATGGGTTTCCACATTTGAAACCATGACTGAGAGGTGGAATAAATGCTATTCTTAGCAGAGATACTGAAAAAAAGGAAAGGGAGCAACTCCATGAGTATTAGTTCAACATTTGCAACCCCTTGTTTGAAATGCAAAGATCATTTACAAATCTCAGCCACTCATAGTTTCAGCAGAAAAATAGCACTACTTTAAAAAAGCTCTGCTATGATAATTTAGCTTGTCACCCTGATGAGGCTTTGTGGGTCTAAGAATTGGGGTGAACTCATGCACAGAAAGAGTGCAACAAGGATTCTGGTTGCATTCCAGGTCTGCAGATGGCTTAGTCCTTAAATTCCGTTTCAGGGCAGTAATGCTTTTTTTTACCATCTTATTTGAGTGCAACTCAGTTGGAATGGTGGCAGTACCTTGCTCATTGTCACTTTTTGAGCCTTGTGGGGTTTTTTGGTATAGAAGTTATAAATCTCTTAAATAGCAATATAGTATCCTATAAATTTCTATGGGGCAAATTCATTTGCACATGAATCTTCTGCCTAGTTTCAACATGCCCTCAGATAATTTACTTGAGTTTATTGGTTGGTTTGTCATTGTTTTTACACTTACTGCATAAATAAAAACCCTGCAACACCTTTACTTTTACACTGATACCGATAAACCCATATATACATATACATATACATACATCTATATATATAAACATATATATATATATATATAAAAAACTAGGACTAGTTACAACGGAGAAAAAAAACCCCAAAGAGCTAAATACTACCATACATTCATCATGTTGTTATAAATGACAGTTCTCCAGTATTCCATTTTAGAGGTTTATTGGAAAATGGCAAAATGAAAGTGAAATGAGACAGAGCCCACAGTCAAGAAGGTAGTTCTGAGCCCAGCATCAGACCTGGGTGAACCCAGAAACACGGTCTCGCCTGACCACTGTTTCCCCTGTGGTTCACGCCAGAGCCTTCCCAAAGCTGTATTTTATACAGTTTTTCTGCCCTGAGGCAGTCCAGTCCTTTGTCCAATTCGGTCTTGGAAATACAGATTGGATTTCCTTTATTTCTGTGGGTGCGTTGGAATGAATTCTGGGATGTGCATACAGTCTTGATTAAATCTTCTTGGCTGGAATAAAGGTGTGTTGAAATAGGTTTTGGAGTGTCCAGTTCTGATTGAATTTTCTTGGTTGAAACTTAGGCATGGGCATCCCTGATGGCTGTTCCTGATGTTATCTGGGCCTGATGGCTGAGTCGTTATCACTGATGGTTTGGTCCCTGGCCCGTTGGTCCACCCTCCATTATCACCCTTGTGCTGTCGTTAGTGCTTTGGTTCTTGAGAATGGCATTTCTCCTATTCACCCAACTGTGAATAATCTTGCTGCAAGGGCGGGGAGGGTACACTGAGGAATATATCTAACTTAGTTTTAAACTTACACTTAAGGCTGCTGAAAAACGTGAATTAACATGACTTATTTATAACAATGCCAAATTCAGCCACTTTTCTCAGAATTTTCTGGTGTCTGGAATAAATATTGATATTTTGTCTTTCCCAGTTTAATACTGCTTTTCTTCATAAATACTGTCTAAACACATCTTCCTGGTTTTGTTCCTTATTTTCTTTTTTATTGAGGCATTTTTGACAGATTTCCACTTGTTTCAGGTGGAAAACTTTTTGACATAATACACACGGGTAAATACTGACTTTGGGGGTTTGTGGCCATTAGGATTTACAATTCCTTAATGCCAGCTTTAACTAAGGATTTGCTTAGGATCTCTGTGCTTCTCAGGACAACTAATGTCCGTTATTTACCATGGGGTTCAGTATTAAAGCACATATCATTTTAATTTTATAATTGCATCACTTTTCAGGCACATGCACTAATTTTGTGTGAAAATGGTCCTTCTGAATTCATAAAAATATGTTGTAACTTTCAACTCACTTTTAAAAAAGTAGAAAGGGATTACCTGTATCTGCTCTGCCAAAGTGTGATGTCAGTGCAGTGCTGTAGGCAGAAATTTGAATTAATATTGCTGAGATATAGCCAGATTATTTTCCGTGTGCTTTAAAGCTTTGCATGAAGTTGCATCTTCTGATGCTCCAGCAAATGCTCCAAACTCATCAAGTGACTGATGGATGTGTTTGTAAAGGCCTGAATGGTCATTTTATATGAAATTATAAACCCACTGTTGTACTTAATGGGGTCAGTGAAGCGATCAGGGAAGAAATATATAATTCTGTAGTGTGGGTCTGTAAGCATGATACTTCTTAGGCTTTTTAAGTTAATGAAGCAGCTACTCAGCAGCTGAATGTTCTTGTTAAACAGTCTCAGCATGGATTTTAAAACTAAAATGTTGCTGAACACTATGGTCTCCTTGGAGAGTCTGTGGCTCTTATTCTCTTGAAATGTCTGCATCTTTTATATGTTAATGGTTTTGACAATCAGCCATTTACTTCATTTTCATTGTAAATGAGACCCAGAGTCCGATTGTCTTCCCCATTCCCTGAGCACTCTCTTCCCTGTAAGGTGTCTCATCAGCCTCCAGTTCGCTCCCTGGGGTATGCATGGTCTGAAAATAGCTGAACCAATCCTGCAAAACAAACACTTTGCAGAAGCATTTTCCTATTTTAGATGACTTTCGAAGAATATGAGTCCCTGTGTGAAAACCTGTGTGGTGCAAGTGGTCTAGCATCCACACCAGTCCTCATGTGCTACAAAATCTTACTGCCAAAATCATCCCTTCAGATGGCCTCTGAAGGTTACTGCTGCTATTGCTCAAATCCAACAAAGCCAAATCACAAGGTTTCTTCTATACCCTTGGAAAAACACCCTTGTTTAGAGGGTTTTATTCATGTTTGGTTTTTAAAGATTGTTCTCAGCTGCAATGCTGACACCATACAGCTGTGGTGAGTGATGCAGAACACTTCTTTTGTGGGGGAAACTCTTAATTTTAACACGGGAGTATCATTGCTACCTGCAAGGTTTACATGGGACTGTAGCCAAGTGTCCCAAGGCATGCTAGGGAATCTTACCCCGTTTTGCAGAGGGATTAACTCACCCTTTGTTTGTGTTTTTGGTGCCTGACCTGAAGGGGAAGGCGGCAGGGGCACAGCCTGGTGGTACCCTCCACAACAAGCACACCCAGCCAGGACCATCCATCCCACCAAGGCATCAGGAATTCACATGCCCAGACTACTTGTTCCCAGCACAACCCTTCCTTCCCAAATGCCATGGTTGAAAGCACCATGCAAAACACTCTCACCATGATGTGGGAAAGAGCAAAGCAGAGAACAGGGACACAGGCAGGCTGTGATTTCTGCCTCACCTTGTGGCATAAATTACTGCTACGCACAGGCTGTGATTAAGCAGGTTTGTGTGACTAAAGCCCTGTACAGGATTAATTGCCAGGTCTGCTCTGCTGTGGGTTGGTGATAGAAGACACTAAGCAGCAGTGAAGCGTTTTCAAAGGGGATTTGAAGCTGATCAGCCATTTTCTCCTCCAGCAGATAACTTTCTCTGTTGCTGGACAGTGGCAGCCTTTAAATTTGAAAGTGCACAGGGTGAAAACTGTATATTCCTTGAAACATTTGGAGGGGGAGTGACAAAAGGTTCAGCCTCTGTATTTATCACTCATGACTTCAGGAGTCTGCAGAGAGAAGAAAGCAGGGTTGCTGGCTTGCTGCTTGTGGGATGTGCAGACTCGGTTTTTTTGTGATGCTTAATGTTGTGAATTCTCTTTCCCTGCTGAGTGGGCTTCAGAAATCTGGGGTGGGGAGTGAGGGATGCTCCTTCTCATGCCTGGTGTTGGTCAGACAGGGAGACATGCACCCCACAGCACCTCCCTGTCCTTGTTCCTGCCTAGATGGGGACCCACTGCCCAGTGCCATGAGGATGAACCACTGCAGCCACCTGCCTGGAGTCCCTCCGGAGTGCCCGCGCCCTCCGGCCCCTGATGGCAAGAGCCTGCCCAGCAGCAGTGGGGGCCTGGCCACCAGCTGTCCCCAGTATGTCATGCAGGTGTCCTCCAAGGATGGGCAGCTGCTCTCGTCTGTCGTGCGGACCCTGGCCGTGCAGAGGTATGAGAGGGACAGAAGGAGGGACAGGCCCCTCCTCGTCTGGTGTGATTAAACTGCCATCCCAGCATCACAATGATCATGCTGCAGAATGCATCACGCTTCCTAAACACTTCCCCAGCCAGCGTGCTGAGCAGCTAGACAAGCTGTTTCTAGCACCAGTGTCACAGCTTCTATTGTTGTCAGAGTGATTGACCAGCTCTTTCTGCTGCTGGTTGAGAGAGGCAGATTAGTGGTGAAATATATTGTTAATCCATGTCTTTGAAACATGCCTCAGGCTGGCTTTGTTCTCATTAGAAGCAAGAAAGAGTATTCTGATGTGTTTGGCCTTATCCAGACTTGATGCTTGGGTCAAAATTAGATGTCTTTGCTGGTGGTAAGCTGGAAAGACTTCATGGATCTTAAAGCAGTGCAGATGACATACCCACCCGGAGCCACACAGCAGAGATGTGTTTGGCACAATTCTTTTCAGTTCTGTTTGTATCACTCCTTGACCTGCCTGTGAGGTGCCCTAAAGAGAGGGAAACCCTTTCCAGGGAGAGGAAGTTTCTGCTTTCATGTGCTTTTCTGAAGTTGTGGCCCTGCCACAACTGAGGTACTACAGGGCAAGCTGCTGCTCTTTCAGGAGTCCTTTAGTGTTGACCAGTGAAAACACTATTTAGGTCAAAGGATCACCATTACAAGAAGTGCCCAGTTGAGGCAGATTTACATCCCCGTGATGCACTTTGGGATTTCCAGAGGTGACTGCACCACTGCTTTTTGAAGAGCTGGGAAATACAAAATACAGAAGGACTTTTGCCTCTCATCTGCCACTCTGATATTTTTCACTCTACAGTTCCCCCCCCCAACAGAAGAGATATTTTAAGCAGGAATACCAAAACACCGTAAACCAGCAGCTTGGATTACTAATTATAGGGCAAAGCACTCTTAAATGCAATTATTTCTAGTTCATGACAGAGATCAAAGCTATCACTACAGCCTGGCGCACTGACCAGCAGTTTTCTTTCCCTCTCCTGCAGCAGCTCCCTCAACGACCGGCCTATTTGTAGGATCTGCCATGAGGGCAGCAGCCACGAGGAGCTGCTGTCCCCCTGCGAGTGCACGGGCACGCTGGGGACCATTCATCGCAGCTGCCTGGAGCACTGGCTGTCATCCTCCAACACCAGCTACTGTGAGCTCTGCCACTTCAGGTTTGCAGTGGAACGCAAGCCCAGGCCACTGGTGGAGGTCAGTATGTGGGGCACAGCCCCAAAATTTTAGTTTCACTGGTGCAAAATCATGCCTGCTTTTGTGCAGGCATCACAAATCCTCTGCAGCTCCACTGGGGTTTTGGGGGTTGGCAATATGAGGGTGGGAAATAACAAAACTCCTCACTCTGGAGCAAATCAAAACCAAATGATCAGTGGTTTGCTTCACTGCAACCCTGAGTGGAGGTTTGGGAAACAGTGTGCAGCAAATTCCTGGAATGCCAGCCAGCTTGGTTGAGGGTGTAAGAGAGGTAAGTAGCAGTTCCTGTGGAATGTGGGGCAAGTGTATGGACTCTGCATATTAAATATAGATTGGAATTTTTTTTTTTTTTTCTTTTGAGAGGTAACAAACTTAGAAGCCTTAGAAACCCAGTTTACATGTCAAGCTCACAAGAAGGAATTGTTCTTGTTCAATGTCTGGCATGTTTAGACATTTGTGAGTGACCTTTCGGCTTCTTCTTGCCTATCTGCTAGACTTGACAGTGAATTCGACAATTGTTTCTCCCTTATCAAGGAAAATTCAGGTTTTTGCCAATTATAGATAGCAGCTTAATGAAATTTTCTAGGTTTTAGGGTATTTTTTGTCTTCAGGAAAAGAAAATAGCCCAAAACAAATTCAATCTCTTGAGACTGTGAATGACCTTTTTCCTCCCTTATTTTGGAAAAAGATGAAGCAAAGTTAGGGTTTATTTTGGAATTAAAAGTGAAATACTAATAACACTTGACCAAATGAATGAGAAGAAGCATTTTGTACCTGTTGGTTAACTAGGCACCTACATGCAGAGCTTGAGTTCAGGACAAAGTGTCTTTCCTGTGCATATCAATTGTTCCTTTAAACTGTGTCAAAAGCGGTGGAAGGAGGTTCAGTATTAAAAATAGGTAGGAGAGAGCAGCATTCTGTTTTTCTCCTGTTCACAGATAAGAGGACACAGCACAGAATTGACTGCTGGGAGGTGGGTCAGAAGAGCAGTTCAAAACTCCCAAAATTGCATTAAGTAAAATAGGCATGCACATTTTGTGTCTAAACCTAAAGATATCTTCATTCTTCATCAGGATTCCCCCACAAAAGGTACTCAACATGGCATTTAGCATGAATCCTGCACCCAAAGCAAGCCTTGGCCAGCTGTGCTTGGTTGCCGCTGGGTTGCTGTCTGGTTCTCCTCTCAGTCTTTGGTGCAAGAATGATGCCGCTCTGAATCTGCCCTCTGAGAAGAAAGATAAGTGATGCTGAGGCATCACAGTTTGATTTTAGAGCTCAGCTTCTCGAAATTGTTCCCTTGTGACAGCTCCTGCTGAGGCTTGTGCTGCACAAATTGGATGTGGTGCTGGCTGGAGCTGATGATGATGGAAGGAGTTGAAAGCAAGGCTGACCCTGCCCGGGCTGGGGCACTGTGGTTGCTTGATTGTTCCCTGATGAAATGAGGATTCTTTTTGGCAAAAGCAGTAATAAGTAGTAGAAACAACAACAATGGTATTTAGAGTAATAATGGTAAACCTGCCACTGTTTTCTCAGCTGAGGACAAATAATAAACCTTGAGCAAGAACATTTCTGAAACATAGCTAAGTGTTTTTATCTTTACTACTCATTATTTTCTGACTTCTCAGCTACGTACACCAACAGTATTTTAGTGCAGATATCAACAGCAGGGTGCAGTTGCAGAAAAGGTCGTAAAACCCCCCAATTCTTCATGATCTTATAAAGGGAATATGTTTTCAACTTAGAAGGAAAATGAAGGTGTACTTTCAAAGCTGAGAGCAGGAGATGCAAAGAGTAACTAAAATGAGCTGTATGCTGGGGGGAAGATTAAGCAGAAAGACAATCAAGCTTATCAGTGTAATTTAAGTTTGTCCTGCAAGTTTCTACTTAATTAATATGCAGAGATTTGAAATGCAAAGACCTCCCCACGCAAACAATTGCAACAAAAATCAGAAAGCTCCCAAAGCAGGACAAAAGCAGATGCAAGATTGCCAGATTCCCTCATCTTCTGTGTCCTAAAAGCACTTTCATGCCTGTCTCTCTGTGTTACCTAGAGTGTGAGGACATGGAAGGAGGCTGATCAGGTGTAGTAGGACCATTTCTCACAAAAATCCTGCTGTAGCATTTGGATGAGTGCAAAGCCAAAGTGGCCTCCTGTTTTAACACCACAGTATGTGTAGGTTTCGCATGGGGTGTCAAAGTTCTCTTCATTTAGTGAGGTAATTAGTTCTCCAAAGATTGCCCTCACCTAGATAATGGAAAGAGTAAATGGTCCTCCTCTCACTGGAGGTGAATGATGAGTTTTACCAATGCATTTTAGTAGGTCAAGAGAGGCTATTGTCTTCGTAAAGTGATTTATAGAGCACAGATTCTAAAAACGTATCCAGTAACTCCTCAACAGGCCCTGTCTCACAGAGTGAATGCATCCCATTCAGGGGTCAGTGACTAGTAGTGAAGAAATGCTTGAAGCAATCAGTCATCATATTGATCTGAGAGACCTTCCACAAGGGGGAAAGAAAAAAAAAAAAGGAAAAAAAAAGAAAAAGAAGTATTTTTGACTATTCCAAGACATATTATCCTCTTTTTCAAGCGGCCAAAAAACCACCACCAGAAACCCACCCCCAACAACAATAAATAACCCACAACACAACAAAAAACCCCATCCCAATGCCCCCCAAAACAAAACAAAACAAAACCCCCCAGCATGCTATGATGTTTCTTCTCATCCCTTCACTGGATTGATCACTGCTTCCTAGTGTCTTAGACACAGGTGTGGGAGAAATCTGTTTCAGCAGAAACAAATTGAGGCACTTTACTCATTTTATCTAGAAATGTCATATGTGAATTTATTCCTGCTGTTAGCAGGAAAGGCTGCAGCAACAGTGAGCTTGAAATGGAATAAATGATGTGGCTGATGGGTCAGCCATATTCCTTCCTTCCTGTGCCCATCTTTATGGAAGCAACAGAGGAGTTGACCAGAGACAACTCTCTGCTTCTCCTTTGTCTCAGAATGTATATTTTTGTCTCAGAGAGAATCTTCTCCCTGGAAATGCACAATGTGCTGACTGTTTGATGCTCAGAACCCAACCAGAGCAGCAGGCAGTGGATCTGTCAGGCAGATCCATCCTCCCAGCAATAAAATTTTGATACTTCTTTGGTTCATTTATTTTTTTTTTAATTCACATGGTTCTCCCCAAAAGAATTGTGTTTCCACAGTGAGAATATGAATCAGCACCATGGTGGTGATTAAAACTCTCCATCATTCACAATAGTGCAAAGTTCAGTGAGGAGTCTGAACCCCCCCTTCTACCCCATGACAAAGGAAAGAGAAATCTGTAATATAATGGTTGATATGCACAGAGCTGATATTCCTTGTGACAATCCAGCCAAGGACCTCAAAACCAGCACAGTGAAATCTCAAACTGCAGTAATTCCATTACTGACTTTTATGGACCTTCCAGCTTTATATAAGCTGCTTTTTAATGCAGCCAATCCACAGAAAAAAAATCTGCATTAGGAATGTGTGGTATTATTCACATAGCTGCTTTTGCTGTGTTTCAGTATAAAGATTAGTCAAGCTTTATGTAAGTACTATGTATCATCTTCATTTCAATTTCCACATTGCATCTGTGTTGCTTCCACTTGGCTCAGTACAGAAGCAGCCACGAAATGTGGCAGTAAAAATATATTTATGTGCAATAATAAAATGTTAGGGAACAACCAGCTACAAAATAAAAATGGTATAAGAGTATGATGTGACCATATAAGTCAGGCTTGTATTGCTTGTGAGTTACTTACATGTTTTAAACCAACCAGGATTTGGTATCTCTTGGTTCACTTTTTTTTTTTTTTTCAAATAAACAGAAAGCACTTAATTAACAATACAAAGCTCATAAGCAAAACAACATGACTAGGAGAAAAAAAAAATAAAGTCAGGATAATCACAGCAATATTGGGCAGAAATTAACTTCAGTTTTTCCCCCTGTGTTGCTGGCTATAAAGCTTATATCATTAAGGTAAACTAAATATAAAAACCCTCTAAAATGAACACCTATGAAGAAGTATCAAGATGAGCTTACATTATGAATTAAAACCTCCCAAAACCTTACATTGAAATATGAATTTATTTCCTGTGCAAGACTTTGAGTCATGATGTTTTTATCTGATTTTATTTGGATTATTTTTACTTATTTTTGCTCTCCACTGTTCAGTGAAGCAAGTCATTAGCATTAAATCACTGTAATGAGCAGACACCAGATTTGCTGCAGGTAGTTTATAAAAGGATCACACCTCAAGCCAGAAGGAAAATAAATGGTTCCTCAGCATAGTCACCAACCAGGAAAACTTTCATAAATCAAAGTTTGGAGGAAACTATGCAGCTGTCCATACAGCATATTAGGGCTGGGAGCAGATAATTAAGGTATGTCCATCCTCCTTTTTTTCTTGACCTAAGAAGGGCAGATTAAAAGGGCAAGGTGATAGAGATATTTTTGTACCTAGTTTTCTTCAGGTGTGAAAATAATCCCCCTAAGACAAACTCACACATGGAGAATTTGAAGCAGTCATGTAGATTTCCAGTAGAAGTATGTCTGAGTTAAAGAAAGTATTAAAAAAAAAAGTAATGAACTCCCCAGCACTAATTTAAAACCATAAACTCTCCAAGATACATTTTTTTGAATCTGTTTATGCCTAATGGAGTGAAATCCAGAGACCAAACCAGAATGTTCTTTCTCCTTTAAAGAGAATTTAAATAGCTGTTTTATGTTCCTTGCAGCAAGGATTTGCTACAATGCACAAATCTTTCTTGTGTTACTGGCAGCAAGAGTACAAACAAAAGCAACCCGCTCCCCATAAGAAAATAAAAATTTAAATTACTTGTCTGTGAACAGACTAGTTCAAACCATGACACCTGTAACTGCTCATTCCTAAATTTATCACAATCAATGGCAAAAAATCTCAAGGAAAGTTTCCCAGAGAAAGTAAGTGAACCATCAGATTTGCTTCAAGAATAAGCAAGATGGGGGAAAGATGCTGGAGTTTTCAAAAGCACAACTTCTTTTGTTTTAGATAATGGGTTTGGTGACTTTTCTTGGGACATCATGGTCCTATAAAATAATTCTAAACTGCCCAGTTGTCATCTATCTCTGTCCTTCCTGCTGGTAGCATATCTTACCACTGATAGGAGCCAGTCAAAACTTACATTTTCTAGGAAAATAGAAGTGGTAAGACTTACTGCATCTGTCTTTTTGTATACCTATCAAGCATTTATTATCTATCATGTCTTTGGTTCCCATATATTTGAGCTTGTAGATCAGGACACTTACAATGTCTTGAAACAAGTGGTACCAATAGCAAATCTGCTCTGCTTTTGTTTAAAATGTGAAATGTGGTTTTTGTTGATTTTCTTGAATGCATGTATTTGTCTGCCTAACTGGGAATACAGTTGTCCAAAACAGAATGAGAGCATTGCAAACACACACAGATAGAAAGAAACACATCTTTTCCCACAGTTCCACAAAATCTTTTTTTTTTCTTGACATATCCTGAAATCTTTTAACTGATACAAGAACTATAAATTAGAACTGGCTAGTAGGAAAACAGACCAGCAGTGAGCCAGACTAATGTTAAAAAATTATACTATTGTGTAATTGGACCTGCAAGAAATTTCATAGATTTTTATAGTGCCATTTAGCAAGCTCTGCTATTTGCTTTCACTGCCAGAGGATTACTAATACTTTCTAAGAAGCTGAGTATGTGTAATCCAGAAACTGGACATCACATCCATTACCCACTATATTATTGCTGTTATATATTTGTGGAACTTTGTGTATCAGAATCAGAGGATGGTTTGGGCTGGAAGGGACCTTAAAGCTCATCCAGTGCCACCCCTGCCATGGGCAGGGACACCTTCCACTGTCCCAGGCTGCTCCAAGCCCCATCCAACCTGGCCTGGAACACTTCCAACAGTCCATCCATGAAATCCATCTCTCCCCGGTTTAGACACAAGGCTGTTCTGGGGGACCCTGTCAAAGGCTTTGCAAAAATCCAGGTAATTGACACCTGTAGCCCTTCCCTTGTCCACTGCTGTGGTCACCCCATCAGAAAAGGCCACTGGCTTGGTCAGGCAGGATTTGCCCCTGGTGAGGCTGTGCTGGCTGCCCCAAATCCCCTTCCTGAGCTCCACGAGCCTCATCAGAGCTTCCAGAGGGTCTGTCCCATCATCTCCCCAGGCACAGAGGGGAGGCTGACATCTGGGTCAGGGTCTTCCTTTCCCCCCGTTTTGAAGACTGGTGCAACATTTTGCTTTTCTCAGTCACCTGGGGTCTCACCTGACTGCCATGACTTTTCCAGGATCATGGGCAGTGGCTTGGCAACTCCAGCAGCCAGTTCTCTCAGGACTCTGGGCTCCATCCCATCAGGTCCCACAGAGCTGAGCACATCCAGGTTCCTCAGCTGGTCCTGAGCAGGATCTTTCCTTTCAGTGGCAGAGCCTTTGCTCCCGCAGTGGCCATCCTGCTCTCCATCCACTCAGGAGGGCTGGGAGGAGAGCTAAAAAAGCTGTTGGGGTCCCTCAGGCTCATCCCCATCCCCTGTCACCAGTTTGCCAGTGTTGTTTAGAGTGGGGGAAAACACCTTCTGTGACCTTCCTTTTCTGTTCAATGAAGCTGTAGGATGTCCTGTTACTCTTTCCTCCTTTCCAGTCCCAGCTTCACCTTGACCTTCCTGACCCCAACCCTCCACAATCTCTTAGAGAATTTAATCTCTAGACTCTTCCCAGGTCATCTGTCCTTGCTTTCCCTGCCTGTGCATTTGCTTCCTTCCCTTTCCTTTGGCCAGCAAGTCCCTACTGACCTGTGCTGGTCTCTTGCCTTCCCTGCCCAATTTCTTGCTCCTGTTTTTCTGCTGGCAAATGATCCAAGGTCTAAATTGAAAACTGAGTTGTAGTGTGAAAGCAACAGCCTGTGGTGATCTCCTCACATTAAGGAACCAACCCTAGGTGGTAGCTGTCTGTGCTGTGATTTACCCTTTCTAGAAAGCAAAACAAAACTTAAAGTTTTATCTTACACCGTCCTTACAACGGAAAATATAATTTTCCCCCTTTCAGAAACATGAAGACGTAGCAAAATTTATTGGCTATTTCAAAAAGAAGCCTTGGTTCATTGAGACATCCACAATTAAAATATTCCCTGCAGTTTGAGTTAAAATAAGGGTAAAACTTAAATAAGAGCAGACTCATTTACAAAGAGGTTAATGTTACAAATAACATTACAGAGATCAAATAATTTTGATTCCAGCTCTCGAATACACAGGCATCTGTCTTTGAGACCAAAGAAACATCTCTGTGAGCTGTCACCATGGCCATTCTAAAGGCACCTACTAAGGACAGTATCACTGTGTGCCAGTAACAGAATGTTTGATATAAGGAGTAGACCCAAAACTGAAGCATGAGTATTTTTTCAGCCAAAGAGTAACTGTCAAATGTTTGTTTTCCTTGGCAAAACATTAACCTAGGAAAGTTTAAAGTCACCCAAAATCTTTCATGACTCTGAAAACAAGAAGATTTACCATTCTAGTCTGAGAGTCTTTATTCTTGAGTTACATGTAGTTAAGCCAAGTTTCAAAACCTTTCAATGAAAAATGTTAAAATTAATATTTCAAGTAAAAATAGTGTCAGAAAAAAAATCGCTCAGATGCAGTTTTTAGGGGACAGGCAATAAATGGGAGACAGAGGAGAAATAAACGGTCCTCCTAGTCTTTAAAAATGTTCTTCATTCCAGAGAAATATTCTTTAAAAAACAGAGGGAATATCAGCCTTTCTGTGTTTAAAGCCCAAGGCAAAATGCTCCCATTGGTGGCTGCTGGCACGAAACCAGAAACCACAGTAATTTTCAGCACTTCAGCTTGTATACAGCCTTCTTCCACCAGGACTCACTGCTGAGCCATCAGCGTGAAAATGACAAAATGATCTGATAAGTTTTGATGTGCAATGAGCTATTTTTTGCTCAAAGGACAATGCATTTCAGGGAGATAATTCCTTCCTGTCCTCTCCCCTCAGCTTTGTTGTGTAACTCCAGTAAGGTTTAAAATCACTTCTCCAAGGAAAATGTACTGAACCAGAAGGGACTCTCCAGCAGAAACAGATTGTAGCCTTAGGATCTGATCAGGAAAAACACTGTGCACACACTTTACTTTTATGTTTGTGAGTCATCTAATTGAAGTTAGACCTGTAGAGATGAGTACTTCCAGGATTTGGCCTTTGGCAGTGGTGAGGCAGCTCAGAATCACGGAGGTGTTTTACTGCAGTGTTCTGATGGCAGCTCATTTTGGTTAGAGTAGATCAATTCAGAGTCTGAGCCTCTCCAGGGT
Organism: Acrocephalus scirpaceus scirpaceus; assembly: GCA_910950805.1. Classification (NCBI taxonomy): domain Eukaryota; kingdom Metazoa; phylum Chordata; class Aves; order Passeriformes; family Sylviidae; genus Acrocephalus; species Acrocephalus scirpaceus. The sequence goes on from OU383776.1 coordinate 70,860,166, forward strand.
GTTCTGGTCCTTGGCTGTTGCTTGCTCCAATGAATTCCCTCTCCAGTTTCTACTCTGCCTGGTGAAGGGACTGCAGCAAATCTTTCTGAGTGTATTATGTGTGTGGGGTGGAGGAGCCCCAGGTGTGTTCACAGTGCTTTGTCAAGTGGAATGCAGTACATCAAAAATCTCTTTCAGGTTGTAAGCAAGTTCCTTCTCAAAAGTGTGTCAGTTTTTAAGGGTTTTAGCCTAAGATGCTTTTCTTGGGAGGCTGCTCCAGAGCTGGATCCTCTGAAGGACGGGGATTTTTTTTTCCCTGATTCTTATCTTAAATTTATTTGGGGACAACTATTATCCATCTGTTCTTAAGCCAAACTTGTCCTTTACCTTAACCAGCACTTTTACTTCACCGATGGCCCCCTTCAGTTCTCCCTTCTGACTTTCCTCAGGATGGTTTTAGAGAGTGACTTTGTTAAGATCAGTGTTAACCCCCATCTCTCTGAGGTGCTGGATTCCCAAAGGGTCTCTTGGCTTGTCCCAGTCATGAGCCAGAATCGGGTTTTGCATCAGGTGCTGTGCTTAAAGTTCTTGAAATAATTTTTGCTGCCATTGTTGAAGTCATTTAATGTCTTGTTACTCCAGCTCCAGTTACCTGTGGATCAGGAACATGGAACGCTGATCACTTTAAGACTGCACTTCACAAAATACCAGGCAGGCCAGCATTTTACTTCAAACATAACCCTTTTTATAACATTTTCTTCTTCTTCTTCCTTTTTTTTTTTCCCCTCCTCCTCTAAATGGAAATTATCACTCCGAGAGTCTTGATTTATGGCAGCAATAATTGGGCACATTGACACATTTTAATAGGACAGATTTCACAGTGTCACAGTGCAGATCTGACAGCTTCATCTGGCCTTACATCTTCTTCTTGGCCAGCAGGGTAGTCCATACCATACAGCCACAGTAATTAATCAGCTCAGGGCTTTGTTAGGATCCCTGTGTGGGTATGAGTTGCACAAAAGGATTTGCTGACTTACCTTTTTAGGTATAAAGTAACTTGACAGTCCCTATTCCATTCCTGAAACAAATGACTGAAACCTAGAAGCAGAAGCAGATTTAGACACAGGTGTGCATTACTTCAGGAGAAAAATAAGTGCTGTGGCTGAAATCTGTACAACCACTGAAATTGCTTAATCTTTGCTTTTGACTTATATTTCAGAGTTAACTAATTAAGTCCTTCTGGCTTTTTGAGGTTAGACTGTAGAATTGTGATGTCTTTATTTATTATTTAGTACTACTCTTGCCTGTCACAGCTTCATCTAATATTTGAATTGGTTGAATTCAACTCTGTTCGGATGTGCCAGAGGGCATAAGAAGCAGGGGGCCATCAGCCTGTGAAGCAGCTCCACACCGTTTTTATCTGCTCAGACTTTCAATCAGGTTTGATGGCACAGTGAAAAATGCTGTTTTAATTCAGGTGCACTGCACTGTGTCTAGTGACAGTCACAGGGTGGGGATGACAGCACATGCCTTGACATGTGTACACCCTCCCCTGCCTTGACATGTGTTCTTCCTCCTTGCTCAGAACTAGGAACTATTTCTTGCACTACCTGAGTTGCATGGGTGCCAAAATTTTGAAGTCTGTCATGGGAAAGTGGTGAGCAACTGCAAGTCCTGTTGAGGTCAAGGCCCAGCATTTCTCTTCCAGGTCACCTTTCAAACAAGTACTTTTCACAAAAAGTTTTTGTGCAGTCTTTAAAACCTTTCGAAGCACAATCTCAATCAGGTGCTTTCAGTTCCTCTAATTTTCTTGGTATTTTCACGTTGCAAGGAAATGGAACAAGGGGAAGGTTGCAATCAGTCCTGTTCAGATGCAACCATATACAACCTGGAGCTGTTGTGCATAAACCCTTGGGGAGGGTTGAAAGCTCCAAGGAAAGTAGTGTGAGACCTTAAATCACTTTTTAGTGTTCTCTTTAAAGCTATAGTAAATTAAAAAGATGTTTAAATGTAAATGTACGTCCCCTTATCTTGCACAAGCTCTGCTGAGGAAAACTCTGCTTGCAGCCTTTTGATATCCTCCCCCTCATAATGATGGGGTGGAGGGGTGTGGAAATGGCTGTGTGGGGGCTTAGCTGCTTGTTGGAGTAAACTGACTACAGCTGGTTGCTATCTTTCCTGGTAAAGGAGAGGAAAAAAACAGTATTGAACCTCCCTCTTTAATTGGCAGCTTCCCTTATAACTTCTTGCTCATAGTAATACATAGCTGGTTTAAAGAACTTTGCATTTCCTTAGCATTTAAGAAGTATTCAAGCAAGTTAAAAGCCTACATCCTGCAAAAAAAGGTTTATGAACATACTTTTTGTGTTCTAAATTCCTGAGTTGTACATGAGACAGGACTTCTACTACCATGTATAACACACTTGGAGAAATAAGAGGACCAAAGTGTTTAGGGATGCATGAGCCTCATCTGGTCCTGCTGGCCCCAAAAATCCATACAAGGATGCTGCAGAGCAGGTTTGACCAAACCCACAGCTCATGCTGGCAAAAATTACAGGGCTGGGTAGTTTTCCTGTTCAAATATTGATTTGTGTGACGAGGTGTGGTGTGATTTTTTTTTTTTTTTTTTTTTTTTTTAATTAAAAGGTCTCAATGTACTGTTGCAGGAACTTCTTTCACCTCTGCTATCTCAAATCCTGTTTATAGACATGTGGGTGTGTAGACTTGATAACTGTTCAATCCTAACCTTTGCTTCTGCTACTGACTTTCACACACTCTGTTTCTCAAGATTAATACCCTCTTAATAAAAATAACCTTGCGTGCGTTGAACTCTACTTAAATGTGAGCATCTGAAAATGAGTTCAAAATGCCTTTGCAAATGTTATGAGCAGTTTGCAAAAAAACAACCCTAAAATAGCACGGAAAATATTAAAACATTTTCTGCACACTCGTTTACACATTAAGAAGGGAGTTTTTCAAAGAAGCCGGTGGGCAAATGCTAGGAGCTGCACTAGATAAAACACTTCTCAATGCAGCCTTTACCACAGCTGAATAAATGATATGGTGGGTACAAATAGATATAGGTGGACACCAGCAGAAGCAAGAGCGAGAAATTCAGGTCTCTAGTGTTCCCTAAAAACAAAGAAAAACCTTGCAAACAATATTAAGAGTGGTAAGGTAAAAAGCAGTTCTTTAATGAAAGCTTTCAGGTGCACAAAGTATAGGTATGCACATGAGTGATACAGGATTTCTACAATTTTAGTAAGGTTAATGAATTAGTATATCTAGCAGGTACATCCAATAAGAGACCAGTTGCCCTGGACTCTGTCCCTTGGAGTTGGTCCATGGGGTTATTTGTGCTATATTTTGTTACGTCTCTCAAATTCTGGTGAAAAACAAGGTATCCTGGTTAGAAGTTCTCTTTATGAGAATGAAACTAAGCAGAATGTCAAGAGCATCTTAGAAAGGGTTGGCTTATTATTCTGAAATGTGAGAGAGGGCAGGAAAAGTACTAGGAACTATACAGCTATGTATTGAAAATCTACAGACACATGAGAGGCATCCCTAGGGACATTGAAAGCCACGTCCTGGGCGTGCTCCACATTCAGTCCTCAAAGGGGTGGGTTTGTGCTTTGAGTTGAGGGTAAAACATCCTCCCTGTGCTGACACTTGCCTTGTCTGTTCTGCCTGCAGTGGCTGAGGAACCCGGGCCCCCAGCACGAGAAGAGGACTCTCTTTGGGGACATGGTGTGCTTCTTGTTTATCACCCCGCTGGCGACCATCTCCGGCTGGCTGTGCCTGCGAGGAGCTGTGGACCACCTGCACTTTAGCAGTAGGCTGGAAGCTGTCGGCCTCATTGCACTCACTGTGGCACTCTTCACTATTTACCTCTTTTGGACCCTTGTAAGTAACAGGGCATTTATTTAACTCACAGGAAAAAGGGAAAGAGCAAACGGGAAAATTATTTGCACAGAGAGCACTCTAGACTATTGCATGGAGCATTGCTTCTGCTTGCCTCCTGTACTGATACATGCAAACTGCACCTGCAATAAACCTCTTGTTTCCACACCATCCAAGTTCCCTGGAACACCAGAAAGACAGTTTACTTTGGGGTAAGGATCGTCAAATCCCAAACACCTGTGGGAACAGCAGGAGGGAGACAGGGAAGTAGCACGGAGGAGTTCAAGACAGATGCTACAGGAGGGAGTTGCATGTGATGTGCAAAGGGTGAAGGCACAATACACACACACACACAAAAGATTTAGGTGAACAACTTGGCTGCCACAGAGGATTCAGATTTTATTCTAATGCAACATCTTGCCAATTTTACAATTCAAAATTATTGGACGTGGGGGAAGTCTACAGCAGGACACACACATGTCCAGGTCTGTAAAAACAGAGCTGCCTTTGCAGTGCAGGTTAAATTGCATCCTGCAACCCAGCATGAGTCACTCGCATGCCAATCCATCCTGAGAGCCATTTGTTCTGTGTCAAGTTGTTGAACTGAGTTGTTGAATTGGCAGGCAATTGGCCCAGCAGAAACGAGAGGAACATGGGGGACAGCTGCCAAAATGAATGTTAACCAACCCATGTGTAGCAGTTCACTGAAAAGCCCAGGTTAATGTGTGTTTGACATTTCACACCTCTTTTTGTGGAGTGGGAAGAGCAGGGTGGGCACAGAGGAAAAGCACTCACAGCAATGCACCCAGATAGTGCCAGGCTGTGCTGCTGGGACAGAAATAGCACAACCTGCCCGTGGTGCTGGCATGGCCACATTCCACAGGGCCAGCAGACAGCTCTGTCCCTCACTGGGTATGGCCCTGCTATAGCCCAGACCCCTTCCAGCAGATTTAGACCTGTGTAAGCTGCTGAGGGGGTGGCACTTTAAAAAAACTGCATTGGTAGAGCAAGAAACCTCCTGTGCTGAGCCCTGAAAGAAAGGGGTGTGAGGGGAACACAAAAATTCCACACTTCCTCATGAGTATCTCCAAGAAAGCTATGAAAGGGAACATCTCGTTTACACATTTGTGAACCCTGTCTCACCCACAGAGGAATGAATGCAGGCAGTGCTCGACAGAAGGGAAAGCTCAGAGTTTTGCCTCAGCCTCGTGCAATTAATCTTTTTGTTGTTTCTGCTTTTCTGTGAAGCAGCAGCACTCTCCTGAGACAGGCCATGTACTCCAGCAGTGAGGCTACACTTCTTTTTCCTGCTGTGCTGGGTGTAGATGTGCCTGGCAGGTATGCAAGCAAATATCGTTCAAATTTCCTTTGTGTCTGACTGTCTTAGAAACCAAAATACTGAACAATTTACCTAACACATTTAATTCACCATCACCAAAATTGTTGGAAGTGGTAAAAGGCATTTTCTCAGGTGAATTCAATTAGCTATGACACATTGACTTATCCAATCTTGCTTATTAAGACTACTACAGCATCTCAACTTTGGTCCCTATCCCTGGGTATTGCATTTGCAGAATATGAGGCAAAAATCCCTTCTATTCACTTTACAAATTTTACCCCTTCAAAAGCACACACAGAAATTGGCTCTTGGAGAACATCACAGTGATAGTGAGCCTGTTGTAAATGCATACCTTGGTTGATTTAATTGAAATTCAGCATCTTTGATGCTCACTCCTTTGTGGACAGCTGTAATTTCACTCTAAATTGTTATTTAGGGCAGTTGGAGACGGATGGACTAAGCAGGCACTGTGTTCACCTGAGAAGGGCAAGGCAGAAAGGTCTTTAGGGGACTGAATCACCAAATGATTGAAGCCAGGAGGCAAAATAACCCTCCCTTCAGTGATGTAGGAAAGCCCCATACTGGGTTTGCTTCTTGGGAGGCATCTATGCTGCCTCTATTGTGCAGGAAGGAGTAGTCCTACACACAGAAGTGTTAGTTTATTGAATTCTTCAGCAGCACATGCCTTGTCACTTTTGGAATTGGGAGAATCCTGTTACATAGCTCAGGCTGTGCAGGGAATAGGTTCAGTGCTGCAGGGTAAATTACACACAAGATGATACAATATTCCTTTAGGTCCTGGGGAAATTAAGAGAACTAGAACTTCATTTTACTTCCAGGAAATCAGCTTTCCTTCTCTGGAGGCAAAAGCTGGCACACAGATTATTTACACAGCACAGTTATCCCACTGAGCAGTGAACAGGAGAGCATCCCAGACACTGTTTCATCTCTCCCTCTAAAACAGACAAGTTATTCATAAGACACTTGCTTTTTACTCTGTACTTTAACACACACAAAAAAGGTCCTCCCAAGAAGAAAGATCCAGACAGAAAAAGGAGATCGGTGCTTAAAGAATTCAGGGCCACACTTTGCTTTCTCTTGTATAACATATGTATCTGGTTTAACAATGCAGCTCTTATTTGAAGAATCTCATGTTCTGCTGCTTGAAAACCCAACCTGAACTCCAGTTCTCTCCCGAAGCTATCACTGCATTTTACAGGGCACCCACCTTTGCAAATGTTGGGGTGTGTTTACCCTCCTCACTACTCCAAGTGAATTCTGCTACTCCTGTAGTGTCTTTTGAGAAGAGATTTCTCATATTCCTTCATACCCCCTGCTCCACAGAAATAGAAGATGCAGGATGCTTTCCTTCAGGGGGAGGAGAAGAGGTTGAAAGTTGGTTGAAGAGCTGTTTTTGCAAAACTGTTTAGTAAACCAGAGCTTTATAGGTTTCCCTTAGACAGCTGTAAAAATATCTTATTAAAAAAAAAAAAAACAAACATTTTAGCCCTTGTAGGACATCATTGAAAGATACATTTCTCTAGTTAAAAGCACCCTTTTTGCAGAAAGGTAAGTGCATAGGTCAACTCCTGCCCACAGCTCAAGAACAAAATAATCATCACTTGGCATATTTCTCTCAAAGTTTGCAGTTTGTTGACAGTTTTTGTTGGTTTTGTTTTTTAAACTACACACGTACATCCTCTTACACAGCTACAACTCCAACAACACTTGGCTGTCACTAGAACAAGTTGTAAACTATTTTTTAAAAACAGGGGGCCAAGCTATCTTGCATCTCCACAGCAGTCACACATTTCCACAATAAGGTTGAAATCACTTGATAACAACAAAATTTCAGAGACAATCTAAATTGAGACACATGTTGTCATTGCCTCTGTGCAAGCCCAGCTTGATGCATTCAGCAGTAAAGTTGTTCATCTGCCTGCAAACAATTACACTGTCAGTTTAGCAACCTGAAGTAAGACAGGATATCCCAAATTCTCATTCCATGTGTGCCACCAGCTCTTGTGAAAGGCAGAGGCAGGATGTCTGCTTTTTCAGGCTGTGAAAAAGGGGAATGAGAGGTAAAATAGGCACAGGCTGCTTTTCTCCTCTGCTGTGGCACTTTGGGGCATGGCGGGTCTCTCTTTTCAGCAGTTTTCCCCCATTTTGTCCCACTGGAAGGTATTTGGAGCTCCAGCTGACTCCTCGCAGGGTGGCAGTGACTGAAGGCAGTTCGTGTCCCTTCTGTCCCCAGGTGTCCTTCAGGTACCACTGCCGGCTGTACCAGGAGTGGCGTCGGAACAATCAGCGCGTGATGCTCCTCATCCCAAAATCTGCCAATGTCCCTTCCACCCAGCAGTCCCTGCTGGGCCTACAGCCCCTCAAAAGGAGCTCCAAGGAGACAATCGTGTGACTTGGGGTGGAGCTGCACACTAAAAATGTTTTTTTTTCTCAGACTCATCGGGGTCAGGCAGCGTCCAGCACCCAGAAATGTGTAATTTGAATTTACAGACTGACTGCAGAGGGATAAATCACAGTCAGAATTCAAGTCATGGATGCTGCAGTCGTTTGTGGCATTTGCAAAGCTGCCAAACGTGTTTAGTTAGCAGGGACCCTATGGATTCTGCATATATATTAATTGTTGCATCATCGAGTGATGCAAACTTTTTTTGTTTAAAGTATTAAACTATGGTAATTAACAATGCAAAACAGGTCTAAAAAGTGGTTTGCTTTTATGATTTCTTGTTCCTACAGTACTGTTTCTTTAGGCAGCTGGACAGTAAACAGTATTTCTTTCTGCTTCCTGAAGCACAGCAATGGCATTTCTTCATTTGATTTTATCTGCAGATCCATTATACCAATGTTTTGATTATTAAAATTTGTGTGTAATGAGCTTTACAATTGGCACATTTTTTAAATGCTACAAAGTGATTAGAAAATTGTATTACTCATTTCATATTTGGCAGTCAAGGTCTGACAGGAAGATTTTTGTTAAGAATCTAGCATGCACAAGAGAAAAATTAGACAAATTGCAATAATCTTCCTATCAAAAATATTATACTACATAGCACTCAGGAAAAAAAAAATATTGTACTTTTCCATGAAGAAGCATCACGTTCTTCAGTGAAGTGCACATTATGCTGGTGTCAATTCAAACTTAGCCAATTTATCCTGCATTTACACCAGGCTGAATTTAACTCTACAGCTTACTTTTGGATAGGGAAAGCTCAGCATACATATGAATGAGATCATCAGATAAGTTTTAGGAAGCAGGGACTCATCTTGCATGCAGAACAGCATTATTTTAAAGCAGCAGAAATTCCAGCTTGACAGGTAGGATTTGGCAGAGTGTGCAAACCCTGACCTCTCATGGTAGCACTGAGACAAAAAAAAAATTGAAAAATATTTAATACACAGTCTTCTATGGTGACCAAATTGAATTTGGAATGCAAAGATCAGACCTTATTCTGGGCGACTTTACCTGCTTCCTCTTGGTTTTACGCCCAATTCATTCAGGCATTCTTCATTCCCAGAAGAATGGAACAATTCCACACTTATGTAGACAGACTTATTTTAAATAACTACAAAATCTCATTACCAAATGCTGCTAGAATTAAAAATTGATAGAGAGCCTGAACAGATAAATTTCTTAGAATTGTGCATAGATGGCAATACCGTCATGTGCTTTGTTTTCTGAACACTGGAGGAACTAAAAATCAAAAGGAAGACATAGCAGGAAGGCTAATAATTTGTTATTCATAAAGTTCAAGGTATTATGGGTATTTACCATCAGACAAGAAGTTATCTGATGTTATGTGTGTGCTCTGTGGGGGAAAAAAGCTTAGTACACAAAGCTAAATCTGTTAAATTCTTTATTCTCTCTGTAGACCAGTCTAGCTGTGAGCATGCTATTTAACAATGTTCTTTGTAACTGTCAGTCATGGGGATAGGAGAATCATGGGGATATACAGCAATAACAGCCTCATTCCAACAGAAAGGTACTTACACAATAAGCCAAGGTGTGTAGGAAAATCATGAACCTGCACATATGTACTCATCAGTCGGACAAGGCTGGGGGTGCTCATGTTTGGCTGTGAATAACTGCTTCTCTTCCACAGAAAACTATACAAGGCTCTGAAGATAAGGATACCACAATCTCTGTGATAGCCTAAAACCTGTAGTGTTTATCTCTTTTTTATATATATCCACCTCCCAAAGGTAAACAACTATTTGGAATGAAGACTGGACATGAACTTAAGCAGAATTCCAGATTTAAAAAAAAAAAAAAGGAAATCTGCTGGCCAGGGGCAAAGAAATAAAGCAAATATAGCTGGGTCAGGATGCTGTCGGTGTTTTAATGTCTAAACACATACTTTAGGTAAGATTTCTTCAGAACTTTATTACTGCTCTCGAATCCTTTGAAAGAATTGTTATTCTTAGTAAGTTCTATTGTTTGCTTTGCCTCATGAAACCAAAAATTAGGGTGATACAGAATTAGGTGGCAAAACATTCAGGGAAATAATTACTCAAGTGAAACTGCAAGCTCTATCCATAGAGATCAGCACAGTGGCTTGGCCCAGCTCACCTGTGTTATTTCAATTTTTTTTTTCTGTGTAAATACATCTTTGTTTACCTGAAGAAGGCATACTGAAGCAGACAGAGAGAAAAAGTATGGTGCAGTTTAGCACATACATGACTAACCCAGTTTATGTGCTTGATGCAGCAGCACAGCAGAACTGTCTGGTGAGGTCACTAGTATTGTCCCACGGATTTTCCTGAGGAAGAAAAAAGTGTAAGGAAAGATCATGTCAGACACTTACCATTGCATTAAACCTGTAAGAAAGAAGGATACTTGTATTCTTCCTTGTTCTTCCTAAAACACAAGAACTGGGAGGTGAGAGATATTACTTCTTAATCCCACTTCTGCTCTAAAGATTTACAGACAGGAGGATATGCCAGATGGGAGTTGATTTTTCTTCCATGAGCTGATGCTGTAGATGCCACATCAAGCTCAAATTTCCATTAAAAATTGGATCATTATAGCAAATATTCTACAAGAGCAGCAACACCCATTTCTGTCTGAATAGAAGTGAAAGACAAGATTAACCACAGCCAGCAAATCTCCTGGCAGTACAGTGACACCTTTGCTATGCTCTCCTTAAAAGCAAAATTAAAGAACATAATTAATGACAGGATGAGTGACCACCTTATTTTTTTAAATGTCACTCAACTTCCCTCTCAGCAACTTTATGCTTTCTTCTCATGCAGCTGACCTTGTCATTTACATTCCTTTTACAGATACGAAATTACATAGAAGGAACAGTATTCAATAGTATTTGAGCCAGTGTTTTAAGTTGCAAATGATAAAAGCAGCCTGTTTGGATGCAGTGTGATGAGTGTAATGCAAAATGAGGAAGTTTTACTTTTTTTACATAGTCTTTTCCCTGAAGGACTTGCCTTACATTAAGATTTAGAAATACCCCAGCTTTCTGCTCAGCTGGAAGGAAGTTGCAACAGAAGCAGTTATTAAAGATACTTCAGGTTTTGTTGTTGTTAAGGGGTTCTGTTACTCAACTGAACAGTTCTGCCAGACTGAGACCTCAAAATGTCATTTACATTTCATTTATTTGAACTAGCTTTGCATCAATACAAAGTCACACAGGGCAAAGTGACAACTCTGCATAAAGGGACAGAGAGCCAATATATGCAACTGGCCTTTGATGCAATGGGTACCATCAGAATGAGGTATGAGAACAGATACTGGGACAGACTCATGCACCAAGAGAGCTAGAGAAACTCTCCCTTTGAAAAAAAAAAGCCAAACCTGTTAATAATTAAATATCTTTACTTGTTACTTTCTGTGAGACGGCACTTCATTTAACACGGAACTGGTTAATTAAAGAAGAATTTTCCTTCCAAGCAGAACTGAGCCCTGCCTCTTTACTGCCAATTCTTGGGTATTCAAAAGTATCTTTAAAACCTACAATGGACACTCATAGAATCACACAGTTTTTAAGGTTGGAAAAGATGCATTGAGTCCCACCACTGACCCAGCACCACCATGTTGACCAGAAAGCATGCCCCCAAGTGCTACATCCACAGATTTCTTGAACCTCCCAGGGATGATAATTCTACTCCTTCAGTGAAGAAACTTTTCCTAATATCCAGTTTAAACCTTGCCTGAAACTGCAGGGGGTCGTTGTCCCAAGAGCAGGACCCAGCACTTCCCCTGGTTGTACCTCACCCCACTGGCCTCATCCCATGGATCCAGCCTGTCCAGATCCCTCTGCAGGGCCCTCCTGCCCTCCAGCAGTGGATAACAATTTAGTGTTACCTGCAAATCTACTGAGGGAACATTCCAGATCAATAAATAATAACCAGAGCTTGTCCCAACACAATATGCCCTGATGATGATGACACCTCACTAATCCACTGTGTAATTCCACATTTCAAACTTAGTTTCACACGCATTTCCACATGAGACAGCTTTTTCAAAAACCAAGGGCTATACCTTTCAGCCCTCAACTTGCTTTCAGGTCTTAAACCTTTTGCTGACAGCCACTCCACACCTGCTTGTGGCAAGGCAACAAAACACTTGTCCTCCCTTTGGAGTTGAAAAGCTACAGAACCGATGGGCATTTTCTTTATTCTAAGTGTACCAAATTCCCCAAAAAACTTGTCAAAATAGAGAATAAATGTTGATATTCTATGTACAACATGCCCTTAGATGCCACAACAAAACACACCACGCTCAAAAACAAGATGCTGCAGTTGCAGGGGAAACCAATGTCACAGCTTCATTCCACGGCTTCTATTATTAGGCAGAAAGTAAGGCTTGCTTGGCAGTAATACTTTTTGTTCTGAAAGTGTTAGGAAAACTCACATCCAAGAGTTAATTTTTAATTGCAGGAAAATTCTATCAATCAATCAATCAGCTTAAGCTGAAATGTGCCTTCCTTTACTGATGCCCCAAATACAGCTTTTCTTGGGGGTTAATCACACTGTGTTTTTATCACACAGAAATCCTGTATTTATGCAAACCCACTAAAAAGAAACCAGGAGATCAGCAAAAGGCTCTGAGCAATATATGCACACCAAGCAAAACCTGAAATAAAATAGCTAGTTTCTGCCATAATCTTGTGATGGAGCTAGTTGAGTATTATAAATAATAAATTGTCCCAGCATTTCATTGATGTCAACCATCATATACCAGGAAAGGCTAAATAAGCATTCACACCTCTCACACACAGCCTCCACTTTCTTTCTAAAAATCACCAATTATTACCAGTTGTCCTCTTTGGGACAGGGGCCTTAAGATCTTTTATTCTCCATCAACTATTTTATTTCTTTGCCTGGAGGAAAATCCTTCATAGTTATCACATGGCCATTTCTGTAAAAGCAGTAGCATTTTTTTAACTTGAAGTACAGATACTGCTTACAATGCAGTGTGAATATAAAACACAGTGTTTCACAGATAAAAGCCATCCTTTTCAATCCAGAAACTCCCAAATTAGTATCAAAATGATACACTGATAAGACAAATTTTCATGGGAAAAAATTAAAGACCAGCATTTAAAATTGCATAATTTATAGAATAAAATTAATAATTAGCCTCTGTTGAACAGAATTTACATATTAATTTCTCTGTCCATATTTTGCTGTCTGCTTGGACAAATATGATGTACATACATAAATCACGGACAAGGAAATCAAAAGCAAAAACCAATTTTTAACACAAAACTGTGGTCACCAACACCATAAACTAATTTGCACCAGTTTTGATTAAAGTTGGGTTTTTATAATGAACACTGTAAACAAAGAATGTAGTTCACAGGCTTGCTGCACAGGTCAAACCACTTGTTTCCTAAATTCCTAATCTATTTTTCACAGGAATGAATGTATTTGGGCAGAAACATTTCTGGTAAAATGTTTATCCAGCTACAAGCACTAAATTGTTAAGGAGTTTTCACCTGGAGGAGGAAGCAATTTGTATTTACTGCCAGTACCAATGATAATCAAGTTACGGAAGTTGCAGGCAAGTGCAGGAAGTGCTGGGTTGTTGCTGAACAAGAATTAAAAAAGACATGCAAAACAAGACCTCCACCTTGTGGCAGGATGTTTCACAGTTGTGTTTCCCAACACTCCCTTCTGCTAATTTACAGGAATTCCTGCCACAGCAAAGAAAAAAAGAAACATTATTCTAAAATTCATATTTCTCCCACTGCCATTGAAGAACTCTACAAAAGCTCTACAAAAGCTATAACCAAGAATTTGATCATGCCTGAAGGTTCCTACCATAACTTAAGAATTGTCCATCAACCCTCCCTTTCTACCTTCTGCTGGCACATGGTTGAAATGCCACTACATTGGTCACAGAAAAAGGCTCATCCAAGATGAAAGACACGTAAAAAAAGTCTTAATTTTGCCATTAAAAAGTCCAGTCAATTGAAAAAAGAATTCTAATCAACTTCCAAAATTCTGGCGAGGCATTTAAAACAATACATTTAGGCTATGTCAAAGACAACTATTTTATAGCACTTCAAATTTTATCTTTATGTTACTGTGCTTGCTCTAACTGCTTAGCCTGATACTTGCATGATGCAGTAAAAGCCAGTCCAGCAAGAACAGGACCATGAGCAAAGATAAGCACAAATGCAACACAGTGTGAGTAAAGCTCAAAAGAAATAATTTTCCAAATGTGACACAGTATCAATCATTATTCAGAATAAATCTGCATCTCAAATGCCAGTGTTCCACTTAAAGGATATTTCTTCAGCTTCAAAGCCCATCAGTTTCAAGGATTCAGTGCTCATTCAACTTCTAGCTCAGTTCTAAGAAGAAACAAATTCCAAAAACTTTACTCTGTCGCGCAGAGATACTTTATTAAAATGTTTCCAGACATCAGAATAATGTGAAAAGGACAGAAAAAGTTTCAACATTGGCAAAATTACAACTGTTTCCCATACAAATGTAGACTAGACCTCTAGAGACTTTGTTACTAGAAATTGTAAACAAGTAAGGCAATCCATATTAAAACATGTTTCTAATTTGTTAGGAAAAAACCACATAAGAAAGTTTAAGCTGGTAACACTATCTTAACACAACTACAAGGTGTAACATGAATCCTCTTCCAGAATTAAAACTCTAAACCAATCCCCAACAGCACCTAAAATACAAAGAGGTCGTAGCAACTAGAGTGGTATAATCTAAAGAAAATCGATCCCCAAAACACACTGGAATATTCCTACTCCAGCAAGGTTTCAATGAAGAGAGACTGGTGTATAAATCTGAGAAAGACAGGAGCATCAATTCTCAATTCTCCTTGTCAGGAGTCACCAGCTCACGTCCTGCGAGGAAGTCGAGATGCTTGTGACAAACCTTCCTTTTTTTTCAGTGGCAAAGGAAATTTAAGGCCATCATACTCGCAGCTTTAAAAATTCACAGACAGGAAAACAACGTTGTGCTTCTCAGAAGGCTCTTCTGCAGTCAGGGATTACCACAGCTGGAGGAGCTGGAGTGGCTGGAATTTCACATGACCACACAGCTTCTGTTGGATGCTCTTTGCTCTGCCTGTTGTGAACAGGGAGAACCATTTAAAACAAACAAAAAAACCTCAATGAGAAACATCAAAAAACACCCCAAAAACCAGAACAACAACAACAAAACTTAACCACCCCAGCAGCAAAATGTTTTCCTACTCAAAATAATCTATGGTTTTTAATATAATGCTTTAAAATAAGTATTATTTTTATATTAATTATTAAATATATATCAATTAAATTATATATTATATATATCTATATCTCTCTCTATATATATATGTATCTATCTACACTTTTTAATATATTAAATTATTGGCCTGGCATGGTACAAATAACAGTCACCAAAGCTGTGCAACTTTTTATACCCTGCAATTAAAAGAATGTTACATATCGTTTTCTACTGAGGAATAATAGAGGACAGGTACCAGAAAAATACAATAATTGCCATATTTGAACCAGGGAGCATATACAAGCACCATGAGAGGTTTCATGTAAGAAATCTAACATCCCTGATTTCCAACACAGACTTTTTTCCTTGGGTCTTCAGAACTGCATTTTTTCCACATGCCAGGGACATCTTTTCTCAAAGAGTTTTCAAATCTCAGATTTTCTCTATCAGAGAAAACAAGTGAACAGAAGACACTAATGTCATTTTCTATATCAGAGACAAAGATACTTAAATTCTCAAAACTTTCAGTAAATTTACCTGCTTAAGCAAAACTTCACCATAAACAACTGGCATGGCAGAGGGAAATCTTTTTAGGAGAAGAGTTTAAGAAAAAAAAAATCACCT
The DNA here is from genome assembly GCA_910950805.1 of Acrocephalus scirpaceus scirpaceus. NCBI lineage: Eukaryota > Metazoa > Chordata > Aves > Passeriformes > Sylviidae > Acrocephalus > Acrocephalus scirpaceus. The sequence goes on from OU383776.1 coordinate 70,875,719, forward strand.
TATCTTTAAACTTTGAAAAGAATGTATTTCTCTGCAAGAGGATATATATTAGGCAACATTTTTACACTGGTTTCTGTAAGACAGTTCCATGCTTTCATTAATTACTGATTAAAAAAAAAGGAAAAGATCATCCATTTCATTTTTAGAATTTTTTTTAAGAATTCATGACTTAATATCTTCTTTTTTTCAACATAAATAACCTTGTTAACCCTAAAAGAAAATACCTGCTGACGGTAAATGTCCTCCTCATCCAGAGCTTCAGCTGCTTCTTCCTCAACTTCCTCATCTTCTCCTTTACGTGCTGTGGTTTTGAACACAGTGCTTCTCTGAGCAACCTCCTGAAAGACATTTTTAAGACTTGAACTCTTAAAAAAAACCTCCTGTTGTTCACCTGCTTAAGATCTTGAGAAATGAAAGCTCTAGCTCCTGGGGAAACTACCTTTATTCATTTTGTTTGTATACTTTTCAGGTATTGCTGAGAATAAACAGCTCAGTTTAAAGTATCTTAATGATTAAAAGGACTGTTTCTCACAAAACACTCATCAGATTCTTCCAAAATGCTTTTTTTCAAATACATTTAAATATTTTCTTTCAGTTGCAGCCTATCCCAGTAACTGTCCCACCCCAAGTTTTAAATCACACCTCACCTGAAGTAACCCCTCACTGCTTCATGTGGATTTCACTGTGGGATTCCCCACTCCTCATAAGCACACAGGTTAAGGAAATTTAAAAGACAAATCACTGAAGAGTTTACCAAAACTTTCTTTTCAAAATGTGTTCTAAGGCACTGCCCAGCTCCTGGCATGAGGGAGGTGCCTGAACAAGTTATTTTTTATTATTTAGACTCAATACAGTGAAAAAGAATCACAGGTTTCAGCAGAGGCATTTCTAAACTGCAGCTAATTCTCCAAAAGGAGAAAACTTTACCAAACACTGCAGAGCATTCCTGTTTGGGACCCTAACCTGCATCTTTGTAGGCGATGCCACCACAGAAAAAGCTCACACAGATCTGAGGTGCTTTACCTCTCCCTGAGAATTTTTCAGCACAACTTTCACATCTTCACCAGTGCCCCAGGAATTCTGGTTCTTCCAGATGAGGTCAGTGGGAGGGCTCGCAGTTACTCCAGCATTTGCAGCCCAGATCTGACAACAGAAGTAACACAGGAACATTTTTTGCCAGTCTTAGCACATTTTCAAATTACTGATTCAGTTAATGTATTTTATTTAAGTGACCGTGAATCTCTTCCAGTGAATAAAACCAAGTATCTTCCAAAGTTTTGTACAATAAAACACATGTGTTTCTAATGCAGGGACTTTAGAATATGTAATATGATGACGTAAAATTTTCACCTGTACATGGTGAAAATTACTGCTTCATAGAGAAAGTAAAGTTCTGAAAAACATTTCTTTGTATTAATTGTCCCAGCAGTTGACACAATGAACACCCAACACAAACACAGGTGATTATTTCCTGAACATGTATAGAGGAAGGACAAAATTAAAAAACCTTATGTTTTTCTGACCCACAGTAGTTGGCTTGAAGTCCATTTCAAGTGAGCAGCTGAAACTTGACAACTTACTGTAACAGTCTGGCCTGCCTTTAGAATATATCTTGAGGTATATCTGTAACTTGCAGAAGTGTCTCCTATTTTTCGGATCATTTCCCAACCTCCCATAGGTTGATCCTAAGAAAAGGGAGAGGAAAAATAAAATTCCACCAGCATTCATTTTCTGCTATACATGCAGTGTGTTTTATCTTTAAGGTTGTGATACACATAAAACATTCAGTAAAAGGGTTTATTATCACTTGATCTTCAGCATGGAATTAGAATAATTTTAGGTAAATTTATCTTACCTCTTATTTGAAGTTAAAGCTTAATATATCCTGCTTTAGAGTTCTGATGTTAACTAATGTTTATGATTTGCATCAGTTTTGGTTGGTTTGGTTCAGAGAAATACATATTAATAATATGTATTAAATATTAAAATCCCCTTAAAAATATTTGTTTTTTGAAGCACAGAATGGCACACAGGCTTCCTAGAAAAAAAATATTGCTGTTAGTATTTTTGAAATATTTTTACATATGCACACCTGCCACCACATATTCCCTATATTTTTTTCCTATTAACTACTTAAAAGCATATACAAGTCATCTTTACAGAATTACTGCTTCAAAACAATAGTATGTATTTTTTTAATTCAAAACAAGAGTAAGCATTTTTTAAACTCTCCCACCAACACAGTTTCTGATCATTTAACAGTTGCCACTGTTAGTCAAAATTATCTAAAATAAACAATCTTATATATTTCAATGGATTCTGACATTCAGTTTGTCATTGCACCAAAAACATACCATACTTAGTGAGGATTTAACACTTTTTTTTAATCTATTGATTTATATAAACTGTCAAAACACCTGTGAATATTCCCCAAGTACAGTTTATTACACTGCACTACAGGGAGTTGCTCAAATCTAGACCCCCTAGAAAAGTGCTAAAACCATGAACCACCCACGGTTACTGGGAACAAAACTGATGCTTCTTCTTTATGAAACAATGGATGTGGAAGCAATAAAAGGTGCGGGGGGAAATCTATGTGGTAAACAAGTATGTGTTGGCAGGGGGGAAGCTCAAAAAACCCCCTCAAAAACACCAAAAAAGGCAGGTTCTGGCTCACCAGAAGTAGTTTTTGACCTGGCTGAATTGAGTCATCTACACCCTGTAAAGTGTGTAGATCATGAGAAATGTCAAGGTTTCTTGAATTCACTGAACCAAACCATTGCTCCCCAGGTGTGGTAATTACAGGTAATTACAACCCACATTATCACTGTCTGGAGGAGCCTCTCCACATCATCACTGATTAGAGGGGACTGGGGCACTTGGAACCAGGCCAGCCTTTGTCACCTAAATCATCACGATGAGCTGCCTTTTAGTGAAGATAAAGGAGAGAAATGTACTGTACGTAACAGCGTAATTTTGAGTGCAACATAAGGAAAAGTTGTGATCATTATTTATCAAAGGGTTCTTCATTTGTGTAGATACATCTACCCTCCCAATATAAACTCCAACCTATTCAAAGAATCAAATATCTCAGTAGTCGCTGTAACAGTGGCCTTGGCATGGGAACTGAGGGCTGATAAAACTGTGGGTGCAGCCAAGGAAGAAGAAAAACTATGATTTGGGAAAGCTCTATGCAGATACAAGGGACATGGGCAAGTAATTTCATCTAGACCTTTATTCTGCATCTGCATATATTTCTTCTGGGCCTTAAGGCAGAGAAAGTGCTGAAAAGGCTTCTAAAGCAGCCTGGTGTCTGCTTGCAGTATTTCTCATCAGGAACAATGTCATCTGTAAAGTTTTACAGCTACCTTACTTGCAAGGCAGAACACAGAAGGTGTGAGGTAATGATTTGGTGGACAAGCCACATTGCAGTAAAACAAAAGCACTGTAAATCTTTGAGGAAAAGTCACCATCAATCCAGAACAGTGTGTGAAAGCTTTCTTTGAGACACACCAGTTCCTTAATGCCACAAGCTCTGGGATTGACACAAAGCCTGGGAGCTGCAAGCGCACTGAGGATGCCCTTGTGCCTCAACTCGTGACATGCTGGGCACTTCCAAACCTGCTCGGAGGTGTTCTTCAAGCGGATGAACTTCCCATCCACATCTATCTCCTCGATGGACACGTTCCCTGTCGCAGAGGCCGAGTGGGAAATGGTCACACTGCTGCTGGCTTCGGACTCCTCCACGTCGATCCTCTTCCTCTTGCCGCCGGCCATGCGGACGCTGCGGCTGGACGAGGCCCGCGAGACGGTCACCCGGGAGGAGGGGCTGGGGGACAGCTTCAGCCTGGAGTGGGGAAGGGAGAAAACACACACACATATCACACCAGAGAAAAGGAGGCTCATGGAGGGACCTCCTTGCTCCTCACAGCTCCTTGGCAGGAGGGTGAAGTGAGCTGGGGGTCAGGCTCTGCTCGCAGGGAATGAGGGACAGAGTGAGAGGACACAGCTCATGCTGGGACAGGGATGGTGTATGTTGGGTATCAGGAGTAATTTCTTCACTGAAAAGGTAGTCATGCTTTTCCCAGGGAAAAGTGGTGGAATCACCATCCCTGGAAGTATTGGAAACACACATGAATGTGGCACTTGGGGACACGGTTCAGTGCTGACCATGGCAGTACTGGGTCAACAGCTAGACTTGAATACTTTCCAGCCTTAATGATTTCATGATTTGGTTTCAATTTTCCCATCTTTTTTTTTTAAATAAACTTTCTTCCATCTCCTCTTCTTCCCATAGATTTATACAGCAACATTGTAAACAAAGCATGTTACATGAAGAAGAGAAGGCTTAAGTACTTAAAGAGATGAATAAAATGTTGTCAAACAGCTGATTAATGTTTCTGGACCACAGAATACTGCTACTACATTAAGAGTGGAAAAGCATTTTTGCACATTTGTTAAAGACTACAAAGAAACAAAAACTCTAGGGAGACTTAAGCCACTACGGTAAATGAATGCAAAAACACAGTGGCATAAAAGCTTTGTCCGTTTCATCCCCACAGTTGAGAGGAATCAGTAGTGAGCAGCTCAGAATACAGTGAACAATCAAACTGCTTTAAATGACAGTTGTGACAGAGGTGAAAATTCTCAGTATTGGAAGAACTGAGGCCAGATGTGGAAAATGCAGCTGGCTGATGAGCTGGGCAATCATAATGGCTATGACTTTATTAAAAATTATTCTATACTTAAAGAAATTTGGGAAACAATTAATTAACCCTGCAAGTAATTTCAAAGAAGAATATTAACAGCACCAAACAGGCATACAGATGACAATTCATTACTTCTTCTGTGCTGGATCTTTACAACAACAACAACAAAAAAGTGTTTGCTGCCTTGAGAGCTGGTCTGATAATCAGTGTACTTGGTCTCCTGGTGACTTAGAACGGTATCAGACAGGATGGGGCAAAACCAGTGCCTTGGAAAGCAGTCAAGCACCACTAAAAACTGCTTTTTAACAGAGAAAGAGACAAATAAAGCACAGAGATAGCAGAGACACTGCCTTGTTGCCATGTCCTTTCCTACCTCTCTTCTTCACCCTCCAGCAATTTCCGGTATGCATTGATCTCCATGTCAAGTGCCAGTTTAACATCCAGGAGTTGCTCGTAGTCAGTCAGCTGCTCCTGCATCTGATTTCTTATCTCAGCAATTTCCTTCTCCTTCTCTGCCAGCGTTTTGCGGCAGTTTTCCTGTTCCTGGGTCAAGCTGCTCTCCAGCTCCTGTGCTCTGTCCTGCCACGCTCTAGACTAGAGAAAAAGCATTGAAAACATCAATGATGGTGCAAAGGGAAGCCCACCCAAGCCTCTACATGCTCTGCTGTTCAGGCAACATAGAATCCAAAACAAAGAAGTTGTGTCCTCCCCTATTTCTGAGCTCAAACTCACTCGTAATTCAACTTCCAGCTCTTCACCTCAACTACAAATGTAAACACTTCAAATTCCAGTGGAACTTGCAACATCCTTGGAAAAATAACAACTTTGTTCCATTTTTCTGAGGTCTGAAAATATGCGACCGTACTTGAATTTACTAGGGAAAGAAAAACTGAGCTTAAGAGTTTAACTGTTTAACATGTGCCAGACGGGACACAGGAACACAGTCTTAATCTGCACCAGGGGAAGTTTAGGCTGGACATCAGGACAAATTTCTTCACCAAAAGGGTGTTTAGATATTGGAATGGGCTGCCCAGGGAGGCAGGTGGAGGAGTCACCACCCCCTGGAGGTGTTTAAGTGCCCTGTAGTTTCCAGATGTCAGCTTTGTGCTGCTAACCCTGAATTCTGGGAGGCAGCTTCCCTAAAGGAACTGGGGTTGTTGTCAGTGAAAACCTTCCTGTCTATCAGTAAAGCCTCCAAGGCTTGCTCAGAGTGTGGTGATAAGCATTTGTTGAAGAAATCTGATTTGTCTCCTGCTTCAAAAATTCCATCAAGCCAGCAGATTTTAAAATTGTCCACCCAGAATGAAACACTTATCAAAGAAAGCCCAAAATGATGGCAGCTTTATAGGGTTTACTTTTCATAAGCAGGCTTTCTTCTGTTTCACAGCCCCTTAAGATTTTTTTTTTTTAATTGAAGGGCAGGAACCAATGCCCCATAATCACAAAGTTTGCTATGCATGCACCCATATTTAGGAAGGCACCACATATTCCAGAGACAGGGAGAAGGGAGTCTACATGTCTGACACAGGGGACCAGTGTAACTGGTTGTCAATGCTAAGAGTCAGATAATGAATTTAATAAATGGAGTTTTATATCACATGGAAGATCACAGTGGAGTCTACTACAGAGTTCAATGCTGGCAACTCAAACCAGACCAGCACCAGGGATAAGAGATTTCCAAGAAAATAAAGCTTAACTTAATGCTAGTAAAGTGGAAAATGAAAGTGTACTGGCTGACTTCACTAATGGTTCAAAAAAAAAACCACCCCAAAAGCACAGCAGAATGGTTTCTTCAGTGGAAAATCACAGTTAAAATGACATAAGTTTATTTGCCCTGAAGTTGATTGCCCTGAAGTTAGCAACAAACACTTCTGCCAGTGCAGAAGCAAGTCCTCTGAACCAAGCTGTCACTCCTGAAGTAACAGAACAGAGGCAATTAACTTAAAAAAATCTGTTGACTGAACCCCCAGAGGATGATGGTAATCTAAAGGCAGAAATAAAATCTCATTGGCCAAAACTTTCCATCCAGTTCCTGTGGAACCTCATGCACATTCATTATTATCACCTGATCTTTCCCAGAGACTAACTTGACTAGATAAAAGGAAATCTAGGAAGATTCTTACTAGTATCTGCAAATTTATTTGGAAAATTAGGAAATAATGTCCCCCACATTTATATTTCTCACTCAATATACAGAGTTTTGATGTCCTACTAGAGTCTACTGTACAGGAGGAATAAAATTCAAAATATATCACAGAAATGACCAAACAGTAGTAGTACTTTATATTCCCAAAAAAGTTTTAATATTCCACTGCATTTTTATGTGAGTTACAAAAGCTTACTGCAGAACCAACTCCTAACACTTCTCATTTTCCCTCTGAATTTCCCACTGCAGTGCACACAATGTTACAAATAGACCAGTACTGAACATATCACTTGTCATACACTATGTCATACTTCTCTAGGTGTGATCTATGCCCTCTGTGATCTAGGAATAACCAATTTCTGCTTGAGATCCTGTCCTACAGATGCTCAAGTACAGTTATTTCATGTTTTTACTCAGTCTCACGTTCCTAATCTGGGCAAGATCACATCATTCGTTTTGGTTTTTTTAGATGTCTAGAAGCAAACTGGATCTAGGATGAAGAGAGACTGCAATTTCCAGCTCTGTCTTTAAATGTTGCTTTACATAATTTTACACTAGGCTGGTCCAGTCACTACTAAACTGCTTGGAGTGTCAAGAATATTTAATACATGTTTGTTTAAAATTGCCTCATTTATCCATAAAAATTTTCACAAAAGCCAGTTAACAGTACTCTGTTTCAAGCACTAGCTCTATAGCAGAATACTACACACAGAAAAAGGAAATAAAGTTTGTCAAAAGGAGACATTAAGGAATCTGAAAAAGTACAGTGCAGTAGGAGAGAAGACTAACTCCAGTTGTGATGCTGAACATACTTAGAAGTCAAGGGAAAGACAGAACTTTAATACAAAACCCAACAACTTTTATGGAAAGAAAAGCCCTTTAATACAAAAAATCAACAGCTGTAGACAGCAGGACCGAGGAGGCACAGCTGGTTACCTCTTTCTGGAGGCTGGCGATGTGGGAGGACAGGCTGTCAATGCGCATGCGGCTCTCGTTCAGCTGCTCCCTGATGGTGTTGGCTGCAGAGCTGCTCATCTCCGAGGACAGCCTGGCACTCTCCAGCTGCAGGGCACCAAAGTGAAGACATCAGTTTCAAAGTATCTTTCACTAGAAGAAGGAATGAATCACCAAAAACCCACACGCGATGCTAAGCCACTGAGTTCCTCTCTGCAACTCCAATGCAGTGAAACTTTTCTGTCTTCAGGGCTAAAATGTGGTGCCTCGGTTACCATGTTGGATTGCCCTGCCTGGAATTCCAACTCTCTGAACATTCACTTTAGGATTAAAACTTTCCCTTGTAGACATTATTGAAATTGAACTAATAAATTCAGTTTTCATGCTGGCCAAAGTTTATTTAATACACTTAAACTGAGGAAGTTAAACTGCAATCACCAATTCTCTAAAACGAGGCAAACTTGTTAACTTTCAGGCAATATAAGCAAATTGGTACCAGTACAAGGCGCCCTAAGGCACTACTACTTCATTCCATCACTTCAATCTTGAATAGTTTACTTTTATAAAAGTAACTAAATCATTCCTGCTGAACACTACCACACACACTTGAGCTGCACCATAGTTTTACTGAACTTGCTGATGATGCAAAGCAATCTAGGTTTTTTTTTTTTTTAGCTAAGTTTCCAAAAATACAGAAAAGTATACCTGATGAGAAAGACCAAGAAAGCAATGAGAGGTTGCATTTTTGGCAAGATCATATTTTAAATAATCTTTTCCAAGCCAGATTGAAGGCCTGAAGACAAGCAGGCTGAAAAGACCAAAACCGATGCTAGTAAATTCAGTTTTCATGAACTTTTTTGCTGTGACATTCCACCCTGGTTTTAAAAAATACTAAGTGCAATAAGTATAGCCACAGAAACCAGGTTCAATTGAGACATCAGGGTGCCTCCTGACATAAAAGCTGAGTAACAGCAGAGGAAGGAAGTTATGAGGTATAACTGATTTCAGCTTTCTGCCTAGATGAGTGAAAACCAGAAGTTACTGGGCATCGTAAAACTTCCCCATGTTTTGTACAGGGTCAGAGGACTCTATCTTCTGTCTTCTCAGCAAGCCCCATTATGAATTTTTCTACAAAGCATGGGACACCTTATTGATCATTGCTCTCTATCATGCTTAGCAATGCATTTCCTTGAATTCACAGTAATCCTAGCATTAATCACTTTTTTCCCCAGATCACCTTCCCCAGATCAGCACACAGTGCTTCCTTCCCTTCTGTTATTGTACTTAATGAGTATTAAACCTGTTCCCAAAGTGAGATGTGAAAATGCAAATTTGCACTCCAACGCATGCTAATTTCAAACCCAGCTCCCTAATAAACCCCTCTGAGCTGCCAGTAATTATGCTATTAAGCAAAACAAAAACAAAGTACATCAAACATCTGTGTGAAAACATGTTCTCACTTTGGAATGGTAAGTCTCTTCGAGCTCTTCTTTGTACAGCTTCACTTGTGCATCGTGCTGCTCTCTGATTTCATGGAGGGCCTGGGCCAGTTTGTGCTCATATTCAATCTGACGCCCAGAATCAACCTCGACCAGGCGAGTTTCATGCTTCCTTCTTGTCTCATTGATTTCCTGTAAGAACCAGAAGAGCATGGTAACATTAAGTAAATACAAGACAAAAATTTGAGAAGCCTATCCTGCCGAGTGGAGAGTAATGCAGGTTCTAGTATCAGATTATTTTAACATAAAACTTTTATGTTTTAGAAACAGTCTCCCCACTCTTATTTTGCAATGGCCACTCATTAAAATAAGAGCTAGGATACCATCAGCATTTTTTTCTGAGAGTTGCCTGAACTTTCAACAAATACACCTTAGCATCATTAGATTTTAGAAATATATCCTCCTTTCTTGAGGTATCTTCTGTGCTTCAGTAAAATCAAATTACTGTGAAATAACAGTCACCCCGCTTTCCCCATTTACTTGTGTGCTTGCCTGTGCTTTCTCTGGAAAGAAAGGGATTCCAACAACATGAAACAAGGCTGAAAATACTCCTAGCAAGAGAAAGTACACATGGAACAGAAGTACATCTGGTCAAGTACATTTGTTACAGCCCTAAGGCTCCTCCTCAAAAGCCTCAAGGGTCAGAAGTGAAATGGAGGGTGGCAAGTAAAGGTTCTAAAAGACAACTATTCATCTGCTTTTGTTTCCATTATTCAAAAGCCTCCTATTAGAAAGGTTTGAAATTAAAAACATTGCAGGTCCAGAGCACCTGTTTGAGTCTCCCTCCACACTATTTCTTATAATGGGATTATGTGGAAAACTATTAACTTACACTCTCATTAATAAAAAATGACACGTGCATTGCATACCATGATCAGAATTTAAGAAACATGATGCATGAAGTTGTTTTGCCACAAGAATTCAAAGTTAAAATCATTTTTTCTAGAAAAAAGAAGTTAGAGATCTAGAACAGATCTAGATCTAGCTAGATCTAGATCTAGCTAGAACAGAGGTAAACCCTATTCTGAGTAGGAGTTCAGACAACTTGCAGAGGTACCTCCCAATCTAAATTATTTTCCTATTCTAGAATGACCTCCCAGTTTTCTTCTTCTCTTTAAAAATGTAAATTCTTGAGGCTACATTTACCTCCTCATACATATTTTTACGGAATTCCAGGTCTTCAATGAGGCTCTGACAACGGTTTTCAAGATCCACCTTCTGCAAGGTTTCATTTATAAGCTGGTCCTTGGCAGCAGCTAAAGAAGCTTCAAGCTTTAAGAAACAAAAGAATCAACACAATTATGCAGCAGAGCCTCACAGAACTACAGGTAACTACACATTAAGGTTTAACTTTACAATCAAATCACAATATTTACCCCATTAATACTACATATCACACTCACTTGCTTATACAAGTGAGTTCTATATATTTCACATTAGTAACTAGCATTAAAATTGCTACTTAATAATTTTCCTTAAAAATAGAATTTTAATACATGGAAAATACCAGTTTCCTGGTTTCCACAACTCGTCTTCTTGAGGTGGTGCTGCTCAAGATCACAAATCAAAAGGCTAACAAAACTAGGACAAGAGGTTTTCCTCCTCATTGCTCCATGATAATATGGAGAACCAAAGGCAGAACTGAAAGGAGGGCAGAGATAAACTGTTATTTGTCAGTTATTATCTGTTCTTGTGAAGTCAGTCTGCCCCCTCAAAACACTTTTGAAAAGTGTCAAGTGTACTTTGAGTCTTGACCTGCTTTCTTCCCCCTGAGTATCCCTTGCAATTTCAGCATTTGCAATTTTAAGAGCTCTCTCTTCCACCATTCATGTTATTAACAAAACTCAACACTACTGGACTCAGAAACCTACTCAACACTGCTTCTAGTGTTGAAAATGAATCATGATTTGTTCTAGCTGTAACCAGATGACAGGTTTTGATCCTTTTTTTGGTTACAGAGTTGTATTTTATCATATTGGCAGCTCATAATATAGAAAATCACCTCAACTGAAACTGATGGTTAACGTTCTTCTCACCTCTCTAATTTGATCTTTCAAATCTTCAATTTCTCCCTCCAGACTTTTCTTATCACCAAGAGCTGTGGCCAGGGCAGCTTCTTTAGAATTCAGGGCTGCTTCAAACTCACGAAGTTTGACTTGGGCTCCACCGAGGTCAGATTCCTTTTTTGTATAGCTGGAACAAACCAGAGAAAATGGTTGTAAGAAAACCTAGAAATACCCCTGAAGTCAATCACTGACTAATAAAGCAATTTGAATCTCAAACTTGAGAGACACCTGTGAAAAACATTTCGTATTAGCTAAATTTACTGTGCTTTGCAGCATCCTTCAAAAATGGCAAAGTTCCACAGACTTGAGGAAACAGACTCAAATCCTGTCTATACAACAGTATCTGCCATCATAGAAATTACACTGGTGCAGAGGTGATGTGATTTCTGTATGAAGGCAAGCACAGAAGATTTTCATATTACCTTCAAATTAGTTTTTGTGTCTAGACAAGCAGCCAAGCATTTTCTAGGTACTTATTTCCTAAACCAGAATATTCAAACAAAGAAATCAAACGGGAAAAAAATAATGTCACATAAACATAAGTTCATTATCCACAAATAATGCTGTAACAGGCTACTATCAAAAACAGGAGAAATTCAAATTCATGAATCAAAATGTTTCTTGTCCTTAGATGGCACAAGCAGCTATTAAACGTGTAACAAGTTCTTCAGCCTTGGAATTCATTATTTTTCTCCCCAGGATATCCACATTTGTCTGTCAAAGGCAGTAGCATGCAGAAGTCCTAGATGGTTTTAACTGAACTATGAACTTTTTAAAGGAATGGACAGATTTAGGCTCAATAATACCACAGCTGGCATATCCTTCTTCAGTTGTCATGCTTTTCATTCCAGATGTAAAATAAAAAAAAGTTTAAAAATTTTAGGAAGGGTAGAATTAATAACAAAATGCTGAGATGACTTAAAATTGGATGGATTCAGAATACATCCACTACTCTTTTTAATCACTGTACAGCTTATAAAACACTACAGCAACGCTTCTTGACAAAATGAAACCTAATGCAAAATCAACACAATTTTAAAGGGAGAGATCCTCACCTTTAAAAGATTTTTTTTTAAAGACTACTTGCACTTATCATGCTCAGGAGAGGTGAGTGCACACAGAGGGATGCAGGGATGGAATGTGTGTCTGGAGGTTTCAGCTCCACAGCCACACCACATGGCAGGCTTTATGCAACAGACTTAAGCGCTCTAAGCGCTCTCGCTAATCCTGACCCATGGGATTAGCACCTCCTGCCCCCGTGGCATCCAAGGGGCAGGCTGGGAGCCAGAGACACACAAAACCACTCTCTTCTACACTCAGCTGCTTCCTCCTGCTCAACACTCCCCACTCCCTTCGTGGCATTTCACTCCTCAGACCCACAGCTGAGTCCATGGCTCAGACAAAATCACAGGTTTTAGGGTTTGGACACTCCTGCTTCCAGCTCTCTGCATTATTCCCTAGAGGTTCTGTCCTGTCCTTCCTCTTCCACCCAGGCCTGTTGGAACTTCAACATGCAAGGAAGGTGTGCAGAAGAGGAAAAAGAAGGAAGGCCAAGGTATGTTGCCCTAGTACATCTACAAAAACCCCAACCTCTACATCCCCTATTAGGAAGTATGAGGGCCCACAGCAGACATTTGTTGTCTGATCACCGCTGGAAAAAAAAGCTTTAATCAGAACATGAAGAAATTGCTTCTCCCATGCTGAAACCAAGCTTACCAAGTCAGACCCTGAAATGAGAAAGTTGCAGAACTATAGATGGCGTGCTGCTTCCCAGTCTGCCCCAAATTATCCTGGACTCTGAAACAGGGAGATTCCCCAAAATATGCCTCTACCCAAAGTGTGTGGATACCTTAAAACTACTTGGATTTTAAATTCTTTTAATGCAAATACCTTTTAAATGCATTTACAGACTGGAAGACAGCTGAGAAGAGCATGCTTGACAAGCATCAGCAGAGAGAAAAGGTTATAAAATGGACTAGCAACAACAACATGATTAAAACCCAGTGTAGTACCCATACCACAACAGGTAAATATTACTCGTTAGATCAGCTCTTTCTGGCTTGTTTGCAACAAGACTGTCTGTGAAGCCACACTATAATTTAATGCAACAAAAGCCACAGCAGGGGGGTGGTGGGTGGAGAATTAAAATTAAGCACTATTAGTTGTTAGTGTCATGAGTTATCTAATTATGAGACAGCTCAGCTGAACACATTCTCAGAGAGAAAACAGAAACTGGAGCTCAACACTTCAAATGCTGGAAGCCAGATGAAATCTCAGCAACTCAGCAGTGTCATCCCAGCCCTAAAGGGAATACAGGAAAGGAGGGAAAGATCAGAAAAGTTTCTGTGATTTATAAAAACAAACACCAGTGTATACAATACATACTTCACCCTTACACCCATTAATTTTAACAAGGAAGAACTTCAGCCTCTTGACAATAGCTGGCTTCTTCCTCCCCAGAGAGCCAAAGCTACATCTGAATACAGCAAATGAAAAAACCTCAAACATCTTCCTGTTGCAACGTTCAGAAATTATCTAGAACTGTACTCCCTTTTCAAGTAGTTTGACTCATGAATGGAAAATAAAAGCAAAGAAGTAATTGCTGACTTGCATCTTTTTCAAAGAAGCAAGCTCTTTTTTGACTTCAAAGTGTGTGGATCTTCTTATCCATAGAATTGTTAAAACAACATAGAATTTCCTGTAATCTCCTTAAACTTCTTGCTAAATTAATAGAAAAGCCATACAAACCCAAAAAAACCCCAACAAAAACAAACAAAAAAACCCCCAAATCCCAGCAACCCCAAAACCCCAATCAAACAAAAAACCCAAAGAAATAATTTTCTAGCTGTTCAATAAGCTGAACTGACCATCTGGAGCCAGACAAACCACACACCTAATTCAAGTTAAGCAGTCAGCAGCCAGACCTCGGGAGGTATAATTCAAAAGTTCCTTCGAAACTGACCAAGTGCAGGATGCCACCACCCTACGTCAGATTATTCTCACCTCCCACACCCCATCCACTCTTTTCTGCCACCTACTTAACAGTCTGATCACAAATAAGCATTACCAACATTAATCAAACCCTCCTGGAAAAGCACTGGCTATCAGCCAAGTCATGACATAGATACACACGTGTTGTAGTTCCTGATAATGCAACCTATATTTAGACCCATATAAAATTAGATTTACTGCACAGAGGGCTAACTTTCAACTCCAGTTGTGGAGAAATATGAAAATAATAATAAACCCCAATTAAAGTCACAAAATCTCTACTTTTTATTTAGCTAGAAGTCAGCTTCCCACATTTTTCCCCTATGGCAGACAAAATGCTAAGGCTGTATTTTGCAAGAAAGTGACTTAAAATAACACAAGAAGCACCTAAGAGCATTTGAATTTTTGAATACAAATCAACATGAAAATAAAAGTTACTGGATGAGTTTGGCTTTCCTGTAAATAGATATATGTAATGTGGTTTCAACTTGTCTTATGTCACCCATTTTATTTAAATGTAGTGTTTGAAACCTACAACAACACATCATATCTGGTCACATACTGCTCAGCTGTGACCCTGCTTGAAATCCAACCTGAAGTTCATGGTCATCTATGTGAATCCCATGACTATAACCCATTTCTAAGCAGAACCTACATAAATATGTATCAAGCCACTGCCCATTACCATGTCATCATTACATGTCCACATATTTGAGACCAAATATTTATGTCCTAAATTGCACAAAAGACATGCTTACTTGAGAATACAAACTCTTACATTTCAGTTGCTTGAATTATTTTGCAAAAAGTTAATCATCCCACTCCTTCCTTCTCTGTGTGCTCTATGGCACACATCAAAACAGTGACAGATTTCAGATTAAAGCTGTGGAGTTCCCCAGACTCCAATCTTTGCCTCACTTTTCAAGATCACCTACAATAACAAAACTACTATGCCTCAAAAAATTTCAAGTCAGCTTCCTTTCCACAGTTCTTCCCCAGCTCCTTTGCAGCAGATATGTATCCTGGAAAACCCTGGAACAGGTGTCACAGCTTTGCCTGCACCAACACCACATAGTTCTGTGTAGTTGCTCAGGGTACCAGCTGCAGAGTGCCACACATTTGCAGAGTTATTCAAGCCACAGGCTGATGGTAAGCTGTTCCTGATATTTATTTTACTGCCTAAGCTCAGTGCAAAAATGTACTTCAGAGTGTAGACGGAAGGAAGGCCAACTGGAGATTCAAAGTGAGCCAGATAGATAAATTTGATATTTAAAATTAAAGTTTAGTTCCTTGCCACAAATTACACTTGCTATTAATGCTTGCACTCAACAAAACACCTGAAGATAGTACAGGAAGATTAAGTCCTTTACCAACGTCTTCAATAAAACACACAATTTCCTTCGAAGTTAATCATATTGTCTCCTCTTCCAGGAGAGCAGATGTCCCTCAGCACTGGCAAATTGCCACAGTGAAATCTCAGCCTGCCAAAGACCAATGTAAACAATGGGTTTCCTAAATGAACTAGTGTTAACACCAGCTTATGCCTCCTAAAGAACACAATTTCCTCACACGACCCATCAGAATGTGGACAAGTCCAGCCGGGGATTTTTGGCCTGTCGCACATTTAATTAAGACTCTAACACAAACATTCTTTGAAATACATTTTCTCTATCTTGGAAAGCATTTCCACCAGTGGAAAACTATGCTGAAACCTGACCCACCAGCAAAGCCACACAACACAACAGCCAGCCTGGCTTTCTGAACGGCCCTTGTTCAACACAACTTGGTGACACAGCTGTCCCAAACTTCACAATGTGCACCCTTGTTAAGTCAATTGCTCCAGGGACACAGGACACTTTTTCCCCCCAGCATCTTGGCTCAGTAGTTCTCCCTGGTGTACACTTGGGGAAATGATGAACCATGACATTTCCCCTCAAAACCAGAAGCTTCATCCAGTATTGTAGGATGTGATGGAGCAATTGGGATCTGCTGCTTAAATGATGGCAGTATGGCATGCCTAAGGATGACATCTTTCACTGATTTGTATGCCTTGTCTATTTAACCCTTTTCTCAGGAAATACAGAATTTGCAACAATTTGAACTCCCAGCCAAGTAAGGCACACCTTGTAGGAAGTGCACTCTATCTAAAAATAACAGTTGTTACCCCCAAATATTTTGTTGCTAATTGTATCATCACATTTTTTGAGACTTCATGACCCACCTATCCACAACTCCTTTATTGTTCATGAGCAGGTCCAGCAGCTCGACATCAATACTCACAGACATCTTTTCTCTGGAGCTACTGCTGGTGTCTTCCACAGCCCTCAATTGCAAAATTGAAGCAGTCACAATTAACTACACTATTTATTTAAAGGAGGTAAGTAGAGGCATATCTCTACAACAGCCACCACCAATAGCAAAGCATACAGTAAAGTCTTGCCTAATCACCAACGAGAAAATAAATTGGAAATACTATGACATTGGTATGGTCTCTCAATTCTTTCTCAAACTGTGGAAGAGAGATCTCCCTCTTCTCCACCTCCTAAGAGCTCTCCAAGAATTCTATACACCTAAACTAAAATTACATGGTTTTTTTCCCCCAAAGTCTTGAGGTACAAAGATATATTTTCCCTTATCTCCATTCTGCCCATTACAAGTTTCCTACTTATACAATTATGAGTATCGCTTTCCCATCCCCTCCCCAGAACAGAAATAGGGAAGTTGGATTTTTAATCTCACTTTTTTTTTCCTCTAGTTTTTTAGAGATTTGAAGTATCAAAGGAAACCTTCATATTCACCTACAGCTGAACCCACTGCATGGCAAGCACTCTAGAAGGAGAGCATCCAACAAGTCTGCTATATACAGAAGTGTCACCTGAAGAAACAAATGCAGTTTTCCTTGAGGGATTAGAAGTATGAACAGAGCAAGATTTTTGGTATATCACAACATATAGATGGCACTGAAGTCAGCAAATCCAACAAATAGGTGACTGGATCTTTAATTTTTGTAAACAAAGAATAAGGTAAGTCCTACAGCACTTTGAGAGTAACTAGAAGCTTGAGTTTGATGCACTAATTCAAAGAGTGACTGAAAGATGACTGAAATAAAATGGTTCAAGCAATTAAGAAGGATGCCATGCTAACCAGAGAAAGCAGAGTTGCACAAGAATAACACCTGCAAAAATATTCTAATAGCACAAGAAGGCCAGCTAGACCATGAATGACATTGCCCAGCTGCACATAACTAAGTGGCAAATCTCCCTCCACAGATCCAGAAGACCTTGAGAGCCATTTCTTCTCACATTTATCTCCACTGGCTCTGCAGGGAACCAAAGCCATCACTAATTTGAGTCAATACCTAAACCACACAAACCAAACATGCCAAGAAATCCTTTTTTTTTTTTTTCTTTCCCCCAAGTGGCTGCTAGATCCACACTACTATGTACTCACATTTAAACTAAAGGCAGTGCATACATCACACACTGCAGTTCAGCTTTCAGAGAGGGCAAGAAAAATTCTGTTGAGAGCACACATTCTCATTATACCTTGCAAACCTTTATAGTACTCCTATGCACACATGTGCAAAGTGTTTTTAAGAGTATTTTTGTCAGGTTATAATGTGACTTAACAGCTTTAAGAAGCCATGAGGGAGTGCTCCAGTTCAAGTGAAAAACCCCTTTGCTCCTTTTTAAGACTTTGCCAAAAGAATTACAGATAAGCTTAGATATCCCCAAGATATCCATCTTAACAATGCTCAAAGAAGACTAAGAGACTGCACACCCATCGTGAGGTCTGACAACAAACAACACCCAAGAGCTACAAACAAGTGGAATCCAGGAGCCTTAAACAGCATTAAGTGTTTGTTTTACTAAACTTTCCAGTTTTTAGCAATTAACACCCTGCCTCTGCCAAAACATAATTTTTTTGCCAAGTATCCCATCACAGGCAAATGCAAGACAGCAAATGCAGATGTCCATGTCCACATTATTAATGCCTTGGTTCCAGCCAAAAAAAGGGAATTCACTACAGACTGCATTTAGATCCCAATCCTACATATGGAGTCTTGAGAGAAGCTGACACAAGAGTGTGTCTTCCTCAATAAAATCACTAAGAAATGGAAATTCCTGCCTTGACCTTGGAGTCAAATAATGTTGGTGCCTGTCTGCAGCTACACCTGGCCTTCC
Source organism: Acrocephalus scirpaceus scirpaceus (assembly GCA_910950805.1). Classification (NCBI taxonomy): domain Eukaryota; kingdom Metazoa; phylum Chordata; class Aves; order Passeriformes; family Sylviidae; genus Acrocephalus; species Acrocephalus scirpaceus. Next base: position 70,894,268 of record OU383776.1, read on the forward strand.
CTATCACTGTCAACAATCACTTTGATTTAAGACCTTTCATAAGGCGCCAAGAGGCAACCTCAAGAACAACCAGTCTCACTAATTAGAAGCTCAGAGTTTTAGTTTTTAAAATAACAGAGTCAAAAAGATATCAGAGCTGTCTGCAGATGCACGAGAACATCAATATACTGATTATACATGAGCTATCTTTTTCATCATGAAAAATCAGGGCTGAGAGGGCATTTAAGACACAGTAGCAGGGGAAAAATAATGGCTCTGGAGGTTTTTTCCCCACACAATATTGACATACTTTGTGATTCCAAGACTAAAGCACGAATGGCTAGAACTGCAGCAGTCACAGAAATCAAATGGAAGGTAAACACAAACAAGAAGCCAAATAAACAGAATCAAGTCAAACGTTAAGAGGCTACTACTGTCTCAAGATCAGTTCGCTGCAAGAACGAGGAACGTGGCACTGTGCCCTAGAGCCCTCAACTTGCGGGATGAGTGGACACAAATTCTACCTTCTGTAACATCTGAACATCCAGGAAGCCACACAGGAACTACAGGTTTTTTTGGTTTTAAGTAAATCCCATGTATTACCTAGTGAATATTTTCATATTATGAAGTTAATCTGTTTCAGAGAAGTTTTATATTTCATTCCACAGCAGCCTGAGCCTTGAAGACAGCCCCCCTGTCCGTGCAGGGGGCGGTGAATAGTCATGAAATCATAGAATGTCAAGGGACTGGAATGGACTCTAAAGCCCGTCTAGTTCCAAGTCCCCAGCCAGAGGCAGGGATGCCACTGACTACAGGAGATCATTCAGAGCACCATCAAGCCTGGCTTGGAACACTTCTAGGGATGAGGCATCCACAACCTTCCTGGGAAACCTGTGCCAGGGCCCCACCTCTCCCACAGCCAAGAACTTCCTTCCAACATCCCATCTAAACCTGTCCTTCTTCAGTTTAAAGCCATTCCTACCTTGTTCTATCACTCAGTGCTCTTGTCAAAAATCTCTCCAGCCTCCTTTAGTTACAGGAAGGTGCTCTGAGGTCTCTCTTACCGCGGGTAGCAATCAGAGAACTTCACCTCATTTTTTAAGCGCCAGCCTCCCTGTACCACCTCTTCTAGCGCTTCACCACCCGGATAGTAAGGAATTTCTATCTAATATCTAACCTATCTAACCAAAACTTCCCCCTTTTTCCGTCTGCACCGTTTGGAGCCATCCCGACGGGCACTCGGGCACCGGAGCGGCCGCGGATGCTGCGGAGATCGGGGCACTCGCACCCGGCAGGGGCGGCGCTCGGGGCCGGCGCTTCCCGCCGGGGCGGAGCGGCGGCAGAGCTGCCCGTGCCTCATTCATTCCCTCATTCATTCCCGGCCGCGCAGCCCCCGGCGGAGCGCCCGCGGGACGGGTGGGCAGCAGCGCGGGGCGCGCACCGCCGGTGACTCCGCCACCGCTCCGCCCGCATGCCGATCTCCACCTCCCCATCCCACTGATGCTTCCCGGACCTTTCCCCGCTGCCCACCTGCTCAGCAGCTGCTCGTGCTCGGCGCGCAGCTTCCCCAGCTCGATCTGCAGCTTGGCGCGCTCCCGCGCCGTGTCGTCCAGCGCCCGCCGCGCGTCCGCCAGCTCTGCCTCGTAGATCGCCTTGAGCCCGGTGACCTCGCGGCCCCGCACCTCCTCTCGCTGGGTCACCTGCAGCTGCAGCGCGCTGTTCTCCGTCTCCAGGCTCCGCACCTTGTCGATGTACACAGCCAGGCGATCGTTCAGCTGCCGCAGCTCCTCCTTCTCCTGCAGGCGGGAGATGCGCGTAGGGCTCTGCGGCATCGCGGCGACGGCTGGGCCGCGGGTCCGCGGCGAGGGGTTGGCCATGGAGCGCGGGCGGGGGTGACACCGGCGGAGCGGGGATCGGGTGGGGACAGACGGACAGGCGGACGCACAGACCGACCGCCGCCGTCGCCTCCTCCTCCGCCGGCTCCGCACCGATCCAATATGGCCGCGCGCCCGCCCCGCCGCCCTGGACCGCGCTCGCGGCCCTCCCGCCCACGTGACCGCGCGCCAGCCAATCGCGAGCAGCTCTCCGCCGCGGGCTAAATTCAAAACCCGCCAACGGCCGGCGGGCGCGCCACTGAGGCCACGCCCCCCGGGCCGCGCCCACGCCCCGCGCGCGTTCCCGCCCCTCATTCCCGCCCCCCGTTCCCGCCCATGGCCCCGGACAAAGGGACGCGGACCCCGCGTCGCCGCTGCGCCCGGCGGTCACTGCATGGCCTCTCCGCAGCGCCCCTCGCCTGGCCGAGCGGTCCCGGGGAGGTGCGCTCGTTTGGTGGTGTGGCTCTAAATTGCAGAATTACGGAATAAACTAGGCGGGGATGACCGAGCCCATCGTATGACCGGACACCACCCTGTCAACAAGACCATGGCACTGATCGCCGCGTTCAGACTTTCCTTAAGCACCTCCGGGGATGGTAACTCCAGTATGTCCCTGGGCAGCCCGTTCCAGTGCCTGGCCACCTGTTATATGAAGAAATTCCTCCTGATGTCCAACCTAACTCCCCCCACCGCGAGACAGCTTCAGGCCATTCCCTCTTTCTCTTGTTCCCCGGCAGCAGAGCCCGACCGCATCCCCCCGCCCCCCGGCTGTCCTCTCCTGCCAGGGAGTTGTGCAGATCCAGAAGGTCACCCCTGAGCCTCCTTTTGTCCAGGCTGAGCTCCTTTCCCAGCTCTCTCAGCCACTCCTGGTGCTTCAAGGCCTTCGCCAGCTCCATTCCCTTCTCCAGACACGCTTCAGCCCCTCAATTCCCTGTCGTGAGGGGCCCAGAACTGGGCCCAGCACTGGAGGTGTGGCCTCAGCAGTGCCAGCACAGGGACGGTCACTGCCCTGCTCCTGCTGCCACACCACGGCTGGGACAGCCCAGGGCCTTTGGTCTTCTCGGGTACCTGGGCACACTTGGGGTCATTTTCAGCTGCAAGTATAAACCCCGCATAAATAAGGAATTCTGTTGTTTCCTATCCCGAATTTATTTTTCTCTCACCCACAGGCTGCTCGCTGTGGTTTAAAAACGACATTGACTCCTGCTGCTGCCTGAGCACTCACTGTGGGGCTGCTTTGAAGGAGTCTGATATCAGGACATCTCCCAGGTCACCAGCGACAGGGCGGGCAGCAGGAGCTGTTCAGGGAGGTGGTGGAGTTACTGTCCCTGGAGATGTTTAAGGAAAAACTGGAAGTGGCACTCAGTGCCATGGTCTGGGTGACAAGCTAGTTTTCAGTCATAGGCTAGACTTGATGATCTGAGAGCTCATTTCCAACCTAACTGGTTCTATGATTCTGCGAGTTTGGTCCTTTCAGGACTCAGAGTGCAATTCTTCAGGTGGAGTCAGCCCAGCTTTGGAGTTTGCATTTTCATATTCCTTGGCTGATGTCAGTGTGGCTCCTGAAGTTTTGCTGCTAGTGAGAAACACTCACTTTAAGGTTGAACATTAATTCTTCAGGAAAACCAGAAAACCTTTTACAAATTTCCACTGCTAGGTGACAGCCCTTCAAAGTGAAAAAAAAATTTATATATTCCAATCACAGGTGTGTATATAACTAAAGTAACTTAGTCATAATGCAGAGCTCCTGCTTTTCTCACATGGTGTCTTTGATGACAGAAACCATTCTCTCTTTCTTGTTTTTCCTTCCCTGCCAATTACTAAAATTTGCTCCTTTTCCACTGGAAAATTAGAAAATCTGGGTAACAAGAGTGATAGCAGCTGGGAAAAAAATTCTACAGCACCTGCTGGAACATAAAATTGTCAGTACAGTAGGATTATAACCCAGGGTAGTTTTACACTGCAGCTGGCACTGGTGTGAAAGGATCTGTGTTCACAGGCAGTACAGCAGACAAAGTTTGGGAGGTTTTATTGTTAGACAAACTGAGCCCTCTGCAGGTGTTTAGTGCTGGCTTTGACTCTGTCTGCTTCCAGAATTTAGTTTGGTGCTTGGTTTTAAAGCATGGAGTTTTCATTTTGTTATAAAAAAGTGTGGTATCATCCTGTCCCCAACCCTCTGTATTTGTCTTGCAGTTCTGCCTGAAGCAAAGCACTTTTCTCTCCTGACAAGGGTATGGGTGTGATCTGTTCCATTTCACCTCCCAAATCAAAAGAATGTATTTAAAATCCAAACTATTTGTAAGGAGGCCTTCCTCTCCCCTCAGTAGTCTCAGGATTTAACTTTTTATTGTTGAAACCACTGCATTTTAGCTTCCCAATCTACCACACGAGATTAAACTAAATGGTGCTTATTTAGCACAAGGTTAGCTAATATTATAAAAATTAAATGGAAATGAATATTGTAGTAGAAGCAGCTGGCCAGATCAGTCTTGTTATTGAAACTACCCAGTGAAAAAACTAAATGTTGATTTTGCCAATTCCATGCTTATTTTTCACAAGTCTGTATTTTCAGGTTGCTGCTTCCACCTACTTAAAAAAAACATTAATGTAACATTTCCTATGCACATAAAAATTATAATAGTTGGATCTATTAATATCTCATTATTTAAAAATATAAACATGTTTTGGTTTCAACAGCAAGACTAGCTTCCCTAAAGAAACAAGTAGTCATTGCTGCTGCCAGATTTCCCTGCCATTTTCTTATATCTGAGATTTCTCTCTGCTGCTCGTGTGATTGAATTCTTCCTGCTGGAGTAGTCTGAAAAAGGAAGTGAGTAAAGGATGGGTCTTCAAACTATGCCTGGGCTGATGGTAGGCTTATGAAACTGAATATCAACATTGTTCCTCTTTACTCAGGGCAGCTCTGGCCAGATGCAGGGCACATATGGGATGAACCTCCTGTGTCCAGAAGAACCTGAAAGTGCCAGGGCTAAATCCATCAGAGATCACAAAGACTCTCTGAGGAACCAGGAGTGTTTTCTCTCCATCACAAACCCAAACAAACAAAAAAAAGGGAATTAATGTGGTGTTTACCGTGTGACTCAGCCCTGCCTCTGACACACCTCTGAAATACATCACAAGTACTTTCCACATGGCTTCAAAATACCACTGCAGCTACAATATATTAATTTTAATTTACTAATTTTGCAGTCTGCATAAATTGTGTATATGGGACATGTACACAACTTAACAGACCCAACCTGTTGTACTTACCTCTTCAAAATGTGGAAAGCATTTCAATAACTGAGACATTTTTAAACAAAAGCCTTCCAACATGCACCATTTAATAGCAAAGGTTTTCTCTTTACACTGATTTAAGTAAATTTCTAGAATCTGGAAAAGTTTTTGGGAAATTTGCAGAGATCCTGTAATTATTTAAAAAAATGTAAAAATTTGTAAAAAAACCCAGCCATTTTTGCTGTTGCCAGCTTTGTATTGCTAAAATAGATTTATATATATATATATATATATATATAATTTGTGTTTATACCATATTTACTTCTAAAGTGGACAAAGAACCATAGTGAATACATTCTGCGTGTGTTCATAGTCTGAGGGTTACCTCAGTGATTCAGATATTGTTCTCCTAAAGAAGAACAATATACAAATATTTAACTTCATATTTCTAACCTGAGTACTTATGAGAAAATACTGTCTGTTTCCTCCTGGGGAATTTCTGCTAAAGAATCAAAAAGAGAATTTGCTGCAGTCTAGGCTTTCAAGAAACCCAGCAAAACAACAAAAAATGAATAGAATTTTTTTTTCTGTAATAGCCATGGCAGGAGGACAGAGCACGGGGGTGTCTGCAGCTGTTTAGAAAGAGAGCAAAATCTGGAGATTCCTCACATGAACAGATGGAGTAATAGTAATACTCCTCCCTGGTTTTTGGCTTCAGTGATATGAAAATGATAACTGTGACTGCTGCATGGTCCCTGTGCAAATTCTAATTGCTGCTTTGTATAGCAATAACTTAAGTATGACTACACTGCACTTCGTAGGTTCCCTCATGCAGAACTTGAAGCCTTTCCTAAAAAAATACTTTAAAAATACTAATTTAGCACTGTGTCTTACCAGGATTCAAACAGAGCTATCAATATTGTTTGAAATAAATGAGTATAAAAAAGGAAAATAAACAAATGACATTAAAAAAAATCTGCAATTTTTTTTTCAACTGTTGTTTCAGGTGGAATGGAAAGTGTTTTTCATTTCTGCTGAATCTTTCATGCTGCAAACTTTATTAGAAAACCATGTTTAATGTTCTGTGGGATGTCTTTCTCCAGGAGAAGACAAAATAGGGTGAATAAACACATTTGGGATGTGGACACACAGCATGTGCCTGTGACAGGCTGGAAGATTGAGGAGTGCAGGGACAGGGAAAGCACAGCAGGAGAAACAGAAGCAAAGAGAACCATTGCAAGAACTGCCCTGCATTGGTCTTTGTCAACTAAATCATCATCTAAACCACCACTCTCCAGCTTGCCTTGCTTAGGGAGATGCTGAGCCATGCAGTGATATGTGTTTGAAAGGATAAACACATTGGGTGGGTGTTTGGTTTTGGCTGAGAACAGCCCAAGGAGTTGTCTCCGCGCACTGCAGACCTACCCACAGGGGAGAAGCTGTTAGAGCTTCTAACAGATATGGCTGTTAGTTGTGGTTGAAATCACTCCCCACAGTGATTGCAAAACACCCAGAGAGAGAGAGGAGCTGTGGAAGGTAAAGGAGAAGCAGGAACTTGTAATTACACAGTTCCACATGAAGGTCAGGTTAGGCTCACTTTAAAAAAGACCATGCAAAACTGGAAAAGTTACATTTCTGCTGAACAGGCTACAAACCAGACTGTAAATACAGAATCTCCTTGCTAAAGAACTCAGTTGTTACCACAGATGGCTTATGCTTCTACAGAAGTACTAGTTTTTGGTAAAAAGGGTTTTTGCCATGAAGTTACAGAGGTATTAATCCTACTAATACATGAGAGTGCGTTTCTGTGGCTGGTCCTGTGACAGGACAACTTTAATTTACATTGTAAGTGCATAGTTAGAGAATACATCAATTATTGTAATCTTCTGAGACTTTGTAATAAGTTTTATGAAACTGTCAGCTTTGTTTTCAAAGGCTAATTGTATGAAATAGTCAGATTAATCACAACTCAGTCTTAGTTAACAGATCCTTGTCCCCTTAGAGGTGAAAAAGAAAGGCAAACCTATTGTGTGAGTCAGTGCAAAATAAAACATCTTAAAGAAAATTAAACACTTGCTGTATGTCTAATCTGGCATGTGGCAGGTAACAACAGGCATGGTGAGTTTTCCAGAGTTTCTGAGTTGAGTGCTTGTGAAACTGATATGTTCCACATCTCTGGACAAGTATAGCACAGGATTTCAGAAAATCAGGTTTTAGCAGCCTGCTTGTCTTTCACATATGCTGCTCTCTTGCCATTCAGAGAGCCTTTCTTCTGTTTTTACAGAGATCTGGAGAGTTTGGGACTATGGAGGGCTTTTACTTCCAGAACTGCTCCTCTACAAAATAATTTAGTATTATTTCTGGAGTGAAAATGTCTCATTTCCACTCACCCACGTCTGGAAGATTTTCATTATCAACTATTAAATAATTATTAAGCTCAACTATTTTTGTTGTGTTTGCACACTCCAAAATAGTAGTAGGAGTGGACAGCCAACCTTCTCCAGCAGGTCTTGGATGGGGGATGGTTATGGGATGAGGCCAGAGGGTTTAGGGAACCCCGAAATTTTACACACACCCCTCCGCCCACCCTGCTGCCTGCACGGGGCCATTGGGCATAGGGCTGGCTTTCTCCCTCTGTTGCGTGTCACCTGTGTCACACCCACAGAGGGACTCCTCCACCACACACTCCACCACAACATAAAAAGGGCAGTGCTGTACCCAAGCAGGGGACACTCTGGTGTCCCAGCACAGCTCCAGCTGTGCCCACCAGTAAGCCTTGGGTCTCTGTAGGCTCAGCCTCCTGTGCCCATGAACCCAGCTTGTCTCCCTGCCAAGCCCAAGTAGACCTGAAACCACCTTACAGCAGCAGAGAGGGATGGGAAGGGCAGCTGAGGCCAAGGCTGCACTCCAGTGGCTGCACCACCCTCACCTGTGGCCCATCCAGGTCTCACAAATTGTGAACAGCAGCCAAGAAAACTTGGAGCATATCAATGCAGTGTCAGCTGTGGAGAGCCTGGCTGCCCTGCCTTTAATGCTGGCTCACGAGAACCCCAGGAAACTGGCCCACAGCATGTTGATCTTTGTGGCACCATGTAACAGCTATCAGCCCCAACAGCCCCAACAGCCCCAAGAGCCCCAAGGGCTTGTTCCCTGTGGGCGGAGGGATCCTGAGACTCTCTGGCTGCCAGACAGGAGGAATGTTGCAGGACATCTCCTTGCAGGGAGATCCTCACAGTGTGGGAGTGGATGTTCCCTGAGCCCCAGACTCTGGAGAAGGTTCTGAAGGAGCTTCACATCCATCTCTGGCACAAAGGGCTCTTCCACACTAAGGAGGAGGACACCTGCCTCACCGCCTTGGCTGTGAGTCAGTAGGAAAAGCCCGGGTGCCTGTGTCCTCAGCTGCTGCTGGGGACCAGGAGCTGCACAGTGCAGGCAGTCCTGCCGGCTCTGCTGGGAGCTCCCTGCTGGGTTCCTGTTAGATGGCTTCTGACAGTGAGAAAAAGGAATTCACTCAGCCATACAGAGCCTTGAGATTCCTGACATATCCAAGCAGTGGTCTGGTCTCCTTGCTGCTCAGGGGCCTCACAATGCGTGGTGTCAGGGCAGCCTTCTTGGCAGCCAGGCTCTGAGGCTGTGGGAAGGGTGCTAGCTTGGCCTGAGCTGGGAGTCAGGAGGTGGGGTGACTGCTCCAAACACCCTCCCTGCTTGGTGCCTGTCTGGGAAGTTGTGCTGGCTTGGACTTTCTCAAAGAATGGAAGCTGTGCTTTCACACAGGCAAGAAGGATGCATGGGGGCATGGGGAAAGGGGGTCAGGAGAGGGGACTGACACCTCCTGAGGGTCCCAGGTGTTGGGGCAAGGGCTGCTGGCAGCGTTCCCCCAGCCCAGCCCATGGGAAAGGTCCCTGCAGAACCAGCACGAGCAGGAGCAGAGAAGCTGGTACAGCTTCTTTACAACACCTGTCCTGCCTGTTCCAGTAGGGCTTGGCCCATGGCCACAGAGGCTGACATGTGCAGCCCCAGAGGCTTCCCAGCTGTCCCCCCTGGTGTCGGAGGTCAGGGCTTCAAGCCTTGGTCCCTGGCCCCTACAGCTGTCTCCAAGAGACTCCCAGACACTTCGGCAGGATCACATACCAGCTGGGGATCTATACAGGTGGGATCACTCCAGGAATAAAGCCCAGAGGTCTTTGCTGGGCCCTGTTGCCATCTCCCAGCTTCTGCTCTGCTGCAGGTCTCCAGGGAAGCCCTCCTTGCTGCTGCAGAGCTCCTCAAGTTGAAGGAGCTCAAGCACCTGGAGCAGACTGAGCAACCATGGAGGATTGGTGGGTGCGTGGTGAGGATGAGCCTGATGCCTAAAAGTTAGGCTGGAAATAAATCCCCATATAGTGGTGTGTATAGAGCAGATATTTGTTTATTGCAGCACTGGAGGTGAGGGGGATTTCTCCTCCTAACTCATCAGGGGTCTTTGATGAAGGCTTCCAAAGTCTTCTTTGCATCTGAACTTTTCAACTTTGTCTTCAGAGCATGCACAGTTATGGTGTGCCTTGGTCTGTCTGATCTTAACCAGTCTAAATTCTTTGTTTTGTAGCTAATTAGCTTTGCACTTGCCAATTTTTCATTAGTACTATACTTATCTATCTCTAAAATTATCCACCTGGTGAGTTTGGTTCTTCTTTTTTTGTCTGTTCAGCATTAAGCACATAGTTAACCATATACTAGCCATTACATTCTGTAAAAAGTTATGATTAAGGTTATATAGGTATCAGGTTATATAGATATATAAAAAGTAATGATTTCAGTTATATTGATATCAAGTTATATAAATATACCAGGTTATATTGATACACAAAAAGTCATGATTTAGGCTACATTTGTATCTCAAGCTATATAAGCACCTTGTAATTTTGATCTAAGTTATATCAGCATCAAACCGCTGGGCCCAAGCTGGGCCAGGGACTGCCCCTTGCCCTCCGGCTCTGTGGCCGTGCCCCACCTGCCCTGCAGCAGCTAGAGCCACAGCCGGGAGCCGCACCCTTGGTCCTTCCTCAACAACACAACTCCCAAGGGCTCTTGAGGCGCCTCTCCCCTCACTGCACCGAGCAGGAGGGAGGCCTCTGGACAACAGGGGGCAGGGGGAGGTCTGGCAGCAGAGAGTGCTCTGCCCAGCTGCGGGCTCTGTGACATGCCTGTGCCCTTGTGCTCTCTCCAGGGGGCAGAGGATGGGAGCAGGGCTCAACAGAGCTTCAGGTACCTGCAGGACTCTCAGGCCCTGTGCGAGAGGTGGCCCACAGGTTCACTGGTGAGACCCATTCCCGAGGTATCTCCTTGGGCAGCCTGGCTCCTGTCCCCTCCAAGGCCTGGGGATGCTCTGGGCAGGGCCTTGGCCTCCCTCTTCCTCTCCTGCCCTCACAGCTGGGCTTGGCGACCACCTCACCCAGTGCCGAGCCTGGGCTACTGGTGGTCACTGGGGCCAGCCTCACTGAAGGGGCGAGGGAAGGGCTGGGGGAGCTGCTGGGAGCACACCGGGAGCTGACAGAACTTGCTGCCCAGGGATGGCTGTGTGGTACCTGAGGGACCAGGGTGAGGAGAACCTGGCTCCCATCCTTAGCAGTGGGTGGGGAGCCAGGGCTAGGGGCAGCTGGGGTGTCTCTGCAGACACGGGGGCTGTTCTGGACTCTGTTTCTTTGGGTCACATCCCTGAGGTGGACCTCAATCCCACCATCTCTTGCCTGGTGGCTCATACTGCCTTGATCCTGAGGAGCCCTAGGAAGCAGCAAAGACCAGGACGCTCCCTGCAAGTGCTGTGGTGCTGCCACTGAGGCCTGTGGCAGGCAGGGTGGGAGCTTCATATGAGGTTTCACAGAAACCACAGAATTCTGAGTTGGAAGGGACCCAGAAGCATTGTCAGAGTCCAGCATTTAAGTGAATGGCTCCTATAGGCATCAAAGCCACAACCTTGGCATTATCAGACATCCATCTGGAATGTCATGAGTGGCAAAGAAGGACTTTGTGAAGTCCTTTTCAGAGAGGAGATCCAGCCCCAGCCCCAGGGCTGGTCAGCAGTTTATATCAAAAGGCTAACACAAGTGTCATTGAGCCTCACAGGATTCAGGCTGGCAAACCAACTCTTATTTATAGAGATAACACAAAATTTGCAGCCCAAAAAGCCAAACCTGCCTTGGGCTGATCCCCCAGCATGGGCAGCAGGGGAGGGAGGATTCTGCCCCTCTGCCCTGCTCAGGTGAGACCCCACCTGCAGAGCTGGTCTCAGCATAGGAAGGACTGTTGGAATGAGTTGGAGCAGGGTAGGGTGCTTTTTGAGACCTTCAGTGAAAACAGTAAAATCTCAGAATGTGGACAGTCTGTCTGCTCCTACAGGAGTTGCTGTGGGTGACAGTGTGAATACAATAAACATGCAGCAGATTTCTAGTTCAGACATGCCCTTATATTTAGTTTTATACCAATAGTCTCTTTTATGTGGCTGCAAAGATAAGGAGTGCCAGAGTTTGTTCTAAGGGTGTTGTAGGCATTGGAAATACCAGTTTTCATACTTTGAGGACATGGGCGTATAAAAGCCTTATGGTTTTATCATTTGTTAAATGATTCAGCAAGATACTAATTGGGATTTTTAAGTTTGGCATCTTGGCTGTAACGTTATTCTTTAAAAGTCACATTCATGAAGAATGTACTGCTTCAGAGTTAGGAACTTTGATTACTTCAACCTGTCAAGGGATTTCTGATTCAGAGCTGATACGGACATAAGGAGAGTATTATAAGCCACAAAACAATTTCAATGCAATTGCAGTGAGTCTTCCTCCTAAGCCCAGAAGAGAACTTCATTTTTAGCTGTGTAATACTGCCTGACAGTATCTTTCCAGTGGAAATTCTGTAGGTTTTTTTAGTGAGGTTTCTGAAGATTCAGAATAAAGGAGACTTGCTCAGGTTCCTGAAGTTGATAGTTGAAGCCTCTTCTTTTTGAGTGTTGCTTTAGCTGTATCTGTCAAACTGTCCTAATTCTCATTTGGCAGAGGAAAAAGATTGCAGTTTCAAAACTGTCACAGCAGTGTCTTTTCCCAGCCCAGATACTTGTGGTCTTAAGTTAGGTGGGACTGTGGATCCCCAGAAAACTATACAACCACTCAAGTAGCCATTTTAGAAAAAAAAACCTTTGAGAACAAATGTGAAAATTTGCCCAAACTTGAGAAGGATGTGTATTTGGTTATAAGTTTCTAGTTCTGTGCTTTATGAATACAATATTTTAACCATGAGTATAGGAGGATTCCAGTTCTGCAAGTTTAAGAGGTTTTAATTTTTTATTATTTTATTTTTCATTACATTTTGACTATGGTTCCATTTAATTTTGATATGCTGCTTCTTACTTCTGGAGGGAGATGCAAATTACTGGTAGGTTCTTATCTTTTAAATTACCAGTAACATAATTATAAACATTTTTCAGTGCACAGGTATGTGCAGGACAAAGTACTAAGAAAGAAGGATCTATACCAGGGTGCAGAGCTATATTGTACAGATCCTGAGTAATTCAGCAAAATGGATCTCACCCTATGTCTTAGGTTATGTAACCAAAAAAAAAGTGTATTCCATTACATCTGTTGAAGACAGCTGAGGAGATGTTTTTTCTTTATCTCTTGTAACTCCAGGGGGAGGGGGGCAGTTGCTTTCTGATAATGGGCTAGCTGTTAAAGCCAGGTGTGGCAGTGTTTGTCTCTTTCACCACCTGTCCATCCTCCGGGGGAGGGGGGGGGGGTTATCTTCTGCTAATGGGCCATTAAGGCTCACCAGTGACATGACACATTACATCATCCCATTGTGAGATGCTCCACCCAGTGTGGGGGGAGCCAACCATTTCTACCTGGATAAAAACTGAGACTCAGGAACAACAGGCATCTGTTTTTTTCCACTGGATTCCTGCAGGAGGACTGGATCCATCTTGCCACCACTGGACTTTCTACAGGATCATCTCTACTCCACAGAACCACATCTGTTACTCCAGGCGGATTTATTTGGACTGCTTCCAACACCCTGACCAACACAGTGTCAGGTCATATCCCTGACCCTGTCAGGGTTTTCTGGGATTTTTGTTTGCTTGTTTCTCTGTACTACTACATTTGTAATTTTTTTTAATATTCCTAGTAAAGAACTGTTATTCCTATTCCCATATCTTTGCCTGAAACCTCCTAATTGCAAAATTATAATAATTTGGAAGGTAGGGGGTTTACATTCCCTACTCCAAGGGAAGCTCTAGCTTTCCCTGGCAGACAACTGTCTTTCCAAACCTAGACACCCTATAATTTTCATTAATAACTGCCTTTCACAGAATAAATTTGCTCATAGAGCAACACTTCTTGAAGTTTCCCTACTTCCGTTACAAATAGTGCAAGAGCACCTTGGAGTTAACTGCAGAGACTTAAAAGTTGCTTATTTCCACTTGGTGTTAATGGTAGTCATGTTTTGTGTTTGCCTCTAGTATTCAGCTAGCAAGTGCTCTGAAAGATCAGCTCACTGCCCCAGCATGAGTTAAGGAATTAAGGTGAGATAAACGAAGGTCCAATAACACAAAATCTGATCTTTCAGCTTGGGCATCACAATTCCTGTGCTGAGGATGGGAGGTGAAAACTTTACCAGTCCCCTCAGCTGCTAAATTAACAAAGCACCGACTAAAGATAGAATTATTTGCTCCATAACAAGAATCCTCTTGTTATTTTATTTTTTTTTTTTACCTGCAAGTGTGAGCCTTATATATATTTTTGTAGATTCATGCTCCTGTATTTTATTTTATTTTTCTGTCAGATAGTCTCCAAATATAAGACTTTCCATGATCTGTGAGTATTTCATTGTGGATTTTGGCCTTAGCTGTCACAAAATGGACATTGTTTACAGCAATTTCCCCAAATCAGCTTCATTTTTGCACGGAGTACCTTGAGTGCACATGTGCTTTTTGGTCACTATAGTGCTTCTTGCTTAAACGACTAGTAACTACATTTAAAATCATATTATCTTTAGAAACTTCTCGAAGGAGAATGAGGAGAGAATCACTATTGTTAAGTCATACCTTCCTAAGTTTCAGGTCTTCTGTTAATTTTCTTTTAAATTTTTTTTATAAAAAAATATTTTTTTTTTACTTGCATCAATGTAAAAATATTTTACAATAATACATACAATTATTTTACACTGATAATTGGCTGCCTTGCACATGAAGAATTTTTGGAATCCTAAAAGCTTAGTTCCTCATGGTTTAAGAGATTTAGGTATTAATTCCAAATGGCATCTCACAAAGGGCCAAATTCCATCCAGGAATAAATGACTGCTCATCCATGCCAACTTTAACGTGATCTGCTCTGCTCAGCAGAGGACAGGATTTCACAGTAGGCTCTTGAATCTGTACCCGTTTGCAAAAGTGAATATTTTATGCGTCTCTCGGGCACTGCTGAAATGGCAAACTCTGTTAAATGCTGATAAGGGTGCTAAAAAGAAATTGAGCTAATATTCTTACTGATAAAAACCATTTTGGAATTAGCAGACAGAAATCTTATCTCATGAATGAAAGGTGCTCTGCCTCGTAGTAGCCTGTAAGTGGGAAAACCAGCTGTTGACAACAAAGCTTTTTAAAGGATAATGCATTTCCTATATGCTCTTATAAAGAAAGTAGTGTAATATAAACAAGGTAATAGCTAAGATACTGATATGCTGGCTGCAGAAGAAAATTCCTATGCTTTCTAGAACTCTGAGAATCTGGTCATCATCTCCCAAACTTCTTGAAGGCTCAAACAGTACTCTGCTGGTTCCAAAAGTTTAAAGAAATCTGAATAACTATTTCAGGCTTTGTGCCAAAGATTACTTTAACATCTTGCAGAAATTACTTAATTCTGAAAATATGCATGCAGATAGGCAGTAGTGGATATGCAAGATATTCTCTCCAAAGTTCTGGGATAAAGACCTAAAGCAACAAAATCTGTTTCTTTCTCCCCTGCCTTTCCTTTCAGGATGTAGCTAATTTTTCTTGCCTGTCATTTCCCCTAAATGTGCCCTGGCAAAATACCACTTCCTCTTGTGTGTACAAATATGGAAGGATATTATGCTGGAGAAATATGGTGTATAGAAACAACCAAGAAAGAATAAGGAAGTAATTTATTTTTTATTCAGACTGCCTGATAAACTTCATGCATCACTCTGAATCAACTGCCAAATCCAAGTAGAAAAGAGCTATCCTACTCACAGATACCTGAAAAATCTAATTAATAGTTACCTTTAATAATCAATTGATTTATTTACTATAAACCTTTTCACTTGCAAGTAGTGTTTGCATGCTTTAGGACAGAAAATTCATTATTTCTTCCTCCTCCCCTGGTAATTCTTGTGTAATTACCTGACTGAGCTTCAAAGGTGAAAATTATAGCTCTACAGACAAACATCATAAAACTGTCTTCAAAGAAGTGGTTCAGAAACACAAAGCAGTGCTAATGTGTTATCTTTTTCATTACCATTATTCTTAAAAGTAAATACTGTTGGTCCCTGATAAGCACATTCAAGCGGCACAAACAATCCCACAGCCAACTCCTGTTGACAAAAAACTATTTTCATTTCTGTCCTTCTCTAGGGAATGCTTGGGCAGGAGCGACACTTAGAGGAAGGCAGAGATGACACACTTTGTCAACATTTTTTAAAATTAACTTTGAATATAACTAAATAAATATATATAAATAAAATTAATGTTCCTACCCATGCTGAGGAAGGGTTTGGGTGGGTTCCTCCATTTGGATTTCAGTGAGCCCCCAGCATCACTTTAGATGATGAGGCTTGCTGACTTTGGCTCCAGGTCCCGCTGATAACACCTCCTTAGCATCTCAGACATCAGACTGCTATTTCCTCCATTTACTCTTCCTCTGGGGGAGCCTGTCCTCCCAGCACACATCAGATCCAGATTTCCTCCTGGCTGCCTCATATTCCTGATTCACAGACATTATCCAGCACCTGCAGAGGATTTCCTTCAGGGATGCAACTGCACAATTTGGTGCCATTCCCACATCTTCAGCTTGAACAACCAGCCACTGAACCTAACTCTTCCCTATTTATCTTTCAGTTTGAGAAAAAATCAGCCAATTTCTCTCAGGTCTTCTGAACAATCTCAAAAATCTCAAATACTTAGCCTGTAGACCCTTAATGTTCCTCCTTTTTTCTAATAATGGGGAGGAAGCTCACTCCCAGGTGAGGCTGAGTTCCACCTCCTGGAAGGTCTAACTGTTTCTCCAAAATACTGTACAATAAACATGGTAGAAACCATTGCTCTGATAGCTTTGAAATATTTAGGATAGCCCAAGGGTCTGCATGATGCTGGTGAAGTCTGATCGCCCTTAACAGATAACTGGGCCTGTTATCTCAAATGCTCTGCTGTGTTTGTATGAGGAAGAGAAATTATGGACAATCACAGTGCTAAATCGGAATATTTTGGAGGGAGTTGTAGGCATGCAGAAATTGCCATGCAAGGAGTAGGGAAACTGCAGGTGATATTTTCTCACATGTTGCTCTTAAAGCCTTCTTCCCCTGCCCTGAGTAGCAGTGAAATATCTCAAGTGAAATTACTCCTCTCACCAATCACTGGGTTACTTTTCAATGGAAAAGTTTTTCTCTCATTTCTACCCACTGGAAATCAAGGACTTGTAAGAAAATGACAGCTGTAGGGCAGCTTTGTCTCCTGCAGTACAACCAACTCTGGACTGCGTTCTGTAGATAATTTTTAGGCTTTTGAAAGAGGTTCATTAAATCGTAATGTGTGGTCTCAATGTAGAGGCTAAAAGTTGTACATGTTGAGCTGTTAACATCTACCTACTTCACCTTGAAGTATCAAGGAAGGCACTTGTATCTACTTTCAGTCATTTTTAGGAATTTCTGAACTACAGTGAAAGTGCGCTGGCTTGAAAATTGCAAGTAATTACATCTTCAGAGAAGAAAATTCTGCTTTTCCCACTTAAACTCATTTCCTCATAAAAATAAAATAATCTTAATTATTTTATTACTTTATTACTCGAATCAAGTAATTTCACAGAAGCGGTTTAGCATCATTATCAGTTCCTGTTCATTGCTGGAAGGCTTAAGTTTCCCTTCATAAAACTGGCTCCTCCCAAAAGGCCAAAGGAGGATTGCAGGGTTTTCTGTGTGTAGTGCTGGGCACAGTTTAAGCAGCAAACTAAGGTACTGGAACGCATCCAGAGTCCCATGTCCCATAGAGAGCAGCTGAGGAGTTTGGGTTTGTCCTGTTTGGAGCGATGACCTCATGGTTCTCTGCAGCTTCCTGAGGAGGGGATGTGGAGAGGGAGCTACTGAACTCCCTGGGATCCAGTGACAGGATGGGTGGGAATGGCTCAAAGCTGTTTCAGAGGAGGTTTTAGGAACAGGTTTCTTACAGAGGTGATAGATACCCCATGCCTTAAAAAGAATTATTTGGATGATGGCCTTAATAAAAGGTTTTAACCTTTGGTTAAAGCTCTAGAATGGTCAGGCAGTTGAAATAGATGATTTTCATAGGAACTATTCTATTCTATTCTATTCTATTCTATTCTATTCTATTCTATTCTATTCTATTCTATTCTATTCTATTCTATTCTATTCTATTCTATTCTATTCTATTCTCTCCACTTTTTAAAGGGCTTGCTGGAGGAACCTATTTCACTCTTAGCTATCTCTTGGGTAAGGACTATGGTTTTGTAGATAGCAGCATAGTGATATGTTAACTACATGAACAACCTCTTTCATGCTAGCATTAATCTTATCTGTTTACCTCCTCATATAACTGCTGAGATGTCTCTTAGAACTACCTTATGTCTTGTCTCACATGCACACACCTCTCCATTCTCCACAGGGTTGCTGTGCAGAGAAAATTGCAGCAAGTTTACATCCCACTCCCTCTTTTCATTTGTGAAGAGAGTAAACAAAACTGCAGCAGGAAGGCAGGGAGGGAGGGAGGAAGAGAGGAAAGGAAGTGGTGTCCCGAGGGGCCAGGGCCCTTGGCATGGAGCTTATCCCATAAATGCTTTTGGACCTGTCTACAGGAAACTCCTGAAGAAGGTGACTGCCAGAGCTCGCTGTTGAGCAGAGCATTCCTGAAATCCTTGGCAGAACCCAGGAAAATATATCTTCAAGCTAAGGAATCCTTAAGACCCTTCTTTATCTGCTTGCTTGGCACCCTGGTATTTTCATTCTGTCATTCTTCAAACTGCAAATTATTGCACTTTTCAGCTGTGGTGCTCGGGAATTCATCTGCTCTGTACTCTTTTGGCTAATATGGGGCATCCAAGCCTGCAAAAAGGTCCAGTCTTTTGAGAGGTACTGAGGATCTGGCACAGAAACTCATCTTCAGTACCTTTCACTAGGGAATATCTGCATAAAGGAAGAAATTAGGCAGTTTGCAGAAAACAGCTCAGAGGAATAACATTAAAAATAAAAACCAAATAAAAGCAGACAGGTGTTACCTGTTCTTAAAGCATGGAAATAGACTCACTTAGTAGCAACTTCTGTAGAACAGAAGGTTGTGTCAACCTTGGATCTTTATCCACCATGACAGAAGTTCTTCATGGAGCAGCAACATGGTGCAGCATCTTCATGGTGCAAGATAGATTTTATATATTTTCCTAAGTAAATATAAATGCAGTTTGTTTTTTAGATTTGAGACTACTTATTAAAAACCAAGAAGATTGGGCTGCTACATAGCTCCTGTACATCTACACAGACATTCTGATTTTCCACCAAAACCTTGAGTCCTAAATATTTTAGATTGTCATATTCTTCACCAAGGGAAGCATATCAACATAACGGCAAATCAGTGGGGCTTTAAAATTATTTTTCTCTATAAAGAAAATAGTCCACACAAAGGTTTGGTGCACTTCTGTATGCCATTTAAACATTACATACTATTCTGTTCTAGTTTGTTTTTTAAGAGCAAAAAGCAGCTCATGAGTTTTCCAAATGGAAACACAGAGTTGCCCAACACCTAGAAATGGGAATATGTGCGGATATCAGCAACTAATATTTCTCAAGGTATTTATGGTTTTTTGGAGGCTTTTCTTTCAGCTCCATGGTAAGGTCTCTCCTGGTGCTCCAAGACAGAATGGTCTTCCAGGATCTATTTCCCCCAGTTCTTGGCTGGAAAGGTGTCAGTACAAAACTCATCAGTGGTAACTAAACATCAAATGTAGAATAATTACTGTAAATAGCTGTACTATCCACTGGGAGAAAAACCCCCAAACCCTAATGCCATTAATCATTGATAAAAGAAATGAAAAATTCAGATAGCAAACTAAAAAAATACAACTTCTCCAGAAAAATGCAAATACCTTTCAAAGGGATTATGTCTTAAACAAGAATGCTGGTATACTGAATCAATTAATATAACATTCTATTTGGGGAAAAGTATTCAAAATAGTAAAGATTTCTTTTTCTGTATGTATTTAATGACACAAAAATATTGGGTTTTTTTTCCTGTAAAAAACTAAATAATCTTTCTGATCATGCAAGAAGCAAGAACCCAAACAACTTGAAAGGTGTCTAGAATAGCTAAATTGTGAGTAGTCTCCCTTCAGATACATATTCAGATACATATTCCTCATATTTGTCAGTATTTAGGCCTATGTTTGTGATTCTAGAAATGCACCTGGCTGGGCAATATTAAATGTACCACAGCTGAGTGTTCCTCTCACAGGTCTGAAAAAGTGGCATGTATCAGCACTGAAGATAGGGAGACAAGAAACCTTCAAATATGTAATTTTTAAATAAAGCTTTGTTCGGCAAGAACTTCTTAGGTCTGGCAGGTTACAAATAAAATGGTATCCATGAGGTCCAAAATCACCAAGAGGCCACAGCTGCTGCAAAGGTTGCCACATGTTTTCCAGCTGCCTGCTGAATCCAAGAGGTGGTGCCAGGAAATTGCAGTCATTGTTTCTGCCACATTCCTGAATCCCTTAAGCAAACTGTGATGCCAAACCTCCAAGGCTGGATGGATACTCCCAGATCCACTGAACCCCCAGAGTGGTTCAGAAAAAGGCTTGGATCTCTGAGGAGTTGCTGACCAGTATGAATTAGCAACAGGAGTGGGGCATCAAAGAAGCCTGTATTCACTGGAGCATGAATTCTCTTCTGTACATTGACATAAATACTTTTAAAAAAAATATTGCCTCTGACAGAGTTGTCTTGAGTCATAGGATGGTCTAAGTTAGCAGGATAAATAATGAGCGTTGTCATACTGAAGTTTTATGTCTGATAAAAACTTGTAATTAAAAAACTTTTAAGAACTGTCTTTATTACTCAGTCTACTCCTTCACCTTTACTCTGAAAAAATACAAGGAATTAATCTTCTCTGTAACAGAAAATGTCATAATTAATATAATCATCTCCCTTTTCCATCACCTTTATAGCTTGAACCGTGTCATTCCACACTTGCTTAAGAATTTTGGCATACAGCAGTTAATAAGCCCAGAGGGCATAAGAACACCTTAATGAGATAATCTACTTGCAAAGGGAAGGAGAATCTGTAAAATTGCAATTATACTTCAAATGATGCTTTCAAGATCCACAATAAAACTGAACTGTTAATAAACTATTTTTTTTTCCAGTGGTACCAAAAATCACTGTTTTCCAGTTGGAATTTTGGATGCAAGGTAGCAAAATGAGCTTTGTGTTTTCAGACCAAAGCATGTTTCCCTCATTTTTTTCAGCATCTTCTTTGGGTATAACAGAGTTGGCTCATTATGCTGCTATAGTTTATGGGATGGAGGGTGATGTTATACCAGCAGTACAGAGTCTTAATTTGCAGCAAAGATGCCTCAACCACACATGCTCATCAGAGAAACCTGAAGAGCTCAAACCCCAACCCGTGTTGCTTGCATTTTTGTCTGCAGAACATTGGCTACCAAAACGTACACAGATCTGCTCCCAGACAAAAGACAGGCAGGGCTGCTCCCTGTGCAAGGATCAGCCCTGGACAGACTGAAGGTGAGTAAGCAGGAGCTGGGCGAGAAAACCTGTCTCAACTGCAGCACTTCACAAAAACTCTTGCTGCTTAATTCAACCTGTTTCATAACAAAGAAAATCGCTGCTGGAACAGGACTGAAGACTTGACCCCAGCACTTTGAACTGGCTTGCTTTTGGAAGGACTCCACTGACAGCCAGGGAAAATAGAGAAAAAACACAAGAGCAGGTCTCTTAGACATGGGGAAGAAACTCAAACTGTGGAATTTCTGGGACCATCCAGTCCATCTCCTGGCCCTACCCAGCCCCAACAATCCCATCCTGTGCTTGATCAGAGCAGTGGCCAAACACTGCCTGAACTCTGTCAGGTTTGGTGCTGTTACCACTGCCCTGGGGAACCTGTTCCAGTGCCCAACCGCCCTCTGGGGGAAGAAACTTTTCCTGATATCCAATCTAAACCTGAAAACCCTGACCCAGCTTCAGGCCATTCCCTGGAGTCCTGTCACAGGTCACCACATTGAAGAGATCAGTGCCTGCTCCTCCTCTTCCCCTCCTGAAGATTCTGAATACCCCAGTGAGTCTCCCCTCAGTCTCCTTTTCTCCAGCTGAACAGACCAAGTGCCCTCAGGCCCTAGTCCCCTCTTCCAGATCCCTTCCCATCCTCACTGCCCTCTCCAATAGCTTAATGCCCATTTCACCCTTTTGTTAAAGACAATACTTTACACACCAGTTCAGTACCCCTTGCCTGGGAAATCAACGTTAGAAATATTAACATTAAAAAAGTACACAGTGCAAATTACATAACAATTAAAAAATTGCTTAAACCAATGTTACAATTTGCTGATTCTATCCAGAAAACAGTCAAGACATATCCCCAAGCATTTCCTTAAACCAGGAAGAAATGGTACAGTCCCAAAGCATTTTAACAGCACAAAATTGTTTCCTTTATGGGAGTTACCAGTTTACTCTGACCATCACTAGTTAGGAAAATTAATGAAAAAATAAGCGATTTTGTTATTTCAGCACGAGCAATTACTACCAGCAAAGGCATGCTGCACATCTGATAAGTAACTTTTTAACAATTAGGAGCTCTGAAACATGAACAGAAAAAAAGCAGAAAAGTCAAAACCCAGATTCAGTAAGGCAGGTAATGGAATGTGCTGTTATGTGTAAGAAGTGTTTCTCCAAATGCTGCAATCCTTTAAATGCCAGCTCTTGGAAGTACTGAATTGTCCAGTCTGATAGTTTAAACTGATTGTGTTTTAGTGACACATTTTCCTTCTGAAACTCAACGACTCAAAGGTGAACAAAATTTATGCGTAAAAGTTGGGATGATTAGTGTCTACTCACAAAAAAGCCACAACTTATTAGTGACAAAATACTTTAGACATCATACATATCTGTGTTGCACATGTTCTTCAGCTATATTAAAAACAATATTCAACATAAAAATTGTTTTGGCTAAACTAACCAACTACACAACCATTTCCTGCATCAAGTAAATAAAAAAAATATCCCCTGCAAGAGTCAGCACAGAAAAACTCCAGATTTTCTGCAAGGTGTACATTATCTCACTGCACACAGGAGAAGGACAGAAACAAGAACTACAAGGTAAAGGGTTTATATATGCACATACAGTCTATAGACCCTTGAAGGGAACACAGCTCAGTAAAATCTCACTACTCTGAAGGCTTTCAGTTGTATTTGTCTGCAAACAGAAAGATCCATGGAACTTAGGTGTGTGTCTAATCGTGGAAAATGTTTAGACAGGACAGATAGGAAGCTCAAATCAACACTGGAATAAAAAGAATAAAATACTGCAGAAATCTGAAACATAAATTGCTCAATACCACTTATTTACAACATCGTTATTCAAAGGTCACTGACCACTAAAATTAAGTTCATTTCACAAACCAATGTTTTTACAGGTCTTAATCCTATAAATACTGCTATTTTTGTCAATACACTGCCACATTAAGAATATATAATCTTTTATATCAAGACTAAATTCATACTGTTTTTTCTGTTCATCTGTAGTAAAGAGCGTTGCTCACCTGATGACTTTTTGTGCTTCAGCAAAGTAAATTACAAGTATTTGGTTAAAACATAGCCTTTAAAACTCCTAAAGTTAGAACTCCTAAACCTAACATGTGACTAAAAGCACTTCTTAATGTGACGCAGGGCTGTTGTCTAGAAAACTCTTAACAGTTTCTGAGGACTCAGCAAACATGTAACAGGACAATTAAAAGTCTTTCATGCTGTTAAATTTAGCTAAGAATCACCTCCTGCTCCTCAGCATCAAGTATTCCCCATGCTTGAAAAACGAGAAGCCATGGGATTATAAGAAAGGCTCATTTAACATGTTTGTACAGAGACTCTGTTATCAAGAATATTAGTAACTAAAAGATCTCCAAATCGTGGGCATTGTCAATTTCAATAGTATCCTCAGGTTCCATCTTTGCCTCGTGGTGCCCCTCCTGCAGGTCGTCCAGGGAAGCCAGAGCCTCGTTTGTGTCACTGGCAAAAGTCTCACGAGATGCATCATCATATTCCTGAAGGTTAAGCCCCTTGATGGCCTTTTTCATCTTCTTCCCCAGAACTTGTAGCCTCCTCTTCTTGGCAGCTTTTTTGTTTTCATACTCCTTTTGGTTTTCCAGATAGAATATTTCCTTGAAAGAAAACAAGTAAACAACAATAACAAAAATTTTTTGCATATTCATTTTACTGGTATTTCCTAAAAAAAAAGATGAAGTAATTAAAAAAAATACAAATACTGTATTAATATTTAACTAAGCTATGTGTGATTCAGAGCAGAAGTGTGAGAAATGACTGCACTTAAGGAATAGGTGTGGAACAGAAAGTTTCTAATGGTGTAAAGTGACCAGTCTTGCAACTTCTAAGTTTTTTTCCGACCACTGTAATCTATGAAAGGATGTCATTTTTTTTTCTCCAAACAAACAATCACAATGTTGACACAAAGTTGACTTTTTTCTCAGTATCAGACCCTAGAAGGGTTTACAAAATGAGCTGTAGCCACCTAAAAGCAGAATAAAAACTATTCAAAACTCTACTAAAGTAGCATGTGCCACCAA
Source organism: Acrocephalus scirpaceus scirpaceus (assembly GCA_910950805.1). Classification (NCBI taxonomy): domain Eukaryota; kingdom Metazoa; phylum Chordata; class Aves; order Passeriformes; family Sylviidae; genus Acrocephalus; species Acrocephalus scirpaceus. Next base: position 70,918,422 of record OU383776.1, read on the forward strand.
ACAAAAAAGAAAAAAAAAGTTGGTGTTTTCTTCGCTAAGTTAAAACATCTCAGCGAAATAATGTTTACAAGCTTACAAAACTGATTTAGAGAGCACCACAGATGACCCCAGTAAGCAATTCAGATTGGGTTCAGACCATCAACTGATTTAATGAGAAATTCTGCCTGGTGCCACAGCTGGAGCTATACAGGACAAAAATATTCTACTGAGAGACCTGCATTCAATCCATGCACAATGACACAAAGCTCCAAGGGGAGAAACGCAATATGGACAACTTTGCTGTAAAGAATACAAATATACAAATTAGGAAAATCTCATATTTACCCCTGCCAGACTCTACAATCTCATTTTCCTCAACAGGTTTTTGTGACTGGCAACACACAAAAGTGAGTTCTCTCTGCTTAGAGTTAATGGCAATTCAACAGTTTTGAATAGCTATTTTATTTTTTGCCTGTCTTTTGAATGTGAAAGTCTGGTTTCAATGGAACACAGTTACATTTGTTAGAGAGTTTCAGTCGTGACATTTCTAGTACGAAGAAAAAACCCAAACGAGAATGTATATTTGAACTCCTGACATTCTTACCTTGATTTGTTCTTCTTTTATGCTTGGTGTGTTCTTCAGCAAGTTTAAATAAACACCCCCAGGTGTTCTTCTCCTGGTGCCATTCTTTAATAGGGAGAGAGGAAATTGGGAACAGCAAGCTTAATGCTAAGTGTTGACAAAAAAATAGCCTCTAAGGCAACACTCAGTGTTGAGACAGAATAAAGCAAATTTAAGTTCTGGTGTGTCAAATACCACATGAAAATAAGCCTATGTCTCATTTGTGACTGAATTAGTCATATGAAGGTCAACAATCAGCCTGCTAAATCTGGACGGGAAAATCACGAAGTTACAAAAAAATTCCTTTAGAATATAGTGCTAACTTGTTAAATCTACACGGTAAACCTGATTTTGGCAATGAAGAAACAAAATACAAATAATATTCTAACTACTCTCACGGCTATCTGCAACAAGTTATGCACTAGGTTAAACATTCAGAGCATTCCTAACACAAAAGCCCAGTAAAATGTCTAAAACTAATTTAATAAAATTATGTTCATCTCAGGGTTTTTTAATAATTGTGCTCAGAAATGCTACAACTTGTCTGTGTTATCTACAGGATTTTTACTCCTCTTGAAGGCATAGGAAACATAACCTGTACTTTAAAATTCTTCCCCACCACATGTTTGACCCAGCATTTTTCAGTGCAGCAACAGCAGTGCATGGAATGGGCTCAGCTTTGAAACCTCTGTAAATTACAAGTCTTTATTACCATACTATTATTCAATTAAATTTTGCAGTATAAAACAGTACTTTTACTCCAGTAAAAACTGGATGATACTGCTGCAAAATGTGATACTTTACTCCTAAATAATGTACTACATATTCTAAAAATTCCAAGAACAGGGAAGGTCAGGTTTTAAGTAGGTCCTTGAAACAGTACATGTCAGCATCTTTTTATCACCTGCATTTCATGGTGCCTTTTGTGATCTGCTTTTTGAAGAGTGTACCCTGATCTGCTTCCAAAGCAACCTGTGCCACCAGGAGCTGCGTCCCTTCATCTCCTCAGTTAAACACTTTTTAATTTAACTTTCATGACAATGGAATGCTTCTAGCACAACAACCTAGCTGGAATTTTTTGCCTTTTCTTTTTTAAGGGAGGGAGGTGTGGTGTTTTTGTATTGCTTTGGGGTTTTTAAAATTTATTTTGGTGTTTTCTTAGATTGTGACCCACTCCTTTTTCCCCTCCTCTCTACTTCCAAGTGATGGAACTTAAAAACTGCAATCAAGTGAAAGTATTTCACCACTTCTTCCTCACTCACAGCTTTTCTTACCCACTGTGTTTTTTACACTGAGGCTCATTATATAACAAAAACAAAAACATACCAAAAATTGACAACCTAACCACAGAGTATAAGGATTTTTACCATGATTTGTAACAGAAACCAGTGCCCAGTTTTGCTCTGCTGATACACAAACCAGTGGTTCCCTAATAAAGCCAACAGTTTTCCTTTTGGAAGTAATTCTGCAAATGGGATACTGGAAATGCTAGTTTTTATTCAAGCCTGAGAATCCTTTAGCCTCAAGTCTGTAAGAGAGGAAGGAGGCTGTGGCACGAATCTCAGCACAAGAACCTGGGTAATTTCCAGGTTCATTCACCTTACTGTTTGCTCAAATCCTGCTGGAAGGTTACGTGAGTGTGTATTATGGGAGTCTCATGGCAAGAGAAGGCCATAAAACTCCAGGAGAACATGTCCAGCACAAGAGACTTGCAACAGCATTGTGTGAATATTCTACAAATAAAAAGCTGTGTTGCCCTCCCCACCCCTGGCAAACCCACAGGATGACATTTTCCTTACCACAATGAACAGTCCACCATTCTGCTCTACTTCAGCTGTTTCCATCAGCAGCTCGATTGCTTTTCTCTTCCCAATTATTTTCACTACTCGAGCAATTAAGTCTTTCTTTGGCTCACAAAGTCTGAACAGAGAGGGGGGAAAAAAAGAAAGGCACATTTATTGTCAAGATAATTCCTTGAGTATAGCCAGCTATGGGACTTCCACAATGAATAATAATTCATTTTGTGCTGAAGAGTCTATGTGTACAAATATGCTTAAACGGTTTATGGAATCAGACTTCAAAATACTGAGCTTCTCAGGGATGTTTTTTCCCTAAAACATGCATTTTTAAACCTGTTTCAAAGAAAATGCTTTGAATGGTTATTTTTGTTCTATTGATGTGTGAAATATCAAACCAAATACGAAACTGCAAAGACCTCTGAAATCAAAGTACAAAAGCTTCTTTTGCATTTAACAGTTAAAATTAATTTTTTATAGTTAAATCAGCAACTGGAGAAAACAGGAAGTGTAAAAGTTCCCCTATATCATTTGCCATTTCAGACAAACCTACATAACAAAGAGAAATCAGTTTATTGACTCATCTATGATGATCTCTTAAAGGGAAACAAAATAACAAAAATTACACTATAACCAGAAGCCTATTGATACAGCTCAGCGCCACCACTACTACAATTAGAAAAAAGTAGAAAAAAAGATGCTTCTGCCCCATTTCAATGAAGCCTTATATAACAAAAAGGAGTTTATTACAAGAAATATGCTCAAAGTTTTCAAATTAATAAACGAGGAACTACCCAGAATTATTAACAGCATTAATAACTAATTTCTGTAGTATTGCCAGATTCTGAAGTAGTACCACAGTATAAAAGCAACTATGACCAATAAACCCAGACTTGATTTAAATGCCAAGCTGTCAGCAAATCTTTTAAGTCTGGTTCCCTATTTAACAAAATTTTCTTCCCTTACACCACTGAAAGAGGAGTGTGGCAGTTTGACTCCATCCAAAACACTACACTGTCCATGTTATCTACAGTTTCAAAGGTTTAGAATTTAAAACAGATTTTTGTGGTGACCATAGCATGTGTGCACTGGTGTCAAAGTCCAAACAACCAGAGTATTTCCCTAAAAAAGGCACTACTAAATTGTTTAATGAGAAGCAGCATTTTTCCTTGTCCTGTTGTCAAATAACAAACTATCCTGGTGGCTCTATAAATAAATAAAAAAAATAAATTCAAAAAAACAGACAGTATTATTTGGATTTTTCTACAAGATCACCAGCCACAGTGACGCATTTTATCCCAAGATTTTGGAAATGCTTTTTGTGATCTGGTGTGACCCCTTATTTAGCAGCAGGGGAGCTTCCCCCCGCTTCTTTCCATCAATCACCAGGTACTTAGTGAAGATGCATCATTATTAAACTCACCGATAAGCAATTTCATCTGCCACTTTTTCCTCTGAATCTTCCTCTGTTATCTCATACCTTCCCTTGTATTTCATCTCTTGCCTTTCCCCCAGTCTGTCTCTCACGGGCCGCTTCCGTTTGAGGAAGCCCTGCCCGTTTTCCTCTTCTGCTGGCAACATCTTCTTGTCATCGTGCATGTATTCATCCAGCTCCTTATCCAAAGTCTCTGCCTCCTTCTGCTGGGCTTCCTTCATCAGCTTTTTAGCCAGCAGGTAATTGTAAGTCTCAGACTGCCTGCTCCTGTCAATTGAACCGTCCATGCCCAGAATCCCAAGCTCAGTTGCCACTGCATCCTGGTTCTGCTCCTGGAGCACCGCGCCCCAGATGTTGTTGACCTTTTTGCCGCGCACAGCAGTCTGTTTTTGGTGGCTCTGGCTGAGCTGGAAGGGCTCTGGTTTGGGAGGGGAGAAGTTGAAACACTTCTGCCTCTTTCGCTTCCACAGGCAGCTGTCGTCATCGGAGTCAGAGCCGCTCTCCTCGCTGGAGTCCACGCTCTTGGTGGTCCTGTAAGGAACGCTGGGAGCACAGGATGAGAGGCTGCTCTGGAAGGGCCTGCAGGAATCACTGCCAGCGTGCGGCTTCTGAAATTAAAGAGTGAATCAAAACCCATTATTTGTGAAAATTAGGAGAGCTATCAAGTTGCTGCTTAGATAAAATACATAATTCTGACCCTTGTGGCCATGTAGTCCTCCACGAGCATCTCTTGGGCCACAGCACAGAAGCATCCTTTGAAACTCCTGTATTTTGAGTGCATGAACATGAAACAGAGCACAACTGACACAGAAACACGTCAGGAGTTGCTTTTCTCCTTCAGGTAAACTTTGCTGAGCAAAAGTTATTACAGGATTGGAAAAATGGAGAATATGTGCAAACTGGACAAAGATATAAGATGCACAGCAGCTCTAAGAACAGCAAAATACCAGAACAACACAGCAACCTACCAGAGGTTTGTCTAACAGCAGAGAAGTTAATAATCTCTCTGGAGTTTCAAGTGAGAAGACCAACTGTACAAAAAGAAACCCCCAAACCAAACCCACAAAACTGGGACAGTGCTCAGACTAAGAGTGTTCTGTGATCCTGGCTCAGTCAGGACAGAACATGACCAACGTGGAGACAGACGAACCTTTACAGAAGCATCCACTTTTCCTCTTTTAAACCAACAAGACACTATGGATTAACTTATTAATTAGAACAAACACTGCCCCCCCCCAATCATTCCACTGATATACAAACACTCAAGAAATGCTTTTACTTCTAATTCCAGTTCCTCTGCAACTGATTTCTTATCATGAAGTTATATTCTGTCCCATGATCTTTCAAAATAAGATCTCTTCTTTCACTCTCAGATGAAATAAAAATTCTTTCTTTAGCCTTACTGCTTCTGTCATCACAGGCACTGTTTCTTCTTTCTTCAAACAGCAAACAGAAAAGAGAAGTATTCAACTTACCACATTATGAAATACAAACCTTCAACTTCAAGTGTAATGCAAAAACCCCAAAACTAGCATAAATAAAAAGAGACTGAGCATTTCTGTTAAAGCCTTATTTTTCTTCTCATTTCTCAGAATTATATCACAAAGGTCAAAAATAACTGGAGAAAATAAAATTCATTACACATACAGTGTCACACATTGATCTTAGTTTGAAATTTTTTCCTGCCTGTACACCACCGCAAATACCTCACACTCTCAGTGCAAATTCCTCACAGAGTAAATTCCTCACATCCTCAGAAAATCACAGGTGGGTTTGCGTTGGGAGGGATCTTAAAGCTCATCCAGTCTCACTCCTTATGACGGGCAGGGACATCTTCCACTATCCAAGGGTGCTCCAAGCCCCAGTGTCCAGCCTGGCCTTGAACACTGCCGGGGATTCAGGGGCAGCCCCAGCTTCTCTGGGCACCCTGTGCCAGGGCCTCCTCACCCTCCCAGGGAACAATTCCTCCCCAAGATCCCATCCAGCCCTGCCCTCTGGCACTGGGAAGCCATGCCCTGTGTCCTGTCCCTGCAGCCCTTGGCAATTGTCTCTCTCCATCTTTGCTGCAGCTCCTTCAGGCACTGCAAGGCCACAGTGAGGTCAGCCCAAAGCTTCTCCTGTCCAGGCTGAACAATGGCAGCTGTGCCAGCCTTTCCTCCCAGCAGAGCTGCTCCATCCCTCTGCTCCTCCTGGAGCCTCCTCTGGCCTGGCTCCAGCAGCTCCAGCTCCTTCCTGTGCTGGGCCCCAGGGCTGGTGGCGGGGGGGACATAACCCGACACAGGGAGACACAGGAACAGCGCTGGCATCTCTGTCCAGACACAGAGAGCCGCCGGCGAGCAGCGGGGACCTGGTGCTGGCAGCGCTCGGGGCTCCCTGGCGCGGTCCCCCAGCGCTCGCCCCCATTGTCGCCACTGTCCCCATTGTTCCCGCGCGCGCCACGCGGCACCGGCTCCCCGGGGAGGCCCCGGCCGTACCAGCGCAGGGACAGCCATCAGAGCAGGAACAAGCCAGCAGCACCAGGAGAGGCCACCAAGCGCCGGGAGAGGCCACCGGCCCCAGGAGTAACAACCGGCCTCGGGAACAAGCGCCCCACGCCGGGTTAAGCTCCTCAGGCGCGGCCTCCGCGACCTCCCCGTCCCGCAGCCGCCGGCCCGGCGCTCCCCCGCCCGGCGCTCCGGCCGCTGCCCGCCCTCACCTGTCCGGGAGAGCCGGCGCCGGGCATGTCCGAGTCGGAGCCGGACAGCTCGCCGTCCTCTACGTCGTCGTCCATGCCTCGCGCCTCCTGCGCCATATCCCGGCGGAAGAGAGGAGCGCCGTGGCGGGGCGGGACAGCGCGTCCATCCGGGGCGGGGACGCTGCGGGGCCGGCCCGCCGCCGCTCCTCCTTCCCGTCTCTTTCCCCGTGCAAGGAGCTTGTGACAGAAATGAGCAGGGGGTTGTTGGCCTTACAGCGTGCCCCAGGCGGCTGTTGGGACCCTGGGATGCTCGGCACAAGCGTTGCAGGGTGTGGGATGCGGAGAGCTTGTCTTGAGCCGAGCGATCTTTGGAGTGAAATTTCGGTATGCTTTCAAGCCTGATCAGCGAGAAAGAAGGCATCCAGGCAGTGGCACGGGCCACTGATGCATCCCGTAGTCAGGGACACGCTGGAATAAGCAAGCCTTAAGGGTGTAGTAAATAAAGGTATGGAGAAGACAAGGCTATGAAGGAATTCATTAATGCATATAAATATCTCCAAGCTGGTTCCTGAGGGGATGGTGCCAGACTCTGTTCCAGTGGTGCCCAGTGACAGAACGAGGAGCAGTGGTCATAAAACAACAAGTTGCACCCCAGCAGGAGGAAGAACTTCTTTCCATGGAGGGGCAGAGCCCTGGAATGCGTTCAGGAAGGTTGTGGAGTATTCCCCTCTGGAAGCACCTCAAACCCACCTGGACGCCTTCCTGTGTCACCTGGTGACCCAGTCTGGGCAGGGGGTTGGACTGGATAGGATCCAGGGATCCCTTCCAGCCCCAACCATTCTGTGGTTCTGTATTAGTAGAACAAAGAGCGTTTAACATCCCATTTAGCTCAAGGACATCTGGGAACTAACAAGCTTTAAGCTGATGGTATTATTGTATGGTAATACCAGTGCTTGAGGTATTATTAATTACTGATTGAGAAAAAAACAACCAAATCCAAGCAGATGCCTTATAATTCTTTAGCACATTCCATCTGCTGGATAGGTACTTTTAAACAAAAATAAAACAGCATAGTTGATAAATCACTCCTACTGGAAACATCTTGATTCCAGGAAAAAACGTAGCTGTGATTTTCCTGAGAAGAGATACATCACAGCTAGGCATTTTTGGTCTTGGTGATGTGGCTCTGACCACCCAATAAATTTAAGAGGTGCGGTTTTTCACTCCCGGCATTAACAGGCCCACGCATGGACACTGTTTTTCCTTTATGCATTTTAGATCTTACCTGTGGACTGTAAACCATCACTGTCATTCATGTCACAGTGCCTCATCCAAAATCCCTGTTGCAGTCTAATTGGATTTTCAGTGCTCGGACACTTAAATGCAATTAAAATCACTGGAAGCTAGTTCTCATTATCAATTAGCCATGCTCATTATCAGTTATCCAGTCAGGGCTTTGAAAACCCTACTTTGACATTTTTCTGCACCTTTGGATGGCTACTTTCCTTAAAAATTTCACTCCTGGACTTAAATTTTCTGTTGTCTTCACTTAGAAGAAGAAAAGGCACAAAGCTGAAGAAAGGACAGGAACAGTTAAAGCTCCTTCCCTGTTTGGTCCCTCAGGACACTCCTGTTGCAGTGCTTCAGAATTATTCAAGATATCCAGTGAAAATGAGATAAATTATAGTGTGTTTCTTTCTGTGCTGTTCTCACCTCATTTCCCATTGTGTTTAATGATGCATGGCACTGGTCACATCCTGTTCTACAAAAAAGCTGTTTTTCACCTTATTTGCAATTAAATCATGTGTGTGGGATTTCACTGGGTTACAGGGAGTTGATGGGCTGAAGTTAAGGGGAACTGTGGAACAGGGAAAATGTAATCCTCCAGTGACTCACATGAAGGAGTTCTCTATGTCAGCATAACCTGCATATGACACTGAGCAAAAACCACAAAAAAGCCAACTTACAGTTTAACTTCAGAAGGATATGTCATTTGGGCACTTATAAAATATCCAGAAGCAGGCACAATAAGATAAATCAGATAACAGTACAGTTTACACACACACACACAAAAAAAAAAAAAAAAAAAAAAAAAAAAAAAAAAAAAAAAAGAAGAAGAAGAAGCAGCCAGTTGTTTTACAACCCCATATCTAGATTTCCTAAATGAATATTCTGTATTGAGAATCTCCATCTCCATCTTTAATGCAGGTTCAGCTGTAAAGGACATTTTGTTTTCTCACTTCAGGCGTAGTAGGGATGCCTAGCAAAGAACAGAGAAGTTCTTAGTTAAACATTAATTTCAGTCATGGTCTCCTTGATGTCTTTTTTTACACATCTTCAGTTTTCCCCTTACCAAAAGGCTGACAGAGAAAGCTCAAAACACACCCTTTGATTGACCATATCACCTTCAAAATATCACCTTCAAGAAGACTCAAAAATTACATAATCAAGTGGAACAGAGAACAATCCTGGTTTATGCCAGCCTGCAGCTGCTCTCTGTTGTGTTACTGCAGTTTTGTGTGACTGGAGCCTCATCACTGTAGGTCCAGATAAGGCTAAGAAGATCCATCTCATATTGTAGAATCTTTATTCTGAGAACACTGAGTCCTGCTGAGTTTGTAGCAATCACATTTCATGTCTATGAAAACAAAATGTGCAGTATTATTAAAACCAAGTTGAATAAATTGTGGGAAATTACTCCCTCCTTGCTCCAGTGGATGGTTCCATACTTCTTGCAGCTGTAAGTGACTTTGTTTAGGATTCCTCGTGACAATACCTGTTTACCGTTTACTGGCTGCACAGATAGGGTGCACAAATTTCAGAAAATGTCAGCTGATTTGTTTGTGAAATCCATTCTGTTTTTCTTGCCCTAATGAACAAGTCAAACAGATGGAGAATATTTATTTCAAGGTGTACGTTTAATTAAAGCAACCAAGGTCGTCATGGCTTCTTCACCTCATCATGAACTGAATTCACAATAGAAAAGCCTCTTAACTCCTCCAGGATTTTTTTTTGTTGTTGTTTTTCCAAAGAATCCAATTGATGGTGTTAAGACTTAACAATCTGTTCAGCAGTACACTATGTCTCAGCCCAAAAGGATGTTCACTTGGAAAGGGCATTATTCAGGAACACTTCTGCTCCTTAGGATGGAGCTGAACCTCAAGGAGTAACCTAATGCTTTTCATCTGTGATGAAAGATGGATTTAGTTTACCTGAAAAAAATGCAGAAACTTTTCACATAATCACAGTTACGTGTCAGAAGTATTCATCCTCCCACTTTGATTCCAGCACTGCAAATACCTGTTTTTAAAAGCCATGAATTCCTGAGATGTAGGCGGTATGCCAGGGCGTTAGCATCCTCAATATGGCTTTGAATCAGAACAGCAAAAACATTTTCAGCACTTTCTTTTGCAAAAGGATTTTTTCAAATAAATACTTCTTGGTTTATACAGCTGATCAAAACATTTAAACAGAAAAAGAAAAACACAAACCTACAAATATCAGTAACAAAGACCTATATTAAGAGAAGACTTTTACAATGCCAGTTAGGGAAAATTAAACTCTTCTAATGCATTTGTAATATGCAATTGTGAAATGCCAGTGAAAATTAAATCCTTTAAAGTGATCATAAACTGAAGGAGATGAATATGCACACAGGCACAAGAAGTGCATATTGTGAAAACCTTAAGGTTTTCATAAGGAGAGTTTTCAGATTTTTAGGTACAGAGGGGTAGAGATGTTTGAATGTGGAGTGGCTTTTTGGTGTGTGGGGGATCTTTTAAATTTCTTTTGGGGGAAGGAGGTGTTGTTGTTTGCTGTTTGTGGGTGTTTTGGTTTTTTGTTTGGTTGGGTTTTTTAATTCTTATTTTGTTTCTGACTATCTGTCCTGGGTTGACAGGCGACTTCTACTCTATATCCTATATCGTGGGGCTTTATTGTGGTGTCTGGCAGTTGTTTTCTTCCCCTCCGGCGAGGACTGCGGCTGATAGGCGGGCCCTTGCTGCGGGCGGGGTGGGGGGGGGAAGCGGCTGCGGGCTTTTTTTTTGCTTTCACTTTTGGCTGCTGGCTGGCCTGGCTTGGCTTGGCTTGCTTGTCTTGCTCTCGCTATTCTCGCTATTCTTTGCTTGTTTTTCCCTCTTCCTTTTTTCTGTCCCCTTCCCGAAGATTAGGACCGGCTCCTGGACCTGACCGGACCTGAGGACGTCTGGGAATCCCCTGGGGCCCGACACAGAAGCTTGGCACCCTCCCCTCACAAGTACCTTGTTTTCCTTTTCTCCTGTGTGGGGAGTGTTATTAATAAATTGGTTTTTTCACTTTCTTCCTCCAAGGAATTTTTTTTTCCTTCCCTCCCGAACCCAGGGCTGGGGGAGGGGTGGTGGAGGTTTGTTTTAGGGGACGCCTCTAAGGGTTCTTCCCCTAATCTGTTCCAAACCAGGACACTATCCTACTCTGTTACAATTAATTTGCAGCAAATTTAATTAATTCCATCAAGTGAACCCTGTTTTTCCTGTAAAAGGAGTTGATAAGAATCTGTCTCCAACTTAATTTTGTTGTATTTTCCTCACCTGTCCTTCCTGTGGAAGTGATAGAGCACTTGAGGACCAACAAAGGTCAACCCACCACATAAATCAGTCTCAGTCCTAATCTCACTTAGAACTCTTATTTAATCAGCATTTGGCAGTTTTTCTATTTGCATTCAGTGTTTTCTTCCTAGCACATCTTTTAATATTATTCACACCATTGCTGTCCTTTGTGACCAAAAGGCTGCATAGAAAAGAGTTTAATTGAAAAGTTTTTGCGAAATAGAGAGAAGTTCTGGAAAAATGTTTTCGCTTCAAATGTACTCTCACAAGTAAATGTTTGGTTTCAATAAAGCAGTTAGTAAAGTTTAATTGCTAGCTGACAAAAATGTGTGAGCAGGAAGGCAAAATGAGCCTGGTCACTCTGTTTAAGAGTTGAACAGGCATTAATATATTACAATCATTGTAGCATGTTAAAAAATGGATTAAATCTTTGCACTTGGAAATAGACAACTATTAACTCATTAAACAGAACTTGTAACAGTGCTTGTGAAGGCTGGGTCATTTATCAATAGCGCAGATATGCCACATTAAGATGAAAGACATTCAACAGGAAAGAGATTGTAAATTGCCATTTTTTTTTTTTCCCAGTGCATTACAATAACTGTAAAACAATTAAGTGAACCTGAAAATTTTGGAGAATTTTGTTATATTTTATGTGGATTGCTCCCAAAGTAAATACTGACTTGGATTTCTGGTGCTTCATATTCTGGAGTATTTCAGACAGTCCAAGCCACAAAGTCTGATCTAAGTTAGAAGATGTCATTGGGCTGTAATGTTCAGGGAGGTAACAGAGATGTTCAGGGAGGTAACAGAGCTGCTCCACAGACTTGCAGTTGTGAAAATGTATTTTCATACATACATCCATTTATTCCATGATGAGGTGAATCTCTGAGAAGAACCTGTTGTTGACTTTTGTCTCCCTGTTGTTGACTTTTGTTTTCTGGAACAGAAAAATGAATCATGAAGGTAAAATATTACATTCTTTGAAAGAAAATTATTACCTCTATTTTTTTCTGCTCCAATGCCATTAGAGAATGTTTAAATTTTGTCAGTGAAATGCATTTTTATGAAAATAAATGGTTTGCTGAGATTTTGTCACTGAGAAATAATAATTCTGCAGCTCATATTACTGTGCATGTACGAAATCCCTAACTGGGATGATAGAGCAGCATCTCACTGCTGTAAATTTTAAAATCTTGAAGTAAGGATTATAGGGACTTTGAAAAGTTTGTAGACTTTTGTTCCCTTTCAACACTTCCCCCCCCCCCCCCCCCACCCCCCGCCCCGAGAATGCATTCTCAGTGAGAGGGGGAAGGAAAAGGAGGTTTATTGGTTTTCTAGATATACATCTTACTTTATACTGGGATACTTCCTTTGATAATAATGATGATAATGAATAATAATGAAAATAATAATGATGAAAATAAGAATGAAAATTAAAATAACAACAATATAGTACTACAAAAGTTTTTCTATTAAATTGAGATTAATTTTAACTACAATATATTGACCCAAACAGAAGTTTTTTCTCCAGCCTAGCTACGGACTATCAAATCTACTTTATTGTATATTCACTAACAAAACCAGCCTGGCTGATCAGAGCTATTCAGAAGTGAAAGTGTTGTCATCTCTATTAAACCATTATTCCCTTTATTGGGATCTCCATGCAGCTGCTCTGATGTAAAAGGAAACAACAGCAAAAGGTGATATTGCAATGCATACAAACAAATAAGTAAATAAGTTAATGTCTGCTAGGCTTTTTTGTCTCCTCCACCTGTTTTCATCCTAGCTGAGGAAATCACACATGCAGTTGTTGTTCTGCTCCCCTCCTCTGATCTCCCTGGCACCTTGGGGTAAAGGGCTGTTCCTGTGCAAGGCCTGCTGTACAGGATGCCATGTTCCAGGGCTGAAAGAAAGGAAAAAAATGAAGCTTTGCTCATATCAGGGTTTTGGATCCCTCAAGCATTAAGTGTGCTCACAGGAGCAGATGTTGCTTGGAGCTGGCCTTGAAATGAGAACATTGAGGGTTCTGATAAATGAGCTCCACTTTTACAGGCACAGCGGCATAATTTCCTCAAAGGTATGAGTGAGAAATAAGAACATTTCAGTGTCAAGCAGGGTAATGTCCTCACATGAACTGCGGAGCCACCCAGAGTTTGATTATCAGAATATAAATATTGCTGTTTGGTTATTGGAGAGAAGGGAAGATTGTGCTACTTCCTTTAATTTATTCATCTCTTCATAAGTTTTTGTTACTTCTGTCAGAGATGAGACAGAGGAGGCAGCTGAGTGAGAAGTCTGAAACAGTTTTAAATCTCACAGCAAAAAGCTGTGAGATTAAAACTAGATGTTATTAGATGTTACTAGATGTTATTAGATTAACATTTCTAATAACAAATTTGAGTCAAAATTTGGAACATATTGAGAATTTATTCACAGTAGACATTTTCAAAAACCCAACATTTTTCAGGCATTTTTTTACAGTAAAACATCCAAGATTTTTCAGAGATGCTACAAAAGGTCTGCCTGATGTATTGCATAATGGTATAGGTGTTTTATTTCTTTTAACTACTACCAGAACATCCTAGCTATCATTGTTTAAAGGATACCCCAATTTTTATCCAGATAAACAGTAAATTTGCTGTCCTGCTTAGACCATTACCATTAAGTTTTCTGGGGTGTTACAAACCCATGAAGTGGCTCCCTTATTTGCACCTGCAAGGTATTAATCAAGGTTTCTGGGGTGTTTAGGCCTTTTACTCCTTAACTTTCTCAAGATATGTTTCTTGTTCTATGACATCTAATTCATCTCTGGTTATATGATAAGCATTAAACCATTCTTTACTGAATTTTGTTCTTCAGCTATTGATTGAGTTCCAAGTGGTACAGGTCCTTGGAGTTCCTTTCTGCAGGTGCAGTGAGGTAATTTCTCAGGGTTTTCCACTGACATGCAGCCAACACAGGTCTAAATCAAAAGCAGCTGAAATCACAGTCGAACATTTAACTTACTAGACATAGATAATTACTTTTTTTTTTTTAAATAACCAAACTCCTGGCTAAGATGTAATCTACTGTCCGGTCAGGTTCGTTTTTGTGCTGATCTTCTGCCATCTCTGTTTTACACAGTAATTGAGCAGTCCAACAGTCTTTCCTATGCCCTCCTGATATGTTTGTGCAGCTTGAAAATAAATACACAACCTTCTCATAAAGAGAAAACACTTTTATATCAAATTCCCTAAATAAATACATTTAGTGTTTATTTTTGTTTGCTTCAGGAAAAAGAATGAAGGAGAGTGGAAGGATTTACATTTTGGCACTGATCTAAGAGGTTGAAATGTATAGTTTAGACAAGAATAGGCACTGAGTACTAAATTCCTTGGGTACTTCCCTTAGGTAAAACACGAAAGGATTTGTAGGAGATGTTTATGAAAAATTTTCAACAAAAATTGCTCATGACAACTGACCCACAGTAATGGAAGCTGTACCTGAAAAAATACAGCTGTACAGCTGTACCATCCACATTTTCAAAGAAAGTTTCCAGTATTCATAAAGCAAATCTCCAAGCTCCAAGCTAAGTGCAAAAGTCTGCATTCAAATATCTCCTTATAGCAAGGGGTATGTCAGATGAGTGATTTAGTTTTAAATTTTTAAGTTTTAGTCAAACCATGGCAAGCAAATTACTGCAAATCCATGCCTACTGATTCCACTGATTTCCAACTTTGCAAGTGAGGTCTACCACTTCAGCTTCCCAAGGCTTTCAGGACTCAACCTGTGTGTAGTTGCCAGGTTTTCCTGCAAAGCAGGGAGTTTCTGTGATCTCTTTGTATGCACAAACCTGCTTGGTTTGAGAACAGCATTTAGCCCAGGATTTTACCCTGCCATCCCACACAGAAAGGCAAAACAAACATATCTTGTGTCCTCTGGAATGTCTGCATGTGCAACAGAACTTAAAAAGGTGATTTTTTTTTTTTTTTGAGAAATTCAGACATTTTATCTCACTGATAGGTTTTCTGTGTATATATATGGGGTGATGGGCAAACTGAAATCAATACAGTGTGGCATAAACACACACCTTTTAGCTACACAGATTTATCTCTTCTACTTATAAACAATGTAATAAAAAGATACCAATTCATAAATAGAACATGTTTTATAGCAGGTTTTTTTTTGTTTGTTTCCAGTTTTCACATGAATGCCACAATCCTGTTATCCATTTGAAAGGAATTCCCAGAAAAATGCACTTTTCTTCATACTACTCCTCCTTGCAGCAAAAATTTGGGCCTTAGTATCACTCACAGCCAAGTTTTGTCAGTCTTAGATTAGAATAGCAGGCCTGAAGCTTAGCAATAATAAACACACAAAGTTCCCAGTAGTGAATGAACAAAATGTAAACAGAAACGCTGGTGCTCATTTTCTCAATACAATGAATGGCTAGCAAAATAAAACTCCCACTTCTGCATTTTTCAGAATGATTTTCAAAGCTTTGGGGAAAAGATGTAAATCTAAAGTACTTTTGGTCAGTAAATAATATCACTCACTTCTGTTATTAATAAGACTACTCACAAAGCTGGATGCCTTTCTGGCACTTTTCAAACTTCTTACACTGATTTTTTTTTTTTTTTTTTTTTTTTTTTTTTTTTTTTTTTTAGTATAGGAGATATGAGTCATATTTTTCATGTAATTTGGTAGCTTCTCTGCCTTGGTTCAGCATGTGAGAAGAAAAAATAGTAATCTAAATAAAGTTATTTATTTATTTATTTATTGTTGTAGACTCCCACAACATTATCAGAAGCACTGTTGGAGGCACAAATATGTTTTTGTAAAACACTCCTGACAGTTTTTTAGGTTAGCTGCTTCCAGAATGAGCACCTGCATGAGCCTGAATTATCTCCCACTCTTGGGCTATAGAGACTCAAGAGGTCTAACACAGAAAAAAGCATCACATCCTGAAATAAGAGGCTTAGACCCTTATCTCACTAAGCTCTCCTCCCTGTTCTCTAGTTAGTATCATTCACAGCACCCACGAGACCCAATGAACCCAAATGCTTCACAAAAGACAGGGTAAGAAAAAAAAAAAAAAAAAGTTAGCTTTTATGACGGATAACCTGGAGTCTAGTTGCACCAGAGAGCATAATGACCAGGTTTTTAATTTCAGAACTGCATGGAAAACTGGCAGTCTGCCAAAAGTGGTCAGAAAAACCTTGATCTGGAGAGGTTGAAATGCAAAGTCTGCACTCTGCTGAGGGTGGTGTGGCATTACGTGTAGCTGAACAAGCATACATTTGTCACACAGCAGGGAGGCCTTTCGCAAGGAAAACTCCAGATCTGTGCATAATAAAGAAAAAAAAACCTGTCTTGAAAAGGGCTTGGCAAAAAACAAAGATTCCCAGGCTCAACGATACATTTTGGGTTCTGCATGAAAGTAATTTACAATAGAGTTAGAAACCCAGAAAAAGCTTAGCCAAACTTACATTTCATCAGAGAAATCCCTCACCAGCACTGTAAGTCCCTGCAGGATTCAGGAGTTGCTTTCAGAGGTCACAGCTGCTCAGATTATTCTCATGAACTCTGGTCTGTGAGTCAAGAATGCCTGATGTGGTTTAGAGTCTTGATCTGTTTCCTTCATCTGATATTGTTAAAATAAGGATGCATTTCCCCCTCAGCATTTTCATTCCCCCACTCACTTTCACGAAAGATGTTGTTGTGGCTGCAGCTAATACACAAGTTTAGGAGTAAAAGGAAAAAAACCATCCTGAATACATTGAAACAGAGGCAAGGAGGCTGGATTTTGTATTTAATTTAAAATCCTGAAGTAGTTTTACAGATTAAGTGAAAGAGACAAAATTCCTTAGTAAAGGTGACATTCCTTAACATGGCTGAAGAGGTATATTAATTGGCTCAATACAGCAGTGTAAGGTAATTATGAGCATTTATTGTTTGTGTTTGTGACCTATTTGATCAGTTTCATAGAGGTTGTATCCTGGCCAGTGCTGCATGGACTCACTTCTTTAGAAATTGGACTAAATTGAACATTAGAATTGAACACGAGCCATCTTGCTGGCC
This sequence comes from Acrocephalus scirpaceus scirpaceus, assembly GCA_910950805.1. Lineage (NCBI taxonomy): Eukaryota > Metazoa > Chordata > Aves > Passeriformes > Sylviidae > Acrocephalus > Acrocephalus scirpaceus. Next base: position 70,935,574 of record OU383776.1, read on the forward strand.
TTCAAGCCTCCCTCCCTTCAGCCTACCTTGCACAGGGGTAAATGTCAGAATTTAACAGAGCCATGCCAAAGTTTAAAGGGAAAACTGAAAAGAGGAAAATCATATGTAAGGAAACTTCTTACACAATCTGTGTAACACAAATTTTAACTTGAGCCTCTATGTCTGTATTTTACTTAGAGATTACTGGGGATGAAGTACAAAGCTATGTGTGTTCAGCAAACACTTGAGGCCAAAAAGACAGATGGTTTGGTAGTGAGTGGGCTGCAGGGGCGGCTGCTGTGAGATGAGACTTGGGGATGCCCCTCTGTCAGACAGCTCAGGAACGGAGCAGCAGCTGGGGAAAAGCTGAGCCCGTGGTGACACTCTGGTGTCAGCCCTGTGTCAGCTCTGTGACAGCATGTGAGAGAGACGATAAAAAACACTGCACAACAGCTGTGAGAGACAGGAGTGGGGCAAATGTGAGACAACCACCCCTGCAGACACCCAGGGCAGCACACGAGGAGTGGCCGGAGCTGCTTTGAGTGCCAGAGCTGAGAGATTCCCCTGTGGCAGCTCATGGAGAAGCAGCTGAGCCCCTGCAGCCCATGGAAGGGAACAGGGGAACAGAGGTCCATCTGCAGCTCCTGGAGGAGCCCAGGCAGGAGCAGAGGGACTCATCCTGACGGAAATTACAGCCCCTGTAGGGATCCTGGCCCGTGGGGACCCAGAGTGGAGCTCCTGGAGGAACGGCACCTCATGGAAAGGATTCCCTGGGGGCAGTGGGGAAGGTGTTTTATCCTCCTTTGCTATTAACTGGCAATAAATTAAATTAAGCTTCCCTGTGTTTTGCCCGTGATAGTAACTGGAGAGTATTCTCCTTGTCCTTGACCTTTTAATCTTATTTCTCCCTCCCTGCTGTCTTGCTTAAGGATGAGAGGGAGTGAGAGGGTGGCTCGTTGAGCACCTGGCAGCTGGCCAAGGTCACCACACCACAGCAGCTCACCCTTCCCTTCCCTTCCCTTCCCTTCCCTTCCCTTCCCTTCCCTTCCCTTCCCTTCCCTTCCCTTCCCTTCCCTTCCCTTCCCTTCCCTTCCCTTCCCTTCCCTTCCCTTCCCTTCCCTTCCCTTCCCTTCCCTTCCCTCACTCATTCTCTTTCTTTTGCTCTCTCTGGCTCTTTCTCTGTTTCCCTAATTTTTCCTAATTCCTGGGGGCAATAGGAGTCACAGAAACTCTTATCTGATATTCTATGTACATAGCATGGAGGCAATCACTATCTGAAATGAGTTTGTTTTCTGCATAGTTGTCAAATAAAACTGTTTTTTTATAAAATGTGGAATGCTGTCTGTGTCAGTGAGAGAAAGATGTGCACAGAGATCTCAGTGTCAGGACATACCTATTTCAGGAAGGGCGAAGAGGGTGTAGATGTAAAGGGAAGAGGATTGGAACTTCATCAATTTTGCCAGTAGCTACAGTAGCAGATTTGACAGATTTCCAAACTTTGAACTGTGCAAGGTCTATCTACCCCTGAATCAGCTCTTTACAGTTTGGCACCCAAGGCTTTATGCTGTTTGTTTAAAACTCAAAAAGATTAATTGTTAGCTTTGAGGGATACTAGGGGCTGCCTTACATTTTTGATTAAAAACAGCAGTGGTCACCACGATGAAAATAATAATTTAAAAAAAATATTTAGAGACAACAGCAGCTACTAAAAATGGGTAAGGAATTACAAACATCAAATGTTACAGTGACATCAAGTGGTCAAACACCACCCTTCATGCTGCAGTTTCAAAGCTAAATTTCTGACATTTCTCACATCTCTCTCGTGGTCCATATCAGTAACAGTTGCTACTAATAGCAATAAGGAAATTATTATAATTATTATTTTGCTTATTATATAAGGAAAATAATATCCTTATCAACATATTATTTTTTCTACAGCAACCAATAATAAAATTCTCCCCTACCACCATCCACGAGTGGTTCTAGTTCCAGTGAAAAGAAAGCAAAGATTTAACACTATATTTTCAGTAGGTCCCCTTGTTCCTGCTTGGATCATGTATCTGACAGAGGTGACACAATTCAACAGGAGTAAATTTCTTTTTAAAGTAACAGTTTAAGAAGTTTCTTCTTCTCTTTATTTGTCAAACAATCTAGGGGTATGCATACTCTTGAGAGAGAGAATAACAAAATTTCTTTGCTAATTTGCTTCAGATCTTGGTTACATTTTATTAAGAGCTTTTCTTCACTGAGCCCTTTCTGGAACTGTCCTCTCACACCCCCAAATGAACAATTGTAATATATATTATAATAAAAAATGATTTTCCACCTGGATAATACTTAGTGCTTCTGTTTTCTTAGGTTGATTTTATTTCAGCCACCACTTCCCAGAGATAACAGTTTTCATCTTATTTAGAAGTGCTACCAATATAAAATTTATACTAAAAATTAATCGTATTAAAAATTGTTTGGTACTGGCATACATAGTAGTATCACACAATTAAATACATAAACAGTATTTAATTGTGTGATACTACTATTTTTCCAAATATTAGTATCTCCACAGCTGTTTACTTACCTTTATGGTATAATCTGTTCTTTAGTTTGCATTGTAGTAACTGTGGCATGCAATGCATGGCCTAATTAAAAAAAAAAATTCTTTCTTACAGCACTTAAAATGGGTTTATAACAAGACCTGAGCCACAAATTTTCACTCTTAAAAGTACAATTAAAATACACAGCTGACATTTCTCACATGCTAATGCAGAAAAACAATTAAGACTGATTAATTTGGCTGTGAGAGGAGTTAAACACATACTTTAAAAGTCCAGCTGTTAACCTTAAAAATCATGTATTACTTGCACTGATTGTAAATACACTGATATATTAATCCATAAAAAACCCTAGAGAATTATGGAAGAATTGCCTTGGTTTTTCCACTACATTAGGAGCATGTTAACTGTGAGCCCATTGGTACAGGATTTCCAGCCCAAAGGCTCTGATTTAGTAAATCATGTAGTGCTAGGAATTATAATATGCATGCAGGTAATGGTAGGCCTTTATTTCTTCTGTTGATGTGGAAGATTATTCATGATAAAAATGGAGGATCAGTGTTCTCAATTCCAGAGCAGCTTTCCTCTGAGAAATGTTCAGCCATCCACAGAGACTGCAGGGAAAAATTTTTGAAAAGCCCACAGCCCTTGTCTTTGTTTTTCACTTTTAATACAAAAATTGAGTGCAGACAAAGATAAATAGCAGAAGGAGAATACCTTCAATGTAAGTCATTATTAATCTTCACTTTCCTTGCCGTGGAGCCATCCTGTATTTCTTCTTGAGGGTAATAAGGTGTCAGGCAGCAAGACAAAGGCCTGAGACTGGGCTTACAAGGCTTACATAACACAAGGTCTAGAAAGAATCATTCTAGCATCCTGAATTATTGATGAAAGGCAAAGCAGTGTGAGGATTTATCTTTTTTCCCCCTCTTTTCTCTCTCTCACAGTGCTGTGCACAAGCAGATATAGTAGTTTAAATGCTTGTTTTTCCTATGGTTTTAGTGCCTGTCCATGACAGGTGATGCAGTTAAAAGAGAGAGAGTGTGAAAGAAAAGGCATGCTTTGGAAATAAATCACTTTTAAACTATTGAGATTGTAAAGCTGAAAGTGTAGAAATAGGAAAAAATCTCACTTGGCAGGGAAAGAGGACTTCATGGATTGCATGAATTCAGATGAACAACATTCAGATATTTAAGATAAGAAACTCAATAAAATGCCCTTTTTTCTTTTTTGTAGAGTGTAACAAATTAACAATACAGAGATTCAGGATGTGTTTCTTCAAATGGCAAATCGTTTATTTCTAAAGATTCACATTTTGCTGCTGGTTTTGAAGGGTGCATAGAAAGTTTCAAAGAGAAAAATGTCACTGCTCTCATTCTGAGGAGGAAGAGAAAAACAATTCTGCTTGCCCATGCTCCTCAAGATCCCATCAGAAAACAGACATGTTCTAATCCACAAGCAGAAATGTCAATTTTTTTTCAGGCTAGCGATCTAGCTACACTTCCCTAGCCAAAGTGGAGAAAAAAAGGATCTTTTCTGTGTTGGCTGTCACTGCTTTTGCTGCATGACTGAATGTGAGTGTAGCCATTTCTCATTAAATGGAATAAGGCTGACTTGCAAATAGGGGGAAAAAAAGAGATCTGAAATAATTTAAGCTGGAAGACCAATTTCTGCATCTCTGTTTGAGTCATGCTGTAACACATACAAGTAGCAGATGTGTAATGATTTCCAGACACAGAACTGTGGTTGCTCACTTGGTGAGGAGTCCAGTTCCTGTAAAGTGCATCTGAATTCCAAGATCCTGAGTTAATCTGGAACATCTGTTGCCTATGTACAGAAGATATGAAAGGAATTCTTACCAAAAGTTGAAAATACATGCACAGATATTTGTGCATGGGCACATCACCTCACCAAGTCCCACGGAAAGCTTGCCATTCAAGAAATAATTTATTTTCTGGAAAATTAATAATATTCCAGTGCAAAGAATACTCCAGAATAGATCTGATTGAAGTTTTACTGTTCTTTGAGAAGTTTTGGTTAAAGACAGCATTAAAACCACCAGAAATTAAGAAAAACCCTTTAGCAGTCTCTACTGCAGGTGCACACTCTGTTTACATTTGTACCCATGTCTGTAGATACACAGGAAAAAAGTCACAGATTAGTTGGTTAAATAATGACATTTTTATTCCTCACTTAAGAGACTTTTAAAAGTTGCTTTGCTTATTCATTGAGTTTTCAGTCTGGTTTTGATATTTTGCTTGGAAAAGAGCAAATGAACCATAATAAATTTGTAAAATTACAGGTTATTTTTTCTATGAGGTAAACTGTGGTGTTCAGTATCCCAGATGTTATCATGGAATTAGGACATTTTGCTTTAAAATTCTAGTAAGAAGATTTAGACTTATAGAGGACAGAGCAGATACTAACTTTTGATACTGAAGGCCCTGTCTGGCTTATTAAAGTCTCTATTTCACAGTTTCCAGCATTAACTTCAGAGTAATCTAACACATTACCATGGAGCATTCATGTCATGGGGAGGTCATAAACCCAAACCAGAGACTGAATTTTATTGATGACCACTACCTGAGCTACACAGACCTCCGACACCTTGAGAAATAAACAGTGCCTTCTGACAAAGGGCAGGTGCTATATTTTGTGAGCCCAGTGTGAAAACCCCTGGTTACTTCTGAAACAAATTTTTACCTATATTGTCAGAAATTCCACTACAGCACAACTCAGAAGTGCCATTTGTAAGATCGAATAAAACAGCAGCAGCATCCATACAGTTGTCAGAGGGTGATATCAGGCTGCTGCAAGCAGCAGTGAGTGGCAGCAGGGTGCTGGCACTGAACAGTCGAAAGAAAAACAAAACCTTGTAGAAGATGTGGTGGTAAGGCTGACTTTGGACATGGTCAACCCATATGATTATAGTCCAGTCTTTTCAGGGGTAGTGGACAAACCTGTGGGATTAATCTGTGGAGGAAAACCAGAACCCTTCTCTGAAATGGGTGCAGAAAACAGAAATGATGTGCATAACTTCCAAAGGTCCAGGCACTAAGGTGGTGTCATGTCAAGTCATTCACTAAAACAAGGAGCACCACAAAAAGTGCAGGATAAGAGAGTGGTGACTCTCACACAAAGGCCAATTGTCAAGTTGTCTGGGTGGTTTAGTGGTGAATCCAGTGGTGATTGCAGAGCTCAGAGGAACCCTTTTGCAAGTTCCAGATGCCCAAGCAGGTTTAGGTGCAGCAGCTTTCACCCATGTGAAGGTGTAAGTGAGCCTTAACAACCCTCAGAAGCAAGCAGAGGTTCAGTAAATGCATATAATTTAGTGGAAGAAAGGCTTATTTTTATCAGCCAATACAGCACAACTAAGGCTGTTTCTGCAACAAATTTATCTGTGCAGTCAGGTGCATAGAAGGAGTTACCCACAAAACCAGATTCTCATGAACACTTTTGACGAAAATCTAAGTTCTGATGAATACCTAAGTTTTGATATATGCCTAAATTAAGACCAAGTGTGGGACACCTTAGGCATATGCTGAGCTACCCCAGGGAGAAGAATTTTGTGCAAAGATTGGAAAGGTGACCTTTGCCTGTAGAAATTTCTATCGAACATCAAAAAGCTGCTGTACAGCTAGTTTGGTAATGTGACACAAGTGAAAGTGTAAGGTATTTGTCATTATAGATATATATTTTAGATTGAATAGCAAGCCTGGAATACATAGTAAAAGGAGACAAGGAGTACACCTTTGCTAATAGAACTGCTGCTCAAACTCCATTCAGTAAAGAATATATATTGCTAAAATACTTGTTAGACTGGCCTTTGTAATACGAAGCAAAGGACCAAACCTTCTGCTTAGCAGATGAGGGAGACAATGTCTCAGCTGAGGAAAAAACATTAATACCTACCTTTCACAAAATTATGATGATGGCAAGACATTGATAACCATCTTCCAGAAAAGTAAAAGTGTATAAATAATGATCTGTATTTACAACATTTAAAAAAAAAATTAAAAGCCCTTAACTGACTCTGAAATGCACATATCTGGAATAATTTATACTGTAGTTAAGGAAGGCATAGATTTTTTCACTGGACATAACACATCCTGCAAAAGTGATGTGAAAATTATTGCTATGTCACATCCAGCTATTTATATCCATATTTTGGTGCAAATAATGTTCCTCCAAGGATGTTGTTACTTCCTCTCTGCCTGAGTATGTGACATTCCAGTTCCAGAGAAGAAAACAAAATATGAGTCTGCTGGAAACATTAAGGGGAAAATACAACTAGACAGATCCAAGAGGGTTATTAGAGAAGCCCTACCACAAGGCCTTGTAATCCTTCCCAGAGAAGAGCCTGGGGGTGGCTGGATCCAATCAGACTGTGCCAACAGGTTAAGGAATTTTGTCCTGCAGGACTTAAAGATGGCAAATCAGATGTATTTACATAAAATGAATTATTTATCATGACAAAATTATTAGACTAAAAATCTTTATCTGAATTGTTAACTACACTGCATAAAAGCTAAAATTACTAGCAGTGTGTTGCACAGTATAGTGCACCAGGTCAAAACAATTATATTAAAGCCATCGTATTAAAGGTGTCAAAAATAAACAGGTGTTAGGTAGAGATGGGTGTAACTTACCAGATCAACACTTGTGGGGGCGTCTCTTTCTCTTGACCTTGAGGAGGATCCTTGGTGTGGCGTCCCCTTCCCAAGGGAGGAAACTTCACACACACACTCCAAGGAGGAATGTGTCTGAAGAACTTGATAAATGAAAGTGAACTTGGACTTTTATAGTGTAAAGTGATATAACTGCAAGTCACATGCAGTCAGCTTGGCCCTTTATCTGCCAAATCTTTGCCTTACTATCAGGGTGTTAATTCAGAGTTGGTGAGCCAGATTTATTTTGGCACAATTCAACACCAAAAGCAGCACATCATGCCCACCATTGATAGCTTGGAAAAGGGTGTTGTTTGAGTTGTTTGTCCACATTTCAAGGGTGAAGAGTTGTGCTGCACTGGCACAGAGCCACACAGAGCCCTCAAGGCTGCACCTCCATGCCAGCTGCAGCCAGACCCCACAGATGGGGACACACACAGGGCTACCAGTGACAGGGGAAGGACTCAGATGAGCAGGACTTGGCTGGCTGAATGCAGGGCAGGTCTCACAAGTGTGCCTGCCAGCCAACTGCTACCAGCTCTTCTTGCCACCTTACCCCTCCTTTTGCCACTCTTTTTACTCCCCAGGTCATCTCCACCTTTGGTTGCTGGTGATGGCTTTCATGCTGGGCTGGGGTTGTCCTGGGGTGGTCATGGTAGGGCCACAGCGAGGTGGGTCAGTCCTCAGGAGCCTCTGGTTTGAGTTCCTACCTGCCATCCTGCCTCTGGGCTCCTGGGGGCTGTGCTGTAAACCTTTCACTGGCTGGTCAGTGGGCCTGGGGGCAGCTAGGACATTTGAGGTCCCCCTTCTGCCCTTGTCACTCTGTGCTCCTTGTTGGGTTGTGTCACATAACACAGCAGAAGGTCTTGCAGACAGTGGGAGGCCACCCTTAGGTTGCAAAAACTAGCTGGTGTCACCATTTCAAAGATGTCCTCACATGCCTTTCCCCCTCCCACCTCCTGTTTCTCCTGCTTTGAGGGCATCCATGTCCAACAATTCACAGCACATTTTAAAAGAGCAAGAGAGGTCAGCATGGAAAGAACAAAAGATCTCATGGGAATAAAGTTTTTCACATTTATGGAGAACATCCAGCTCCTAGTGAAACCTGAACAAAGCTCTGCTTTTTGTGCTTGCTGGTACAAGCCTTTGAACACAGAGTTAGATTGTCTTGAAAGTAATCAGTAGTCTTTACATTGTGAGAAGATGCAATTTCTAATGAAGCTGTCACCAAAAAACTATAACATCTCTGTTAAGAGTGAAATCCTGACACTCAACCAGTTAATCTGCAGTGATAATTCAAACTTTGGCAGGACTACACGCTTACCACCTGCTGAAGCTGCATGATGACCAGCATGTGACATTGGGCTTCAAAAAGGACTTCTGTGAGCAAATTCAATATATTTATGGTTCCTCTGACATATGTCAGTATATATTTCAATATATGCCTGCCTTTCAGCCTGTGAATCACTCCCACACAGTGAGTTTTTTCAAATGAGGCAAACAACAATCAAATGGAAAAAAACAATGCTCCTCCTCAGTTCAGGGTTTCAAGAGAGGCACATTTATAAAAGCAAGTGAAAATAAATAGTTCCTCAAGCTCCAGCTTCAGACCCTCCGTTTTCCTTTGATAATGATGAAGATTTCATAAGATTATTCCAGACTCAGTCATAAAAAAACATATTGCTTTGGTTTTTTCCTCCCTCCTGGAGTTATAACACATCTGAACCTCTGTTTCAAAAACTCAGTATTAGCATGAGACTAGCAGGCTGCTTCTCAGGCTTCTTAGCAGAAAATATGTAGAGGAAATATTTATTCTATTCTTCTGATCATCCTGCTCGTCATAGGCACTCTGTCAGGCCTGAACAGCAGGAACAAGTGATAATAAAGGTCAAAATGCCTTCCTCTCAGAAAACCTTTTAAATCTTTACAACCCTTGTTGGAAAAGAAACAAAACAGCAATTTACCAGGGTGGAAAATACTGGATTTGCCACTTCAAGACAGGCAGGCTTCAACAGGGTGGAAGCCATGACAATGATTCCTGATTGCTTTGTTGTACAACCGAGGACATCATCCTTAGGCTGTTCAGCTAGTTAACTTCTAATTAATCTCAGAGAGATGGATATCTGTCTAAGGATCTGCTGGCATATGGGCAAGATGGGGGGAATACCAAAATTGCTTTAATATCTTCTTGGCAAAGCCTCAAACTTGTTTCCTTATTAAAAAGTACATTAAAAAAAAGTCAGTTGTTAGGACTGCAGAATATATCCTTAATGTAAAAAAAAGTGGAGAATGAGCCACCTGATATTAGGAAAGTATTGACATGTTGGCCTGTAGAGAAAAAAGTTTAGGCTTTTGTGCTTAGGATGCCTTGCAGGATTTTTATGGAGAGAACAGTCATGGCACACCCTGCACATTCTGTAGTACTGAAACTCTGTGTACAGGTGGTAAATTCTGTGCATGTACTGAAAGGATGAGGAAAAGACCTACACAGTTTGTCTTAAAAATTCTAATCCCTTTTCACATGTACATGCACAAACCTCCTTCCTGCTATTTTCTCAAAAATCTTGTTCCTTTTAGGCACTATGGTCTGGGAAACACCATTCTTCCTTGTACAGTCACTAATGGTTCACCAGTGCCAGTCACTTTGCTCTGCTTGTTGGAGCATTCCCCCAGTGAGAGGGTGATGAGGACCAGAGAGGTGATTAATATATATATTTAATCCTGAATGGCATCTTCATTTATCCATTAAAGGACAGCCTCATACAACACTGAGTGTTGTTGGTTCCTATTGCTGTTTAATTCACAAGAGGTGCTCAGCATCTGCTGGGATTGGGTCTGAAGGAATTAGGGCTCATTACTGCAGTTTGTCCTAATTAGAGGATATTTTCAGTGGAGAAAGTTAGCACTGGCAGAGAGACGTTTGACAAGGATATAATCTAAGCAGACATTTCTTCTCCCAAAGGTACAAGCAAATACCACAATGCCAACAGAGCAAAGTTTAAGTTATACTGCAACATTAGAGCTGAGAGCAATCCTCTCTTCTCAAGTTGCCTCCCTTGTACCATCCAGGCAACCCCCTGCCTCAAAATTTGGCTTATTGAGAAAGAATGACTTGAAGAGAAGCTATCCCCACATCTTCTTGCTAGTCTGTAATTTTTTAACCCTGTAATTTGTTTCACTAAATTTGCTGTCCTGTCTGACCTGTACAATTACTGTGGTGTTTTAAGAAGTTGAAAAAAAAAAAAAACCAAGATAGAGGGGATGCGTACAATATGAAACCTCTGCAGAATATTACTTTTATTATATATTTTTTAAATTTGGATGGTCTGGAGACATGCCTGCCTGGTTTAACCTCTCTGGCATGGTGATAGGGACTGGCTGTGATCACACATGTCCACCATGGCATGAGGAGCACATGACATGCTGGGTCCCAGGCAGCCAAGGGCAGCATCGGCCCCTAATACCTGCAAAAAAATGGAATTTCCCCCATCCCCTGCCCCCCATGCCTTCCTTTTAGTGCAGGTCCCTTCAAAATGCTACTCTAAACAATGATTTTAATGGCTTTGGTCTCAGCCTTTGGATATTATGAGTGAAGTTCAGACAAACCCCGATGAAGAAGTAATTTTTTATACATGATGTCTGGCTAGTCAATTCCTTGCAAGATATTGTCCTGCCGGGGGGTGAAAAGTGGGAAACAACCCAAAATATTGCAACAGGAGATGCCAGTGAATTGCAGGCATAGTTGTTTCATTGGAAAACAGCATGGAGCCGACTCTGTGCCGGTGGGCTCAGCCTGGGGTTACAGGTATAGCCATCCCAGAGGGAGATCAGGGCTGGGACCACCTGGGGAGCAGCTGTGAGACCTGCCAGGCTCTGGGAGTATGAGAACAAGCACAGACAGGAGGGGAAGCCTCTCCAAGCCTCTCCTGGCAGGTGAGAATTAAACCCAGGAGGAAATACACCAGAACAGACCACACCAAAACACCAAAAACTGGGCTTGGGATCAGGCCTCACGACTGGGGTGGATGTGCACACAAGGTCTGAAAATGGAGAGATATGGAGGAATCCTCTGTGTCCAGGGGTGTCAGGATTATAAAGGAGAGAAAGGAGTACCCCTTCTTGCAGTCAGGCTGATACAGAGAGAAATGAGTGTCGTGGAGATTCAAGCCTCCATCCCTCCTCACCTGGCACAAGAGGGTGTGTGCAGAAAAAAGCATTTGCAGAGGTGCTGAGCACTCCGTGTCTGAGTTGATGGATGCAAACAACAGGAGAAGAGGCCGCTGTAACCACTTAGAAATCTAATACTAGATTAGTATTAGATTAGTATTTCCCCCCAAAGCTGTGTTCTGAGACGATTAGATATGAGTCTCTCTTTCAGTGTTAGACACCTAATAAATATTACATTATTTTTATTTTTATTTTTATTTTTATTTTTATTTTTATTTTTATTTTTATTTTTATTTTTATTTTTATTTTTATTTTAAATCATAGGTTAAAGAAGGGTAGAACTACTTGGTGCAATAGAAACAGAGAGAAGCAAATTTTGATCCCATTGATTTCACCAGGGCTGGGACTTCCCATCATTGCTGTCCCCTGTTTCCTAAGGGTGCCTGGATGCTGTTTCCTCTTCCTGATGGGGAAAAGGAGACATATACTGAAAGGATATCCCAACAAAATTGCTAATTATAAATTTTTAGCCTTCAATCATATTTTGACCTTTACTAGAATCTTATATATAATTAATTGGAAAGTTTCAAAGCAGTACTCCATAAAATAAGGTGAAGGATGACATTTCTTAATGAATGGGGAGGAGGAGAGAAAACAAAATGTGTTATTCCATTTCAGCTGATTCATGGGCTACACACAAGGTAAAAATTAAAACTGCGATGTTGGAAGAATGAAGGTAAGGGGGAACTGAAGAGAAGGAAAGCAGACTTGTACCAAAAATATGTTTCCTCTCTACCTTTAATATCCATTTTTTTCTTTCTTCCAGCATAGCATTCTTTAGTAATGCTTTTCCCCATTACAGTTTAGCATTTTCCAGGCATTCTTCTTATTCATTATTACACTTCCACATTTCTTTTGTCCTGTCACTCCTATGAAAGACAGCATATACTCAAAAATAACAGGAAAGCCAGGCATATTTTCTCTCTTATGTAACTGAAAGCAGCCTATATACGTGCAGGTGTGCACATATGGAGTGTGTACACACACACAGAGGCAGGAATGCCTGTCCCACCAGCTTTCCCAGGACTGGATGGTCCTGGTACAGCGTCTGAGCCATTATTTTCCATTATGTGGTGCATCAGAAATGATCCCTTTTCCCCTGCCAGACTCTTCCAGCTGAAAAATTGCTTTTACATATGCTACTCCTGATCTATTTGTGCAGGCAATTCCTTCTGCTGTGGTCCCATAAATCCCGACTTTGGATTATTTTTCTGCTAAGGTTTTTTTTTCAGTGCAAGCCTTCCAAGAGTACAACACACATTTCAACCCCTATATGTGGGTGTACTTCAGTTATAGCAATATAAAGTTGACTACATTTCCTTTGAAACATAAATTTATGAAGTTTTGCAAAGAGGTGACAGCAGGAGCCTCTGCCTGCTTGGAATCAGCCAATGGACTGTTTCTCCTCTTCTCTTGAAGATCATGAATAAAGATTTTTGCTTTTTATGTATTTTTGATATAATTGCAACTTCGTAGAACTTTAATATATGGTTATGCAGATCCTGGAATTTTTTTCTACCTTTTCTTATAGATTTTAGAGTAATAAGTTAACTTTCTAACAAATTCCTGAAATACTGTTTAGCCTTATTTTGGAGTACAGCACATACAAGGAGACATAATAAGAAGTGGGAAAAAAATTCTGGACCAACTCCAATGGGGCAGTTTTGGGGGGAAGAATTACCTAACCAACGGCTCTTATAATTGAATAATATTTGTTAGACATGATAATTTGTTATACTTACAAAAATTGTAGAAATCTTACCATTTTAATGAAATGTAAGATAAAGAAATGTAGAAATCTTCCCATTTTCATACTGTTGCAAAAGTTTTTGTCTTTTGACATCAGGCAGCAAAGGGACACCTTGCCTTGGAGGACATTCAGGAATATCCATTTATCTTATTATATGATTTTTGTATCTGCCAAAAGGTCAAAAATAGATCCCTGTTAGTGTATTTTCTGTCATGATGCATATTAACACTCTGTAGTAAGTGCATTTGTCCTGAAGCGGCTTTCCTGTCACCTCAATAACCTGCACTACTCTGGATCTGGATCATGCAAATACCGATTGAACTCAGCCAGATCTATAAAATTGATCTGGTAAATCACTGTATCTGTGAATTTCTGCTTGTGAAAGCTGTCAGTGAATATGATCAGACTCTCTGTGTCAGGTTGTTTATAACCAGAAATGAAGGCCAGCCATACCCAGCCCCTCTGATCTCTGAGGACCAGCTGGAAAGTAAGAGGGATTATTTTCTGCCAAATTTCTGTGCCCTTGACACAACAGCTGGTTAGAATACTTGAAGGTGTAAGGTATTTTTAGCAGAAGAAGTTGTGACTTATCTGATAGGAAGGCACTGAAAAGAAATACACAGCAAAGTCACAATGTGTTCTGTGGGAATGTCCAAGGGCTTTCTCCGTCTTTCCCTCCCTCTTCTGTGCCCATAGAAGTTAAAATACCTGATAAATTCTGTACCTTCTGCCAAAGGGATTATATGGTATGTATATGAACTAATAAAAAACCCCCCTCTTCCCCTCAAAATACAAGAGTTGTTTCTTCCCCAGAAGAGAATCTTCTGTCTCTGTAACTATGCACAAATCTACTTTTGAATTTTTGGTGTCAGCACTTCTTATGACCCGTCACGAACTCCATTCACAGTCTGAGTTGTCATATACAGCAGATAGAGCAAAATCTGGTGCCGTTTAAACATATTTTCTTGTTTTTCTTCCTCCTTTCAGCTTGAAGACCTCTGGAGTGGCCTGGAAAGGAGTGCCCTCCTCTCTCAGGCTTTAACCACTGTTAAAAGAAAGAAGAAACTTAAGGGTAGAGAATCAGCTGAAGATTAAATGAGGATTTATTTCTAAGTCAGCACCCCACCTAGGAGGACAGTGAAATATCTGATAAGGTGCTGGGCTGGACATCATGTCACATGCAGTTTTTCAAGCACTGGAAAATGTTAGTTCACTCTCAAAGGAAATTCCTAGAGATTCTTCTCTAGGCCACAGTGATATTAAAGAAGACAATAACTTAATTTAAAACCAGCACTTCCTTCAAAATTCTTTCAAGTCAATGGGACAATTTCCCCTGACCATAGGATAAAATGCTTGATTTTCACTGAGTTGCTATAGAATTTGACATTATAAGGAGATGTATTTGGGAACAGCTAAACATTTTTTAAAAGTACTTTGTGTATGTATGCTATTTTTAAATGACTGATGAAAAGGGGATGAAAAGGACAAAAGGACAAAAAAAGCAGACAATCATTCAATAAAATTCAAACTTTTTTTCAACTAACTTAATGCAGTAGCAGATTAATTATTTTCATTGAAGATTTATGGTAAATACATGGCTACCACATAAAGGGATGATTATTTAAGAAACTGATTGTCATGGGTCTTGTTTGTTACCTCAAGCATCTGATTTCAGTACTTTGTAGAAAACAAGTGTCTTCATAGTTCTGAAAATATGTCTGCAAAGAGTCCAGGCTTGATCTCAAAAAAATACAATTTAATCCAATTACAAAGAAAAACAACCAACCCCATGTTTGGAAATGGTTCCTAAAAATAATTTATTTTTCATTTTGGGAAAGCAAAATGTTGTGCTATTTCAGCACACCAGTGCCATAGATAACTTCTAAGAATAAATCCCGCCCAATTTTTTTACAGTTTTGTAATCCATGCATTCAGGGATTTAAAGCCAGAGAGAGCATTAACTCATCCAGCCAATCCTACAGAATAAAGCCCGGGGAATTCCAAGCAATTCCTATTACACAGAGTCCAACAGCACACTCTGTGTCCTTGAGCCTTCCTCTGGGATGGCATTCCTGACTTGCATGGGTGACTCCAGGAGATGGAGAACACGCCCTTTTCATGATCAGTTCATCTTGTGATTAATCATCTGCTGTGTTTAATACACATATCTTATTTCTAATTTTAATGTGTCTGTGGGGGCTTTAAATTGGCAGCTCTTGGTTTTCATTCTCTGGAAGCTGAGAAATGCATGTGGTTTTAGAAAGAGATGACCATACTCTCTGCAGAACCACCAATAAATCACAACTCAAAAACCAGAAGGATTTTTAATGACTGGTGAGGGATTTGTTCATTTGTCTCTGCATTACTTTATGTGGCTGATCCTTCAAAAATCATGATGAGTTCCTACCATTGTCTTTTTCCAATCTAGGATTCAGAGTGCTGGAAAAGAGATCTGATTCCCCTATTATTGCTATATTATTAAATGTAAGGTTGTATACTGAAGTGAGGAAATCTCTGCTTCACAAGGCATTTGTTTCATGTGAACAAAAATTTTATGATTAAAAATGAGTAACACTGATAGACTGCAAGAAGACACAAATTTGAATTTGCTGCTATACAGAAGGGGAAAAAAAGAAAAATTGAAACTCACACCCAAATCCCTATGATTTTGTCCAGGAGGGTCACAGAAAAACTGAGTTGTACTTCTCTCAAAATTAATTTCCTTCACTGAATCATTAGTTCTCCCTGCATACAATTACCCCTGTGAGTCCATGGTGGAGGTAAGTTATGGAGCAACCCCCCCGCCACGAGCAGCCACAGCTTTTTGGTGCAGGGATTTGTGATCCCACTAGGGAGAGCTCATGCACTGTGTATTTTTCTCACAGCACACAACTGTTGCAGCACGGTCCTGTCTTTCCCCTCCCTCACACTACCCCTCAGGATTCTAAGGCCTGAAACATATGCATATAATATTTTCAAAAATGCAGAATGCGATGGTAAATAGTTAGTGTGATTTTGCCTACACTTTTCTTCTCATAATCAGATTTTTTCCACTTCCTTTTGGAGGTGTAAGATTGGATAAAAAAACTGAAACAGAAGACTGAGTCTGGTGCATATATTTTGGAGTTTTTTTTCCATGAGTCATGAAGTATATCCCCACTCATCCCTGTTTCTTGCTAATATTGGGAAACAATCTTTCTGCATCTTGGTTTCTTATCTATAAAATTTGGATAATGACACTTTTTTGCACCTGCCTTCACTATTTGGTTGGCACAGCATTCAAAGCAGGGGCCAGATGTGCCCTCACTTTCAATTGCAGCCCCTTGTTTTTACTGTGTCCTGAACAAGACATTACCTAAAACATATCCCCAGCACAAAAAGCAAATAATAATGATAGTTTCGGGAAGATATTTGTTCTTTATAGTAAAGTTGGGCATGAGGGGAGAGAAACGGGTCATTTTCTAAACTTAGAAATCTGTTTTGCATTTAAGTATGCTTCCCAGCTGGGAGTTGATGCTGATAGTTCTAACACAAGTACTTAAATAGCAAACTGCCATTCCCTAAATGGCTGCAGGGATCATGAAATCCACTAGAGGCTGCTGTGACCAAATTACAAAGAAAAATCGACCACACAAATCCATTGCAGGATGAACAGGTCTTCCCCCTTCCCACAGCGATTCCTATCTCTCATTCCTTCCGCTGCTCAGTGACTGGCAGCAAGGGCTAGAGTCACAACCTCCTCACTGAATGGCTAAAGACTCCAACAGAAACCTGAGAAATCCCTGCAATTATGAATCAAATAGCAAACTAAATGATGCTTTCAATGAAGAGAAAAGGAAAAGAAGCAGTGTGATGCATCTAGAGAAATTATTTTGTCAAAGTAGAATATTGCATATTTGGAATATGACATACTCCTCCTGACTTATTGATGTGGAAAATATGGAGCCTTCTAGTGCCTTTTTTAACACTTCATTGTGGCTTCCTAACATCAAACCTAGAGGCCCTATCATAATTCTAGTGGATAGTAAAGCCTCAGTTAAACCATGAATTGCCAGCACGTAATAAATGGCTGTAGGTCCTTCATCTTGTTTACCAAATGTCTTTTATAATATATTTTTCCTTCCAAGGAGAGGCATTTCTGCATCAAATAAGGGTGACAGTCCACCTTAGCACAATTAGCCAGAAGAATTCTTGCTCAGACTTAAAAGTCCTGCTTTACAGTTGTGCTTCCTTTCTTTATCACACTTTTTTTCTGGTCTTGAGATCTGAGCTTCAAGTTTAGAAGGGGAGGAAGGAAAATGGGAAACATTTTTTGAGGCCTCATCTATGTACTTCATAAGAAATGGCATCTTTTCACATAAAAATATGATGTCCAGCATCTAAAATATAAAGTGTCTCCTCAAAGGAAGAAGCAAACAGTGAAAACAAATTCCCAAAAGTTTACAGATGGAAGCAAAGCATTCTGTAGGTATCCAATAAAAAGAAGAAATAAGTAGAAAAGGGCAGGAGGCAGGACTGAAGAGTTTACATATGTTGTTTTATTGTGTTTGGGAGGTACTTCTGTTAAAAATAGAAGGAAGGGGCATTCCTCAAAGTTGAAAAGTGATAATGTCTTGCAGTAGTAATGGAACACAGAATTCTGGCTTGCACATCCAAGACTATAAGTGAGCCTGTTCCCATCACATCTCAGGGAAGAGCTTCCACCTTGTGCAGCCAAGAGGGAGAAAGGCTTTCCTTGCAGGTCTCCTGTTTGTGGAAAGAAAAGACTGTTTTAAAGTTCAATGGATGGAGACATGGAATTCTGCTTTAGAGTGATCCACATGTCTAAAAAGACTATATATTTTAAAATATCTCATGTGATCTGAGAGGGGAATTCCTGTAACAACAAGCCCTGAGAAAGCTGTTCTGGGTAGCAGAGTGGCTGAGGAGGAGGAAGAGCAGTCTGGGGGAGGGCACAGAGAGGACATGGCTCACATCACAGGGGCAATATGCCTTGATCTGAGGGACTTTATTGCCCTGCAGGACTGGTGACATTGCCCCAGAGCCTAACTATACTCCTCTGTTAGTCAGCCCTCCCTGGGAGGGAAAAAAAATCCATCTGACCATGCAAATATCTCAGGATCAGGGAAAAAGACCACTGTAAAATTGTTACTGGTGTTTCTGTCATTGAATACCAGATATTACTCCAACTTGTTTGGCTTGCTTTCCCTTTAAGAAAGAATTTTAAATAATATTTTGACAATTTCCCTTGGCTCCTACCTTTCCCTTTCCCTTTCCCTTTCCCTTTCCCTTTCCCTTTCCCTTTCCCCCTTTTCTTCCTTTTCCTTTTTCCTCCTTTTCCCCTTTCCCTCTTCATCTTTCTTTTCTTATTTTCACCTTTTCCTCTTCCCTTTTCTCTTTCTCATTCTGTCTTACTCTCTGTCTTTTCCCTTCTCTTTCCCCAAGGGGAGAAAATACTTCCTGAACAACAGGGTAGCTCAAGGTTTCCTAGGAAAGGGGAAGTGCATTCTTGAGGCACTCACTTTGTTCAATGACCCACTTAGGATTTGAGCTGCAGCCCTGTGGTTCCTGATTAAACCCTGGAAAAGGAATTGTGCACAGAGGGAGAGACAGTGCATACCCTTAGTAAGAAAAGAGGATTGCTGAGATCTGCCTCTGGGAAAAAAAAAAAAAAGGCCTTTTAATGATGTGTCCATCACCCACCTCATTTTATCTGAGTTAGCTTTGTACAGAGATAAGGCTATCTGCCCTGAAACACAAAACAATGTCGGCTTTAATGTCCCAGCTGTGGATTGCACTGCAATCCCAGCTGCACCGTGGTAGGATCAGAACAGACGTCATAGGAATTATCTCAGGAGGAAGTTTTCAAAGGCAGCTATCAGGTGTGCTTTATTGATCAACAGACCTAAGATCCCAGCCTCTTAGGAAACCCTTGTATCTCAAACCTCCTACCACTGAAGTGCTTGGGAAACCCTTCTCCCACGGTGTGGGGTCAGCTGTGTGGTGGAGAGAGCTTGCAGATGCTGTTTCTACCCACAGGGAAAAACAGGAGTTGCTTCAGTTTCTCACTTGATGGAGGTTATATATGCTGTGGTTTTGGAGAAGAATAAAAACAGGTTTTCTGGCTGATAACCTCTATTATGATTTTTTTTCTTAATAGGAATCATGGGAGTCTTAGTTAAATGGAACTGATTTTCTCCATTTCAGAACAGAGTAATGTTGGTAAGTGTAAATTTTCTCACTTTTTTTCAGTCTAGATGATTCTTTTTTCTGGTGCAAAACTAACTTTGTTATCCTTCAGTCTTGAGTACAATCTGGCTGTCAAAATGTATTTTAAGGGGCACTTCCAGCAGCAAATGACTTCTGATGATGAGCTATTTTCACATAACCATGTAAATCATGTAAACTTCCAGTAAACATCAGGAAATGAGTACCACAGCCAAAGAAGGGAACATCTCTAGTGTTCCCTGACTTGAGGAGGAAGTTCTTGGTTGCAAATCTATCTTTTAACATTATTGGACTCGAGTGGAAATTAAAAGCAATATTTGCCTGCAAACCTGATACCTGAGAGGCAAAGTGAACCTCCAGGGTGTGGGGTGAATGGGGCCTGCACTGAATCTCTGTTTGACACCATGTCCTCTGTGAGAAAAGGGGACATCTTCACAGACCTCATGGAGCTGCGGAAAATCATGAAGCCGTCCCCTTTCTCTTCTATCACTTTGTGAAGAAATGCTCCTGAGGAAGTGTGGTGAGGCACTCAGAAAACATGCACTGCCCTATACAGCCCTATGAGCCCTAAGATCTTAAAGTCATCACACATTTACTCAAAAAGCTCAGACACAGGTTTCAGTCTCTTCACATATTCCTGGAAATCCTTGCATGATTGCACAAGATGTTATGTTAATAGTAATAACTTCTATAGAGTTGATTTGCAGACTTCCAATTTTATGAACAGTCAGATCCAAGGAATGTTATGATTGTCTATGTAATTCCACTGTATTCAAAATACAGATAATACATCACTGGTTTTTGCTCAATATGGACAATGTAAAAGATTAAATGTGCCTTCTTTAGAGAAAAAAAAAAAAGTGAAATACCTTTTCTGCAAATACACAATGACAATAAAATGAATGAGCTTCAAGTGTTTTCTCCAGACCGTATGTACTGTTCCACAACACATGGGAATTAAAAGGAAAAAAAAAAGTATCAGGAGCTGCAGGCATAAATTTGAGAACAGAATTTGAAAGAAAGGGAAGATATTTGATCAGAATAGCAATCTCTGAAAGTGGAGCCAAACAAAAGCAATGGAAAAAAACCTGGCAAAATCAACTAAAGAGCTGACAGAGATTAACTTGGCCGCTGTTTCATGTTGATGACAAGCAGTGCTGGGGCTAATTGTCAGTGATTTCAGAGGTCCTGCCGCTGCTTCCCACAGAAGCCCAGGATCCTCATCCCTGATTGTCACAGGGCAGTTTTCTCCCAAGAGTCATTAACCCCACACATTTGTGGAGGGGAGGTTGCCTGCAATTCTTATGGGCCATGGGAATACTTTTCCCAGCAGAGCACACTGAGCTCTCATGTGTGAGCAGCAGTGTCTTCATTTGGCCTCCATTTTCAAAGCGTTTCAATGGCCTGCTTTGCCATAATCCCCATAAAATAATGCAGGCCCAGATAGAGCAATTAATTTTAATTGGTAACTCAGCCTATTGACTTCAAAGGGACTTCAGAGATTGAGTTAAAATGTGAAAAATACAAGTGTAAATACCACTGCTTCTTAAAGGAAAAAGAAGTGCAAAGGGCTAAGTAGAAGTACTGCTGCTGGGTGAGCTCTGAAAAAGTAATTGTGCCTTAATTTCCCTGATCAATAATGGGGGAATAATGCTACTGAATCCCTTGGCAACACTGGAATATTTGCAAATAAAGGTTTATCAGTGTAAAACAAATCAAGCTCTTTTCATACAGCTGTTTTTAGATTTGTTCACAATGTCAGGCAGGAGAGTGTTCAGCTTTGGGATGAGGGACTAGCTCTAAGGATCTTCAGTATCATCCTTTGAAATCTTGCAGATAGACTTAAAATTTTGGCTTCCTCCAGAAACCATCTAAATCAGATTATGGTAGATTCCCAGCAGACATATAGTACTAAATGGCTTTACATTTCTGCCCTTTCCCAAGCAGAATGTATGTATTTGATAACAGTAATCTGTGCAAAAAGGGAAAGGCTCTAAGCAGAAAAAACATGACTGAGTTTGAAAATATTAGTGTTGAGGACTTTTTGTGAAGAAACCTCTCAAGATTTTATTAGTCACAGTCAGAGAATAGATTTCCTTAGATTTCCAAGTACTCACCTTGGTTCATTTGCTGTCTGTTAGGGATTTTCTGGGCACTAACTAGATTGGTTAACTAGATAGGTGTTCCAGTATTTTCCTGGCTGTCATTTCCCAGATTAGTATGCTGTGCTTACAAAGCAGTTTGGCATTTTTTGTCTTCAACCTGGACTCTGTAGAAAAGCAGAATCAGTTGGTGTGTTAGAGTAAATGTTTTAATGCTTTTCAATATCAGCTGTATGAAAGGTGTTCACACAACTTCCCACCCGAGTCCCCATCCCCAGTGGGGAGACCTGAAGAATGACACCTATAAAAACAAACAAATAGACTCCCAAAACTGAAACAAGAAGCCCCTAAGGGAACCCCACCACTGTTTTAAATGTGAAATCTTGGAATCTGGCCCAAGTTTTCTCACAGTTTGAGTGAGTTCAGTTGGCAAATACTGTGAGTGAAGATAACTGATATTTCATATGATACTGATTTTTGGTAGTGCTGTGGGTGGGGAAGCAGACACTTCTGGGGAAGAAGAACTCCAAAGAGTTCTTATTTTTCAGGTGTTTTTGAATGAATCTTTATGCCAAACAAGCAAAAAGCCTTCTTAAGTAGAAAATTCACAGGTAAAATTATGTTTTATTGTCACATTATGTTAAAATTTAGGACTTCTTAAATTTCTTTGCAAAGTAACTGTACAATTACTTAACAATGGTGTACAGAAGAAACACAAAACCAGTCTAATGTAATCCCAAATGAAATTTTTTAATGGTTAATTTAAAAATAATTAATTACCAACTCCTAATCCAGCCACCTCTGTGTCTCTCACCCCACTAAAACCAAACATATGCAATGTAAGACCATGCAAAGTAAAAGAAAAATGTTATCATGGTTGCCTGACTGCTTATTTTTTCACTCAACAGCTGTGAAGCCTAGATTATAATGTAGATGCTTTTGTTGATTGTTTTGTACCTGGAGAGAGGAACAGCATGTAATTGTGCTGCTTTGAAAAAAGAAATTATGTCTGTGGTAATTTCTTTCTCTGCAGCTGTTTACCTGAGTTTTTCCAGGCAAAGGAAAAATGAGGGCTAAATCTCCATTGCCCATCTCTTCTGTTTAATTTCTGTCCCTGTCATGACCCTGTTTTGCCCATGGAGAGGAAGAAATCTCTGCCACTCACAATGCAGAGAGCTCATACTTGTTTAGTGTGTCCTAATTAACTTCAAAGAAATTGTTTCACTAGCCATTGTTGCAAGAGGTTTTCAGCACTTTTCAACAAATGTTGGCACTTTTCATATTGTTGTGGTTTTCTACTGTTCTGAAGCTTTCAGATCACAGGGTTGAAACGCTGAGCCTCTTCTTACTCACTGTTCTTTAAATTTCAGCCTCTTGAGACAAGTGCATAAGTGAAAACCACTGTTTTTTGTTTTAAGTAAGATACGTTTTATCTTAAGTAAGAAAAGAAAAGTTTCTTACTTACATTTTTATGGAAAAGGAAAAAAAAAAGCAACAACACTTAACAACTGCAATACCTGCCTTCAGAAGTTAAGGAAACACAAAACTTCAAACCACACTTCAAAATCATACTTGTTTCAAGGTATACCAGGAAAAACCCAATCTAAGAGACAATATCTGAACACTTGGTGGGTTGAAATTGAGGTTGTTATTTCAAATTAACCCCAGATTTTAGGACAGAAAGAATGCGATGTGTTCATGAGCTTGAGACAAAATGTTTTTTAGATGAAGTGCAAAATAAGGGAAGGGAGAATGGAAACTCCAAAGAGTTCTTATTTTTCAGTTTATACACATTAACCAAACATCACTTACCATTATCTATTTGAACCACACCAGAGAGTGATATAAGTCTTTGAATTTCAGTGTAGCTCCTGGCATTCATGTGGGAACTCACAATAGGTCTTTATCAAACTTGAAAAAGTTGCTTTTCTCTCCAGGAATGTGGTTGTAAACAGTTGCTAGGCAAGAGGGAGGGATGGTTGTCAACATTAAAAAAAAAAAAAAAGGATTTTTCACCTTTTATGTGTTGACATACAAAGTTGCAAGCAAATCACAGGAGGCTGAAGGGGAATCTCTGCTGTGTGTCACCTGCAATCCTGAAATGAACCTGTCTGTACCGGAGCTGTGGGATTAGATTAGTGCACCAGAAAAGCAATCAGATTACCACAACTTATTTCCTTCATTCTATCCTTCCTATGATTTTTTTTTTTTGGGGGGGGTGGGGGGTGGAAACCAGCTTTCTTTTACTTCTGTATTTGGTGACTCAGAGCATTAGCTGATATAGCTGTGGCATGTTAATGTATGTATTCTGGATTTCCCTTTAGCCAAGAAAAAATTTATTCTGCTTAAAGCACATTCCTAACATAACTACAATATGATTCCTACAGCTTCTCAGTGTCCTGAGATCTTTGCTTCTTGCCCTAGATCACAAGCTAAAGAAACACTCTCAATAAACTCACTGTCACCGATAAACATCATCCTGCTCCAAGGCCATAACTTGCCCAACAGTTTTCATTTGGATCACAAACACACAAATTGTTCAGCAGCAGTCCATTGAGTACCATGGTAATCTGCTGCTTTTAATTATCCTCCTCTGTACCCTAACAGCTGCGAAGCACACGGTGGTGAGCCAAATGTAATTTAAATACTGTAGTGTGCTCCAGATGTGGCAGCCATTTTCCAGGTGCAAATATACCTTTATTTTTAAGGTATAACTTGAAATCTTTCCCTGTTAGCTCACCTTTTGCTATAGAAAAAATCACTAAAAGCGCAAATATTTTTGTATAGTCATGACTGTGATTCTTTCAATTTTGGTAAAGGGGGGCAGCTTTTTTGCTTCCCCTCCAAGGCTAAATATTAAGGACATTATTGCTACTGTTTTGAACCAAGGCCACACCACACCTGACATGATCCAAAAGCAACTGAAGTGCAGGGAAAAGTTTATGGTGTTGCTGTTTTTGATTGGCTGTGGGGTGCATATTTAGCCCACAGCACATGCCTGTGTTGCACATTTGCACACAACTTTCCACTCAATTCACTCACATGAGCAATATTCAGCTTTGGATTTTTTGTTTGGTTGTTTGGTTAGTTGGTTGGTTTTTTTTTTTTTTTTTTTTTTTTTTTTTTTTTTTTAATTTATCTGGGATTTCAAACTCCTCTTTCTGAAGCAAATAAAAGCACTTTGTCAGATTTGTCATGTAATAGTATGCTTTCTTCGTCCTGAACTTGAAACCCCTTATACACTTGGTCCAGTATTTAAGAAAAACCCCAAAAAACCCCACATGGCCCTCAACATCTTTCCTTTAAAATGTTCTGTGAAAAAAGGAAATCTGTTGACTTAGCCCTCACAGTAATGAAGAGTAAGAGGCAACTAGACTGTTGCATTTTGCTGATCTTTTCCTTTTGTGCATAAAATAATACATTTTTCACACTGTTGGCAGAAAATGGCCTTCTCATGATCACATTGTTGAAATGGGGAGAGTGATCATTCATGGCAGGTATTGATAGGGCCAAACAGCTTATGTGAAGATTACTAACTAGCTGGGTCCCAACATGCCTAAAAAAGTCTGTATTGTAGTGCATGCATCTGCAAAAAAAAAAGTGGTGGCTGTCTTTTTTTCTTAAAAATCCCCATTTTCCATACAAATGTAATATTTGATTGATGTGCTTCCGTTTAATCTTCTCAAAGAAATGAAATATTGACCTTAAGGGCCTTGTGAATACCAAAGAGAAGCTGCAGACATGCATGGGCACCCAAAACTAGTGGAAGGAATTAAAAATGGGACTTAGAGGATTGATAGCTGTGTTTTCTACAGAGGAGGATGGCTGCTGAACGCTTCTCAAAGGGTATTTCCTGTGAATGCAGCTATTTCCAAACAAAAGGTACTCCATGGCCTAAACTAGGTGACAGGCCCAGGGAATCCTTATTCCAGGCAAATGGGAACAAAGCATTAGCTCCTCCTTTTCAAGCCAAACTTGAGGTGGTCTTTACTTCCCTGCTTCTCCTCTTGGTCTTCCAGATATGATGTGTCAGAACTTAAGTATTTTTTCTTTTTTTCTGTTTTGTTGTTGTTGTTGTTGTTGTCGTTGTTTTTCTTTCAAGCCTGGAAAACATGAGGGTTTGGGCCTCCAGTTTGTTAAGTTTTTTGTTTTGTGACTCATCATGGTAACCTTGCATGCACAGCACTGAGAAATGAGCACATTTGGCTCCAGAAATGTGGCTCAGGGAACAACCCAGAAGAACCTGTGCTCACAGCTGTCTCTGGAGAGCAAACAGCAGCAGGAGTTTGGCAGAAAATGAGGTCAAACCAGCTCCAGGATAAGCAAGATCTGTGGTATCACTCAGGAGCCACAAATCTTCCTGGCACTGCACTCAAGAGATAATTTCCAAAAGGGCAAAGCAAACCCTTTCCACCCATTTTCCATGGAATAAACGACCAGCCTGGATTCTGGGAGTGGCAGACAAACTCCAGTGCTGCTGAAGTTTACCAGTTTGGGGAAGAAGCATATTTGGGATAATGTGTTTTCTGAGAAATGATCTGCACTTCTCAATGTGTCTTTCCCTCTTGCCAGTGAGCTTTACTTTTCCTTCAAATTTGCTTTGACAGTATTTATTGACATTTTGAACTCCATAGTGTTTCCATTACTTTGTTATTTTAAGCTGGAGATCTAAGCTTAGACAATGTAATTCTCCAGTTTAAAATGCAGAGGCACTATGTATTCCATTTTCTTCCAGAGGCCAAAGACACATAACTTGGTCTGTCAGGTGATATGATAAACATCAGGCAGTTCTCATTGGCTTTCATACTGACAATCAGGAATGCTGAATCTTTTGGAGAAAAAGTCCATGCTTTGGACCTTAAGTCTAATCTATTGCTTTAAAATCTAAATTAAATGCTAAAAAAAAAAAAACAACCAGGGAGTAACGATTGCCTTCAACAGCTGCAAGATTACTCATGTAATTCTAAAATATATTTATTTTGAAAGTGAAAATGAAAAAGAGTGACGCAGAAACATTCTAATTTAATCAGGACTCCATGAAAGACAAAATTTGGAAATCTCTCTGTGCAAATACAGCAGAACTTGAGAAATTCAATTACTGATTTAACTAGAATAGTAGAATAGGATCTACATGGGCTCTCTAGGGACACAAACTAATCATCAGTGCTTTGGTTTGTTTTTTTTTTTAATTGGGGGATTTAACTCATGGGATCCTTCATATCTTTCTTCAGTGTTTCTGTCCCTGATATTTTATTTGGTCACACTATTAGGACAATTATGCCTTCTGAGGAAGTTGCATGACTTTTTTTTTGAGTTATCTGAAGGTCTTTCACTACTGCCCCTCATCATCCACGTGAAATGATTTTAGCCACGCTTACCATCTTGCAGTGGTACAAACACCTTGTGAGGGTTTATTAATCAGGGATAAACCAGCAATACTGCTTCTTGGCCTGGACTGGATTATGTACAACCTGCACAGGTGTTTCTGTGCTGTAACCTTTGGTTCCAGGGTGATTATGGCAAATGTAACCAGGGTGTCCCTGAGCTTGCATGTGTCAGGTCAATTAACAGCAAACCTCAGCTCCTTGCACTTGTAGGAGTTCTGGCCCTTTTCTGTCCCATATTTTACCTTGGACTTGCTTTTCACAGGCCTAAATAGACAAGTGCATGAAGTTGTCCCTCAGCCTCCTTCTCTTCAAGCTTGACAAACCTGAAGTCCACAGCTGCTCTTCACAGGACATTCATTCCAGCCCTTAAATGGCAAACACTCTAATTACAGCATGTTACACTAGATCTAGTTGTGGGGGGGGGGGGAAAAGTCTAGACACCATAATAAACTACAGTTTAGAAGACAAAACTATGGAGACTAGGAACACAAAGCAGTAACTGAAATTACATATGGGGCGTAGCAACATTTTTACAAGCTTCCAACTTCAAGGAACATTTAATTATTCTAGGATTATAGTTACTGCATGAAAAAGCACTGAATCATTGCATTACCCTGTAGTTTATTTATAAACAGTTTACTTGGAATTTTATCACAGGAGAGAATTATGGAAATGTACATCAAAATCCTTGTTTCTAGAAGGACCTGGAAATTGTCACAAACAAAACCACAAGGAAAATCATAGATTTGGAGGAGACATCTAATTTTGTCTCTGTTGGGATTTGATAAGCACATTCATCTGGACAAACAGCTGGCATAAATATTTAGGGCCAAAAGCACTAATAGGGTACACAGACTTGCTCCACGGAGAGTCTGAAGAACACTTTCAAAAGGGGTAATACCTTGGTATTGAACTTTCTTTTTGTTTCAATTTCCTTCTTTAGACACTGGAGATATAGAAGTATTTCTGGAAAGTAACAGGCATGATTTGTGTTTCATTCACAGGCTCAAGCAGAAAACGCTCAATTTTTGGACATGAAAAACTCAGCCTAGAATCCCAAATCAACAGCACTTATTTAAACAAGCCAAGAATTAGACAGCCTATGTCATTATTCTTCTATTTTGCAGAGAGTCAGCTTTTGAGGATTCATAGTTGCACCAGCTGGGAAACACTTTGACGTAATTTTGGTCTTTTTTGAGTAATCCCCCTCAGTTAAGTGCAGGTTAATACAGGAATTTGCTGTATATTTAAAAAAAAAAAAAAAAAAAAAAAAAAAAAAAAAAAAAAAAAAAAAAGAAGGGAGAAAAAAAGATCTGCTGTGCAGAAAAAAAATCTTGTAGAAGATAAAAATCTCTCAGCAGGTGACTCCATTAAAACTGTTCTTAATTTCAAGCTCTGCAAAAATGCAAAATTACTGAATTCCTGTAGTTTTTCACAGCAGAGCAGAACAGTATGTGGGGCGTTGCCCTGTTGTTCTCATTTATTGCACCTTGGCCATTGCTGCTCTCTTTGGGAGCAAACATCAAACATTCAAATCTAGTGGCTGCCAGTTGCTATTACCTACACTTCTGCAGCCAAAGGCCACCTTCCCTCCTGTTCAAAACCTTACTCACTGGTGGAATTACGCAAGCACACCATAATAAGAGACCTAATTATATTGTTCCTTTTTGGGTAGGGCTTCCCCCGTCTCCAGCCAGAGGATTTTTTTTTTACAGGATATCTTGTTTGTCATTTTTGTGCCAGTAGAGTCACAAGTCCTTTCTTAGAGTACTGCTGAGCGCTGTTTACTGGTGAGTTTACACAATTCCAATGATTTATTAGCAGTTTAAAGAATGAGGTGGAAAATGACTGTCATAACTATGACTTAATAAAATGACAACACATGAAGGTTTTCTGCATGGTCCTTCCTGGTGGCAGGCTTAGTTTAATTCCCATGACTCCTTTCAGAAATCTTTGCAACCAGCAGATGGTTCAGGGGATGCACCTACCAAAGTCAGATCTGTTTTGTTTAGATGATTATTTGGAAAGAGATCCTGATAAAACCACCACAAGATCCAATTAGTCCAGCTGAAAGTCAGTCCAGCTGTCCCTAGTATTCAGAGCAGAATCCACACATATATGGGACTAATGCATTTGTCTGTTTGATATTTTGACCAAGCAAATGTAATTTAGAAACATTAATATTAGCTGAAGAACAAGAGCCCAATGAAATCTTGTCAAGAAAGAATTTCAGTTTTGACACGTTAAGGTATTATTTGATTAATTTTAGATTATTGAGAGCTTTCTAGCTTGGGTTTTCTCTTTTCTTCACCAAGAATTGAATCAGCTTGCATACATCTGCCTGTCCCAGGAGTGTTTGTGTGCAGAAAGACCCTAGATGTGATCAGAAGAAAAGAAAAGCAATCTGCAAGTTCTATTGAAAATATTTTTATTTTCTTTTTCTGTAACATAAAATTAACATAAAAATGAATAAAATCCATGTAATAAATTTTTTTTGGACACGCGAATAAATAGAGCAATGTACACTCCATTATCAACAATTTGTTTTAAAGAACTTTGGAGACTTGGTTTCTATATTATGTAATAAATATTTATCACTGTTCTGCTAAGTTACAAAAGGAAAAGAAAATCTTTTTATTGCAATCACCATAGTTAGTGATATTAGATATTAGATAACCAATATTAGTGATATTCAGAATAGTGATACAGCAAGGGACATAACAAAATTGTATTCTTCAAACAGATTCTGTATATTTTTCTTATTCTATTGCTGTATTAAACTATTAAATGTTTAAATGTCCAGGACAGGGAAGGAAAGAAACCCCAAATAATCTTTTCTTTATTCAGACTGTAGCTCATATTAAGCTTCCTTTCCTAATAGGATTCACTTGAGGAAATTGCAAACTGTCATAAGAATCTGCAACCAGAATGGACTTTCCTGCAGTGTCTGTTTTCCTTCCTTCTTCATGAATTCAATAACAACAGAGATAACAGAGCAAGCATCTTTCCTTACCATAGCCTCGTGTGATAAGGTGGAGCTGTCATTGCCATCTGACACGGAGGGAGAAACCCAAGGGGTAATTCTGACATAAGAGTGCAGAACATATTTCTCTACTTAGTGTCTTACCTTCCAAGATAAAGGCCTCTCTCCCACTGCAGTGCAGATTGGTGGGAGATGATTAACTGTGCTGGAAATTTCTTAAGATGGGTGAGAGTAAACAGAGAGTAAACAGAATGATGTTTTGTGAACCCACATCAGCCAAAATTAAATCCCCTTTACTCTGCTTTACAGAGGAAAATCTTCCTTCCTGTGGAAAATCTAAAGGGCTTTTTGAGATAAGCATATCTTTTTCCCCTCCAGGTCAATTAGTTTTTAAGTACTTTTATTATTTTTAATTTTTTTTAATCATATTATGATTTTTTTTTTATTTTTACTTTGAGCTATGATAAGAAAGCCTCATGTTCAATGCCATGCTTTTCCTGGTGGTTGTGCATTGCCTGATCACCCACTTTCCATATCCATCCCCACTGCAATAAATGCTATAAAAGACAAACCACGAGATAAAACAGGGACAGGAAACCTGCTTTTCTGGTGACCACTGTGTTTTTAATCAGGCGTACAGTCTATTTGTCTAACCAGTACATGAACCAGTGAAGCTCTGGACAAAAAAGATGTTACAAACTCTGCTTTGAGCAAGGATTGTTTGGGTAGGAATGTGCTGAACACACCCACTGATCCAGCTCTACAAGTTGGATGGAAAAGGAAATTTCTAACTCAGTGTTTTCAAGTGTGAAGCAGCCCTGGGCACATCAAGCAGACCTTTAGGAGCCAGGAGATTTTATGGCTTTCAGCTCCAGGGTGAGACCGCAGCTGGAGAAGGAGTTTAAGAAAATCAGGTTTGGTTTTGTGGCACTAAAATGTGTCACTTGTGAACCTGGAACACGGATGTTCACCATGAGCACCCAATCCAGAAAAAGCAAGGTCTTGCTAACAATACAGACATGTGTGGACAGACCTGATCCTGTGAGCCATTTGTTGGAGAGGTGCCACGTGGCTGTGTTGCTATGACTTTATTTTCAGTCTAACAAACCCAGCCTGTAAGCACAAGGCTTCTTAGGCCGAACACAGCCCCCTGTTAGCACAGGTCTCCACCTTCCCAGTAACATCCAGCCTCCTCCAAGAACAAACTAAGTTGTTGGATCTGCTTATTCACCTCCATGGACACGTGTCTAAATGACTTCCCAGAAACCACAGAGGAGCTGCTGGCACAGCAGAGATTTATTCTCATTCTTCAGACTAAGAAAGTGCTCTGCATAAGGGAAAATGGAAAGGAAACAACTTCCTGATCTTAATCCCACACCTGAATAATTCTTTTAGCCTTTACAGTTGTAGTTTAAGCTTTCCTAAGGTGCAGAGGGGTGGGGCAGAGGAAAATATAGTTTCTGCAGATTCCAGTTTAAGCCTTATTTATTTTTCAGAAAGGTAATCATGCACGTAGAAGCCAACAAAACCACACTTTGTATTAAAACTATTTTATGTTGAAATGATCTTGGTACTCCAGGCAACCCTTAAGCAAGATTTTCTGATCCATATTTAAGATCAGACAAAGGCAGGCAGTGTCAGGTGAGAACAATGTTCAGCCACATCAAAAGGCTTCAGTCACAGTGAATTTTGTTCACTAGAATAATTGTGCCAGCTTGTGTTCTGTACCTCAGAAAACTTACTGTCATACCCATTTGTTCTGTCAATAATCAGACCACATAAGCTCAGGTGGCACTTCATCATCCATGTTATATTTCCAAGTACACATAAGCTATTTGTAACATGCATTTCTCAGAGGTCAACAATTTATTAAGCATTTACCTCCTGGCACTTTCCCAGTTTAATATCAGTACCCTGTAATGATGATGTGCAAGCACACTTTTATAGGACTTTCATGGTACACCACAAATAATATAATGGAATGAATCAAGCAAGTGATGACAATTAGTTAAGTAATGCAAGAATATCTGCTGTAACTTGCACTTCAAGCAAGATATGAGGTGGAAAAGGCCAGTAGTATTAGGTCATCTCATGGTACAAGAATGTTTGTAATACACTAATTGTGAAGTATTTCCTATAGATGTTGCACAAATCCTCCGAAGAGCATCTCATTGCATAGCAAGCTTTGCTGCCTTTGGAAGCTCTCACAGCTTTGCCTCCTGTTGAACCATCTTTGCTCGTGTGACGTAATAGTCTGTTCTCAGGAATTAAATACATATTCTTTCCTTGAGGTAGGAAGATGAGTAACTTTCCATGAATCAAGCTGATGAGAACATTTCCCTGAGGGAAAGCATTGTCCATTTACCACAGGTTTATTAAAAAAAAAAAAAAAAAAAAGAGGAAAAAAAGAAAAAAAAAAAGGAAAAAAAGGAAAAAGAAAAGAAACAGGTTACATTTACCCATTGCAGTTCAACAGAACGTTCTCCTTCTTCCAAGCTGGTAGTGGCCTAAAGTGTTAGCAGGGACAGGAAGATGTGCTGGATTTAATCAAAACCTCATGAACTGTTCTTTTTACAGAAGATTTAATTGTCACTATGTGCAGAAATCTTAGGCAGATTTAGGTCAGGGATTTCTTATGAAGTCTAAAGAGGAGTACAACTTACTGTAACACTCACTCCTAGGGTTCATTCCTAAATCCAAAATAGGTTACTTTTGACATTTTCATCTTTGCCACTTGTCTGAGCACCACGGAGAGAAACCAGAATCCTAAACCCATACATCTTGTCTCAAAAGATTAGAGCCATTGTTTTTAAAATGCGATTTTAATGGATTTATGTTATTCTTAAAAAATAATTTCCTCTCTTCTTCAGTCTGATGAAGCAAATATGCTTAACTTGACTGCTAGTAACACCTCCCTGCGTGTTCCCTTAGTGCCTAAGAAAGGCAGCAAGAATGCTCAGGTGCTACCAACAGGTGACTGACCTTGTGAAACACAAGGGCAAAGATGGCTCAGAAGTTTATGTGAGTAGAGAAAGGAGCAGGAACCTGCCGGCACCATTGCTCTCACTGAGCTCCTCACAGCCAAAACCATCTGTGGGTCTACTCAGAAGGTAAAGATCAGTCCTAAATGTGCTCCTCTTACTCCCAGATTTCACACAGCCAAAAGCGCGCTGTTCCCTTGCTAGCGTAATAAATTGAATTACTGTGACTAAATTAACACAATTTGGTTGGTTTCCTCAGGATCTGGGTTGGTTTTCCAGCACAGTGCCCTGGGTGGGGGCAGCCCCTGGCTCTGTGTGCCCTCAGGGGGTGCCCAGCAGCCGAGGCCACGGGCTCTCGCACACCTGCGGGGCTGCGTGCAGCCACACGCTCTCCTCCGACCACGCAGGAGCTCCCACCCCATGGCAACGGGGCACAAACAGGAGTGTTCTGGGTGGCTGTTTGCAGGTTGTGGCTGGCAGTTGCTATGGTGCCTGGCAGGCAGGTGAGAGAAGCCCTCCTGAGGGGCACTGCCAGCAGCTGGCAGCTCCTCCCTGCCTGGCATTCCAGGTTTCCCTTCCCACCCTCTGCCCGGAGAGCAAAGGAGGCTGGATGGACACACACAGGTGTGCGTTTGGCCATGTGGCAGCAGCATCTTGCAGAGGCAGGTGCCAAAGGAAGGTGGCATTTCTGTTGGCTTGCATTTTGGATGCACACTGCTGACAGTTGAGCACGCACCACCTGCCAGGAGTACAACAGCAGCACCGTTCCTCCCACGTGGTGGAAATCCCTCTGCACAGATAACAAATGCTGCTTTCCTTATATCTCCTGCCAGTGCTTCTGAGAAAGCCTGGGCATCCCAGCTCACTCAGAAACATAGCATGGTCGCAGCATCAAAATTAGAGGCTCTAGGAAAGCTGCTTTTTACAAGTACGCATTGAAAGAAGCCCCAGAGAAAGCTTGTTTGCAAACCTTGGTTATTGCTTTGTTTTGGGTTTTAAGAACAGGACTGACACTGAAAACCATCTTGTCCCAACCTGCAAATAAATTCCTTTCAAAGTGGATAATCAGTATCTCTAAATCCAGTAAATTTCCATGGTGATGCCCACCATGGAGGTCTGTCACTCATTTGCCTGATTTCAAAGTGACCACTTTCAACACTACCCAATACTCTCAAATCTGCCAAGGTACAGACTGTACTCTCCTTCTGATGATTCATTCATTCTCTCACAACTTCTCTCTTCTTTCTTTTTTTTTTTTTGTTTTGTCTTTTCTTCTCAGCCTAGATGGCCCTTGACTATTCCTGGGAGAAGGAATGAGAGAATTTTGGATACCTCTTTGAATTTATGAATCAACCTGGCAAGTTAATGGGAAAAGCACTCTCCTTTTGACTAAATTAGAATGAACCATGACAACAGGATATCTCAAAAAGTTTTTGTTTTTCTCAATTAAGACAGGAGCAAAACATTTCAGATTAACCCAGACAATTTGCTTGACCTGAAACAAAATTGCTCATTTTATATTTGGATTTTTAAAACTTTTGATCCACTTGCTCCTCTTTAAGGTTGAGAATATAGAAACAAAGACATTCTAGGAAAGGAAATTTTCTTACACAAAAGTGTTTCAAGTTTAATTTCATAGATTAAAGTGTTCGGAACTGCAAAAATATTGATCCAACCTTAAAAGCACATTTGGTATTCTCAGCACTTGTCAGCGTGCATAGAAAAGAAATTAAATAATATTTCTACCTCTAAATCCTCTGGATTACTTAAGAGCTCAAGATGTAATGAGAACATTTTTCTGGCTGTGTTTTAGGGTCTAACCTGCAGCAAACTTTTGCTGAGGTGCCAGTGCTCTTGTCTCAACAACGTTCCATTTGAGTGAACTTGATCCAGGTTTACACCACCACACTTTGAAGAGTGTAAGGCCTTAGAAATCAATGTCTGCTTTGTGTTCCTGTGACAATGGTTTGCAGTTGCCAAAACCACAATCCTTTTCCACAATATAAATAAAAATTGGACATGCAGGGTTAAGATTAGATGCCACTCCATTTCCTTTCAGTTCTTGTAAACAACAAGCATTTGGAAGAAAAAGAAGGAATCAGGAATCTAGGAATCAGGAAAAGAGATAACATGTCCTTAGTAAGGGAAGAAATGCAAAACCTGGATTTCCTGTGTAATAGCAAGCAGCCTTCTGAATCAATAGTGTCAAAAATCACTGCACTTCACAGAGAGAAATGGGCATTTGCCAGAAAGTCTTTCCAGAACTTCAGATTTTCATGTGAAATTTTGCCCCACAAGTCCTAATGCACTCTGTTCAGACACTCTGACAAGGTGCTTTCCTAGGTCAGAGGAGCTTCTCAATCATCAGATCCTCATTTCCACGTGCTGGCAAGGCCAGAGTCGTGCTTCCTTGGGAGGTGATGACACTGGCGTGATATGGATTTCACTGTGTGTTTAATGCAGCAATCAGGTGTGTGAATAACCAGAGGCTCAGCACACACTACCCAGCATACACGTGTGTCACCAGACCCAGCGAGGGGTTCCAGTCAACAGGATTGGCTTGTCAGGGGAGATAAACCCACTGCTAACAATAAGTTTACTCATGGCACTTGATTGTGAAAACTGCAGGTAATTGTTCTCATTACACCATGAATTTTGTCAGAGCCATGAAACTGAGCAGTGCTCTGTGTCAATTCACTTTTATCCCATTCATCAAAGGCAGAATGAGTTGTCGTTATTTCCAATACAGGACAGAGGTGAGAAAAGTGCCTTGGATAGGACTAACAGGAAAATGCAGCTTTCTTTGTTCTTTGTTTTGGTTTGGTTTTTACTAGATCGTTATACCACAAAGCACTGCCGAAGAATTGTGTTTTCCAGTCAATAACATCTTAAAACACAAAACTCACTGATTTTGTGGAGAGTACAAATCAAGGCATAACAAGATTTTTAACCTATTTTTAAAAATAGAAAGTGTTAATCAGCAGTGTCAACAAATGTTTAAACTACTAGGTATGTAAAACAGATTGATGCTCTCTGCTGTTTTAAATCTTAGGGTTCCTAAAGTCACAGTGCCATCAAAATTCCTATCCATTTGTAGTTAAAAAATAAGTATGATCAGAAATTTTAAAGTATTCACTCAGAATATATTTGTGTGGTTTTTTTGCAAGAAAAGCATTTCCTGTTGGCAGGATGGTTTCAAGCTCTGTTGCAGATTACTAAAGCAAATGTGGCCTTCCCTGGTTAATTCACTAGGAACCCAGTTTGTGAAAACTTTCCTATTTGGCTGCCTTTAAAGACTCTTTCAGCACATTCCTAATTATTGGGTCAAATAACTGCTGTTATCATATAGATGTTTTCAAAATTTTGATAGAAATTAGAACAATTTAATACACATTTTGCCAAATACACTGAATGTAACTATGAAGGGTGTTCCTGTGCTGTGACCTTTCTGGCTTTTGTGAGGTTAATTTTTTAAAATTACTTTTAATCTGTTGCATTTTTTATATTTCTTTTACTGTATTGTGAAGTTAGTCTTTAAAAGCTGGTGGTAAAACTCCAACAGTTTTCAACAAAAGAGAAAGAGAAAAAGAAAAAAAAAATCTTGTACTGGTTCCAGATGACCAGAAGGCAAAAAATGTTGGTGGTCCTCTTCCCTTTGGTTCTACAAGGAAACAAGAACAGTTTTTATTTCTATTTAAATGCTTAGAAGGGGGGATTAGTCTATCAAATACAGTTCTGGAAGGGGTTGTGGGAAAATGACATTTCTATTAGCATTTGGGGGCTATTAAAAACATCTATCATTACAGCAATATATAAAATACGTGTTTGAGAACTTCTAGATGTTTCTTACTGACCCAAAGTGCCACACTGTAATACCAAAATGAGCATTTTTCATCACAGAAATTTGTGTACTGTGGACTGTGCAGCACAGCAAAACTGCTTTCTCAGCATTAGATCTGTTTCTGTTTGGGCTTAAATACTTTTGGGAAGAATAGGATGAAGGCAGGCGGGAAGGCAGGAAGGCAGGAAGGCAGGAAGGCAGGAAGGAAGGAAGGAAGGAAGGAAGGAAAGAAGGAATAGCATCATAAGGTCAGAAAAGGCCTCCCAGATCACTGATTCCAACCATTAACTCAGCACTGAACCATGGCAGATGACCATGGCTACTTGCAATGTTCAAGGATGTTTTTGGAGCTGTCCATTGTGAACAAGGAATGATAAATCCAGCTTTCTGAAAGACTCCAGAGGTATAGATGTATTCTTATATAAAGCATCTCTACAGATGTGGGCTGGGCAGGGCTTCCAAAAGAAGTTGAGAATCAACTCAGTGCCAAATCCATTCTCCCCAGCTCCATTTTTGTACTTCAAACTCAACTGATTCAGATTGTGATCAATTCCTATTCCTCCCCACAGCAGTCTCATTTAGTTTTTAATGAAATTCTGTGAATTCAAGGTGAGAGATCTGTTTTCCAAGTCAAAGGCTAACAGCTTAGCTCCACTGACATGATTGTTATTTACAATGGTTTAGAACCAACTTTTGCTACATGTGTACTCTCACTCTTATATTGCAACTACTACTTTTGGTTTTAATGTCAGATTAATTTCTGATCTGTGAATACATTTGTGGATGTGGATGTGTGCTGGTTTTTTAAGTACTGGGAAGACGAATGTGAAGATCACTCTCTTCTGGGTACTGGGTTTTGTTCCAGAATCAAAACCTCCTGGTTCTTGGGAAGTAGCAGTGAGGAAATGGTTCTGTTCAGGCAAGTTGGCTCAGAGCCTGCAGGGTTTTTTTGTACTAATAGAATCTACATTGCAGTGAATCAAAGGAGTTAAGTGGAAGAAGACAAAGGGTATGCTGGAAAGACTTGAGTCGGTCAGATGCTGCAGTCACTCTGGCTCACCTTGAGCTAATAATACTTTACAAAACACTTAGAAACACAGGGAAGTTATTTTACTCTTTGGTGGCAGTGCAGTACATATTTTCCATTCTCTGGCTGCTGCCCATGCAATATGCTGTGGAGTAGATGCTGAAAAGCCCATGCTTTTCCAAAAAATGTGTTTGATTGGGTAAAAAAATGTGTTCTTGCAAAACATGTGTTTATTTATTGTTAGTATTTCTAAAGATGCCAGTCAAGGTCACAAGATTCAGTTACTCATGTGCAAATACATCTGGAATGACACATCCTCTGTTGAACTACTTACTGTGAAATTAGATGTGAGCAGTACTAAGGAGCATGTCAGAGATGGGAAGAGACGAAATGACTCTCCTTGAGACATGGAGTTGCCTGCCACTCTCCCTAACACGATGTCTGTTATGCAGCAGATGAAAAGGGAGTTTAACTCCACAGTGTTGGTAATGCATCTCTTTATACAGAGGCATCTGGCTGGACACTGCACATTCTCCACCTGGATTAGCCATCTTGGTTCTTTAAATTGGGTTTTCAAAGTGTTACCATCACTGGATTCACATAAAATTGATGATTGTTGTCTCTCCATCATTTCCAGAGCAATAGTCTTGTAGCTGCATTTTGGGGCACACAGAGAGTCTGGGGGGGTTTTCCCTCCTCCCTGTGATCCTTGCTCTGCTCAGACACAAGCCTCCTGAAATCAATCTTTAATGGGTCACACTGAATGTGTTTTCCCCTCAGTCGTGCCCATTTGTGGCTCACAGGAATCATGGGCTGAATGCTATGTAAAAACGCCTGTTGGTGTTTTGTGTTTACCCTTTGGGGTCACATCTACATTTACAGCATGTTCCTTAAGACCTACCTAGGTCACAACTAAATTTTCAAAATCTATTATGAAAGAAAAAATAGATGACTGTTACCTTAAGCATGGGACATTTTCTCCTGGTGCTTCTGATAACCCAGAACCTCTTTTTACTTTCACAGAAGAAAACTTCCCTCTCAATTACTAAATAAATTCTGGTTTTGCTGTAGCAAACTTCCTTTTTTCATACACCAGGGGAAACACTGCATTAGGCCAAATGACCCAATGTTGTTTGGGAAACTGTCTAACTACTAAGGGCACTTTTTATGAAAGTTCATCTGATTAAAACTGGTTAGGAAGCAAATCTCAGGATGAAAGGAGGCTTTTGCGTACTTTTCTTTAAAAGCACATTAATCCCTTATAAGATACAGTGTGATACAGAGCCCGTTACTATTTTGACCTTAAGTAACACTTCTGAAATAATTCAAGGGGTGAGTTTGTCAACATTAATCTGTAATCTTTAATTATAGGCAGAGTTCAAATTGATTTTATTGTGTTCATCCTCACTTTCCCTTCTCTAAAAGCCCAGGGGCCAAAAGAGGAAAAACACTTGTGTGGTGTTACAAAAATTTGCCATGAGTGACAATATCACTTTCTTTCCAAGTCATACCTCAAAGCAAACTCTGCAATCTCCCAAAACCTAATCCTTAGCAAACCACTGGTGATACTGCTATAGAGGGAGGAAACACCAGTGGTGAAAATCCCAAGTCCAAACAGAACCTTTCCCCGTCATGAAGGAAGTAATAGAAAAAAAATTCTCTCAGGAGTAGAACATCTGATCTGGATTCTTCCTTTTCAGACTATTTAATCCATCCATGCACAGATGGGCAGATGCCTCATTCCATTTCATGAGCTCTTCTCTGTCTCTGTGCAGGACACAGAACCATTGCATTGCTTATTTATATATCTATTGCTTATTTATATATCTATTTTCTCTGCTTGTCATATCTTTGTTCCTCTGTATTTTTGCCTTTAGTGATGTCATAATCCCAACTCTTAGTTTGAACTGCATTTCTTTATCTAATCAAGAGAATTTTTGGTTATAAATTTCATGACAAGCTCATAGAAGTTATTTATTTCTTGCACTACTCCTCCAGCTGAACCAGTCTGGGGTCACAACAGAGCGAGAACAGCACCAGAATATAGTAGGTTTATGTGTGAATTTTATAATAATATGCTCAAGGTATCACCTTGCAGATATACATTTGATATAGGCACTATGGACCCAGGTGGAACTGAAAAAGAAGACACTCTGGGTTTTTTCTTATTAAATAATCTTTCATATGTTTTTTCATTGCCCTTGCCTGTGGGCAAAAAGGTGAGAGGAACTGTAATTGGGTTAATCTTCTGTAATGTGCTAATAGGCATAGGAAAACATATCCTGCTCCAAGATATCTAAATAAACTCCATTTATGATGTTCTGACTTTGCAGACAAATTTTTTTAAAACTTGACATCTCTTTGGGGATAAAGCTATCAAAAATAGTTTATCCTCGTCTCAAAAGGGGTAAATTCCTGCTGGCTTGCTTCTAATCTGAGTTTTGCATGCACCTTTGCATGATTTATTTAGTATTGGGACCTGCCCTTTCCGAGCCACCTTCACTTCATATTTTCATCCTTTTCGCAATATTTTGTGTCTTACAGACACTTTAGACACCTTGGGATTAACTCACCGTGATGCCTTCCACCCCTAAGTGTATTGTGGCAGCTAATTTTGATCCAGAGCCTGTAGAGATTAAAGTTCCTCTTTGCAGCTGCCTTATTCCCTTGCTCTCCCCACTGCCAAATTCTCTTTACTATGAATTTATTCCAGCTTTGCCTTCTAAGAGGAGGCTTGACAGTTCCTCAACCATGAATCATCTTCCTTCATTGCCCTTTTACTTTTCTTCTAAAACCCTGGGTAAACACTTCCTCTGCAGGTTATTCAGGAACTGTTAACCCTCCAGAACATTGCATGTTTCCTCCATAGAAATGTCATTAGTTCTTGAACTGATTGCTGATTTTTTTTTCACATTGGAACTGATCTCTTAAAAAATTTATCATGCTTCAGAACTGCAAAATAAGAACATGCAAATGTTGGATTTTCTCCCAGTCTTGCATGCTGATTAGATTATTACACCTAGAGATCCAGTTCTTTATTTCTCACCAGTGAATTGAGAAGTCTCTGCCCTTTTACTGGGGAAAAATCCTAATTGTGGAGTGAGTTATGCTAAGTATTGAACTTGTATATGTAAAGGTAGACTGAGGATGCCAAACACGAATTTACACCAGATGTCCTCTGTGAACACAACTGGCCTATTACAGAAATCCAGAGTTCTTTCACTGCAGTTTTAAGAACTTAATCTGGAGTCTAAATTTCAGCCAAATTCCTTGTGTATATGCAAACTTGTGTGTAGAATCTGGTTCCAGGCAATTCCCAGTGTTGCATCCTTGTTAATCATTTGAGCTTTTCTTCAGATTTGATGGAATAGGAGCAGTGGCTTGGATTTTGGATGCAACCTTTCAAGATTTTCCTCTGCTTGGGATCTCTTTTATCTCTGTACTTTTATATACATTTTCTGTACAAAACCTGTTGTCTTTCCTGATGCTTAGGATGACCTGTAATGTTAATCTGCAGACCAATTTAGCCTGTTTGGAAAACTGAAGATGAAGGTTTGGGTACACATTTGACAGTGCTCACAGTCTTACAAGCTCTTATGAAGCCTTACATCTCCAGTTTTAATGCCATTTACAAGTCTGGGAAACTTTTTTGGGTCTCGTCCATCTCCAAATGGCATCTCAGCCAGAAGGGGGGTACTCTAGGTTCTGATAACTTCAGGGCAGCTTCCTGGTTCAAATTCAAGATTATTTCTCTCTCTCAAGAAGAGTCTTCTGGCCAGAAAAATAAAAATCCTTCATCCCGCACTACTTTTAAGGACACTGTTTTTGTTAATTTGTAGTTGATTTCATCTTTCCTTAGATATTTTGGCTTCCATTGCTGCCTTTACTGGAAGCAGATTCCAGTCAGTTGATTCAGAGATGGGATCATTACAGCTTTAAGAGAAAACATGTGATCCGTTTCTTCTTTCTGAGAAAAGCTCTCAGTGCAATCCCTAAATTCAGAGGTGATATTTTGGTTGGATTCACAGCTTTTGGTAGTCTAAATTCAGACCTTCTTTGAATGCAAGTTAATGTGTTGAAAAGTTAATTCTGAAAACCTGACCATGAAATATCAGGGGAAAACTTTCTTTTAGCCACTTGTTCCATGGGTTTTGCTCTGCCAGATTTCCTACATTTCCCATATGATTTATTAGCTTTTATGAATACTCCAACCTTCAGACAAATCTGTCAGCTCTTTTCCTAGAAGATGAATCTCTGGTTCAAATCTCCCAAAATTGTTTGAATCACCATCAGTCTTGTGATTAATACTCATTCTGGCATGGGATATTTAACGCCTGCACCCATCTTTTCTTAACCCAACTCTATTTTTGTGTGTGCTGACTTGGTGCAACCTTTCTAGGGCATCTTTCACTGTTGCCTGCTATGGTGCCATGCCTTGCCAAGAGGTATGGAGAGGAAAGGAGCATCTTCCTATTGTGTGACCTGTTTTCTCCAATAGCCTGCCTTAATTGTGTGCCACGTTTGGCTTCTTACATCTTTTGTGATTAACAGGAGTAAGTCCTGGCTTGAGCTTGTGCCTGTAGGGCCCCGTGCAATTATCATCAGGCACC
This sequence comes from Acrocephalus scirpaceus scirpaceus, assembly GCA_910950805.1. Classification (NCBI taxonomy): domain Eukaryota; kingdom Metazoa; phylum Chordata; class Aves; order Passeriformes; family Sylviidae; genus Acrocephalus; species Acrocephalus scirpaceus. The sequence goes on from OU383776.1 coordinate 70,977,905, forward strand.
CACAAGTCTTGCCAACTTCTCACAAATGTATGTTACACAAATCTCAGGCCCAAAAGAATCTCTTTCCTTCCTTGTTTTCCCTTTCATTTTTTTGGTAGCAATTCAGTTACCACTGTCTATTTCTCCAAAGAAACACATTTTTCACATCCTACACTCTACTACTTTACAAAGTGAACATTGTTAATCAGAAGGCACAAAAAAGTCATTGAATTGACATTGCAGAATGATTTCTAGTCTCATTTTCTCTGTGCTCCCTTTCCAAACAATTTTTTCCTAGCACTCTATTTTCCCAAGTGCTTCTGGGGTGTTTTGCTTGCTTAGTCTCCTCCAGCAGATAAAACCTCTTTTCTTCAAGATTTCTGGTACTAGAACATGTAGGCAGAATCCACTTAAATTTTTCACATTCACTGAGAAGACATTCTACTGGACTTGAAGAAATTTGAAATGTTTTGGTGAAATTACCCATGATGTGGCTTGAGTCATAGATCTCTGGAAAGCTTCCTTTGAACACGTAAGTAAAATACAATTTTCATTCTCATTTCCTCAAGTGCAGTGTGCTGTAAAACAGTGGTTTTTACATGATTTTGACTTGCAGATGCAGTGACTTGAGACACACTGTGCTTCCCAGTCCCACAACTGGAGAACAAAGTTAAAAAAATTCCTGCTAAAAGATTTAATGATCAAAAATGTAGGTGTTAAAGTACCTGATCTCTAATGTGTCACCTTCATGACACATAATACAGAGGACTGTATGAGGTATCCAGTCTTCCTATAAACTGTTTGGGAAGAGTAATGGCATCACAGGGAGACAGAGACAGAGTTACACTAAAGGAGACACAATCATGAGCAATAAAAAAAGCTGACGTGAACTGTGGAAACTAGGGGTCTATCTGAGACCTCACCATTCCTAGTCATCAACATTTTACACAGATTTTTTACTCAATTTTACTAACCTCTTGTCTATAGAGCTCACCCACAACACCAAAAAATCAAATTCAGTACAGTTTCTTTTTTAGCATACATCTCATTGCTTCCTTTCAAACTTTAGTAGCTATCAAATAATGGAATGAAAACATTGATTAAGTTGTAAAAGACCCTTAAGATCAGTGAATCCAACAATTAACCCAGCACTGCCAAACCATTGGCACTAAACTCTAAACCATGGCCCCTGGTGCCACATACATATCTTTTAACTCTCTTCAGGCGTGGTGAATAATCTACTTCCCTGACCAGCCTCTTTCAATACTTAACCACCCTTTCAGTGTAGAAATTTTTATTAATATCCAATCTACATCTACTCTAGGACAAATTGTGGCCATTTCCTCTTGTCTTGTAATTTCAAGGGTAGTCAGAAGCAGCCCAATATTAGAATCTTGAAAGTAAAATAAGGAGAAAATACTAGCTATATGCCAACCCCTAGCAAAATGGCCCTCCCATTTAAACAGAGGTGGCAATTAAAGTAAACTAAATGTACTTTAAAAGTCTGTGTTGCTCTGTCCATCACTCATCAGCATTACTTTTTTGTATAATTATCATTATTCAAATAATCAAAATGTTCCATGAACTAGAACTTCTTGGAAAACCTCTCCTAGGAAGTTAGGTGTTTATTCCCAACTGTACAGGGGATATTTGTAACCTGGAATAAAAAAGCTGTCCTGAGGAATTCAGTGATTCTGTGATCTGTTGGCACAGGATTTAATCTACTCTAAATTGATTACACCCAAAACTGAAGGAGGTTAGATAATGGCAGAAGCTAATGAACCAAACTCTGTTGTATACATCATTTGCAATTCTGCTGAACTCGCCTGACTGCACAAAGTATGGCAGAAGCAGAATTTATACTGACAGCCCTCAACTCAAGCACAACCTTCAAAAGTAAGTTTTGGAGTTTGATGCTCAGGTCAAGTTTTTAATGTATGCTTTAGCATTCATCATTCTCTGTTCACCTCTGGGACAAAGAGTTTTGGAGAAGGGTGTTCATAGATGTTCCAGGAAGGGAAGGACCTCAACACTCAGTATTTCAAAGGGAAAAAAAAAAACAAACAAAAAAACTAGTGCAAAAAGTTAATATTTATTGCGGTGGTGTAGTTTTAAAGAGGTAGATTGTCTAGCCCTGGCATTCTTCCAGTGCAACTTGTCAAACCAGGTTACATATGAAATGTGCCTGCAGCCAAAAATGTGAGAACTCAGTGTGACGATGTGCAGAGACTTGTTTGATTTGGGGTGATTTCTACTTTTCATCAAAGAAGCTACATGATCCTCTTTCATGGGTAATATTTCCAAGGCTCATTATTATTCCCTTGTTTGCTTTGGTTACTGGGGCTCATTGGAAGAAACATTTAATTTAGTTTCTTCATTATGAGACACTTTTTGTCAAGGTGCAATGTTGTGCTTTGTTCTTTAGACTTCTGATCCATAAAACCTTCCCTGGCTTTGCCATGTTTATTGACACCCAAGGGAATCTGCATTGCGTAATGTGTCAGACTTCATTTGTTAGTTATTCTTTCTCAATTGTCTCTATTTTTCTGGGGAAATATTCTCCAAAATTATTTTTTCAGACACAACAACAAAAGCTTATGTTTGAAACATTACTGATTTCACAGTATGAAAAAAATTATTTCATGTGACAACATCAACACAAGAGATAAATAATAATTTTTCTCTGTTTCTGCTTAGAGGTGAGAGCACACAGATCAAGGATTGTAATTTCTTTAAGCATGCTAACTCAACAGACTGTGATTGTCCAAGCATACTCTTAATTAATTTTTAAATAGAAGGAGTTATCAGAGTTTTTCTATTTGAATGAAAATTCTGTTTGCCAGCCAAGGTAGTTGCAGCAACTTAGGTATGATTTTAGTGAACTTGTTGCTCTTTATGCAGTAAATTAATTTTATCTTTCACTAGTTCATGGCTACAAAGAGATATTTGTGCCAAAGAGAGAAAGAAATCCAGAGGTCCGTGCCATGACAGGTTTTTGGAGTCTCAGTGTGTGAAAAAACAGTTCTGCATAGACTGTTTTACATTTTTATTTAAGTTCTTGATTTCCAGTTAGTGGAAAGTTGTTACAACTTGTCAGGAGAGAGTAATGAATAAATATTGAGTGTTAATTAAATAAATATTATGGTTTTCTAATGTGTCCCTTCTGTCTGTTCTTGATTGCTCTTCATTGTACAAACACAGTTTCCCTTTCCTATCACACATTACTTTTAGTCCTCGCAGTTCCAGTTTTCAGTCCTCCTAATTCACACAATGTTTATTGTTTCACCTGAAAGAATCTCCTGTCCTGCCCTGATTTCCAAAGACTTTAACCAAAACCTCTTTCCTTTTTTGGCTTTGGAGGTTGGAATCACATCTCATCTGCTATTTAAAAGTTCCCTGTGCACAGCCTTCCTTACCAAGATTACTTGCAGACTCTCCTCTTGAAATTACCCTTTTTGCATCTTCAATCCCCCTTTTTCCTCATTTTGTTAATGGAATAAAAATGCAGCTTATTTCCCTTCTTCAGGTAGTGTTCTACCAAGTTTCTCCTGCCTACAATATGTTGCTTGTGGAAGTCAATTTAACAGACAAACTATTTTCCTGGCAGTTTTGTTTTTCTCTTTGTCTGGTTAGGTGGAGGCTGCTCATATTTTAGAAGTAATTTCTGCAAAGTATACAACTCCCAGTATTTATTGCTTCTTCTGTTATAAGCATTCATCAGTGCCACACTTGTCAGCACCCTTGTGCTGAATTTACCTTCAACTTACAACAGCAGCATGGAGACAAAATGAATTTAGAGATGTCAGGCTACTTATTCTGTAGAATACATGTGCTGTGAAAAGGTGAAAAGCCTAGGGTGTCCCAAAATCACTAGAGGTAACTGAAGGGGAAAAGGCAACCATTTTCTAGAGAGAGGAAGGAAGAGAACAACCTGACAGCAGCGAAGTGGGGGAAAAACCTTCCAGAACAGGTTGGAGCTGATTGCACCCAACTGGAGCTGATTGTGCTGTGCCAATTGGCTGCAACCCTGACAACAGGTGAAGCTTATTTCTGTCAGACTTCTTGACTGAGTGGTTCCAGCAACGTAGATACTGGTAATGGACCAAAGAGACAGAGAGAGATGGGATCTGCTCCACTATTCTGCTCGCAGCAGCTTAGGCCCAATTTTTAAATTAACAAAATGTTAACTACAGCCTGGGCATCCCTGGCTGCTTACTGTGCAGGAGGATTATTCAAATTGCCAGACATACTTACACAGAGTGAAACCATTGGAATTGTTGCCCCAGGTCAATGCAAATGAAGAAGGGACACTACCAACCAGAGAACTTAGATCAGGAAGTGATTTCTGTGGGGGAAGAGGAGGGAAACAGCATATAGGGAATGGAAATCCTCCTGAAGACAGCTTAGAAACACCATACCACTTTCAAGAGAGCAGTGGTCCAAACACCCAACATACAAAAAAATATTTAGAAATAACTGTCTTCTATGACCAAGCTAGATTTGATCTCATCTGAGAACATGGAGAGAATTCATTAAAATGATAGCTTGCCTTTCATCCAGGGGCAAATTTGTTTTTGGAAGACAGTGAGATATCAAAGACTTTTCACAATGTCTTCCCAGACAGCAAACTGAGTGAAAACCCTCTCCAATGAAAGGATTCTGGTCTCAATCCAAGTCCCACCCATTATCCTCTGCAGAGTGAGTCAGAGCTTCCGAAACATCCATGATGTTATGTCAACACTTTCTTGTATGAAAGGAAAAGTGTCCTCTACCCTGGAGTCTTGTAGTAGATAAAATAATTTCAAAAACATATTGAGCTGGAGTTTCTAAAACACAAGTGTCCAAATAAAAACTCAAGTTTAGGAAGGAGGTTCCTGATGTGATCAAGGAAAAGGCAGAGGAACAGAGCTGCTAAGAAGTTCTTACTGAGAGCAACTTCCTGGTTTTCTCAGCTCTACAAAATTCCTCCTCCCGTCTTCCTCATCCCTCCAGCAACACTGAGCAACGTGTCCTGATATTATTTCAATATATGACTAACGTAAGTCGCTTAATGTTTCACTTCTTCCTCACAATAAACCTGAAAGTAAACTATAATTCCACTGTAAGTAAACAAAGGATGGCGTGGGAGGCTTCCCTTGAAAAACACCAATGCAAAAGAAAATGCAGAATTTTGTGGAGGTAGCAAAAGCAGTAACAACTGTTCAGCTTAATGCATTTCTTCTAATCACCTTCATTTCCAGCAGAAATATTCAATTCCAATGAAGAGATGTGCTGTGGGAAGGCTGGAAGACACTCAGGTCTTCCCTGTTCGTCTTCTGAGAAATGTGCCAGAAAAAGTGACTATCTTAGTAGCAGACAGACAATTGGAATTTTCAAAGGCAGAATTTCAGGCTGGCAAATTTTCACCTGCTTCTCCCAATAATTGAGACACATGATCTATTTTTCTTAGAAAATGTTACAGTCAAAGTATATGCATGAATATATAAATATCCATATAATATGCCTCACACACATATACATGTCTGTGTATGTATACATGCAATACATAAATCGGTTTTAAATACTATCCTTAATTTATTTATGCTTTCTGTCTTACTCCTGTCGAAGTGCGATTAAATTACACAGAAAATAATGTAATGCAGCTTTTAAAATCTGACCATTTAGCACTCTAGGAAATTCAGAAAGACTAAAAAAACCAATTTAATTTACAGACATTTCTTTGGCTAATGTCATTATTTGCATTCATGCATCTGCTTGATATAATATCTATTTAGCTTGGGAAATGTACAGAAAATATTTTTAATGTAGTTGACTGTGACTGACCACAGAGCACTACCGCAATTTTGTAATAAACATTAAAACAATGCTCGAGTACTATTAAAGATATATGCTGTCTGAAAAAGCCACTCAGAACCATAGAACCATAGAAGCATGGTTTGGGTTAGAAGAGACTTTTAAAGATCAGCTAATGCAAACACCCTGCCATGGACAGGGATGTCTTTCACTAGGTTGTGTTGCTCAAGGCCCATCCAAACTGGCCATGAATATTTCCAGCAGTGGTGAAACGTGACTTCTCTGGACAATGTGTTCCAGTGCCCTCACCCCTTTCATTCTGCCTTATATCCAGCCTAAATCTACCCTCTTTCACTTTAAAATCATTTCACCTTGTCCTGTCACTACATGCACAGCAGAAAATCTTGCTCCATCTTTCTTTCTTTCTTTCCCTGTAATTTATTGAAAGGCTGGAGCATGTTCTTCCCAAATTCCTCTTGTGTCCAGGATGAACACCACCCGTTCTCTCAGCCTATCTTCACCATAGAAGGGTGGCAGCCTTCTGATTATTTTGGTGGCTCTTCTGTGGTCCTGCTGTAATAGATCCAAGCTTTCCTGTGCTAGAACCTCCTGTGCAAACTTACTGAGGGTGCCCTCGATCCCACCATCTACACCTTAGTGAAGATATTGAACAGTATTGGTCCCAGTGTGGGTTCTTTAGGAACACCGCTTGTTGCTGGCCCCCACTTGGACATTGAGACATGGACTGCCACCCTCAGGATGTGGTCATCCAGCCAGTTTCCCATCCATCCATCCATCCATCCATCCATCCATCCATCCATCCATCCATCCATCCATCCATCAGTCAAATCCATGTCTCTCCAATGCAGAGGCAAGAATTTTGTGTCCTTTCTACCCTTTTTCAAAAATGGGTGTGATACTCCATTTTCCTCAGCCACTGGGAACTCTTTTTGACTGACATAACTTTGCAAATTTTGCAGAGTGGAGTGGCAACGGTGGGCTCATGTGTATTCAGGTTCCCCAGGTGGTTCCAAACTTGGTTTTCTCTCTTCTCTGATGAAACATTCTTTTCCAAGAAAGAATCATCTCAGTTAAAACCACTGTATTTCAAGTTTTCTTCAGCAGCCTTTTTAAGCATCTTAAAGGAAATAAATATGTTTTCTGATCCTGTACTTCCTCACACCCTCTCTGACAAAGATAAAAAGAGAGTATCCAAGGAAATTCCTGGAATTATTTTTATGAATCACTGCATCTCTTTTTTTATCACACATATTCTTATGTATTTTTTTAACAATTTACTTCTTATAATGCTCCAAAGGTGGGCACAGTACAGTCATGCCTAATAATTTTATTACAGTGGACTCATCGATTCGTCACATTCTTATCAGTTTTTAAAATTTAGGCACTCTGTACGTAACTATTATGGTATTTCATAATTTTACAATTGCTGTTTCAGAGATGCAAGCAGTCAAAAAATATGATTACACCTCATGTGTATCCATTGATCTGTGTGTAGATTCATGGAACCATAAAATTATTTAGGTTGGAAAATACTCTTGGGATCATCAAGTCCAGCCGTTAACCCAGCACTGCCAAGGACAAGGCCTGTTCCACTGCTTCACCACCCTTTCAGTGAAGAATCTTTTCCTAATGTTTAATCTAAACCTCCCCAGTCACAGCTTGAAGTTATTTCCTCTTGTCCTATTACTTGCTGCTTGGGAAAAGAGCATATAAATTGATTTAAACTCCCCCAAATTTAAACAGTATATATTTCCACATGATCTTTTATAAAATATCTTTTTATGAAATTTGCAACAATAATTTTCTGGGTATATTCCCAAGTTTTAGAAGTGAATAAAACTTATGCATTTTTCTCCTTGATGATGATAGCATTTTATAATCAGAATTTCCACACAACAGACACCAGTCTGTCTAAAGGCACATAGTCTGTGTGTTTCCTTCCCATGACTCTTTTATCCAACTAAGCCAGCACTTTCTAGTCTGTCCTGAAAAGGTGATTTCACTCTTTTCCAGGAGTAACAAGTCAGTGCTTCTTCTACCACCTGCACCGTGATCTGGAGCTGTGTAACATTCTCTGAAATCACACCCCTTCTCCCAGAGCAGCTCTACTTCCAGTAGCCACTCTTGACAAACTTTGGCTAAACTTACCCAGGAGGTTGTGCTCTCAGGGAGCTGAAGGCATGAAAAATGTCATTGGTAAAACGTGAGTCAGGGGTGCTTCACCCCAGCCTGCGTAGAACCTGGTGAGATCACCTGGCACCCTCATGCATAAATACATCAAAAGCATGTGCTGAACAGGTTTGATTAGATAAATCCATTGCACAATGATGATATTTGCTGGAGCTGAAAGAGGAATGAAAGGTTGGATTGCAGAATGGATGGATTAAAAAATGTGACAAGTTGGGTTTCCATCCTTGCTTCAAGGATGTGGTGTAACCTGGAGTATCTGAATGGTGCTCAAAATTACCTTCAGATGAGGCCACTAGTAGATTTCAGTGTGGTTCCACCTTTCTAACAGCTTCAGGATTTTGCTGGATATTTCCAGCTTGCCATTGCTCCCTGATATTCCAGCATATGGTTTGATGAATTATTTGAATTATCTTCAAAGCCCTTATAATTAGCTCAGTTTCTTTTATTTCTGCAAATTTTGGCAAGTTATGTCTTGTAAATGAATCCCTTCTCCTCCTCCAGCAAAGCATAAGGCAAAATCTGTGGAACGTACAAAAATCAGGTGAGAACAAAGCACTCCCTTTCCAACACATGACATAGAAAGTGACAGTAAATATTAACTTTATTCATGTATGCAGTAGTCACTGTAAATTTCATTCATCATAAATGCTAATAGCTGTTATTATCACTGGAATTAACCTTTATTTTTGCAACTCTAAACAAAATTGCAATGATCAGTGTGTTTTTTCCTTATGACAATATATTTTCATTTCCCCCTCAATTTTTTTATCTCCTGCATTTGACCCATCAGGCTTGAATGGCAGGAAGGACCTTGCTGTGGTCCATGACTCATTTCAGCTCTTCCCCAGCCACTCCCTGGGTGTGTTTTTTTTGTTTTGTTTTGTTTGTTTTTCAATAGGAGCAGCTCTTCTGCAATCTGAGGCTGTACAGCTCTGTAAAACAACAGTGGCATCACCTGCCTGCCAGGGGAAGGGACAATTTTGATTAACAGCTTCAAGAGGAAAATGTGACACTCTTTCACAAGGGTTTCACTCACGAGGGTTCCTGGTACAATTTTGACATGCTAAAATGTTTTTAAAATTATCCATGCAGATGCTCTGAGAAGTGCCACTCCTACAAATCAAAGATGCCAGGCTTCTGTGTTTGGTAATTGTTATTGGAAAATGCTGTCCTTTCAAGGATGTTGTGTACACAAGAGTCACTCAGGCTGAAGTTTCTGCAGAATCAGCTCAACTTGGTCATGATAAAGCAGCTTAGAGATACAGAGTATCCCTCCACATTTCTGGGGAGAGTTTTTGTTTCCCCAGCCTTTTCACAGGCAGACTTCTTGAGAAAAAGGTTGACTCTGACAACATTTTGGAGCTCAGCATATATGGGCAGGCTAATTTCTTAGTTGGTACCTCAGAGTTTATTCTTCAAGAGGAATCTAAGAAATAATGACATGATGCAGCATTTTTCTGGTCCCCAGGGTCAGTATTTTTTATTTATTATAGCTGAGATTGTTCATTAAGTCCACAGATGTTTCAAGTGTCTGCAGTGGTCCAAAATGGAACTAAAAAGTCTACACTCACTTCTAGGCATTCACCTAGTTTCCTAGAAAGGAACAATGTGAAGTGAATAAAGTATGTGAGAAGAGGAAAACAAAGAAAAGTGCCCAGCCCTGGAGCAGCTTGACATTTCAACATGAAATTACAGGCTTGCCTTTTCTTCACTGTATGTTCTCTGCTTCAGAGCCAAAGGAAAATGTGTACTTAATCTGCAAACTGTCAAGAGAAATATTGCATTATGCTAAGAAGCTGAAAAAAACCCCTCTTTGTGGGAGAACAGAAGACTCAGATGGCACTTGTTGTAAGATATTAAGTTCTTACGTTTGACTTCCTACCTGCAGCAAAATAAGTGTTCAGTGCAGTGATGGCTATGTGGTACAGAAAGCAACTTTTGTTACATGAAAGGTAGTGAATGGCCAGTCACTTGACCAACAAACAAAAAAGGAAACCCAACCCTTCAGGTCAAAATACTGTTTCAAGTCTAGAGATCAGGCACTTTTTTTTGCCATTACATAGCTGTTAAACTTCAAAGCGTTCTCAGCCAATTGAAAAGTGAAGCATGAGCCAGAAGGAAGATTTTCTTTCTAAAAATCTCTATAAACTGCAAAACTATAAGTTTTATATTGCCAATAATAATAGTCATTAATAAAAATCATCTAAGTTTTTAGTTCAGTTAATGCATAACAATAAAATCAGCTTTGGTGGAAGCATGGCAAATATACTCCCAAATATTTTCATGACGGCAAACAAAATTCAGCCCATACAAAATGGCACAAACACCAGCAGTACTTGAACATCCTTTGGGATCACCAGTGAGATATGGGCACAAGTTTATCCACCATATCTGTTAACAGAAATCACATATCAGTCTTAAATGATATTTGTGCAGCAACACTCTGATGTCAACAACACACAGAGCAGCCTGGGAGATGAAAAGATTTTTAATGGATTACTTGTGTATTATCCCAACAGCACCTTCAGCATCTTAGGGCAATCAAGATACTCCAATCTCAAACTTACATCTTCCTTGATACGTCAATTGTATCTGGCTGGGTAATTTATTCTCCACCATACAGCCTTGACTCAGGGAGAGACGTCAGCACATGTGTAATCTTGAGCGGGCTCGTTATCCCATTGATTTCAGCAGGTGATTCATGAACCTGTGGAATTACAGCCATAGTCTGGCCCTGCTAGTGTTTGCCAGTGAATGATCCCACATAGTTCAAATCCCATTACATCCCCCATCAGCTCACTATGAGCATTCCATGCTTTTAAAATACTGAGCAATGGAACCTTTGGGGACCATGCATTTACAGCTTGTGGGTCTTTGGGGAAGTAGAATGCTAAACTTAAAGTCAGTCAGGCTGTTCACAAAGCACTTACTCCAGTTTTTTAATTGCTTTTGCGCACCCTTCCTAATCCAATCACTCTTTAATTGTATTTTATTTTTGCTTTTGTATTTTGTGCTTGGATTTTGTTTGTGGGTTTGGTTTTTTTTTTGTTTTTGTTTTTTAATGGGGAAGAGAGTAATTCACTGTTGCTTGTTTTCTGTTTGAAAATACAGCTGAACTGTTGTCTTTGCAGGGTAAACTTCCTCTTGGAAGTTCCCTGAGTCCATGTGTTTGCAGGATTCTTCTCTGCCCTAGATCTTTTTCCCATAGGCTTTGGCAGATGACCTAAGCACAGCCTGCTCATGCATTCAGGTAGGCATTTGGCAGGATAACAGTTTAACAGCACACACTATTTCTGCTGGGATTAGTAGGCTCTTCCCTCCTGGTTTTTGCTGTCAAAGCAGAGCTGCAGCAAAAGGAACCACGAGATGGCAGTACTGCATGAGCGATTGGATGAAAACCCAGCATTTTTCAGAATTAATTTCTAGGGAAACAGGTTTTCCCACTGGCACCGTCAGAGCTCTTTGCAAATTCAGTCTGCCCTCAGCCTGCTTTGCAAATCTATACCCCCCAGATTATGGTGTGAGGTGGTTAATGGCTCAAATTCTTCTGCTAACAAAATATTGTTGTTTGTTTTAGCACCGTATATACCAGCATGAAGGATGACATGGTGTTTTGAGGCACAACAGAAAGCCTGTAACTAGGAGATATGATTTCTACTTGTCTTCTGTCTTGAGGGTGGAAGTGTTCAGAAGAAAAGCAGAGCAAAAATACCAAATTTCACTGCAGAGCAGCAGAGGAACAAGTTCTTTACAAGCATTTTTAGAGAACTGTTCTTTCTTGGCAAGTGGATGACCTTCAGTGTCAGCAAAGCAGAGTTAATTATAGAGGGGAAAATAAAGTGCTAATGTAGCTAAATTGTTCTCAGTCTCCTACGGCTGAAGAACCTGGTAATTTCTGCATAATGGTCAGTCCTGCATGGCAAAATGGGTGTAAGGCTGACTCAGAAGGCAGCCTTAGTAGGAATGTCTGAGCAATAAATGCAGAGCTTTAAATATCTGAGGGATTGGATCTTTCCTCAGCCCCTTCAATTTGTAGTGGCACTGAGGAGAAATGCCTTTTGTGAATGAAGTAGTTGTAGTAATTTGTGGAACGTCAGTGTAGGAACACCTTGTCTTCCCAAAAATTGTGCCTTCAAACTGTTTCCTTCCTTCCTCCAGGTAAGGCAAAACAGCCTCCAACCTGGTCACTTTGAATTATGACCATGTTCCACGTTGATTTGGCACCTCCAGCCAGCCTGCCTAATTTCTGGTGCTCAACAGCCTTCTGTCTGTGAAAGCAAAGTGAGAAATAACTCCTTCCTTCAGGTACAAAGAAACAGGTGTGCTGTGTAATGCAGGAAAAAAATGTGAAATGGAAATAAATGAGGAATTATCCAAATGGGCAGGAGCTACGACCTATGCTGAAAGGAAACCCTGCCATTAAATCCTGGAGATTAATGAATGATGATATGATGTAATTTGACCTAGCAAACAGAAGACTAAAGCACTCAGTGAAGGTGGGTTTTCTTTCCTCAGTAAAAAGAGATAGGAGGAGGAAAAAAAAAATAGTCTTTTCTGTCTGCTTGTTATTTAACAAGTTACAGACATCTTTCCTCATCTTTTCTTCTCAGGAGGATGCAAAGCAACCATTTAATTGTTTGCTCTGGAGATAATCCACCAGCTGAGGAACATTCAGCACTAAAGCACACACAAGAGACTCCTGTCAGATCCATCACTTCACCCCCAGCATGGTTAAAGGCTGAGAGAAATACATTCCTACATAATGGCTAATACAAACAGATTCATGCATGTGTGTGTTTGTTTACTGAAATACATGTACATTCATTTTGCTATTATAATTTGCCTGGAGAAATGTGGTGAAGTAACCAAACTTGTGCTGGGAACAGTAACACCAGATGTTGAGGGACACAGAATTTTACACTCTGTCACATAAATGCTTTGTTAACTGTAGTTTAAGAAAGGCCATGAGGGGGAAATCAAGCAAGACTGAGGACAGGTTTTATCTTTGCAGGTTCCCCTCCAGTTGCACTGGAAATCTGCAACATTTGAAGATTTGTTTGAGCCCACCTGGATGGTGGTTTTCTGTCTTGTACTTAACACTTAATATCAAATTTCTCTGCAAGGTTATTGGTACACAAAAAAAGGAAAAAATCCTAATATGCTTTTGAAATCCTTCCACCACCAGGGCTCTGCCCATTTTTCATCTGAGAGAAGATGAATGACAAACTGATTTAAATCTTGCAGCAATAGCCACAGAAATGTTTTAGGATAGTAGCCCTCCTAACACCACTTGGAGGAGAATGAGATCCAATAGCTTTCCCTAATTTCCCATTTTCTGTTGATTGCCAAATCCTCTGGCTGGTGCTTTCTCCTCTTTTCTGGCAAAGATAAGTGGTTCCTGCTGTCTTTACTTGCCCTGGTCACCATGTGTTGGTCCTGCACCTCAGGAGATGTGTCCTCCATCAAAGCCAAAGTCCATTTCCAACTGCAATTCCATTGAGGTTCAGAAAATGACAATGTAAAATGCAAGGGAACAACATTACCTTGGAGGAAATTATGTATTCAGCAGGTCTTCCTCACACAGCTTCCACAAAGCATTACTTCTCCAGGGCATCACGGCTGGACTTGGTAACAGCTGTGATCTCCTTCCTCTGCAGGATATTACATTTTTGGAAATGGCTGCCTTTGTGCTGTTTTCTGACATGACGTTTTCAAATATTGAATTCTTTAAACTGAAAACACATGGCTGTGTCTAATTATGATTCCTAATTCCTGCTGAGATGGCCTGAAGCTGACATTTAAATGGGCTTCCTCACTGTGAAGAAAAAGCAATTAGAACGTAATGATAGGCTGGACATTATAATGTCCTTTTTTTGCTGTTGTCTAGGTCACTTCCAAACTGCTACCACCATGAATAATCAAAAAACCCCAACAAACAAATAAATAAATGGAAATACTAGCATATCTGCATCGTTGGTTGACATCAGAAGATTCAAGAACTCACACACACCACTCGCTCATCCACTATTTTCATTATACAAAGAATGCAATTAGTCAACAGAGAAAAAGAAGAACAATTTTCAAGCCATTTTAAAAATAAATGTATTTGTGACTGGAAATTGCTATCTGCCAACTATTGCTTCATGATTCACCATGGAAGTTCTCAATATTTTCTGTTCCCTTCTGCCAGTACCTATCCCCCAATCAAAACTCCTGAGTGGGGCTATGCCTTGGCTTTCATCACCCATGTCAAAAGATAACACAACAGATGTATAAATCATTACAGTGCATTTTGCTTCTAAGAGAAGCTTTCAGGAAAGCACACATGCTTGCTCCATGCATACTCAAAACTCAGCAGATGTATCATGATGAGTTGCCTTGATTTGACTCCAGAATTAAATTATAGCCATCAGCACACACCCTGCCAAGAACAGGGTATGAAACTTCGTTTAGCCCTATCATCTGCTTTAACTGCAGTCATGATTTTGTGTCCTTTACAGAAATATTTCCTTCTAAAGGTGTTCTGCTAATGTTGTTAATGTAAGTATTTTAAAAATACTCACAATAGTTGTTTTGTTGACTTGCAGGGCTTTCATCTCTCTCTTTGTAGGTTATTACAGCTGATTGGAACTGAACTGATGAAAAACATTTCACTGTTAAAGGCTGATTGATGAGCCCAAATGATCTCACTGGAAATGTTTAGTCTTGAGCAGCCTCTACCAAATCTCAGATCTGGCTCCAATGTGACTGAGCAGGGATTCCTGGTGAGCCTAATTCCAGAGCTGGGAAACACAGTGGTTCATACATAGTCCAGGTGATCCTGACTTCTGCTTTTAAAAAAATCCTTAATTCTGAGTAATTTAATGTCAGCCCAATTGGTGTTTAAATCAAAGTTTTCTTTAAGGTGCAGGATGAAAGAATCATGGTTAGCTGGAAATATTGATTTTTTTTTTAATTTTTTTTTTTTTTTGTGAGTTCCAGTACTGTACATTAGAGTTCAAATCAATTACTGCAAAGAAAGTTTCCTGCTAGGACCCTCTTGAGTAGAAAAGAGTCTAAAAGCCATCTCTGGATTTCATTCTTCCATTTTCTTCTATTGTTTTATTTATAGAATACAGCTAGGTCAGTTTTGGAGAGATGTCATGTTGCAGGAATATGTTCTTGTCCCAGTGCGACAAACGCTTCTGAAAGACACTGGTTTCATAAGATTGTTCTCCATCTGAACTAAAATCTGAAAAAAAACATTTAAAGGGTAATTGAATAATAAAATATGGCAGACTTTAATGCACCAACTATGAATGGCAATAAAAAGACATTTTTCTGGTTTTGCTCCCTAATTTTGCTGTCTCTGTGCAGATGAAGAGTTTCAAACCTTTATTTTGGTGCATGTGTCCAGAAATATATATTTTCAGTTTGGGATTTACCCATTCATATAACCAAAGCATGACAAGGACAAATCAGCATGATTTCCCTGAGAGGAATTCTGCTCCCTCTCAGTCCTTCGGTGCCCTTCTGCAGCTAAAAGGACTCAGCAGCATCATAATTATTCCAGCTCTCAGCACAGTTCAAGAAACTAATGAGGAAACTTGAGTAGTGGAAAGATGAAACATAAGACAATGTCACAGTTCAAAAACTGTCTGAGAGGCAGAAAATAGGGCAAGAAGCTGTAATTGGTGTCAAATCACAGCCAAAAGCAGTGGCTGTCTGTAAAACTGCAGTCTTTGTCTCATGGACCTGTAATAAAGCTTTTGTCAGTGTCATATTTTGCAACAAAGCAAGTCCCAGACAATACAGAAGATGGGAATTGTGGAGCTGTCCCAGCCATGCTGCTCCTGTCAGGCACACCAGCTTCAGCAGAGCTTCCACATGCCGAAGGATTTGGTGGCATCAAATAGCAACTCTTGAACCTTGTTTTGTTTTTTTCATACCAGATGTTTAGCATTCTATGCTGCTGAGACCCCTGAGAGGTCCTTGCCAGGGCATCTGGACACACAGATTTGACAAGTGCATGACCAGATATGGCTCCAAAATTCTTGGCAAGGCTTCTGCTGAACTCACAGTTATTTCAGTTATCCAGCATTTGGTGTTTTCTGTCTTTCTGACCCTTCAGACTGACCAATTTTCAAAGTATGTGGTTATAAACATTTTCTTCCATGGAGTGCCTGGTCATAGGCAGGTGTTCGTGTAATATTGGGGCAGATTAAAAAAAGACATTAAATGGCAGATGACCCCTATGAAAAAATATATTCCCTGAAAAGGATATTTTGCACTTTTTCAATAGGCTTTTCAAAAGAAATTATTACATATTAGCAAAGAAGGTTTTGCCTAACTTTCACTGGAAAAAGGGTGAGTGAGAGGCAGGAGAGCATTTCTGTATGGGCACCATCTGTTTTATTATAAAGCAAGAATACAGATTAGTTTGGGAATTTTGTGATTTATTTTTGAGCTTTTGTTTTCAGGTTGAGAGACAGCAGGAGAGGCAGGTGCCTATTTAAGGTTGAAATCAGGCTACAGCCACATATCTAATTAGAAACACAACGCTATCTGTTTGCTGCAGCTACAATGCATTTTTCAATGAATTGTCTAGCCAACATCCCAGTAGTGAGCAGATGACAGCCAGTTTCATTTTGTGTGGTAATCGAAACCATTCGGTTTCAAAGAGCGATTGAAGTTTAATAAAGCGTTTCATTGCTAACCACCAAACGGTGTCAGATTTCCAGTGGCAGGTTTAGGCAAAGAAACCTCCTGCTTCTTCTTCTTTTTTTTTTTTTTTTTTTTTTTTTTTTTTTTTTTTTGTTCAGGACCAACTGAATCAGGGATGTGTCATCAAGTGCTAGCGATTTTTTGTTTTAGCTTTACAGTCACTCCACAAGTAGCTGGGAATGGCAGGCTGTGTGTTGGTGAAGTGAGTGTTTATTCAAATTCTGCATATCCTGTAAGCATCAGCTCTGGCTTCCCGAGACACTGCCATAGACTGAATCTTTTTTGTGAGGGAGTGTTGTAAATCAGTTGTGCTCAATGCCAGAGAAGCCAAAGCTGTGGAAGGTGACAACACATGCAGGGCCAAACACCCCGTGGTGGAGTTGATCCACTGCCAGAGCAGATCCTAGATGGAAGCACTGGCTGTCCCCATCCACAGCCAGACAGGCTTTAGGATGATTTCAGGCAGAGAAGGCAGGGCAAACTTGGAGCCGAATCCACACTTTAAACCCACTTTTTGCTCCTCCATATGTAATTAGCAGTGCAGCATGAGTCACAGCTTCTGTGTCTGAGCTCTTTGCAGCCCACAGGCTTCTCTCCAGCATTAACTCACTCCAGCATTGCAAATCAGGCTTCCAGGGCTGGGAGGACAAGTCCTCAAACCTGGGCTCAGTGAAAGCTTTATTTTCTTTAAGTTTATGTGTCCCAAGTCCTCAGGAAAGGAACAAAGCCGTGTTGGGTGTATGGAACTGTTTACAAACAATTCAAACAAAGCTTGAGCAGCTGGGCTTGCAAAGCACAAAGACTCCAGTTGCATATTGATGAGAAATGGAAAAAAAAACCCAAATCACTCTTGTCCCCACCAAAAAAGTCATTGCCAGGAGCTAATTCAGAGGCTGGGAAAGCTAAGGTCCACTCCAAATTTAATTCTGGGGTTGCCCAGTGTGTAAATCTTATGAAACATACTGGAAAAAGTCAAGATATGAGTCATTCACACCAATCCATCATGACATTGTGGGAATCTACTGCTAGAACCCTTTGGGCTAAATGACTTTCCAAAGAAATTCCATTGAAAGCAAGTCACAGAGGACTGCATTGGTCCTCCATGTTTTGTTCTTTTCTTTTCTTTTATTTATTTCCTTCTTTTTCCCCTGCATTTTCTTCATTGCTTCTGCTCTTGATTTTACTTGATTTTTTCTTTCTTGCCATTTTGCTTTTCTGCTTGCTCTTTCTCACTTTTATTCATTCTTTCTCTCTCCTCCTCTATTTTGTTCTCTGTTCTTTCCTTCCTCCCTTCCTTGAGCCTCAGTGCAATATGAACAAAGGATGGAATCAAGGTTTGGAGGCTGATCTGAGTGTCTGGTGTGACTTGGAGGGGGGGGTGAGGCAAATAAAATCAGTGCAGAAATGCACAGTGAATGGCAGTGATGGACCAGGGAGATTTAAACATGCCTTGCACCAGGCAAAGGATGGAAAAGAATGGCAGTGAAGTGACAATTTCAGCATTATTCTCCTACCTTCCTATGTATTACTTGAGTCAACAGACTGGGAGTTTGTTGTCACAAAATCAAGCTGTAAATGCCACTAATAATTTTCTCGGTCTCCTATCTCTACCACCATTTCTATACCACTCACTCTTATTTTTTACCCCTCCAGTCCTTCTTGTGTTTTTTCACTCTGAAGAAATGCATTTTAAGGACATCAAAGCAATGAAATCTGATAAAAGTGCACTATGAGGTGTCTTCAGCTTTTATGAGGACTGACAGAAAAATATTGATGGAAACTGACTGAGAGGAAAATTTAACTTTCAAACCTCATTTCTAGTCCCCAGACAATGTGCTTACTTTCCACAGAGTATAAAACCCAGTATTTTTTCCCTGAGAATTTAATAGCTTTAGAAGAAAAGACAATTCCAATGACAGCTGAATAGGAGCCATTTTATGTTACTTTCCCTGTACCAAAGAACATGAAAACAGCATTTTCTGGATATTGTGGCCTGGAATTGGATGTAGACTCCATTGAAAGTGTGAATGCCAAGGAAACACAAATTCTTGTGCAGGTTTCTGTAGCCACATTTCAGAACAAGATCTGTCATTTATTGGATTTTTGAGAAATCAAACAAGCAAGCAACAAAAAAAAATACAACTCCCAAATATTTTTATTAAGATTTTTTCAATGACTTTGATATTATGCTATTGGGAATTCTCTTTTGCTAAGTGAAACATGGAGCATCAGACATTTCAATTTCTCTGGAAACATTTATCTCTGAGATAATGAAAATCACTGATATATCTATGGGCGTGGTATATCTAATATCTGATTTACAGGGAAGTGAAGGCTGGTATCTCACTGGTTCTGCTTTACACTCTGAACCCAATGGGATGTAATGTCAATTAGTTTTTTGCTCATGTAAACAAACAGCTCTTGCATCACCGGCTTTGTGTACTAATTTACATTTGTGCTGCATACAGCTGGAGATTATTACACATTAGGGCTAAATTAATTACTAACCGTAATTAATTTGTCTGAGAGTTAAGACCTTCCTTCCTGGCATTGGGAGCGACTTCCTCTTCAACTGGAATCTGTGCTGTAAGTCCCAGACCTCTTTGTCACATCAGCTGCTGCACCAAGCCAGCAGTGCCTCTTCTCTAACCCCTTGTACCTCCTTGCACTCCCCTGCACCACGAAGATTCAAAATATCTTTAGGATGTGGTTGAATTCTGGTAGAACACTTAAATAATGTCACCGAGAAATGTCTGGAGATTTTTTCTTTCCCCCCTCTGCAGAAATCAAGAACCTCCTTTGCCTTCGCGCTTCCTTCTCACCCAGCTGACAGTTTCAGAGGGAGAATTTTCCAGAGGAGTTTCAGTGTAATGTGTGGTGATTTTTCTTCCTCTCACTTTTGGAACAGAGACTCTACAAGGGGTTTTCTCAGTCACCCTCTCTCCAAGTACTGTCCAAAGGCTCTGGTTTGAAGGGAGTCCCACTGCCAGCTTATGGCTGGTCTGCAAATACAAAGATAGGTTTTGTGGGCATGTTTCAGTCCTTTCCAAAATCTCTGCCTCCTCAAAAACAGTAGGCACCACAACCTGCCAGGTTTATTGTGAGACTCAGACTACCAGACTTGCATTATGAGTATGGTTATGTAAGTATGCAAAGCATTGTTGATATTTAACTCACACCAGTGCTAACAAACCGCTGTCAATGAAAGGTTTTGTCACTGGTTGAAGGTGTAGTAGGAGAGGAGAAAAAGATCTTGGATTGCCGAACAACTTTTAAGTTACTCAGTTCAAAAAGAGTCATCTATGAAATTAACATATTTTCCATTTTTTCAAGTGGAAATTTTCAGAAATTAAATTATGCATACCAGTAGATGGCTGGATTAAAAATGGAGACTGAAAGATGACCATGACCCTCTGCAGAAACTGAATCACATGAGAGCTCAACTGCTGACCCATTTGCAAAAGAAAATTGTCATCCTAGGCTGAGAATATTTGGAGATGAACTTTCTGTAGCTGTAGAGCTTATTAGTGGCAGTCTGGCTCCTCAAACATCATTATAGGTATAAGGCTATTTGAATTACATTTTGTCTTAACCAGGCAATAAAAAATTAATAAAAATTATATCAACTAATATTATCAGAGGTTTTTGTCCATTTTTATCATTGTTATGAAAGTTTCTTCACCACTAGAAATCTGGTATCTCTTAATAACTTGCATTCTTGTCCATCTGCTGGAAAGACAATGCACCTAAATGCCTTTTTGATGTTCCAATAACTAAATACACCCAAATTTAGGGATATCTTTCCTGACATCAACTTTCTTTTCTAACAATTATCTAACATTATATATTAGGGCAAAATCACGATGTGAAAGCACACTTTCCACCCCTCTCAGGTCCATATTTGCAACACACAATCAATTCTACTTCTGCTACTTCTGATTTTTCTTCAACCTCTTAGGCCTGAAAGCTTGTCTGATTTCTGATAATCTGAAAAAAGTAGGCATGACGATACAAAAAATTCCTATGCTGCTACCCTAAATGAGAGTTGCAGACAATATCTGCTCAGTTGCTTCTCATTTCATATGACAGCTAGTCAAGAACTCATTATTTGCATGGTGTTCTCTGGTCACTTAAAAAGGGGGTTCATAATTGGAGTTTATATTTGCTATTACACCATGCTTTGTGACAGAATAATTAGTATTCTGTCAGTCAGACAAACCTCTTCATTTAAGCTTTACCTGCTTACAAATGAACACCTGAGTTTATACTGTTAACAGGTTTTTTTTACTTTTACCAGCATTACCCAGATATTTCCAGCAGGGTGGAAAACACTGGCATCTAGCGAGAGAAATTTCAGGGATGGACTTGTGAAACTCACAGAAGATGGCAGATAGCTGCTTTATAAATATGATACTTGAGATTGAAATACAGTGTAGGCAGTTCCTAATCCACTGACCATGATACACGGAAAGAGCAGATCATCCATAGGAATTTGCAGTGGCTCTGATATTCTTTGTTTACACTGGTGACCAGTGAAGGAGGCAGAGTTTCATTTAGGAAAATTCTCCCTTCCAACTACTCCCCTGTGTAATTATTCTTCTGAAGCCACTTTTCCTTGGGATCTGGATTTGCACTTCTAATTCTGGAGAATTTAAATGTATAGTATGACCAGAAAAAACCCACTCCAGTTACAGAATTTCTTCTTCCTTCTGAAGTTATGTGCCAGGAGTGAGGTTCTTCCTTTTGAGTTATAGCCATTGAATCTATTTTGAGCTAAGAGCATTACTACACAAGGTTTTGCAAGTGACTGAACAGAATGCAGCAGAGTGAGCCAGGGCCTGTCTGTTCCTACAGAAAGAACAAGGAAAACATTGACTGGATTGCATTATCTTAAATCAACATAAGACTGTGGCTAATTGTTTTGAGATATTACTTCTGTGGTATCACACAGTACAAATTTAATGATTCCCATGAACACAGCACCTTTTAGCCATTGAAAGAGCTGGAGACATGACAGGTGACACATTGTCCTTTGCTGCACTAGGTGTGGAAATAATTACTTTGCCACGCAGAGGACAAACCAGAAATTGTGCAAGAGCAATTAACTAAATCCTGCCTTCAGAAGAATCTGTAGACACACCTTACTCTGCAATAAGATCAAAGAGCTCCAGAAATATGTTTGCCAGGGCCTCTCCAGAACATTATCCCCAGATCACCTGGAATGTCAGTGACATGGCAGAGATGTAGTCTTCGCTGGCATTTCCAAGCTCACATCTGGGATGTCATGCAGCTCACATTTGTGTCTTTAGAGAAATGAATTAAGCAGCATTAGAAAGCAACACAGGCAACCTCCTGTTACTCAGTGGATTCAGGACTAAGCAGGACTAAGTTATCTGAATAGTCCTGCCTGTCACTTCATTATTCCCTTTACTGTCTCTCAAATTTAGTTTACATTTATTGACCTGCCTTTGTCTGTCTGTTTGTTTGTTTTGAATTACAAAAGCATTCACAAAATCCTTGGCTAGGCAGATATTCTTTGTGTTTCAAGACACAGCTGCCTTTTCAAAGATTCCCAGCTATTTGCCAAATACACAGGTCTGTATTCTGTAGATTTTTATATATGCTCTAAATGTAAAGGAATCAGCTTCTGATGAGCAGCAGTTACAAAATAAAACACAGAAAACAACACCTCTAATAGAACAATGTGAATAAAATACTCCTAAGATTTTACAGGATTTTACTGATATTTGCATTTTATTCCTCTGCAGATTTTATCAATATTACACAGTGAAAACACTAAGCGCATTATCAAAAGACAATGAGGATAGTAGTAGGCTTTTCTAATAATTCTAATAATAAAAATTCTAATAATAAAAACAATTGTAATTGTCATTTTAGGCTCTAGGTGTCTATAATCAACCTCTTATGACACTCTGGTCAGTGATGGGTCTTTTATGTTGTCCCCTTTGGTTATAATTAATAGAGAACTCATGGATGCATAGCTGAGTAAGCAAAAAAACTAACTTGTGCTACAAGTTCAGGGTTTAATTTTGGGGGTCTACTGTACAACATTAAAATAAAATAAAGTAAAATAAAATATAAAATAAAATAAAATAAAATAATTAAACCCAATGTTGTTAGCACTGGATAAGTTTGACTAAGAGTCTTTTAAGCTCAGTTACAGATTTCACTTCTTTACCACACCAGCCACAAGTCTCTCTAAATACTTTGGGCTACCCAGGGCTCTCCATTTTGGGTTAGAATTTCCCCTTCTCATCAGGCACACACAGCTCTATCTTCCCTTTGGCTGGCATGAATTTAAGTGTTTACAGAAAACCTCTTTTCTGCTGAAAAAAAAAAAGAGGGAAAATGGGGGAACTTTTTAATGAAACAAAAATGAAATCCAATCTACACTTCCAGTCTCATTTCCAAAGCAGGTCGTGATTACCTGCTGAAAACTCACTTCTTTTGCAACCGGGAGTGGTCAATAACATCCTTTTCTTACCTGTCACTTTTATTTTCTTAATTTTCCTTTCACTTGTCCACAGATACATCCAGATTATTACAGTCCTAGTCTTTTCCCTCTTCCACAGGTGTGGAATAGTCTCACATTGCAAACTGCTGGTTCCCTTTCCTAATGGGAATAGATGGTGCTGTTGAAATGCCAGTGGACTGTAAAAAAATTTGAGTGGTAAAATTCTCTAAATTCTCTATAATTCTCTCTTGCTTTGGCAAAACCATAAATGGAAAATACTATCAAGTTTTTCTCTTCTATCTGTGCTTGTCTCTAGGACAGAGATCCTTACCTTCTTGAAATATTCTTGCACAAATGTCAGCAAATCAGAGATTTATCTAAAATCAATCTGCAATTTCCTGTTTAGTACAAAGTGGCTCACTTGCCAATGACATTCAAAGAATTAATTATTTCAGGAGTTAAGCATAGATGTTAACCTAGGTAATTGCCTTATAAAAGTGTAAATTGACCAAAGTTACTTACAATAATCATGATTACCAAGGCAGATCATCACATCGACATTAGAAAGGGAAAGTGACACTGACAGAAATCATGTGACCTCAAAAAAAATTGAGTGACTTCTGATTGTGTGCTGATAAGAAATGGGACTTGGGATTCTTTAGGACAGACTCATAAAAAGAATGGGGCATGTAAAGATACCAAATCCCTGCAAATTTTGACAGAACAAGCACTTCTGAATACTTCTTATGATTTCACCACAGTTTTTTATAAATAGTGTAACAAAACTCTTCACTCTTCTAGATTAAAACCTTCATGCCAGCTGATGTCTCATTCAGTGAAGCCTTTACCATGAGGAATTAAAGTGTTCATTACTTACTCTCACCAACAGTGTACTGAAAGGGGGAGGATTTTGTTAAGATGTGTGAGATATGGAACTAAGGGCAACAGTACACCAATGTTAAATATAGCCTGCAAAAATGTCTATTAACTGAGCTTTGAGTAAAATTAGGAAGACAGCTGTGATCAAACAGTTATTCTACCACTCATCTTTCCCATTCATATTCCTGCCTTCACAATATTCCATCCTTTGATGTGCATGGAAACACTTTCCAGCAGATTAAGCAAGATTTGGCTTAAAGTCAATACAGTTTAACAGGGGGAGCAAACTGAATTAAGGTGAACCAACATAATAAGGCTTTGAGAAAGTTTTAATATGAAACAAGTAGCTTGAACATTGATTAACCCCTCCTGTTTTGGAGAAAAATAATAAATAAATAAGAATTAAAAAAATGCAACTAAAACCAAACAAAAAACTCCACAACCAAACTAAATTAAAACATAAATTGCCCATGAAAAACAACACAAGCACAGTGAAAAAGATGAAGAACCATCTCTCAGACCAGAGCTATTTTGGGTAATGAGATCAAATTTTAGAGTCCTTATGCATAGAAGATACTGACCTTAACTTGTGTAAAGGACTCCCTACAGGTGTTACTTGCCCTACATTTACTTTAATCTTCACCTTAATTAATGCTGATCACTAGCAGAAGGTATAATTTGTTCTTTGATTTTCAAAAAAAAAATCTAACAAAATTATTGAAGGATCAGGCCTTTTTGTAAGAAAATAAGGCACCCTCATTTCCTTGCTCTAATTTTCCTCAAAATGCATTGGGCTTTTTCAATTCTTCCAAGGTCAATTAACCCACACAGAATGGTAAGATGCTTACAGTGCAGCAAAGGAAACAGATGTGTTAGTAAAAAGCAAATGAGATGCCTTCAAGTGTGTCAGACAACTGAGATATATCCTTTAATATAAATATATATATATTTTTATTGAGCACACAGGCAGGGAAATTGCTCAAAAATCAGTAGTTTGCCTTAGGTTTTCTGCTGCCAGTAAGAGCAGCATTCCAAGCATTCCTATGAGCAACATGGCCTTTGCAAGGGCTCAGGACAACAATTACAGCTCTGCCAAGTTCCTGCCAGGTTTTTAATTCAGGTCAAATGGGATTGTAATTTTTTTTCATGTATATTTCCTCTAAAGACAAGTAATGTTTTTACCAAAGAAACAAGAAAGAGTAAGGAGAGAAACTGCAAAAATATACCACATAAAAAATTTTAATGTTAGGTTATTTCTTAAAAGATATTGTCCATAGCAGCCTAAAAAAAAAAAAAAGTCATTTTTAGCAATTCCAAGTGCTAAGGATTGTGCAGCAGAAGACAGGGCAGCATGGAAATAAAGGCTGAATCTTGTTCTATAGCTTAGTCCCTAAGTACCCAAGGAATTCTGCCTCAAATATATGAAATCTTGGTCAACCTTCAAGTGCTTACTAGATTTCATGGTATTTCATCTGACTCTGAACTTACTCAGGAAAGGGCTACCTTTCTTTACTTTTTTCTTTAATATGTTTATGTTTAGCTAAGGCTAAAATTTGAAACAGAAAGCTCCTAGGAGATTTTTCCACCTTTGGAAGAGTAATCGACATTCTAGAACACCTCCAGTAATGATAGCAGGTTACAATGCTAAAAATCTTAATTTCTAGAAATTAAATTTATCTGAAACTCAAGTACATAAAACCATACATGTTCATTTGGACAGGGAAAAATTATATCCATGTTTAGTTTTATAATCAAAGAATTGTGAAAATACCAGCTCACCTGAGTTCTAATATTGTTCTAGTAACAAACAGAAATACAAAGATTTGGGTTCTTTTCAGCTGCATGGAAATGTATGAATGTGTTTTCCACCACACTCACTGCATCAAAAAGTTTTATCTTTTTGTTCCCATCTCAAATATAAAAAATTTCAGTTGAATTTTATCTTGTGTTTTGGAAAGTGATCTGTCCTCGAAGTTGATACTCCAGGTGATGGAGATTAGACCTGGTTGGGGAAAAAAAAAAATCCCTTAGAAGAAATCTCAAACGAAATATCTGAGTTCAGATTTCTTCAGCTGAGGTGGAGAACCGAAAGTCTCAAATTATTGTATAAGAGGAAGTTTCAACCAATCTTAAAAACAATAGCATGGAGATTGGGTGTTAAGCACCTAATCTTTAACTGATAATTCTTTTTTTTTTTTTTTTTGCAGAAGGAGTCTAATATTAGACATACCCTTAAAGAAAGTTCAAATGTGGGGAAAGGAATGAACATTTTACAATCACTGCAAAATGGAAAATTCTCACTGAAGGAAACCTTATTATCCATTTTAAAAAAAAACCCAACCAAACAAAAAACTCCTTTGATAGGTTTTTTTAATTGCTAATTATTCTCATTTATAATTTACATTTAAATTTAATTTTCCTATCACCAGCTACCAGACAGTCATCCTTTTCTTTGCTTCAGAGTCAGGTATCCTCTTTTATCAGGCCCTGTAGGTGCAGTTTCAGATTGTAATCAAGTCATATTTAAGATTCTCTTGTTTTAGCAACCACAATCCTAAATCCAGTCTTATACCAGAGGAAATTTTTTTTAAAAAGTCAATTCTCCTCTTTAAAGGAGATAAATGTGGTTTTGAGAATTTTAGTCAAGGAATCAGTGAACAATTCACTGAGGTTCTATTGGCACCATTTCCCTCATATCTGTAGATAATTATCTTCACTTTTAAACCAAGCACTTCTCTGTGTAGAGAATGTAATAATGTAATTCTTAATCTGCACTTAAAATATCTGTTTACACAGTCGCCAGACTGACGGTACCATGCTTAGAAGAAGAACTAAACCTTTCATTATCCTTAATAAAACAAGAATCTGTCTAAAGAAGACCTATTGTGGTGTCTCACTGTGCTTTGGAAGGAAACAAAAGAAAAAAAGATAATTTTTTAAAGTAGGTTTGACAGGAAAAACATGTTCAGCAAAGAAGTGTCTCTTATTTAGAGAGCTGAAATTGTGAACAGACTGCTACTAGTATTTGCAGATTTCATTTTCTGATGTTTCTCATTCTTCTATAAATATCAAAGGTGTCTCCTTTAAATCTATTTCAAACTGGTTGTAAGAAAAGCTTTGTCTCTTGCAACTCATGAGTAAGGGACAAAGCACTTAATCAAACTGCTTCTGGTCTGTTTTTCTTTTTAACTTCTGTTTCACGCTGGGATTACAGGGGAGATAAGAAGTAGAACTCCTTCCTGCAGCATCATTTCTATGCTTTATAGAAATATAGAATTATACTTGTATAGAACTGGGATAGCAAAAAATTTTGCTTGGTTTGTGTATGCAGCTTTGCCTTGCTTGTTAAATTATTTTTATTTTGATCAATTTTTCTTGATTTTGCTCTTCTGATTCACCTCTCCTTCCATCCCACTGTGGGCGGGTGCGGTTGCGAGTAAGAGGAAGGCTGGTGAGTTGCTGCTTACTCATGCACGTGATGAGAGAGCTCATGGAGACAGCTTTGCCATCCTCTGACTCTGCAATTTGCCTTGCCATGCTCTGTGAGCCCACACAAGAAGTGAAATCCATTAATAACTCAGATTTAACAGCCCAAACTCTCTCCCTGTGGGATACTGAGGCTTGACCACATCAAATTCCTGCTACCCACCCTCACCTGGGCAGTCTGAGCAAACAGCCCTGAGCAGATTTGTCTCCTGCACCATGCCATTTGCACAAAGCTGGGCAGAACTGCACCATCAAACAAGTGAGGACTGGTTTGTTTTGTGGCAGGGTAATCACAAATCTAATACACCTGGAATCAGAATGTGGAGGGTGCTGTGGTGGGCAAGAAAGTTTGGTCTGAAACAATAAAGAAAGAAATGTGTATTGCCTGATGTTCACAGGAAAACTGAGGCACATGTAAGAGAAATAGTTCAGTGCAGGGTGTAAAAATGTCCAATGGCAGTGCAAGGAGAACAGCAGTGCACACCAGGCACACTGCTTTTCTAAGACATTTACTGCTCTCTCACATTACCTCACTGTCTTGTTGAAATTCAGCTTGCCCTTTGGGACTAAGAGAGAGCTTGCCAAGGGTGAAGCACTCCAAGTGCTGAGAGCACGACCTTTCACTGTGACAGTACCCAGAGAAGCACTAAGGACCCATTTCCTCCCCTTCTGCAATGTCTGTTACACGCTTTCCCCCTCATCCCTTCTCTGGCTGCTGAAAGTGATGATATCCTGCAAACCTAGTATTGCTTTGCTGAATTTGCAGATTCCTGGGTTTGCCTGTTGGTGTTTGTTTTTTTTGTTGTTGGTTTTTTTTTTTTTTTTTTGTTTTGTTTTTTTTTTTGTTTTTTTTTTTTTCCCCTGTCTCATTTGATTTATACCTTTGGAACACTATTAGAAGCCTCACAGCCTGTTTTCTGGATGACTCTAAACACATCTCTGGTGTCCCTCCCTCAGCTCTACTAAAGGGCAGTTCATGATAAGGCTGCAATGCCTTCTAGCTCTGATAGCCTCACCAGTTTTGGAAATGCACTTGTCCTTTCCCAAAAGATGATTCAGTATGGGTAACAAATCAGATTCTGTCCTTTATTGCTTTAATGCCTAAAAGAATTTCTTGCTCAGCTGCTGAATGTATTCCTCTATATTTCTGTATAATTTTTTCCCTGGGAGTTAAACCATTCTGATACCATTCCAATTACTTGTGCCCTGGAAGAATTAATGTGTAAAATAGTAAATAACCATTGGTCAACAGAAACTCCTAACAGGAAAGGAAATAGATGATTCCTTGTGAATTCATGGCAGGACAAAGAACAAAAATGACCTTGGAAGTATGGCCAAATGGCTGGAAGTAGATGGAAGTTTTGCAGATTTTGAAGTCACTTTAGGTTTTGTTTATCTCTTCTTTCTAGCCTTTTGATTTGCTTTTAATTCCATTTTTTGTCATTGATTTTTAAAAACTTAGTATTTATTCTTTTTATTAAATATACACTAATTTACACATTATACTTATCTCTTTCTGAATCAGGAAAAATCTTTCTTAAATGTGATATTCCTTCCTTCCTTCCTTCCTTCCTTCCTTCCTTCCTTCCTTCCTTCCTTCCTTCCTTCCTTCCTTCCTTCCTTCCTTCCTTCCTTCCTTCCTTCCTTCCTTCCTTCCTTCCTTCCTTCCTTCCTTCCTTCCTTCCTTCCTTCCTTCCTTCCTTCCTTCCTTCCTTCCTTCCTTCCTTCCTTCCTTCCTTCCTTCCTTCCTTCCTTCCTCAACTGCAAAAAAAAAGTTGTTTTTTCTTTTTTCTTATTATTCTTTTCATTCTCTTTCTTCCGTGTTCATTTTTACCTTTTCTGTATTTTGTGCACAATAGATCCCCAGAAAGCCCAGCATATTTTACAGTAACTGCTAATAAGTACATATTTTGTGTCATGATGGAACAAAAGTTATTAGTATTGATTTTAAACTTCAAAATACTGGTGATGATTTTTCCTGTGTTTACTACTCTAACTGATACTTGCCTCCAAATAGAAACTAGTGGATGGAGTAGGACTGAGCATAAAGTAAGACACAATTTCTCCCAACCGCAAAAAGACTTTTTGTCAACACATTTAAATTCTGTCCATGCTTGTATTCCTGAGAGCAGACATGAATTACTTTGTATTTTTTGCTTCTCAAGCAAAAAATATATCCCGAG
Organism: Acrocephalus scirpaceus scirpaceus; assembly: GCA_910950805.1. Classification (NCBI taxonomy): domain Eukaryota; kingdom Metazoa; phylum Chordata; class Aves; order Passeriformes; family Sylviidae; genus Acrocephalus; species Acrocephalus scirpaceus. The sequence goes on from OU383776.1 coordinate 71,007,614, forward strand.
GTAAATCATGAATGACAGTGGCTAAATGGGTTCAAAGCAAGTGAAAAAAACATTAAGGATGTGAATAAACAAAGGTTTTATGCCAGAGGAAGCTGGGGAATGAAAGATCCATCCAGAATAAAAGTAGCTGTGCTACGGTTTGAGCCTTGATGAACTGCATGGCATTTTTCAGCATCATGTCAGTTCTTCCTCGAAAATTCCTCTCCTGCTTCCAGGCCATTACAGCTGTTGCATACTGTAAACTTTCTAAAAAGATAAAAATCCAGGAAAAAGTGAAAAATTAAAACATGCTCCACAGCATGTTTTAAGACTGGCACAGCCCTAATCTATTTGCTGGGCTGGAACTGGTGTCAGAGAAAGTTGATCCAACTGAAATTTTTGCAGAGTGGATGTAGCCACACAGACCCAGGTGATGTGGGATCCTGGGGGAGCCCCACCTGCAAATAACAGAATGAAAACACTGCAGAAAATCTTAGCCGCAGGTCAGAAAATGACACATCTCCTATTGTTGCTCAGGGTTTTGTAACCCACAGCTTAAAAACCACACAAACACACCATAAATTTCATAGGTGGTGTGATGATATTCAAGAGCTGAGCATCCTCATGAGACCCTAACACTGGGCTAAAAAGATTGGCTTACAGCCTACAGAAATGCAATGCTAAGCACTTGACTCGAAATTGCATGCTGTGTCAGTAACAGGGTTAAGAAGAAAACACAGTTTATCAAATTCCAGCTGCCAAGAAAAAGAAATGCCTCCAAAAGAGACATAATATAATAGGGCAGGCCTGCGCTGAAGACTGCTGTTCCCCCCCAACAAATTCTGTGATAGTTATGCCTGAAAAATCTCCAGCTGTTTATATGAAGCATGCTGAGGGCTGAAAAACCTTCATGAGAGGCCAGATAAAGTACTTCACAGAACATTTGATATTCCCTAAACCAGGCTGTTAGTAAGACCCCTGCTTGAAATTATGAGGGTTCCTAAACTACTCTAGATCTCCTCACCCCAGAGAGGTTTCATTTTAGGTGAAAAGCAATACAAATATTCTCAACAATCCCCAGTAACCTCTTTGGACTTTCTAAGCCTTCTGCATAACTATTTTTTTTTCGCTGTGTTAAAAAAAAAGAAGAAAAGAGTTCATGCAAAAACAGGCCAAAAGATACAGTTAAGTTGATGGACATCTTTAAGCTCCTACAAGGAGGAGCATTGGCAAAATTCCTACAGCTGCAAGGGACCACTGTGCGTGATTTAATCTGGATCATGATAAACTGGTTTTACTCTGGAGTGATGGAGAAGTTTCATATGCCAGTTTAGCCTAAGGGCTCTGGTGCTTGAAAGAGGGGAAGAAAGAAAAAAATCAACTGCATATAGAGGCCCACGACAGGTTTCGAGCTTGGAAAGTTTTTTGTTTATGAGTTCGTGTTCTGCACAGACCTAGGGACAAAAAGTGAATCAGTCCTAAAGACATCTTTCCTTCTTCAGAGGTCGGGGTGCATCCAGCTTGAAAGTGACACAGGAGTTCACATTAACCTGGGTACATTAGAATTCACTGTGAACAAAAGGCATGCTCTAAATTCTGTGCTCTGTTTTAACACTGCTAATTTATTCTGAGTGCTGATTTGACTGAGCCTATGAAGAAATTTATAAATAGGCATTACCATTCCCCCAAGAGTTAAAATAAAATTAAAAACTTTTTAAAAAGAAGAAAAAAAGTGTGCATTTATGTGCATATATTTGTATTCATATTTAGTAATACATATATCTACACTTACATTCCTGAGCCTTCCTGTTTTGACCCGTTGTTTGTTCTTCATCCTTCAAGCCATCTTCTGGGAAAAAAAGAAATTGACCTGAAAAATTATAGATAGCTTAAGAAATATTTGTATCCTGAAAAAAAATCCCACACTTTCCAAGGGCTCAATGATGAGCACAGAAAATTTACACCTTGTGCTTTGAGGTTACAGCTGCCTTGACTGCCTTTCATACTGTGTACACAGAAAGCGTATATATTTTTATTCAGTAAATTATTTCACTTTAAAAATATTCCAAAAGATATCCTTATCATCCCACAATACACTTTGGGATAATAAAATGCTCTACCAAAGTTTTTTTTTTAAATTATCAAGATCTAACATCATCACAAAAGTTATATATTACAGTATTTCTATGCACATGGGAACAAGTGGGTAATATTTAACTAAGCCAATAACAATATTTTCAGTTCAATAGATTACAGTGTCTCTTCTCTTTTTTTATATATATATATTAATATACATATATAAAATATATATATTTATATACACAAATATAAACGCACATGTATATATATATACATATGCATATGTACATATGTACATATATATGTGTGTGTGTGTGTGTATATATATATATATATATGTATTAAACAAAACCCCCAACCCCTCAATGGAATAAAATACAATCCAAAATAAGTAGTTATTTTTTGCAGTTATTTAGATTCTCCACAGTATGATGGTGCAGGATTCACCTTGATGCTCTGGTTGTTGCTGGCAAAAAAATGATTTACCACAGCTGTACTGTTGAAGAGGCTCCTATGTCTGCAGAAATGAATCTGAAATTTCACAGGAAAAGCCTTCCTTCACAAAGCTGCACCACTTTTATTTTGATTACAGCTGAAAAAGCCAAGAACTGGCAAGAAAATGGCTGCTCATATCCCTGTAGGAACCTCTCAAATCAGGGCTCGCTATCACTTGAAAGGCAAAATTAATTTGACTTTTCCTTCCTTCACATGGACTCTGCCTTGCCTGTTCTTGCCAGGGGCACGGCGAGGCTCCACTCAGCTTGGCTCCTGTTCTGCACTGTTGCACTCACCCAACAAAAAAAGTCATCACAGCCATTATATTGGCTGAATCACTCCTTGGCTGGATGTTGGCACGGTCTCCTTGAGCAGGTGCTGACAGACCTGAACTCATTCTGCATGCCTTCCTCCTCATTCCTGACTGGGTGAAAGCCAGGTCCAGTCTAGGAAATATTTTATAGCATTGTTCTTTGGGTTTTTTTTCTATAAGTAAGAGGCACTGTCTGCAGGTTTTGGCAGGGAAAATTATCATAAGGGCGAAACATCCTCCAGGCAGTGGACAAAGCCACTTGTCACACAGATGGGACATCTTCTGAGCTTAAATAAGGACAGAGACAAAGGTGCTTCCAATGCCAGGAATTCCTGACAACCACTCTGGAGCTTCACAGCTCCTGTGGTTTCTCTCAGCTTTGTGTATCTCACAGACTATAGTGAAAATCCCATTAGGTCAGGCTTTCTTCAAAGCTGTGTGGCATCCAAATGCGCCCTGAAATCTGCTGGGGCTTTATGATTTTGAACTCAGGAGACAGTGTCTCCTGGTCAGCTCCCACTGTCACAACCTGTCACATTTCTTAGCTCTGCCTGCTGGAGATACTTTTGGGAGGGGTATTTTGTTTTGCAGGTGGCACACAGACTTTTTTGTCATAAAAGCAAATCCAAATGCTCACAGCCTGTAGGTATAAAGAGGGCCACTGAATTGGGGTGGTAATGCCTCATAAGAGGGTCCTTGGCTGTCTCCTGAGCATGCTGGGGAGTGGTGAGGGGAGGCAAAGGCACCTACTTGTTAAATAGAGTGAGGTCCTGCCTTTTATGTTATTTAGTTGATGTGTCTCATAATTAATTTCTTTGTTTTCTCTCTGTACCACACCGGAAAATGGTAGAAAATACAAAGCAGAAGGAAAAGGAGTTTGTGCTCTTATTTGACCACCCACAGCATGGATTCAGTTTTGGAATAAAGGAATACTTTTTATGTCCAAGAGCAAGTGGGAAAACCAATGGTTTTTAAGTAGCTTGATATGAAGGTGGCAGTTTATCTCTGACTCCAGGAACGAAACGTTTTGAAAACATGTTAAAATATTATCCCTTTTAACTGCAATATCTGTCAGGTGTTTGGGTTATGGCCCTTCTACAGCTTGTATACTGAGCAGTTTCATACATGACAGCTACACAGTGGAAATTATGCATCTCCAAGTACATTTAAAACCACTGGCCTGTTGCTGTTACACACTGCCTGCTCATGCTGCAGAGGAAAAAATCCCTAAAACTTGTATTTTTTGTAAAATTCAAGAATTTATGTAAGGGAGTGTGGGTTAATTCACAGATGCATGGGATGAAATTCAGATCTTTTTTATCAACACTACCTTGCAGGAGGTAAAGGAGGAATGTTAGAGACACCAAGCTTTTTCTTATCCCCAAATAAGGTGGGTGCTTCACTGGACACCACCAGAAAAAGTTTTCCTCTCTGTCTTGACTCTGTTTTTGGTCCAGCAGCAGATTCTGCAGCACATATTCCCCAGAGGAAAGATGTGACCCCAAATGTGGGGCATTATAAGAGATAGGCTCATGCAAACAGTCTCAGAGGAGTGTCACAGGAAATCCACAGGGCCAAGAACTCCACACTGAGCCAGTTCAGGTCTGTGGTGGAGCTCATAAGCTCAGATTGGCCTAATCTGTGCAGTTAGCTCAGAAATCTGCACAAATTGGGAAAAACTGATGTCTTACCTTTCTTTTCAGTGATATCACTGTAAATTATTGCTGGAAGTTCAGTTATAGTATGTGTCTGACTGTTCCTATGAGAGACAAGGTCCTTTCTAGTACAGGTGAAAATAGAGGACAGATGCTCCTCCTGCTTCCCTCAGTGCACGCTACAGTCCTGGCACTGAAGCATATTGTGTGGGTCTTCCCTGTGTGGGAGGCAGAGGTTGTTGGCCAGTGCAGTTTTCAAAGCAGACTCTATTTCTACTCCACAGACCCCTGCTTTGATGCACTTCAGGATCTGACCCTGGCTGGCTTCTCTTTGTGTTCTGCACTCTGCAGATGCTTGTGATACATTTACAGAAATAGGAAAGCATCAGCAGGAGAAGCAGCAGAAGTTAGGGCCTCGGGCAAACACATTATGTTGATAAGCATGATATTTTGCCTTTTTATTTTTGCTGCTTTAATTAGTGTATTCAAACATATTTGTACACAAATTCCCTCAGACACTCACTCAATATGTAGTTATTTATCTCTGTGAAAAGTGGAAAGTAGGAAAGTGACTTTGGGACATTTCCCTTGATTAAACACAGACAATTTTGGCTTGAATACACTGAAAAACCAGAAAAATACAATGAAATATGGAACATTTCTAGAAAAAAAGTATCATTTCTAAGTTACAAATTCTTCATCTTTGCATGTGTATACTAGAAAACAAAGAAAGAGTGTCCAAATTTTTAACTTGAAATTTTGAAGTGACTATCACAAATGCTCCATATGAGATACTGGACAGTTTTTCCTGCACAAAATTTTTCCTGCCTTCCATTGAAAAGAATCTGTGGATTTTCATGAACTTCCCTTCTCTGGAAGCTATTCCAATATTTGTTTAAATAATGGTTTGGGGTTTTTTTTATTCTCCCTAAATTGTGTTTTCTCTGCCTATTTATTCATCACTTCCATGTTTTTAATGATCTCATATTAAGATAAATTCTCACAAATATGTGATTGTCAGAGATTTAAGAGGCTGTAACTGCTTTTTCGTGCTGAAGACACAAGAGAAATCAACCAGGTTTTTAGGATGTCAGTCAGGCACATCATCCTGTTTTGACTGTAGCAGCCTATTTTCATGAAAGGGCTCAGGGGGAGCTCTCTGATGCCAGACGTGTTGTTTGATGTGCACAACGCCCTGTGGTTTGTACATTTTGAATATTTTGATTATGAGTCCCTAGGCATGGTGCCAGTGGCACAAGTGATGCTTGGACATGCCTGGGCCATTCCTAGTGCTCCTACATTCAGCTGGGTCCACGCAGTGTCACAAAAATAAAATCTCAATAAACTGACAATTCCAAGATAAAGAACAACCCTCCAAATGCGTAAACTTTTTTTTTTTTTTTTTAATTACATGAATGTCCTTCTTCAATATTCTTTAGGTTTTGGAATTGTTGCAACTCACTGGGTTGGTTTTCTCATGGGATAACTTCTTCAAAGGAAGCAGGAGGAGACTGTGTCCCCTATTTTCGCCTGTGTGTAGAAAAGATCTTGTCTTTCACAGGAGCAGTCAGACAAGCTATAAGTGAGCTTCCAGCAATGATTACAGGGATACAATTGAACACTTCATAGTATAATAAAATGGTCTGTGTAAACATGATTAAATGATCCTATATCATGTCACTCATCAGCATATTTGGTTACTGTAAAATTTTTGTTGTTATTGTTGATTATTTTAAAATATGCTAAAATATAAGGATAGCTGCAGAGCTATTCTTCCTTCACAGCTGTTCTAGGATCCTACCTCAATACCTCATTCAGTAAAAGCCTTGTAGTTCATATTTCGCCAATAATTGCATATTATGTCTTAGGATCACTTTGAAGACACATCCCTAGAAATAATCTATACTGGAAGACTAGCATGTACCTTACATCAAAATAAAATAGGACTTTTATAAAAAAACCCCAAACCCTCTTTAAAAAAACAGTACATGTGATGGTTTTTTGTTTTGTGTGGAGGGATCTCCAATCTGCTCTGACACAGAGAGCTGTGGCCCCTGCTTGCACAGGTTGCTTCTCCCCAGATCAAGAATGTGTCAGAGGGATCTGACTTTCCCACCAGTGGGTGAAGCTCTTAGTCACCAACCCAAACAAAAGGGGAGGCAGCACTCTGACATTTTTGAAGAGAAAACGGAGGGGTTAATCTGCAGATTGGAGATAAATCCTTCTGCCAAGGTTTTCATTTTGCTTAGGTTCTGTGCTTTGGTTTGTTGTCGGTGCCTCATCCTCTCTCTTACCCACTCTTAAGGAGAGATAATATGCACTATTATGCTCAGATAAATTAAACCAGCATGAGGACAAGCACTCCACAGGATTCACCTTGGGAAAGAATGACTAAAGCCTGGCTTTTCTCCAAAAGCTTAAAGTGCTCTCTCTGCCTGGGAGATACTGGCTCGTACCTGTTACATGCCTGCAGCACGAGCTGCCTAACTGTCTGTTTCTGAGCTGTAAAATGCCACACACCAGGCATTTAACCCATTGCAGATTAAATTAAGACTTTGCAGGATCTGTCGGGAATGGCAATTTTTGTATGATACAGGTAAGTATGTTCACATACACAGAAGAGAGAGACTAGGGTGTTAAGAATGTTTCTAGCACCTCAGTTAGCCTGTGTAGAGGGGCCAAGGATCTTCCTCAGGCAAGGCTGGGGGATGTCAGAGTGGCCTGGATGGCATTTTTTGTCTAACATCACTAATTAGTTCTGTGGCCTCTCCAAAACAAGGAGTTGCCACGTGTGCACTTACTGTGACAGCACCAACACGCCTGGTAAGAATTCAGGCCTTCAAAAGATACTAAGTAGCAGAATTTAAGTGAAATCACTGATGTTTTAAGGATTTTTTCTTGTAAACCCAGTTGCATCTGTCCCTTTTACTCCAAGTAGATTCTAGGTCAAAGAGCAACATCTATGAACACTTTTTCCTTCCCTTCTCTGAAAACCCCCTTCCACACAGACTCCTGCACTTGGAGCATGCTTGTGTTCCTTTCCATACAAAGTTTAATCCCCTTTTTGACTGTGATCAAGAGCTGTCATCAAAAGGATCACTCCTTCTTTCATATTGGATTCAGGGTAATGTTTACTGCTCTGAATCTGGGCTCAGTGATGTACCAGAGAAAGTTTTGCTAAGTGAGAAATCCAGCTCATGTAGTCAGGGCTGCCAACTCAGAGAGCAGCAGCAGCCTTCATTTAGACTGTGGATAAACTGCCCTTCTAGATTTTTCTCCATGGTAGAGAAAGGAAAAAAAACCTTAAGCCAAAAAATAGATAAATCAGGTGTTCACAGCTAGGCTTAAAAGCAGTCTGAGGTCCTTTGGAGGGAGAATGCAGGTAGGCTTAAGAGGAATGAAAAAATGAACACAAAAGGCAGCAGATTAAAATAAAATGTCCCATGCCCATGCTGAGGCTGTGACTGTGGAACCTGATCTGAAGAGCTGACCTGTATTTTGGAGGACATCAGCAAGAACAGAGCCCATTCATTCAGAGGGGACTGTGGCAATCCCAGAGATGTAAAAGCCTGAATGCAGGGTCCAGTGGCAGGTGTCAGCCTGGAGTTTTCTCACGGAGAAGAAATGCATGATACCTCATCACAATGCCACAAAAGACTTTGCTCCCTCTCTCTGCATCATTCTAATAGGGCTTCTGCTGAAAGAAGAAATGTAAACATTGCTTTTAAGCACTTCCCTTCTCCACTGTCCTGTACATCCTACCTTTTATATATCTGCTATTATGTGCCTGTTCTTTCCATGGAAACAATCTTCCCATTTACTCTGAGACTGGCTTTTGCCACCTGAAAAAACCCCTAAGCTGCCATGTTCCTGCTCTCAGAACTCACAACTAAAGAACAGATTTAATCCATGTGAAATATAAGAAGCATTTAAATACGGACTTTGCAAGACAGCCCCTGTTCCAGTCCAGGAATTTTTTACATGGCTGCTTGTTCAGCACACAAAGAGTAGTATCTTCCCATGCCTGTCTCTTGGGAGTATTGGGGAAGTAGAAGACAAGCTGTTGGTCAATCCCTTCACCCTTCCCCATCCAGAGAAGGGACTTCCATAGAAACCTGAGCTTCAGCTTTACCTCGTAGAGGCTGAAAGGTGTATTTGATGGGCTGCCACAGTTCTTGATGTCTGTGGTCTTTTAAGCTTACTCTAAACCCACAACTCTGGAGTGTTAAAGTCTGCTCTTCACCTCCCAGCCCACAGTTCCTTCCATTCCCCAAGAAAATGTAGAAGTCAATTAATCACTTTTATGATAAGCTTTTATGAAAAGCTTTTATAATCACTTTTATGAAAACCAAGTTTCAGCTGGAAGCTTGTTGCCCATCCTCAAGCCCTTTTCTTTTCATAACTTCCTGAATTTCTTAAAAGCATACCTTCTTTAGACAGAGCACACACCAGGTAAATAAGTGGAAGAGTTCTCCTACTTGCTTTCAACACAATGTTCTGGAATGACAAACTCACCCTTCTGACACTTGGTGGCTGCAAGCCAAATTTGTGCCAGGGAAAAAGGTAAAAGAGAGGCAATAAGTTGTAGTCATCTGTTAGAAGGCAAAGTCACGTCCCAGGAAGGGAAATGTCCTCATGCATTTATAGTTCCCATGCATTAACATGTTTCCCCTCTCCCTTCCCCTCCCTGACCAAACTCAGGTGCCTTAGAGTCTGAAATTGTTTTTGTCACAGGTTATGAAAACTCATTAAATTTGGGTTGAAATCCTGACCTTATCACAGATTTTTTTTTTTCTGTTATGACCTTGAGCATGTCCTGTAATTTTCACTTCTTCTGTCATGGCTGTGAGGTTTTCAGGATGCATTCATGTAGAAATTTTGCATGGTTTCTTTGGCCCTGATTTTATAGTGTACATTAAAATACACTGTCACAAAAGTGACAACCATACTCTGCTTTCTTTCCTGACTTACTAATTTTCTGGCTTTCTTTCCTTTGAGACTCACAGCATGAAGATTTGGCAGAAAACAACCATCTGTCAAACAGGAATAGCTTAGTCCAGCAATCTGACCTGCTCCACAACATCACCAACAAAAAAGCTTTGCAGTTAAACTGGAGTTTGTTTTAGAACAAATTCTGATATTAAACACCTAATTTTAAACATTAAGAAAATCGATTCTTGGCCAGAAGAGGGCATTTGACTTCTAGACTTGGGCTCATGGCTGAGGGTTCCTCATCTTGCAATAAATAAAACCAAACAAACCAACCAACGAACAAACCAGTTCTACATTAGTAAAAATTCATTCTGTTAGTGGTTCCTCCTGTGCTGTAACAAATGTTTAAACCTTTCAGTCAAAGATCCCCCTGAAGCCAGCAGAGGCTGAGAACATGACAATGAAATGAAGAGTTATTTATTCATCCTTACCTGAATTACCCACTTCCTACTTTCTAGCACCAAGATAAGCAGGAGTTTTACTCAGACAACATTCAAGGAGAAACACCACCTACAAATGATCTTTTTTGTCCCAAGGTACAGGGAGTTACTTGATGGTCTGAGCTGGTGCAGTTACTGCTTTTTATTTCCTTGTTTTTAAAACCTTTGAATTGGTGAGTACACGGGAGTTTCATGTAATATTAAGGTATACATTGGGGGATATTCACACCCTTGTAGTAGTCTCTTATCCTTCTAAATTATTACAGCAATTAATAACAAGACCCCAGCTATGTGAATGTGGCATTCTAGAGTGCTGACAGTGAGCAGAGGAAAACCACACTCACTGAAAATTGTGGACATTTGAGGTCCTAATTTAAAGCAATGGGAGGTACCAAACAAGGGAAATACTCTCCTGTGGCTGAGAGTGGTTAAGAGTGTGGGTAAATTGCAGATTTGAGTGAAATAACAAATCCAAGATTTGGGTGAAACAACAAATCCAACAAATCCTGGAGCTGCCAAAACTTTATGTTTCATGATGTCACATCAACTTTCCTGTTCTGCTTCTTCCTTGAAGATACTGAAATTCTCAGCTTTGTTACTTTTTTAAGGAAAAAAAAATCCCTTCCCTGTTGTTACAAGAAATTTGAAACGTGGTTCTTGCTTTGGTCTAATTGATGCAAACAAAACAGAAAAAGATTTCTGATCCCCTCCAAAGTTTAACATATTCTTTTCTCAACTTGTAGGAACTGGAATTATCCCAGATAAAACTGGTAAGCACAAATAAATCTGCTCCCACTTCCCTCAGCTACATATTTTCAATTTGAAGTTTTTATGAATACCTAGGGCTCAATTGTCCTTGACCTCAGCAAAGCCTCCAATTTTATGCCATTCCCAGAAGAAATTCTGGCCTTGAATATGTTAGGATGTCCTGCATGGCTAAAACAGAGTCAGGTCAGCTGCAGCTCAGGTAGTGACAGCAAAAAGCAGATTCAGCCGAAAGCAGACCCAGGAGAGAAAATGGGGGAATATGAAGGTGTTGGTAACATAAGAGTTTAGGATCAGGTTTTGTTTTCCAAATGGGTTTCAGACAAGCTGGGTTACATTTAAAGGCGATGTCTGAAGCAAAGGAAAGAAGTTGTGGTTTCAGCATTTTGTAACAGATCCATATTTTTCTCTTGAGTTTGTTGTAGATACACGTGTGCCTATGAATAATAGGAATTGAATGTTAGACATATGTTAGCATTGGGAAAACCAGAACAGCAACGAATGCACCAGCCCATTAGGGAAATCAACACTTTGGTTTCTTTGTGACACAGAGAATTCCCTGACAGCATGGATCAGCTTTGCCAAGTGCAGCTGAGTAAGTTGGAACTGGCAGCTGAAACAACTCGACCTAAAGCACGACAGACAATTCTGCAAACAAGGAAATCCAGTCACAGGAGATGATGACGACGATGATGATGATGATGATGATGATGATGATGATGGCAGGGCACTTTAAGCACTCCATTAATGTGGTATTTTCAGCTGGAGCTGGCGTGCTTTCCCCAGAAAAAAGCACTTGCCCAGCCACCAATGGCCAGAGAATGAGGTGGAATCACCTGGAGAAATCTCTGTGGTTTGCCTCCTGCAAGGAGTGAAAGTCCTTGCTTGCTACTGGCCTAGGTTCTACTACAGCAGCTCTTCCTCTAGAAAAATGTGCAGTACAAGCATCTGGAAACTTGTGGTGCCTCTTGGAATAACAGGGAAGTCAGCTCATTAGCAGATAAAGCAATATGCTGGTTAGTCAAGACAAACAGTATTTGGGGAGTATTTTTTTTAATAATTGTGGGTAAACAGATTCCCCCTGCACACCACAGCACTGCTTTGGCCCTTGGCCATCACTTTCATGATCAAGTATTTAGCTTCTTTTAATTTATGGGTGTGGTGTGGAAACTGCACCACCAGAGGTACCAGCAACACCTTTACATCCCTCACTGATTTTGCTATCACAGCAGTGCTGCACTGCCATGCACCTGTGTTATGGTAATCACATAAAAGCCCAAAGACACCACATAAAATAATAATATAAAGCAGCCTCTGTCCTAAAATGGCCATCATTTACTATACCATGGAAAAACTAGAAATAAAACAAAAAACAGAGAAGAGGCTCTCAAAAAAAAAAAAAAAAAAAAAGGGAGAAAGCTTTCACAAAAGCAGTGATATATGACTCTTTGAAACTTTGAAAAATGTAGAAAAGCACAATGGATATGATAGACATGTCCAAAATCATGAGGGATAACGAAAAAGATATCATCACACAGATTCTGTGCATTTCATAAAGGTACTTGGATGTTAGACAAATCTACTGAGAAATAAGAAAATTTTTGTTAATTTAATTTCTAAGCTTGTGGGCTTTATATACACTAGTAGGATTTGCTGTTAAAAACTTCTGATAATTGTACTTGACAAACTGAAGGAGGCTGACCATGCAGTATAAATGAGCAGGAACATACCTAATTTTCTCTTCTTTAGCTGCCTACATTGTGAGAAAGATAAAGGAGGCACAAAGCTCACCTTTCTGAAGTGCAGGAAGAGTAGCCCAGGAATGCTGAAAGAAGCAAAGATGGGCTAGGAAGTGGTAGAGAAAGTGTCTTATCATTGAGTTTTTATTTAATCTTCCCAAATTTTTGCCCTTTCTCGTTAATAACAAAAATGTAGGAAAAACCCTGTACTTTCTGCAAAGACTTGTTGTGTTTCTGTTTTCTCACACCTTCCAAAGAAGCTCCTCATGGACTGTGTAACCAATCTGAGGGGTTCCCTGCTCTCAGGTCCATAGGAGAAAATGTCTCCTGGAATGGCTGAACACTGAGGACATAAGGTTGTACCCCCTGGCAACCACAGCCACTCAAACTACAGTGCTGAGAGACCCCCTACATCCTCAGAGCGAGCTGAGGGACTGAAAAAATTGAGGGATACACTAGAAATGTCATATTCTGTTTTGTAAGGTCTGTTCTCTCAGCTGCTTTCTAGGTGGCGTCTTCCTGCTATCTTCCAGAGATCACCACTCTCCTCTCACTGAGCTGGTGGGTCCCTTTTATTTTGCATGTAACAGGCTGGGTGTTTACCCACAGCAGAACACAGCATGACAAGTCCATTTCTTTGTGTTTATAAGTGGTATAAACAGCCATTAAAGGCCTCTTAAAAACCACATGTGATTCAGAGTAACCTCTTCAGTCAAGAAGGTTGCTGCCTCTCACTCTATGAATTACCTATTTTGAAGCAATGTTTTTCAGCTGAAGGTGTCTGTCAAGCTGCCAGCAAGGCAGTACTGAAGTATCTAGGTGAAGCTACAGTCAAAATACAAGTTCCAGTGAAGTCTGAGCTGATTCAGGGCATGTCAGCAGTTGTGCTCCTTGTCTTTTCTTCCAGGAAAACTCTTAGGTACATTACTGGGACCAAACAGCTGACAGGAAATGCAGTGAGAGTTACACATAAAACATGGATGGAAATATTCCACTCTTTATTTCCAGTGAGGCACTCAGTATCCCCATCAGCAGGCATGAGGTCTGTAATATGAAATTCTGGTACACAGACACAATCCAGACTGATCCTCAAAGAAGGAAGGAGCAAGAGAAACAAATATATTAAAATTCCACAACTGTATGAGTGGCAGATATATGCAGCTCAAAATATCTCCCATTATAGTCATTCAACTCAACCCCAAAAACTAATCAAAAACAACAATAAAACCCTTTAAAGAAAAAAGAAAACAAGAAGAAGGCATATCCAGGTCTAATTTACATACTTTAATTAGAGTCATGGTCATTTTAGAGCTTGGCTATATCTGTATGTGATTGAGCTAAACAAGCATTTATGTACTTTTGCAAAAAATTAAACTGAACTCTGTAAATGTAAATGGTCAGGGGGTGTTTTCAAGTGGTAGATAATTATTTCCAAAACACATGTCCATTTTCAACTTTTCTTAATGTATTTAAGTCCACTAACAGCTCCTTTTAATTTCTTCCTTCACCATTTGGGCTTTACACAGACAGATAATTTGCATGTGCATATAAGTGTATTAATTCTTAATATTTAACACAAATTATCATGAGTTCCTGCTCAATGAAGGCAGTGTACTTTCTAGTATAGTCCATTTAACACAGAGTGGTAGCATAGGCCTCTCCAAAACTGGATGCACACTTGTTTTAAATAGATGCGTAAATGATTAATTTGGTGTTCTCCACTTTCTGCTGCTAAACCAAGAGTTCTAAAACACAAGCATTCATGACTGAGAATTTTCTCTGGGCAGTAAACTGCAAATCTAATTGGTAAAAGCACTCACTGTTGTCAACTCAGATTGTAGAGTCATGAGGATAACAAATAGGATAAAAACCAAATATGTAATGCGGCACATTAGTTTTCGCCCAAAATTATTTTAGGGGCTGATGAGGGAGAACGTTCCAGTAGTTTTTTTGAAATCCTTCATGAGTTGGAGAGACAGGATAGGAACATCCAACACCCTGCAAATAAGGGCTATCATTGTTTATACATGGCCTATAAGATTCTTGGAGCTGACACAAGATTCAGTTCCTGTGTCTACAAACATATTTGCACAAGTTAGTGAAAACTGAATGAGTTGACAACAGTCCTGAAAAAGTTGGTTTTTTTCCCTTCCTCTTGCTGCAGCTGCAAAATTTATCCAGCTTTGATATCAGCTGTGATTTTGGCACAGCCCTTTATCAACTAGAAATTTTACAGGAAAATCCACTTCCATTACAAAACAAACTAAGCAGGCCATTATTTTTTCTCCTAAAATATAACAAAGCTAGTAGATTAAGCTAGTCCTCAGAGTGGACTGAGATGCAGGAAACTTGGCAAGAGTTTTTTCTATCATAAGTTTGAGAATTAGGACCTTCTTTGTATCTCAATTTATAAAATGAAGTAATATCCATTTATAAAATGTAATAAAGAAATTATATACTGGATTTTGTAACCCACATACCCCTGCCTTCCTCCCTGGCAACTAACTGTCCCCAAAATATATATATACATATAAAAAAAAAAGTCTCCCATTCTCAGATTGTTTGTGATTTTCTAGTATATACTTCTGTAGATTTTTCAGTTTAGAAAAAAAAAAAAAAAAACAGAGAGCTTTCAGATGCTTGTCAGAGTTTACTCTCATTAAAAAGAACAGAAGTTTCCACCCTATGATATGTGCCTCATTTAACTATCATTTTGGCATTAAATCTCTAAGATCCAACCCACAGAAATTTAAGACACTGATGATTTACCCCAGCTGAAGTTCTGGCTCACTTTATCTTTTTTTTTCATTTCAAGCCATTTGTTGACTTTGCACTCACTCACAAGAAAAGTTCAAATTCTGTCACATCCAGCTTTCATGGAAAATGCAAAGATTCTTTTAGTTGACAATGCTGGAATTTCAGGAAAACCTGCTAACCACTTTTTTCCTTGCAGTCTCTCCAGGACATAATATGTGGAGGGCATGTATAAATGATAAAGCATTTTTAGGTAATCCTGTTGTGCAATTTGACTAAATATCAGAAATATCTTTGTTCTCTCACAATCTCCCTTGTGCATTTGGAGTCAAAGATATACAAGGTGGTTTGTTTGGGGTTTTTTCTTATTTTTTGCCTTTCTTTCTTTCCTTTTTCCTCTGCAGTTGATGAACTTTTGCCCTTTCCTTTTCCAAGGCACAGAGTGAGGCTTCTTTTCCACATTCCATGTTCAGAAGGGAGGGCTGAAAGAAGCAATTTGAGGGAATTTTATAGAAAATTTTCTGGCCATGTCAGAAGCATTAAGGGTTAAGTTTTCATATTCAATAGGAATGTGCCACATGAATAAAGCAAAAAACCCTACCCCATCAACAAAAAAAGCCAGAAGGGCAAAGCGTGTGAATCAATAAAAACTAAATTAGGATGAATTTAAATTTCCACCCAAAACATTAATTTAAATTCAGATCCCAGTTTTATCAGGGCTGTTTAGACACACGATGGAAGAAACATTCCTTGACCCATAGAACATTCTCGAGGGATTACACAGAAGTGAAAAATTGGTGGGATGAATCTCCAGGTATGGAAATATAAAACCACTGATCTAAAGTCAGCAATAAATCTCAGCCCACTGTTTGCCCAAGCAGTGTCAGAGAGAAGAACCACATTCAGTTTGGCACAGCTGATGAAAACTTTAGAACCCTCATAGACACTGAAACGGCATGATCTGAAAACCTCCCAGTCTTTGTCTTCAAAGGTAGGGAAGTTCTGTTGCCCTTTTTTTAGTAATTGGGGTAGAATTGCAACAAAAATTGTCTACGGGGAACAAATCTTTTCTACCAGCTGACTTTCCCAAAGTGCTTTTTAGTACTTTGTTATATTCCTGCATTTTTTTTTAGAAGAGAGAAGACCTCCACAGAGAGATGCTCTTCTACCAGTTCAATCAATAGATTTACCTGTGCATCTTGCTCTACTACTAAAGTACATAAAATTCCACCTCACCTGCCCTTTTTTTCCCTTTTTTTTTAAATTTTATTTTATTTTATTTTATTTATTTTTTGTGCCTGGCAGAACTTAGCATAGTTTAAAAGAAAAGATATTCAGCTCTTTTTCTATTGCACCATTTTATTCAGAAGGTCCATATTCATTCTTACTGTTTTTTGATTCTAAACTGGTCTAGCTCTCAGAAAGACCAGCACAACTACTTGCTAAAATTATGCTCATGCTTAAATATTTGGATGCCTCCACTATGCAGTTTTCACATTATGATTTTAGACAGTGAACATGGGGGTCAATTAAGGTACAGTCAATGAAGAATTGAGGTGAAAAGAGGGAAACAAGCACAGTGAGAATTAATGTAGCAGAGCATAATATAGAAGCATTGCCCCTGCCAGTGTACACATCTCCTGATGTCTGGGTAAGCTGAATATGCAGCTTTCTACCACTAATAATTTTGTGGCAGAAATAATAAATAATTTTGAATAAAATGTCTTACATTCTGTGTCAAACCAACAAGACCTGAATCTCCAGTCAAGCAACACAAAGGAGCAGATTTTGGCAGTGTTATTCTTCCTATGCTTTGACTGTGTCCTTGAGACTACTGACTGTGAAATGACATGAAAAACTTCAATCAGAATAGTAATGCCTGATTTCTGCCAAAATTAATTAACCTATGATACATATTAGCTGGTCCAGAGGTTTGTACTACCCTTTATCTGTGAATTAGAAGACTTGGTGCTTTGGTCCCCATGTAAATCTCAGTTTTATTTGCCCAGTTCCCTGTAGGGACAACTGATGCCACACCTAATTCCTGAAAATGGCAGGAGGGAATTCATTACTTCTACTTTTTTTATGACTGTAGCATGTGAGCTTGGAACAGAATTTTAGATGGATGAGAAAACTGCAATCCTACATAAATGTTATGTTCTGTTATGTTCAGGACAGGTATGGAATGTGCAGGGTGTGTTCTGGTGCTCTGACAGCTGCATCTATTTTTAATGAAGGCAAGATGTAAATTATGGAGCCAGCAAGGTGTGTGTGAAACAAACATGCATCTAATTATAAATTTGTCCTTCTCTCAACCTATTATTTAGATAAATCTGACAAGACCATACTGAGTGTTTTCCTTACTTTCTCCCATCCTAATTTAGTCTTTGAACAGGAAGGCATGTTGGTAATTCAGTTAATTGAGTTGGACATTATGTTTACTTGTTCAGTTAAAAGCACAAGAGCTTAAATTGTGCTCCTCTATTCATAAAAGAAAGAAGATCAGTGGAGGAATTAAAGTTGACAGCCAAATGCCAGGGTGAATAAGAAAGAGCCACAGAGGTTATTTAGGGTCCAAAACTTCAGAGGAAATTCTGATTTTTTTTTGTTTGTTTGTTTTGGTTTGGTTTGGTTTTTTTTAATTAGAGATTTTAAAAATAAGTACTAAAAATTCTCTAGATGTCCACCTTTCCAGGCTTCCAAATCCCTTTTGCAGGGGAAGACAAGTGTCTGTCTTTACCCTGGGAGTGTCTGAGGAATTTCTGAGCAGTTACCTCTTAATCCTGCTTTGCAATAGGAGCCTGTGATGCAAGAGCTGAGCAAAAGGTTTTCATGTAACAAAGAAACTACAGGGTTACTAACACATTTGGGAGCTATGGTGACTTGACACCAGTTAGAATAGGCAGCATTTTCCATATGTAAGTTGTAGTTCAAATTGCCAAAACACAGTGGGAGGTAAATAACTTACCTTCATTCAAAAGCTGCAAACACACATACTGAAAGAAACTACATAATTATATAAAATCTCCCCAGCAAGGCAGTGCCACAGGAATGGAACATCATAGAGCCTTTCTCGAGGTACACAATTGCTTTTACAAAAACTGTCTGTTGTTTCATGGAAAGGATCAGAACCAGAGCCAATCAAACAAAAAAACCCAAATTAATTAAAAATTTACTTCTATCGGTTCGGTGAAAAGAACCAGGAACAAAGTGCCTACATTCACTGAATTTAAAATTCTTCCTTGGAAAAAATAAGTAAGTCCAAAACTGAATGGTTACTGTGAAATATTTTGTTTTTGGCAAAACCTTCTATCTGATTTAGCAAGTAAACCAAAAGGTAGACTATAAAGCCAGGAGATTTGAACCAATGACTTCAAAAGATTTCACCATTAAAAAATGAAAAGGAAAATGAAAAGAGAAACACAATAAAGTTCTGGCTCAGTATCATATGGACTTCTACAGTACTTTGGCCCTCAATTTTTTCTCTGAGTCTGAAAAAAAATTGACTAAGTTTGCTGTGTATAAGGAGCTTGGTTTCATTTTTTTTCCCCCTCAGTTTGTCTTCTAGTTGTCTGAACTTTCCATGTAGCTTAGCATTTTCTATCTTTTTGGTAGCTGGGCATTTTTAAGTTTCTGGAAATTTGTCTCAAAAAAGAAAAAACAACCGTCTCTGTCACTCTCAAGAGAGAACTAATAAATAATAGAGATAACTTTCTATGGGCCAAATGTACAAATTAGTGTCTTTGGCTAATAAGTTTCTTCAAATTAAGATAGTGATCAGAAATATATTTCTCATCTCCAATGATCTGTTTTGCTTAGGAGGCCTACACCGATTGCAGAGAGAATTTTGTCTTGGGAAATTTAATGCTGGCTTCCCGAATGATTTTCATAAGAAATAAGACACTTGGATTCTCATTGAATTTGAGTTTTCTCTTTGTTTCATCAAAGTCCTTTGTCTTTTCTCTGTAGCAGATGCTAAACCATGGCCAAGAGTGCGGGGGACTCCTCTGCTGCAAAGTAGAAAGGTGACACAGGCTGAAGTTGATTATCAGCCCTGGGAAGGAAATGAAACTAAGAAGGTGATAAGAACTAGCAAAACCCCCTGTGTTTCAGGTGCCAATCCTATTTATTTTGTAAAAACCTGCTGTTGTTCATGAGTCTCAGGCAAATCTTTCAACACTATAAGTCTCCCAAATGTACAAACACCTATTTAAAATGATAATTATAGTTTGGATGGCTTGTAGCACTAAATATTCAGGACTGGATCTATGCTAGTATTAAAGAAAATAGCAAAAAAACCCCCAAAGAACATTAGGTTAGAAAGAGCAGTCACCCCAGAAGAACTATGACAAATCAGATGACCCAGTTTTCACATGTTAAAGTCCAAGTCCATGTTAAATTCAAAGTCCAACAGGGACATAAGAACTTACATCTCACCAGAAGAGGTTCCTATTAAAGCTCGTCGGTGACTTCCACATTTAAAAGCTGCCTTACATTTGAATAAGAATTTTCCCATATCTGTGGAAAAAAAGAATAATCCACTGTTTAACATTACAAACAGCAAGTGCAATTTACTACAAGGTTTTATGGGACTAATTTATAGTCCAGTTCTCCACTCCCACAGGTCCCACATCACCTTTGTCTGTGAGAGATTACTTACGTGCTCCAGTGGCTTCAGAGAGGTTACAGTGTTCGCTGCCTGTTTTCTAAATCATTTATTTCACTTCACTGTTATTGGTTACTACTGCCCTCAGAGGGTTGCCTTAGTTGCACTATGCAAATTATCTGTAGATTAATTAATTTGCTACAATATCCAATTGCAACACTGTTTTCAGCATCAACTAGTATTTAATTTCCCTTAGGTACAGATCAGTAGATGATACTGAGTGACAGATATAGGTGGTCTATAGCTGCACAGATGATTTGGCTTAACAGATACCAGCTCAACCAACCTAACTCAAAGTGAACAAGACCCTGGACACAATAATGATAGACCAGGTTCAAACCCAGACAGAGGACCTCAGCCAACCCTTTTCAAGCACGGATGCACCCATATCATTGCCCAGTGAGCAAAGCAGAGTTGAGACCCTTGACCAATCATGTTTGTAAGTGTGAGGAAATTGAAAGCCCTATAAAAGAGCTGCTGGACAATAAACTGGGGTTGTTGCTGCACGAACTCAGTGTGTTAATGCTGCATCCCTGTCTCTGACACTGACAACGCTGCTTGGGGGATGAATACATGTTTTATATCCATTTTATAATATATTTTATTTCTATTCCTGAATATATCGGATGAAATGACAGCACAGCTTTTCCAAATGTTTTGTTGCAATCTTAAATAAACAAACAAAACAAAACAAACAATCAATCCCCCCAAACCTTAAAGACTCTAAAAGCATATAAATTTTTTTTGTGCAGTTGTTTCTCGTAGAGTTGCACTCTGGCTGATGTTAAATACTGAACCTGTGAAAGAAGCATGTTTTAATTGCCAGGTGTTTGAAGCTCTTACTATTTTCATAGTGCTTTACAACACTCAGCAGTGGCAGGGAAATGCCCTTATTTTATAGGCTGAGACCCAGATACATCAAAAACTTCAGGATCACTGTAGTACAGAGCAATTCAAGTTGGAAAGGACCTCATGAGTCTCTAATCTCTGCTCAACCAGCTCAAGTTGTTCCAGGACCACAGAAGTTTTGAGGATCCAGCCCAAGGATGAATGACCCATAGCTTCTCCTGGCTCCTGCTCCAGAGTTTGATCACATCCTGGTGAAAAAAACATTCTTCTCATCAAGTCAGAATATCTGTTTTTGAAACTTCTGCCTTTTACCCCCTCCTTGTTTTTGTTTTAAAGCTCTTAGAAGAACCATGCTCCATGAGTTGGTTTTCTCAGGAATACAGTTAATTTCCTTCACAGTATGAGGAGTGTGGGCATGTTTTGGATCTGTGCTATAAGCAGTGTTGATAACACAGGGGTGTGTTGATTGTGGAAGCTCAGTGTTTGCACAAGGCTTTGCTGCTCCTCACAAGGACCTGGGAGGGGACACAGCCAGGACAGCTGACCACAGCCGACCCAAGGGATGTTCCAGACCATATGGGACTGGGCTCAGCACACAGAGCTGGGGCAGAAGGAAGAGGGTGACATTTGGAGTGATGGCCTTTGTCTTCCCAAGCCACCTGTGATGCAGCCCAGCTTTACTGGACACGGCTGAACACCTGCCCATGGGGAGCAGGCAATGAATTCCTTGTCTTGCTTTGCTTGTGTGTGCAGCTTTTGCTTTCCCTTTTAAATTGTCTTTGTCTCAACCCAAGAGCTTTTTCACTTTTACCCTTCCAATTCTCTCTCCCATCCCATTGTCAAGAGTGAATGGCTGCATGGTGCTGGGTTCCTGGATGGGTTTAATCCACCTTCTCCATACCCATCCACCTCATGCCTGAAGGATTTCCTCTCACCTTAGGCTGAATAAAGACCATACAGATAATTCGTGGAATACAGAGAATTTATGGAATAGCAGGAAATTTGATCTGTATTTATTTTATCATAAGAACTGTGCCACACATTTTCTCAAATCTTCTTCAGTGTAAGAAAAAAACCTATGGGTGTGACAGGGAGTTTCAGAGCAAACAAAGGGTGACATGAGGGGCCAACATATTTGATTATCCCATACAGCTCTCCATTAATGGATGCTGAAGATGCTAAAAGATAATACCATGGATTGAGGGAGAGGTAGGACAGAGTTGCAGAAGGAAAATTTGTTGAGTATTACAGAAGATACCTAATGCATTTCCAGTCTAGGCCTATCCTCATGTGGAAGCTGTTGGAGACCAGAAAAAGATTATAGGAAAATACCATTCCTCTAGTAAGACCTTTTGGACCTTTGCCAGGAGCAAGTTACTGCGCTGGATGGACTTTGGTTGTGGTTCTGTACAGTCAGCTCTTCAGCACTTCATGAGAAGAAGAGATATCCAAGATTGAAAATAACAACTTATTCATGGTAACAAATATGTAGGGACAAAAGATGTAATTCCTTACAGTGATATGACTTCACCAGCATTCGGATTTTAGGGTCTGGAAAAGCCCATGGTCTGAGGTTCATTTGCATTATAATTTTATTCCTTTTTTCAACTGTGCTGTTACTATGTACTTGCACAATAAAATTTCCTATCTTGGAGCCACAGTAGTGACACATCTCCAGGTAAAGCAAAATTGCCATCATGCTTAATTCAATGGCAGGCCTTAACTCAGCAGTTTTTGCAGTTTTTAGACCTGTCACTTCCTTTGAATGTTTTCAAATATTAAAAAAAGTTGTTCAACTCACTGGTATGAAAAACATCCAAGAGCACCACATGTTCAAAGAGAAAACAATCCTTGCCCATTTGTTTTGACAAATTGCAAACACAGAAGGTCTGCAAAAAGCAGCAAATACAGACATCCAGACACAATCCCAGTTTAATATCTGATGCTGCAGTTTCTTCTGAATGGATGGTAAAAAAATTTTTATGCATTTTAAAATATTTCAGGGAAGCCACTCCTGGTTAATAAAGACGTAAAAAGTGTGGAGCTGGCACAACCCATATCTTCTATCATGATATTAGAGAATAAGACTTAAAAAAACCCATCATATCTTAAACTCATGGTTATTGCTACCATAAAATCAATGGTGATTCAATTGACTACATAGGACTTAAAAATGTATTTTTATAGTGCCCCAAATAAAATTTTACCTGTCCTCAGTCAGGATAGAAGTGGAACTTTTCCAATTTCTTTTAAAAAGTTTGAAACTTTTACATTCAATACAAAAATATTGCACTAGCAGAATTTTGGTTTGGTCACTTGCAAGTATGACTACAGTTCTTAGGAAAAAATACTGGTATATATCTTCAGAAGATCTAGTCCCATATATTTTTCCAAATGAAACAAATTGGAATCAGTTTCCTATAGATAGGTGTGTCCCAGTAAAAAAATCATAACCTCTCATTTCCAATCTTATGTATCTGAATCTTGTGCCATTTTGTTTTGTTAAGCTGGTGTAACCTTTCCCCCCTCCCCAGTTTTAGTCAGCCTCAGTTCTGAAGAGGAGAGGAACATAAGCTGGAAGAGTCCAGATAAATCAAAGCCAAAGCAAAATTAAATCTGGTGATTTGGAGGCCATTTTAAGCTGCAGCAAAGCTATTCAGTAGGTTCATGCAGGATTATTCCTGCTGAAACGAGATGAGGTACTGCTTCAAGGGAAGTAAAAAGAAAAACCAGTGCCTATCTTGATGCAATATTATTTAGCATAAGTTGCTCAGCATGGCATTTTTCTCAGTCACCAACACATGGGCAGCAACATTCCCTACAATAAAAGTGAATTGTAAAACAGAGCCCCTACAGGATAGGAACACAAATGTGTTTTCTAGCACAAAAAGCCTGTATTCTCAGTGTCATTTCTCCCCAAAATGAAATACAAGGATATATGTGGAACTTACTTCAGAACTCAATTCTATGCTTAAAATGAAAGTGAGATTCTTCACCAAAAATGGTTATACATGGAAAAAAATCTTTATCACAGTGCCTGAAAGACACATTTATGGATCAGAATAAATTACTCAATTTACTATGGAATTCCATGGGAAAAAAATGGCCTTGCATTTTTTTTCCACTTCCTTTGCCAACCAGATTAGTCCCAGAAAATGGAGGGAACTCCTCCTCTTCATCAAGTGATACATCCCATTTTTCACCCAGGAGGATGGGTCAGTCAGCTTTAACACCTCTCTCTTGCACAGATTCCCTCGTCTGGGCTGAGTCAGAGCATGGGCACACCAATAAAGCAGAGAGTTGTCCCAGTGACCAGCTCCTGAGGTCAGCTGATCACCTTCCAACAACATTTTTCTGGTAGAACTGAGAATAGAATTTCCTGGGGAGCAAAGTTTGGAATGGGATATGAAGTGAGAAAGGAACTTTGGCACTGCTTCCCCTTCCTCCATTCATCTCAATTCATATATTCTCTTGTGCTCCAAAATGAAGCAACTAAATAGTATTGGGCAGTGCCTGACCATACATAAATTTGCTTTGTTTCTGTCTCCATGATCTTGCTGTACAAGCTTCCCACCTATTTACACCTTTCTGCTGCATCTGTATTTCCCTTCGCTTTCTGTTTCACTGCTATCCATTTGAAAGTGATTAGAGTGTTAACTAGCAATATTTAAACATAAAAGGTATATGGAGCCCCTAGGGACGTATCAGCTGGTGGAAACCAGCCTAATTACACCAATTTAATTTAGATCCTGCCAAATTTACCTCTGTGGAACACCTGGCCACATGAATTTGGGCTAACAATGTTCAGCTACTGACTGACACTGACAAAGATTGTGTAAAACTGACAGTCCACAGCTTGGGTTTGAGCTTTCATAAATCACCCCATCTGGGTCCCACTGCTCTTCACACTAAGGATTCTCCTGGCTTTTTACCAAATCAGTGTTTATTTGCAGTAATCCAATATAAGGTTAATTGCTTACTCATTGAAACCGTTGGCATTTTCCCCTCTGTGGGGATTTGGCAAGGCAGGTTCCTCCTCAGTTGCCTGTGTACCCCATGCCAGCTGCTCCCCTGTAAGCCAATTCCCACCCACCCCACATTCCTGCTTTTCTTTGCCCCCGCCCACCCTTCTTTTTTTAATTTAGGCATAATTGTGTGGTTGAGTAAGCTCAGAGGGCGATATGTTGCCACATCCAAAGATGAGGCAACAGGGGTGGTAGATTTTCACTTATTGCCTGCTCCAGGAGTGGCATGAAGCAGCACACTGCACAAAATAGTCTGTTGTGGGGGAGGAAAGGGAGAGTTTTGAGACAAAATCTTCACCGTTTCAAAGAAAGATCTTGCCAAAAATCCTAGTGGGACTATGTGGGCACCCACAGCTGGAGGGGTGAGAAGGATCCTGATTTATCAAAAGCTGCCTTAATTACAGCAGAACAAATCTTACAGGAGGCACGCCAGCAAGTATTGCACTTAAACTTTAATTCATTTTTGGATACTTTGATTTCCTTGCATGAAAGGCAGTGCATAGGGATCCTGGTATAAGCAGAGTTTGCTGATATCTGGCAGAAGTGTGGAGCCCAGGACTGGGATAAAGCCCAGTATTGGGAAAATTTGGTGAACAGCCACACGTCCCTAAAGGTGTCAATGGACAGTGGAATGACCCCTTGTCCCCAGCACACACAACAGTGGGTGGCCAGTGGCAACCAAGAAAATAATCTGATATGCTCCAGGTGCTCTGTCAAGGCAGTCAAAGGATCAGCAAGAGTCTATGTCCTAAATAGTCTTGAGCCTCTCTGTAACTCCTTGGCAACTGGAGGTCAGACAGAAAGGTTTGTTGTTCTGCCCTTGAGTAATTTTTTAACTTCCTAAAAATGAGAAACTTTAGATTTGATTAAGAGAAGACAATCAAAAAATACAAAATACCAACCCCAAAAGAATTAGCCCATTGTATTATGAAACTGAAAAAATAGAAGTGAGGTGAGATGAAAATCGCAGGAGGAAGATCCATGAAATTAGTAAGTACATGTTAGCTTTCAAAAAATAATGTTAGTTTTGAGGCTTTAGACAAGGTAGAAATCCCCCTCATGGAACCCAGCATCTGCTTTTTGAGAACCATGCCTTTATCTTGTCAAAAATCACTCCCTGCTTCTGAAGATGTCCTGTGTGAATTGTGACATATTCAGGTATCCCCAAGTGACATTTCTCACTTTGACTGAAGCAATGTTTCCTGCATGTGTGACTCTATATAAAGCTTACAAGAGGAGATTTTGAACAAAAGACAATAAAAACCAGAAGAGAATGTGTACACCTTGTTCTTGCCTGTGGCACATGACAACAAGAAAACAGTACATATAAAAACCCTCTGGTAACCATCTTTCTCATGATAATTCCAAGATATTTTTTGAACAAAAGAGAAGATAAATTGCCATTACTGTTACATCTTCAGACATCTGGACTAATTAAATTCACAATGCTTTTGATTTTAAGTGTTAATTTTAATCAGAGAGAGGCTTGGAGAACCAAATGTTTTCCAGGCTTCTAAATTCCCACCATCACCCCATCACTTACAGTTTCATCATGTCAAAGCTCTCTTTCTCTGTTGGTGTGATATGGAAGGACAGTGCATAAAATGTCCCACAACAGGCTAGCCCAGAGGAGAATCTAAGCCTATATCCCTGCAATGGAACGGGTTAGATTGCAGCTTCAAAGAGAAAATTCTTCCCCGGAGGAATAAGGCAAAATTGGAGTTGGGTGAGCCTCAAAGGAATTGCAAGCTCACAAGCCATTGCTTATGTTTGGATTTGGAATTGAAATTGAGTCTGGTGGCTCAGATCCTCACCACAGACTGTGAATGGTACCAGCTACAGAGAGAAGAGGCTTGAGGGAAGAAGACTGAAATAGAAAACAAAAATTTTGCAGAAATTAATGTGCATGATAATATGATTGTAAACCTATTTGCATTTTATTTGATATTTGTTTTTCTAATATAACAAAATCTCCCTCCTACCCTTTCATGTGTCCTCTTGAATTATTCATTTTGGCAGTTGCTTTCCCTGTGTCATTCTCGTACATCTCTTTTCCTTTTTTTTTTTTTTCCTCTTAAATTTCACTTTAAACTAGTTCCTACTTGGGAGGTCCTACATGTCTGAAGGAAGTGAGGCCTGTCCCAAGTCTTGAGTATTCCTTCCCCGCTTCCAGTGACAGGCTAGTGAGAACAAAAGCTGAAAAGCTTGTTTTCCATCATGGTTACATATTCCCCCAAAGACATTATCCGAGCAGTGCAAGGCAGAAACAACAGGGGACAAGTCTGCTGGCAAGAAAATCTGTCTCACTAGTTTGACCCAATCTGGAAAGCTTTTGTGGGTGGTGGTGCTCAGTGGAAGCTCCAGGCACAAAAATCTGGTGATCTTTGGCTCTCTGCACCTGTCTGGGCTACTTTTCTGAGACAGTTATTCACCACTACACTACACCCAAACATAAATTCTCCTGTGATGCTCTTAGAAGAGTTTCCCCTACCAGTTTCTCCCTGTATTTCCTAAATAGTCTGTTTACTTTATGAATTTTGGAAAAATCAGTTCTTTCTCTGCTGACAGAGTGGTAGCAGGGACATTGTGTTACTAAGCAGAATTTTCTCCAAGAGATTGAGTTGCACCTCACAAAATCTCTAAGAAAACTGGCAGTACAAAAACATCTAACTGGAAAACATATCTATCCCATGACCCTTGCAAGATCAGTTTGAATAAAATTGATTGGATTTTGTCTTTTTTTTTTCCTAAAGTTCAATAACCCTTTAGAACAAACACTGAAGACACAACACTGCAAATGACAGCAGTATCTTTGAAGGGATAAAACAACATAAACGTGACCCAAATTGTGAGCACATTCAGAGCACAAGAGTGCCAGCAACAAGGAGACATTTGGACTGGACAGAAGTAAAAGATATGTAATATAAAGCAGCAAAAAATTATGTTATGCAGTCAAATTATTAAATCGTATGGAGTAAGGAGACATGAGCAGTGTGACCTCATTCCCAAGAATCCAAGAAACAACCTGCAACCAAGCATTGCCTCTGTACAGGCAACTTATTTCCACATCAAAAATGCACAAATTTTGATAGCAGCCCTTTTGCAATTTCACTTGCAGTACCCTCATGATAGCACAAAATGTATATTGCTAAATGGAGGTAAATTGCACAACCACAGATTTACCTCTGGAATACCTGCAACATCTGCTGCAGCTCCAGTGAGAGCCCTCAGTTCTGGTTAGAGAGTTATTTTGAGCAGTATCCTAGGTTACAATGTAAGATGTGCCCAAAGTATGTATTCTATCCCCATCTTGATGAGCTGTTGAAACCAGGTGGGGCAGTGTTTCCCTTGTCTCCTGTTCATGGGCCCATCAATGCCTTGACCATGACTCATAGATAACGAACTCCCTCTGGGAGCTATCTCTGGTTAATGGGCCATCAAGGACCCACTGCATGACTCATAGAATGAGATCATCCCATTGTGAGATGCTCTGCACAGGGGGAGGAGCCAAGCATTCCCACCTGGATATAATCTGGGGTTTGGGACAGCACAGCAGCCTTTACCCACTGGACTCCCAGAGGACAAGAGCTACCAGACCTTTCTACAGGATCACTGCTTTGACAAGACCATTTCATCTAGACTGCTACTACCACACTAACTATCAGGGTGTCAGGTTGTATTCTGACTCTGTCAGTGGTTTTTTGTACCATTGCATTTATTTTATATTACTTTATTTACTTATTTTCCTCTTAATTGTATTTCTGACTTAGAGTCTCTCACTGGTTTTGCTTTCAAACCAGCACAAACAGTGAAAACACTGTGTAATCCCAAGTCAAGCCACTGGGCAGGAGAGTCGTGGCCTCTAGATCTCAGGGGATTAATTCTCACATCACTTCAAGCCCTTCCAAAGCCTGAAGGATGGAGTGACTTCCATCTCTGGGTCAGTCAGCAATTTCATTTTTCCTGTCACTGTTTTTGTTGTTACACCCTGTCTTGTGCTTTGTGAAGGCAGCATTGCCAGCAGAGTCTGATTCTTCTTTCCTGTGTACAGTTCCACCTGAAGAAAAGCTGTAAATTCTCCTGGACTCTCATGCATTTCCCTTTCTACACTAGGTGATGTAATTACAGCTTTCTCTTATTTTACATTTTTTAATGAACAGATTTTTAATCTTGCTCCTCAACAAGTACACGTAAAATACTGCCTAAATTCTCTTTTCTTGAGATTTACTTACATTAGCTCTTGTTCTGTAACATACTTTGGGTTTCTACTTGTCCTAGTGCATCCCAGGTTTTCCACTATCACCTCTTTCCACCTGCTCCTACCCTCCCACTCACATGACATTGCCAGGGTTATTTTGGGCTAAAAGAACTTGGTTTATGCTATGAAGAGCAAAGAGAGTAGGCAACCCCCTGATAAGCATCATGTCCCAGATCAGGGTTCTAGAGCTGAAAAACCTTTGCAGGATGAACAACCACAGTAACACCACGTGATTTCTGTGTGTTTGCACCAGCTGTAGGACAGGGAGCTGGAGATAGGTCTTGCAGCAACCTTTGTAAAGCCAGTGCACTGTCAGGAAAAGTGAGGTGGAGTTTAATACATCCTCTAAGAGAGTAGTTAAATTATTTGTGTTGGGTTAAAACAAGAACCTGCTTGTTGCAGTAGCACTGACAGATGGGATGGCCAAGAAAAGAATCAGAGGAATATAAGAGGGTACAAGAACAGGGCGTAAGACTGGGATATTTCCTGTGCTGGGGACACTGCCTGTTCTTAAAAGGTATATCTGTCACTTATAGAGCTGTCTGAACATTTTGTAGGACGTCTAGGTCATGGTAATTAATTCTGAGTTTCTTACAGGAGAAGAAAACTGATAAACCAAACAAAGCATCCAATGGATGTGTCATTATTCACACCTTATTATAAAGGCTCCATTCCAGTCCCCTCTAAATTTATTCAGATTACAAAAAAAAAAAAAAAAAAAAAAAAAAAAGAAACAACCAAAACCAACAAACAAACAACCCCAAAGTTTCATTTTCCATATGAAAAGAAAGCCACTAGGTCAAGTTAGCCACACACAGAGATGAAGGTCATCAGCTCTCAGCTTGCAGGGTTTTACACTAGTGGCAAGGGAATTCGGGCAAAATAGACAATGTGGAAAACTCCTTCCCCACATTCTTATTCTGTTTCCAGCATGATGAGACAGGAACCACACTTGTAAGCAAATCTGTGAGCAAATCTGCATGTAAATCATATAAATTTTATTAACTTTTGGGGAGCACCTATTTTCAGTTTTAAGCTCACTACTGAAGCTTGGCTAGCATAGCAGCTTTGACTAATTAAGGATTTTCAGTTAATTTAGCTTGGGTAAAATTTAAGGTTTAAAGAATAAAGGGAATGCACAA
This sequence comes from Acrocephalus scirpaceus scirpaceus, assembly GCA_910950805.1. Lineage (NCBI taxonomy): Eukaryota > Metazoa > Chordata > Aves > Passeriformes > Sylviidae > Acrocephalus > Acrocephalus scirpaceus. The sequence continues at coordinate 71,037,765 of OU383776.1, forward strand.
TACAGACTAGCCATAATTAAATGCTTCCATGGCTTCAGACGGGATTAATCTTTAATTTGAGGTAGAAATGCTGAATTAATAAGAGGCTTGTGAACATACTCTAAACTTCAGAGCTGAGATCTTCCTGTTTATCCTCCTTCTGCTTCCAAATGCTTCTCCAAATCCACCACATGAACTCAAATCTGTCCTAAGTCAGGGGGTGAAAATCAGCCCAAGATATACTCTGTGTCCTCTTCTCCAGAAAGGCTTTAATGAACCAGAAAAGCAGACATTTGTGTTTGGAAATTGGTGTAACATCCAGTCACTGCATGGTTGGAACATTCCAGCTCAGAGAACACTAAGAGAAATGGAATAAGAAACTTAAAAACTGGACCATCAGCTATCCAGGGAGGAACAGTTTCTTTGTACGGTTTTGTCCTATGGGATTTTGTTGTAAGGTGGCTCCACTGGGATTTCACAAGCAGTGACCTCTGCCTGTATTTCTTGAATTTTTCTAATCTTCAAAACAAAATTACTCAAAGCAGAGTCAATAGAAGTAAGTAAATAATTCCAAAGCTGTAGTGATATCTGATGTAGTCTAGGTCTTCTATCTACAATACTTTGTTCCCTTCATGTATAATAACTGCAAGTTCTAAACTCTTTGTCTCCAATATCTTTGAAGCCTCCATTTGTCTAAGCTAGTTATGAGGAAATAATAGGGAAAACCTTGGCTTTTTTGGAATAAAACCAGATTCTGCCAAAAAATTCCAACCTGAGGCCTGATGAGCTAAAAACTTAGCTGAGGTAACTCTCTGCTAAGTGGATCTTGTGCTGTCCTAGATAGATTCCCAATATTGCCAAAAAACAATGAGTTGGGCAAAGAATCTTCCATCAAGTTATTTTACATTTATTTTACATTTATTTTACAGCATTTCTGTACTGCCATGGCTCTGTTTCCACATTGGTAAAGCTGAATGAACTTCCAGCATTCTAACTTACCCTTTTTTTGTCAGCCTAAAGGTAAGAATATAAAGTCAGCAATGGATAACTTCCCTGGTGTCTTGGGACAAATTACATGGATCTTAATTCTGTCTCTGCAGATAATGGGCTTCCAAAGCACTGCTGAGAACCAGGTTTCTAAAGCAGCAGTTTCAGCTCCTGTGTTTTTATCACACGTCTCCGTGGGTTTGTTTATTCTCCCTCAGGCCCTGAGGCCTCAGCTGCCAATTATAAGCAGGAAAATCTCCACCTCCATTCTGAGGTTGACATCATTAATGTCTGCTGCTCTTTTTTTTTTTTTTTTTTTAAATTATAGATTCCTATAAGTCTTCTGTACAGGACTTCTTAGGCTTGTAAAGCAATGCTGAGAATAAAATTTTGGATTCAGAGGTTTGAAAGCTGTGACTTTAGGCTATATGGTTTAACACTGCTATTAATTTTTGAAAGGCAGAGACATCTTTTTCTTTATTTCTTCACAATGGATTATTCCTTCAGCTCTTATCCATCAGTTTTCTAAGCTGGAAAGAAAACACTGAAAACCCAAAGAAAATACAAATGTTACACCATCACAAGATTAAGTTCCATTAAGTTCTTAATTACGTCATTATTCTTAAGTTCTTAATTACGTCAAATAATTAAAGTTCTCTTGCTGTTCTCCTGTACTTTTCATCAGTAAATCTCTTTATAAGTTTATAAAGTACTTTATAAAGGACGTCAGATCTTTATAGCATAGAACTGACATATAGAAAAAATAGGTTCAAATTCCATTTTGCCCACTGCTTTGTAATTAATCTCCTTGAAAAATATTTTTGTATATTTTAAAATTATTTCCCCTGCTGGGAAATTGGACCTGAGCTAATCTTCACTTCTGTAAAAAAATTGTGTAGATCCCCTCAAAAATGAATGCTAGGATATGCTTCTTGAATCTTGCTTCAGTTGAAAATTTAACAAGATCTATTTATGACTATGAAGATTTGAGGAAAACAAAGCTGTTAACATTAAATAAGCTTCTTTAATAAGCCAACAAGTGGTTGCTATATCCTGTTTGTACTTTTGCTTTGCAAATCTTTTTTGCAGTAGATATGTCTGCATCCAGAATTACTGCTGGAGCTGAAATCACTGTACAAAAGTTCACATCTCCTTCTATGACAAAGCCATAATATTTTTGCCCAATAATCTTATTGAAGGAAATGCGAAGCCAGAGGTGGAATGAGGGAGAGCATTCCAGTGGTGCCAGTTTTCAGCTGTTCAGGGGATATGTCAGAGGTTACATGTGGCTTTTCCTACATTTTTTATCCTGGTTGTACACACTAGCAAGCAGCATGATTTGGTTGTTTTTTGTTCCTTAACCCTTCTCACATGGCTCCTGTAAGAGAGCCTTGAGCCTGCAGTTCCTTCCTCCCAGCAGCAGCTACTGCTCACAACAGGCAAAGGAAAAACCTTTTTTTATTCAGAATTCATCCTTGCTTTTACCCAAACACAAGGAAGTTCACAATGCCACAGACAAAGCTATATCAGGACTTCTTGACAGAGCTAAGAATATTCATTCTTCAGCTATAAATGTAGATAAGTGCTGGACAATCACCAGTTAGCTTTTCCCTTGCTGGAGAGTAAATGCACAAATTTCTCCACAGTTCTGTGGGAGCAGGTGGCTCCTCTCTGGGCCTCATGAAACCCTCCACACTCCACTGAAAAAATACAGAACCTGCAGAAGATGTAACTGAAAACTCCCAGAGAATAGCATTTTTATTTGCTCTTAGATCCTTCACCAAAACTTTGTAATTAATATGGCATTTTCTTTTGCACACAAGGGAAGAAAAGGGAATTCTGCTGTGTGTCTTGATCTCATGGAAATTGATTGCTGTGCTAGAAGATAGCACAAGGGTTCTCCTAGCCAGGTTTCTTAAATCAAATGCCTGGCTAGTGTTTCTTCCAGAGCAGTCAAGGTATTGTAAAGTAAAACCTAAATTACAGAACAACTTGCAAAGATGCAGCACAAAGGGTAACAGAAAGAAGCAGCTGGCCAAGAGAGAAAAAACTTTTGATACAGGAACATGTGAAACTGATAATAATTTTGACAAGTTGCTGCAATTCTGCAGCAAAACCATTCTTCAGAACGGAATCTTTCTTAGAAAAAAATTTTATTGTTTGAAAGATATGGAAAATGTAAATTTTTCTTTAGAGGACCACAGAATCAAATATTGACTAGTGGTTTTGAGGCACAGAAAAGAAAAAATATTTTTGATCTAATTGCTGTTTTAAAGCAATATTTCAATCATAGTTTTGATATCCATCAAAAGTGAAAGCTCTAAGCAAACACACTATTATTTTTTGCCTATAAAAATAAGAGCGTATTATAAATAAACAATAATAATAAAGAGCAGCCCAAAGTTAAGTCCTGTCAATTTTCAGTAACACTTAATTTTATTATTCTTATTTAATACATTTGCCTGGTTTGATAGGATATTTTGGACAGAGGGAGTAAATTAACTATCTCTCATAATTTTGAATACTGTTTCCTGAAACGTAATTATTGATTTTAGCATTCATATTTGTCCTGTTGTTTTCCTAATTAAACATGATGCATGTCCAGATTGTATCTTACACAATCATGAATCATAAATCATAAATATAGACAGTATTTCATGACTCTCTTTACTTATTTTTAAATATCGTATAATGGGTCATCTTTTTTCCTAGAAATTCAGATAGTCAGGCCTAGGAAAATGAGAACATACCTTAAGAATATATGCTAGAACCCAGATCTCAAGTTAAGGATATACATTAAAAATATATATATAAGAATATGTGTAAAAATACAACTATTAGGAATATATGTAAAATTAACATATTTTTAATACTTCTATCTGTACATACAAAAAGAATACTCTTTTTACACTGAGACATCTGCAGCTTTCATGAACATATATTTTTTCACCATTTTGTGAAAATATTGTAGCATTAGCAGGGTTTTTTTCAAAAGGAGCTGATGGCCAAAGGGGAAATAATTTATCTCTGAATTACATATCTCCTGTTCATGGTATTTTTCTGCATGCCAAAATGCTTAGAAATGGGCTGTCCAGTTGACTTCTTTTTCTAATCGTCATTACACTTGAATGAAATCCTAAATGCAATGCAAAAAAAGAGAAGAAAATACATGAGTGATGAAAAGGAGGTAACCATGATCTGAAAATCTGCAGAATTCTTCAGAAAGCATTTGTAGTTGACCAAACACAATCACAGTAGAAAAATGAGAATGCTTAAATATGTATGTACATTAAAAATAAAGGACATTAATTTTGTGCATCCATATGGATAAAATGATATGGCCATAGTGATGTCCATATTTCAGCGGCTCAGGATCAGAAACAGAGCAAAACATTGCCAGTACCATGTGATGCTGATGGGATACAAATATTCTTACATGTTTTAAAAATAAATTTTCAAATAAATACCCTCCCAATTTTTCTTTTTCATTGTGTATATTGGACAAGGATGAGCAAAACATTGGCAGTTAAAAGAGTAAAGACTTAAAATGTGGCATAAGTGATATATTTGTTCCTGCACCCTGTAATTGAAAACATACTGAAATAATTTGGGGATTTAAACAGAAAAGGAACACTGAAAATCAGGATGCAAAATCCACTCACAGACCATGTGGTGTTACAGCTAGAGATATCTATCTCTATAGATGTATATAGATATATGTATCTATGTAAGTATGTGTGTATTGCTAAAATGAACTTTACAGAATTTCTGGATATATGTGCAAAAAAGAGATCTTGCACGGTGAGTGGTATTTGGTATTTAAAAAAACATTACTTTTTATTTTTAAAAAGCCTGAGAAGTCCAAGCTTTAATTCAAGATATAAGGGAAACAGTAAGGAAACCAGCCCTGGGATCAGCTAATTGCTTATCTCAGTATTTTTATTACTGAGTATCAAAATTCCTATTCTGGGATTTGAAAGTGTGTTTTAATCACAGATTTTTTTTTGGAAAAGAAGCAATCAAACATCCTCTAAAACCCCAAAACTATTTTCTGAAAGAAATTTCTAGATACAAATGTTTAGGACCAAGTATTTTATTAAAAAGAACCCATAACAAAATCCATCAATAAAAGAAACTTCAACAAACTTCAACTACCCATGAAAATCCTGGTGCATCCTATTTTATTCTCTGCTATTCAACACAAAAAGCAGTCAAGCGTAATGAGAGTGATGTATGCCAAATTTTATGTCTGCAAAAAATACTTCTGCAAATATTTTTTTCTTATTTTTCCACCCACAATGCCCTTATCTGATGATACCAGAGATGGTTAACTTTGAATGGTTATTTAATCCATTTATACTACCTTTTATGTTTCCCTATATAAATATCATCATCTTTGGTTTCAATGCAAAATCGTTTTCTACTGATTTTTCAATCATAACTATTTAATATTGCATTAATTCTCTAAATGCTTCAAGATGTAGAGGCATACACGTGGCATTAAGAAGGTTCAGAGATTATTTAAGAGATAGAATCTTGTCTCATTATTAAGTAACATACTCTTAATCATATTTTGAATGTGAGTACAGTTAAAAAAACTTGTGAACTTCTGAAAGTAGCCAGTTTTCATTATTATTTTTTATACAGCACACTGTAATATTCTCCGTGGAATATGTTTCTCCCAACTCTGAGAAGACTAAAAAAGAAAAGGATTTTGGCAAGTAGCCATCCATCTGGGGACTGTGCCATTTCTGAGCAGGCAATATTTTCCTATTTGTTATGCATGCCCTGACAACCATTATTGTACAAGATTTATTTTGCTACTTCAAAAATCAAGAAAAGGTGATATTTCATTGCAAGCACAGGCATTTACAAAGATAATCTGAAACTGCAAATGTTCAGAAAATATATTTATAAGCTGAGTATTCATAAGGAAAAACAAATAAATCAATCAACATCTATTCAGGTCAAAAAACTCAAAGTATTTTTTTACTTCCATCTTTCTCCTTATCTATCCTCACAGCAAGAAGACATAACCTAAAATTTTAAATCACAACAATCAAAGCAGGATAATTATTATCAATAATTCTTTACTAATAATGACTATTAGTTATTAGTGTTATTATTTGGAAAGCTTTTAAACAACTCCAAGACGTTGATAATTCTGGGAAGTGTGGGCATTACATTATTGCTAGACTCTCACAGGTTATGCGCTCTTATTGCAAAAGCTCTGAAAGAATTAAAGAATCTGCAACTGCAATTTAATAATATATGTTTGATTTTGATTTTGTTTTTTGGTTTGGAGTGTTTTGTTTGTTTTTAATATGACACAGTGAGGTATAAACTCCTGAAAGTTGATCTGCTATTATTCAGTTTATGCTAGGAACTGACTTGTTAAAGGGACATAAATATGCTCAAGAATAAAGTCACAGTGAACATTTGCTTCATCACTTGGACTCCAGGTAACTGCCTCTACTCATTAATGAAGACACTTTCTGAAGCCCGGCATTTCATGCTGGCTCTGACACCAACCTGCCTTTTTTGGTGCACATTTTTTGGTGCTTTGGCTGTGTTCAACAAAATCTTTTTTCTCCCTGGCTTTCCATCAGAGTTGCAGGAACCCATCTGGCACTGCCTGACAGCTTCGAGCTGTCTCTGTCCATCATGGAAGAGTCTGGTTGTTCTTACAATGCTCTTAATTAATTTTGAAAAATGAAATATATGACAGCAGCCATTCAATAATGGCAACTCCACATTAACTAATAAATATCTATTCAATTTCAGACTATGAGTGGTCACAAAAGACCTCAACTCCTGGACCCCATCTTGCAGTTTTCAGACAAAAGTTACGCATATGAATATAACACAAGAGAACTGCTTGAACACTGTTGTTTTTTTTCTGAAAGAGAATTCAGTTTCTCTCAATGTTTACTTCTTAAGTTAAATGAAGTCTCCAAATTTTTTCTAAGTAATTCTCCCAGTCCTAGGCAATGACCAGTCAAAGGTTGGACTTCATGACCTTAGAGGTCTTTTCCAAGACCTCTAAACTAAATGTTTCTGTGATACAATAATAACAATAATAATAATAATAATAATAATAATAATAATAATAATAATAATAATAATAATACCACCATGAACAAAACCAACCACAACATAATAACATGATGAAGATATTTACTGTTGAACTTGGGAATAGAACATCATCTCTCTGCAGGTACCACGCCTACAATGCATAGCAGTAAGAAAAACCTCTCTTTTGCTTGCCTTATCTGTGCACCACCTAGCCAGGGCTTCAGAGGATGTGCTGGCTGCCACTCTCACAGGTAGGGTTCTTTCTGCACCATCTCTGCTTTCTCCAATAGCTGACATCACCAGATGATGTGACATTTCAGGCCATCAGAAAGAAAATTCTCAACAAATCTCAATAACTGAGATTTATCAAGAACTGATTGCATAAACAACCTCTTAGAAATTTGTGTTCAGCATTGAAATCTTGTCAAGATGCAAAACATACCAGCAGCTAAACTATGAGATTTGACCTTCATGCCTGGGTCCCTGCATCAGCCTCAGTGAAATCTGAGCTGTTCTGGGGAAGGGGAAAGTGAGGCAGCAAAGGACACTGTAGGGCAAGTTTCTCTTGGCAGGGCTGCCCAGTGGAGATTTGGCCTGAGAATGCCTCAGTGGATGCAGGAGAACGTTCTGGGGCCTCCATTGGAGGTTTTGGTGACTCACTCAGATCCCAGCACCTTCAGCAGTGCCCTGCACTGACTCAGCCCTGACTCAGAGGGCAGAGATGCCTCTCTGAGTCACCACCACCACCACCAAATGTTTTCTTTTGAGTTCCCCAAACAGGATATGCCCCATTTGTGCCTATTTCTCCCCTGGGAAATCTGATATCAGACCTCAACTGGAATGGTACACCTATTTAGGTTACTTTTTCCTCAAGTAACCTTGCTCAGTAAAGAATTCTCTTTGGAGAAGAAGCTGGGTTGAGATCTTTCTATTACACAGAGGAAATATGTGTGCAACTCTATTATAGTACTAGTTTATTCTCAACTAAAAGTTTACAATGAAAAATTGCTTTTCTACAGGAAAGAAAAAAATCTGTGCTGAACTCCAGAAGAATGATGGTAAGAATATGGTTCTCTACATCCATCTGGAGTAATATTTGTGAGACCTCATTTATCAGACTGTTTCTACAACTCAAAATATGTGATAGAGGTGATCATGGTTTTTCTGTCTGTGCTTACAAACAATTGTATTTCATCACACTTGAGAGACAATTTTTACCTCTCCAAAATCACAGCCTTGTAGATTGTCCATAAATTTAATCTGGCAGTTTTCAAAGGACTGTCTGTGCAGACAGCTTGAGTTGTGTGCACACACACACACATGCATTCACAATCCAAAATTACCCACATACACACACATATTTATATATATAATATGAATAAAGCAGTGAACATAGAACAAATTTACTATTATTTAAAATGATAACTTACAGCATTAAAGGAAGCTAAATACATAAATATAAAATGAGTATAAAAGTGAGAGTGAGTGTTTATATTTACACATATATATGTATGTATGAGGTTCAAAGGAAGAGCAAAGAGCCAAATAATATCACTGGCCTGTAATTCAAAGTACTGTAATAAGTAGAATAGATAAATTCGTGTAGATTTAAGCTACTAATAAAAAGCTACCCGAGAATGCCTCCAGGATTCCAAAGTTCCCAAACACATCTACAACTGTAACAACAAGACAGAGCCAGAAGATGGCCCGGCCATTAAGGGTGGAACCCTCACTTCACAGCTCTTCAACATCCAATACCGATCTTAGTGAAGATCCTGGACGATCAAGATCACCCCTCCCAAGATGAACTTCAGAAAAAACCATCAAGGAACTTCTTCATGCAGACAGGACTCTTTTAGAAACAAAGCATATTTAGACTTTCAACAGGCTTAGCCTTAGAGTAAAAAAACTGTATAAAACCCACGGGCTGAAACATAGCAGTGTGGCAGAGTTCGGAGGGTACTTTTGTACCGCCTCTCTGTCCACCCAGCATTCGATCGATGTTGTTTCTTTTTATTGTGGCTTTATTTCAGTGTTGAAATTGTGTTAAATAAATTTTGTTGTTTTATTTTGAATTGGCCTCTGACCATCTATAATAGATTTGGTGCCGTGACTCGGATACAATTTGGCTGCGGAGGAATCCCTTTGCACGGGGGGCGCCCTGCCGGTTTTTCGGCGGCCCTGCAAAGCAGGAAACCCCTTCGCACCTATTGTATTACGAACCCAAAAATTAGATAAAAGTGCCACAATAAAAAGGGAGAAGGCCTGGATCCAGCAGAAAACCCGGGAAAAGACATAGGAGTCTTTTCGGAGCCGCGGCTACTTTTCACTCGTAAAATTTTTTCTCCGTGCACGAAGATCTCCAAGCAAGAAAATAGCTGTAAGTAATGCTTGGTTGAGTGGGTGATTGAGTGGGTGAGCGAGACGTGGCCTTGCCACGATACAAGGGTAGATCTGTAAGCTCTTGTACCAAGTTTCCCGCAAAAGTTTTCTTCAGCTAGTAGAGAAGAGAATTGGGGAAAACTCGTTTGCTCATCAAAGCCCAGACTCAGGGAGTCTGGGGGAATCAATCACAAAGAAGCAAAAGGGGAAGGATACGTCCCTCTGGGTTTGGGGAACCGGTAAACCCTTTTGCTACGAGCTAGTAAAAGCCCAGGATGCAAACCGAAGACTTTTTCATCAGACGAACAGACCCCCGGTTCAGCTCACCAGAGGGGTAAGTAGGCCGAACGATTCGGGACCCAGTTTGCAATTTGTAACAGTCGGGGAGAAGATCCCTGCTCTTAGCCAGAGCTAAGGCTAAGAAAAGATTTAGTATTGCGATCCATTACCAAAAAGTAAAGTTTTTTGTTTTTTTTTAAAAAATGGGGCAAAGAAAGAGTAAACATCAGAAAGAATCAGAGAAAAGGCATGCTCTCAGAAAAGGAAAAGGTACCTTCGAAATCCCACCAGAAAGTCCACTGAGATAGATCTTAGAGCACTAGAGAGAGTGTCCCATTTTGAAAAGTAAGTCCAAGAAAAACTAATTTATTATTGTACCGAAGTTAGGGAGAGTGAAGAGCCCGCTGCCAGCCGCTGCCAGCCGCTGCTGCGTGCCGAGAGCCAAACCGCGGGGTGCGGGGCCGCCGTCCAGGGCACGCTAGCAGAGAGGGGGGCCGCCCTCTGCGCCCGTGCTGCGCCTCCCCCACCCGTGCGCCCCGTCTAGCGCCGCATCCATCCCACTGCTTCCCGCGGCCGGCACCGCCACCTCCATAGCATCCTTGTGTCCAGCAGAAGATTGTCCTCCTGCTTGCCTTCTCTGTCTCTCTCTGACCCCTTTTCCCAATCCTGCTTCTAGCCCCCCCTTCCCCCAAAGAGCCATCCTCTTCCCATTTTCAGTTCCCCCGAAGTGAGAACAGAAACCGAAGAGAAGAAGAGGGGGGGGAGAGATCTGAGAAAATCTTTCCCTTAGAATTCTCCCTTCCAGGTCCCCAGTTTTCCCCATCCCCCAAGAAACCCCCACCCCACTCTCAGCTATACTCATATGCAAATGCAATCGTTCCAGCTTCTCAACCACACCCTGCTAAACAATTTCCACCAGATACTACTGTAGCAACTGCAGAGTCACTCCATCCCGATGTGTCTAACAGTTTTAGCTACCCTGTTAACTTTTAATGTTATTTATGTTTACTTCATAAACATAAACAAGTTGTGAATTCTATTCCATGATTCTCTCTCCTATTCAGAGAGCAAGATAAGGAGTAGAACTTGCCGAATGAGCACAGATAAGCTTGAAGCTGCTGTTGCCTTTTCTGCTACCCCATATCCCTGTTCGTCGTCCCTGCCCCCTGTTCCTATTTCAAAAGTGGGTCGTTAGCAGCAAACCACACCGCGCAGAGTAGCCCAAGACGTCTGCAGTCTCTCTGGCTCCCTGCGACCCCCCCAGTTCCCAGTTCCTATCCACTAGTCCTGACCAGAAAGAGCTTGCTAGCTAAGACACTTAACCCAAAAATCCTCTATCCTTTATACCTTTTTTGCAATACCTTATCTTCTTTCCACTTCCCTCCAATCCCCATAGAATAGTCTTTACAATTGAATGTTTTATGTAGTTTCCTCTAATTTAAATGTGTGTTCATATTGCAGATTGTCCTATTTTCAGTTTTAAGAGTTTTGCCTGTCACGAAGATAAATCCTACAAGAGGCAATTTTCAAACTGTCTCTTAAGAGCGTGTGTTCCAGTGGCATTAAGCTACTAAAACAGGAAAATGCTGTTGAGTTTATGCTGTCCTTGGTTAAGCTTACCAAGGGTGACTGACAACCCTGTTAGGATAGTGCCTAAGAAAGTATGAACAGTTTTTAGTTTTTTTAGTTGTAGCCGATGTTCCCTAACAAGGTAGTAGCAGAAGCTACAAGTTTTATTTTATTTTACAGCGAGGGCTAAAACCTAAACTAAGAGTGAAAGCCATAGCTGAGAAAAAGCCAGTTGGGGGGAAAAAGAAGATGCTGCCACTGAGCTCAGATCCAAGAAGATGAAGATCTGAAGCCGCAGGGCTCAAGAAAAGCCAGCGCTGCAGCCTAAACCAGGGGCTGTAGTAGTCTAGAAAGCCAGTTAGAGTATGTTAAGTGCTTTAGGCCAGTCACGTCGACAAGGCTAACCCCAAAACTTCTATGTGAGCTTAGTGCCAAGAGCCGAGAGCTTAAAAGCCACTAAGTTGGCTGCAGAAATGCACTCAAAGTGCCCCTAAATACCCATTAGTTTACAAAGCAAAGAATCTATATAGCTTAGCTGTGAGAAGACCTCAGAGTCCTTAAAGCACTAGCCCATGTTTAGTTTCATAAACAGCTTCATTTTAAGTACCTATTATGCGTTTCATTATTCATTTTAAAATCTGCAATATTGACCCACTTACCCCATTTGTTATAATTGTTTGTTTTGTTAAGTCACAATTACATATGTCAGTTGTTTGAATCAATTCCTGTTACATTTTGCTTCTTGTCAACCCTATTTGTTGTTTTCTTAGTTCTGCCCTGTGTCATGTAGACATCTCCCTCAGCAAGATAATTCTCTTTTGTTGACATGAGTATAAAAGCACTAACAATGCCCTAGTAGTTAGAAGAGTTCAGATATGCCTTAGCCTTAAACTGCTCTGAGAGATGTTTCAAATTTTTAAGCAGTTTTTAAGTAATCATTTTCAGCAGTAGATTGATGCTTCCTATTTTTTCACTAATTACTAATATTGTTCTTACTTTGTGTTATGCAAGAATTGATGCTAAAGATCCCCCCTTTAAAATACATGATTTGTCTAATTGTGCTAAGCTTTAACTAGTTGCCTATCACCCATTCAAAAGAATCCCAGTAGATTTCACTGATTTACCTAAGATACAGCAATTAAGACTGCAGAAAAAGAGTAGACCCACGCTTCGAGAGTGAAGAAAGTAGACCCACAATACACTACTCAGAAATAGAGAGTGACCTCATCACCTAGAGAGCTGAAAGTCAAGTTGCAACGACACCGATGAATGAGAGCGATCAGATAAGGTGTGAAAGACCAGATTGTGAATGTTTTCCCTTTGTTCACTTCAAGTGTGTATATTGTAAATTGATTTAAGTTGTTCACTGCAAAGGGGGGGGCGTAAGCCAAAAAGATTATGTACCAACTGTTTAGAAAAAGAACAAAAAGAGACTAGCCATTTCTTAGTAATTGCCACTAACTTGAGTCTGCTAGAAGTAGATTCTCCAGAATAGTATTATATATATAAAAAAGAGACAAAAGAGCAATTAGACACTAAAGTTGAAGTGCTCAAAGTCGAGTGCAGAAAGACAATCAAAGTACCTTACTAGTCCGATACAATCAGGTTGTCCCAGTAGAGTGCCTTTAAAGAAAAAAAAAAAAAAAAAAAAAAAAAAAAAAAAAAAAAAAAAAAAAAAGAAGTTTGCAGCTCAGACTGACAGGACTCCAGAAACATATGCCTGCTGCCAAGAAGATAGATTACCCCGCCGCGGGCTGCTACCCCGTGGGCGAAGGGAAAGGCAGAGGCATATTGTAGTAGAAAGTCCTTGTAGTCTTGAGCCGAAAGACAGGGGGACCCCCCTCCAAGAGCCCACAGAGGCTGACCCTCAAGAAGAGATGTGAACTATAGTTAAACATAGCACCAGAGAGAACCTGAAGTATCAAGAGCATTATGATTGTCCCAAAGATAAAAGAAAAAAGTATTATTTCTTTTATGACACTCAATACTAAATTTTGTGAATCAGAAAAAGGGGTAGAATGCCACGACTCAAAGGCAATTACTAAAGAAAAGCAATCCAACACACACAAATTTATTTAGGTAAATAAAAAGGTGAGAGACTGTAATAAGTAGAATAGATAAATTCGTGTAGATTTAAGCTACTAATAAAAAGCTACCCGAGAATGCCTCCAAGATTCCAAAGTTCCCAAACACATCTACAACTGTAACAACAAGACAGAGCCAGAAGATGGCCCGGCCATTAAGGGTGGAACCCTCACTTCACAGCTCTTCAACATCCAATACCGATCTTAGTGGAGATCCTAGACGATCAAGATCACCCCTCCCAAGATGAACTTCAGAAAAAACCATCAAGGAACTTCTTCATGCAGACAGGACTCTTTTAGAAACAAAGCATATTTAGACTTTCAACAGGCTTAGCCTTAGGGTAAAAAAACTGTATAAAACCCACGGGCTGAAACATAGCAGTGTGGCAGAGTTCGGAGGGTACTTTTGTACCGCCTCTCTGTCCACCCAGCATTCGATCGATGTTGTTTCTTTTTATTGTGGCTTTATTTAAGTGTTGAAATTGTGTTAAATAAATTTTGTTGTTTTATTTTGAATTGGCCTCTGACCATCTATAACAGTACCCCAACTCATTGATTTAGTTATTTCAAAGCAAGAGTTAGTAGTATGTGGAGTTGTAATTGGAAAGGACTAATCCATGGAAGGTAATACCAGTTTATAAATAACTTGAAATAGACTTATAAACCTTGTGTTAAATAACTTTAGGTTGTACAAGTAATGGGGTCTGGAGGACAAAAAACTTCCTAATTTGAAGACTGAAAGAATATGGAAATTACTATTTGTTAGAAGGAAAAAAAGAAGCCCCATGCATGTATGAAAGACAAAAGCAAGGATTCAGTCCTTCTGCAGGTCTGCAGAATATTAGACAAAGTCAAGATATATGAAGAAACCCTTGGAACTACACAAAGCTGACTCAGTTTTCATACTGACAATTGCAAGCTCTTGGCCCAGGGCTGTTCTGAATCATCCCCAGACATTTCTTTTTATCCCGATTAATAACCCAGTCAAACAACAGCAAGTTACACCTGGGGAGCAGAAGCTGTAACTGGTGATGCTGCTCACATGACAGAGCAGAAAACACCCCCAAAATTGGCACCTCCAGTTTTCTCTGTGTAGCAGAGCACCACTCTGATCTGCTGGACAAGTTTTTGGTTTTATTATAGCTACAAGGCAGTGACACAGCCTGCCTCCTCCTCTGTGGCTTCACTGCCCTGTAGCTCCTGCCTGGAAGACCAGAGCTCCAGCTATTCCCAGGATTGAGCCTGAGGGCCAGTGGACCTAGAGAGAAACTGCAAACGAAGCCTTTCCAGTGTACAAGTGGGAAAGCCAGGGGCATGAAACCCTTGCAGGAGACTGGGAAGGGAAGGGCACAACCCTTGTGCATGGAGAAACCTTGTGGGAAAGCAGAGGGGTGTGAATATCAGTGCCTGACACTGTGCTGGCTGCTCCCAGGCACCACCAGCAACAAGTCCAGCAGCCCTCGTGGGCCAAAACTGTTTTACTGAGCCATTTCCAACCAAAATTGGATGCCACAGGAAGTGACTCTGCAGCTCTCTTCCCTCTGAATTAGTGCTGAAGCTGTCAGGCACCTCACAGTGGGACCTACCACAGAAGATGTTAAATCATTTGTGGTCAATTAGCAACCATGTGTCTTTTCCAGCCTTCAGCTCTGGCTTGGCTCCAGGAGCTGTCGCTCTTACACCTAGTGCTTGCCCTAAACACTTGATGCTTTTTCTGTCTCATTTCTCTGTCCTGAAGCCTTCACTGCCCCAGGACTTTAGCCACAGATGTAAATGCAAAGGGTGTAGTCATGATTTATACTGGAAACTCATATCCTGCTGTAAACACATCTACACCCAAGAGAAATAAAGAGTTGCTTGCTCCACAATACACAGAGTGCTCTTTGCTATTGCACAGCTATTGTGGTAGGATAGGAGATAGGCATGGATTTTCTTTCCCACATATCACTGAATGAATGAGACAGTTTTGAAGTTAGTGCAGCTCCAATGCCTTGTGGATGGAGAGAAGGAATCCCACATAAATCACTGGCCCTGAGCTCAGGTTTGGAGCCCATCCCAGATCTGATTCAGAAAATGTGAGAGTCTTCTGCAGGTTGCTTAATCTCTGAATGCTTCAGAGCCCTGAAGCAGTAAAACATAGCAGGTAGAGGAGTAGAAAAGCTGTAAAGAGGTCTTTTAAAGAAATATCAGGGTTGTATAAAGAAAATAGTAGTCAGTAGATGTTGCAGTAATTATTCACTATTGCAACACCATGGATTCCTTGGATTAGAACAAATTGACATACTTTTAACATTCACCTGTAGGATTTATTTAAGGCAGAGGCAAGAGGTAAGAGCTGCACTTTATTTATATGCAAGAGGCAAGAGCTGGACTTTAGGTTTTCCCATCCAAACAAGGGGTTGAAGCCTTTAAAAACTATCAGCCATGTGTGATGGCACAGCCTTGACTTGACCAAGGTGTACTTTCTTGCTAATTCATCATATGAAAGTGCTGTGGCAAACTCAGATTGACAATAAACCCTTTGGGATTGTAATGACTTGGATTCAGTAAATATTCTTGTCCTCAGAATGATAGGCAGGGAAAAACCAAAAAAAGCAAATTAGTGGCTATGCACCCAAATAATAACTTAAAGAGGGACTACCATTCTGGATCTGGTGTACAGATGTCTTAAAGAAAGAGTGGGACAAAATTGGGGTGAATTTTTACTTGTTTATTGCTTTCACTCATACAAATACGGCACGAATTTAAAACCAGCAGGTGATTTTATCACTTGACTCAGGATGTTTCCTTCAACTTACCTTAAAAGAGATATTTCTAAATGAAAAAACAACAAGGATGTAATGATGAAAATAATGATAATAATGATAATAATAATAATAATAATAATATATCCATAAAATAGCAATTCTGTTCCAAGTCTATAAAAGCATTGAACTATTTAATTAATGCTGAATATCAAAAATATACTTGTTTCAGGCTGGAGTCTGCTACACCCTGAACTGTTACATTCTGTTTTAGTGAAATTTTGCAGCTTTAGTAATATTTTGAATTTTGTGGCTTAGAAACCCTCACAACAAACATGGCACAGTTTATCATACTACACAGGGTCTGTGGATAAATAGGCCACCATTTTTATCATCTCATAATCAGTCTTAAAGAAAAAGGTCATCACTGTAAATTGCCAAAATTTAAAAAAAAAAAAAAGGAGAAAGTATCTTGTGGAATGTGCAGCTACAAGTGTTTTAAAAATAAAGAGTGACACAGTTTCCCTTTTTACTGCTTTAGAAACTCAAGCCTTCACCCCACAAATTCAAGTCCCCCTTCCAGGAGTTCTGCTCATCAGGCTGCATTTTCCAAACACTTGCATTCCTTGCCCTGTTCTGAAGACCTTTCCAGACCTCCACCATTTGGGTGGTTAGAAAATTTCTCTTAAAATTCCAGTCTAAACTCATACACAACCAATTTACAACTATCTGATGTGCTGCCAGTGTTAGTTTAAGATATTTTTTCCCCTCTCTTGATGTGTAGCCAGCTTCAACATATTTATAAAAAGCTACTGCTTTGCCTTTTTAAAGCACATTGAACCAAGACACATTTTCTAATTTGTTCTCTAATGCAGAGACTGCACTTTTATCATCATTTGAGTAACCCTAGCCCACATTCACTGCAGTTCAAGATCACAATCTTTCTCAAAGGGCACAACAACAGAAAACAAGCAGTTCAGAATAATAAAGTTATTGACACATAGCACAGATTGCTCTCTCAATTTTATATCAAATGACAAGATGTCATTTATAAATAATTAGTTGAATAGCTTTGCTCTCTTTACACTACTCAAGGTAGACTTCAGGCAGAGGTTTTACCTAATTTTTTCTTTTATCATCTTTTATCATTTTTTTATCATCTACTCTTGAATTGGGAATACATATCAACTCCTTACTTTAACAATTGAAACAAATAAAAATGTTTGTAAAACAAGAATTGCTTTCATTACTTTCATTTGACAAGAGGAGCTCCTCCTTATATCTAAAAGTGGAAGATTCTTTGTCTTTGGTCAGCAAATTCATCAGCATTGCTGCCAGCTCAGATCTGTCCCATAACATCAAGGAAAAATTAAAAAGAAAGAAAACAAAAAAAAATTAAAAGCAAAACAAAACCACACAACCCCCCCCCCCCCCCCAAAAAAAAAAATCTTTACCCTTGGAAGGTATTTGGATGCTCTAACAATAGCTGAGGAAATACAGAGGAAAAAAGAGGTGAGGGACTGATGTTTCTGAAAACCAACCTGTGATTTAAATTCTGGAAAACTTACCACCATCTTATGTGCTCTGCAAAATCTTCAGTCTATCACAAGCTGCCTTTTATGGTCAAATTGGTGTAAAGTCCAAAGTTTCACCATCAGCAGGTGTTCCAGTCAAGTGTGGGTTTTATCCTGCATGGGTCACATTCCTGTGACCTCTGCAAGGTTTGAGCACGGGCGTCAGAAAGGCAAGGTCAGTGAAATACGAAATGTGCACCTGTGAGCAGTAGGAAAAAGGACTGACCTTGGAAATTTTAATAATTTGTTTGAGATAGACTTCTCTGAAGCCATTATCTTCATCTCCATTCTCATCAGTTCAGCCACGGGTTATCTCTCCTTGCCTTTAACAGTCAGCTCTGCCTCAGGCTGAGATCAAAGCTCAGTCGTTTGTCTTTTCAAAAGTATTTTTTAATTAAAAAGAAATATTTTAGCAAGTTATCAATACTCAATCCCATTCTATAAAACTGGTTCTCAGAAAATTTCACAAGTATTCAGAGAAAATTGAACAGGAATCATAGTCCACTGCATTGAGCAAGGGACACCTGGAAGTGAAGAATAATTGTGTTTTCTGGAAGAGAAATTATGCCAATGAATCCCATTTTTGTGTTTCAAAATAAGTCTTATTTCTCTTTCTTCTTAAGAGGAAGCAGGGATTTAGTTTGATTTTTGTCTTCCAGCAGAAATTACTACAAAAATTACATTTTTTGCCTCTGTTACTTACAAATTGCCTCCAAGGGTCAATCTGTTCTTTAAATCAGGTTTTTCACAAGGGAACTGTTGGAATGAAGACCCATGAACCTGATAGGGAAAGACAAAAAAAAAAAAAAATCTGCAGAGATTTCTCCCTTTGGGCATCACTTTAACTCTCTGAGAGTTTTGTGGAGACATCTTTGCTGGTAGGTGTTTGAATAAATAGTATTTCTTTCAACTGGGATCTCCAGGATAGGTGCAAATGCTGTTTGGCTCATACATTGACACACAGAACAAAGGGAATTTATTGAATTAATTTATGTCTTTTCCTTCTAGGAAATAAATTAGTTACACCTGGTGAATATAACAAGAGCCTACAACAAGATTAGGTGGGAGGAGAGTTAGGGCAGTATTTTGTTCTTAAGAACAAGCTAAAAAATGAATGTAGGTGAACAGAAACCACAAGAAGGAGACAGGGTTAAAATCAAATATTTGTATCTCTACTGAAATTAAGACATTGTGAAATAAATAGGGTGGCCACATCCTTGAAGATGTCTTGTTTTTTTGACCAGCAGTAGATTGGGAAGTGCTGGCTGGCAGAGTGTAGCACAGCCAGCCACAAACCCCAGCACTGGAGTCCTCAACAGGACAAACTTATAAACTAACAAGTCATGGATTTTCTGATGAGTCAGCCCCAAGAATCTGTAAGAACCACAGACCTTTCTCAGTGTCTGAAGCTTGAAAGAGCTGTCTTTGGCTTATTCTACCTTTACTTTTTTTCAATATTAACTGTAAAATAGCTTCAGAACAGCTGAATTCCATGGGTTATGCAGCTTACACTCAAGAAAAGTAGGGATTTTTTTATCACACAGAAGAAAAGTTGATGACACACAAAATGCAGCTTTCACGGGCTGATGCTGTGAAATCTATGGCACTTCCTGCTACAAAACATCATTCATCATGCTGCGGCTCTTCTAACAGGGAGAGAAGAAAATACAAAGGGGCTAAGCAATTACTTGGAGTTAAATGCAAAGTCAGAACCAAAGACAGACTATTCCTTTTCACTCCTGCTTCACAATGTTCTTATCCAGTCCACAACACCTTCAAAACACTATCAGACCTAGGAAAGTAAATGAAACTCACTCAGCCACGAACAAGAAGGCAGCAGGCACAAGGACTGAGGACTCAGACAACTGGATTGAAATCCAAACTTGCATAATTCACTTGGAGCTAAAAACTATTCACCCTTACCAGCTGTGCCCCTTTCTGACCTTACCTGTTTTCATCACCCTTTTTTTTTTTTTTTTTTTTTTTTTTTCCTGCACAACTGGGGAAGACAATCAGCTTCCTGGAGACTCTGGGCCAAAACACTGGGCCAAAACGCTGGGCCAAAGATATGGTGCTCTCTGTGGAGATTTCAAGGACTTCTGGTGTCAAGTGCCTGATTCTGGTTTCAGAGCAATGAGTCTCTCTGTACTCAGCATCAAGTGAGACATTTTCTGTCTCTGCAGAACCAGATCATTTCTCCTTCAAGTTCTTACATCAGCTGAACTTCAGAGTGTCCTGACAAAGCTTGGTCTTACCTCCATAACAGGTCAGGGAGTGTAGAAAAGCATCAGGGCTGTGCAATTTGTGGAAATCACTACCCACAGGTAACATGTTAATCCCTTCACTTTGGTACTGAATCCTAAATTCTCTGTTGACATGAGAGATTTAGTCATGTTGGAGCAATCTTCATGCAACTGTGTTAACACAAGGAACATAAGACTCTTTTCAGAGAGGAATTTCATACATTTTTATATAGTCAGGAATACTGAATTTTGGCTTCTCTCTTTCATATGAAAAAGTAATAATGAATGAACATTAAAGCTATAACTTCTTTACAGGATTTCACAGGTAATTTCTGTGGGTACAAAAACCCCTAAATACTCTGCTACCTTTTGAGCATAAAGAATAAGATGCTCGTGATTTTTATCCTCTCTCCCTGTTTTTATGCATTTTAAAATATATTTTTTATTCTTCTAGTCTGAAGACTGTAGCACTCAAGATCACTGTGTTCTGTGGGGCAGAGATTCTATGTATATTGTCAGTGCCTAAATCTGGGTTTTGTTTTCTCTGTTGCACAATGCGTCACTCAATGTACCTGACAGCTGTGCCTTTGTTGAAGAACGTGTTGCAATCCCTTTTCAGCTCCACTTTAACAGCAGCAGGACACTCCTCTGTGAGACCTGAGCTGCTTGTGCACAGCTGGCTCCCTGTCCAAGGCATGTCCTGGGATTCTTGTTCCAGAATGTTTTGCTTTGCTCTCTTTTCTGCCCAAGGTGGCTTTGAGTGATTGTGCTCACATCCTTCCTTTCTCAATTCTTTGTGTCCTTCAGTCTGAGAGCAGCCCGATAGATCTTCCTGGATGCTCCCTCTTCCCTTCTGCCAGACTTTTGCCAAGGCTGAAGGAGAGAAATAAGCCAAATGATCTTTTTTCCCTTTGGAAGTTAAAGGAGAAAAGACTAAACACCATGAGATTCCTTATGGACAGTCTGACTGCTCCAGCCTCTCATGTCACATGGTCACTGGCACAATGCTACTCTGAGAAGAGAGAAAAAGTCTGCAGAGAACAAGGATGAGTAGTCAGATCACAAAAATAAAGGTCTTATTCATCTCCATTAGTCAAGCTATTCACAAAATTCACTGTGTAACCTCGCTGAAAGATAGTTTTTCATTCACTGTTCTATTTTTAAAATGCATAATTCATGAATTGTGTGTAATTTTGGCACCTCAGTGCCCTGTATTTGATATCTTCCACCCTTAAATTAGAGCCATTTCGTAATCTATTTTCAATGGGCAGCTTTTTGAAATAGAAGAGGTAATACTCAGCAAGTTTTTAAATTTTGGTAATGAGACGTCTATTTTCTATTTATGTGCTCTGAAATACAGTAGAAATTGAGTTGCTGCTTTCAAATCTGCTCTTCATCTATTCAAAATACCCTTTTCATTTATGCAGACCCTCTTCTACCCTGCCGTTTTCATTTTTTTAACGTGTGGTGCCCCAGGGAATAATTACATTTGCTGATCACAATGCCTCAATTATCTTGTTGGCAGCTATTTTCTCTTGAGCAATGTACAGATTTAATAAGAAGAGTTTGTCTTCAAATTCCAATACATTTCAGAAGTTCATCTGAGTTACTTCTGATAGAAAGGCACACATCACAATTCTTTAGAGAATTGTTCAGCTTTTTCAGTAAAGAAAAAAAAAACACCAACATTTGTTTTACAACCAGTGTTTTTTCAGAGGAATGAGCAAAGACCACAGTGTTTAACAAGCTTGTGAAACATTGGCTGAAGCCACATTATGGTCATTAAAATAGCTGCCTGTCCCAAAACTTTGGCTGTTGGGACCAAATAGTACCAGAGCTCCCATCTGAAAGTCAGTGAATGGGGAGAGAGGAATCTCAGTGCCAATGGATAGCAGTGAACTTAATTAAAAATTTCTCCCTCTGATGGAAAAATTAGAGTTTAACTAAACATAAACCGTTAAGGGAAAGTCTCCAATTTAAATTAGTGGCGAAAAATAATCCTGGCACTTTTTCAGCCCCAAAGGAAAAATTTCGATTGTTTTGAGCTCCTTGGTCTTCCTTTTTAGTTTCTAACCTTGGCAATTCACAAGACATAATCTTTACCAAAATGTTTGTGCTTTGAAACTAAAATTTTTCCTATGGAAAACTTCCTTTTAAGGATTGTTCCACTTGTATGTGTTCTTTCCCTCTCTGCCTTTCCTTCTGCTTCAGAATTTTTAGTTTCTGAATTCTTGTCTGAGTGAGACACTTCCACTTCAAAGGCATGAAATCACAGAGAAAAAGGATTATCTAAAACAAGGCTTTTTCTTTACGTGCTACAAGTACTGAAAATATCTCCAGTATCTCAGATATTAGAGTTGGTACTATTTTTCTTTTGAAATTAAGTTATTTTGTGTGGAACATGCTGAACTAAACTCCCTTAGCACTGAGTTTGGCCAACTGAAGATGGTGTGAATGGATAAAAAATTTAGAATCTTCTCAATCCATGGCTCTGTTAGATGGAAAAGGAACAAAACCAAACACAAAAAACCCAGCAGGAGTTTAAATGCAACACTTTTAAAAGCAAAAGCTAAAATCGGGATTAAATTTAATTATTCATTTTAAACAAAGGGCAAAATCCTTCTGAGAATGCACTGAATAATCCTCTCTATCAGGAGTTCTGCAGTAGCTCTGGATCTTTCACAGATTGTTCTTATTAAATCAACTTAAAGCCTCAGTTATTTTACAAGAAGACAAAAGTGAGTTGCATCCTCTAGTTAGAGGGCACAGGTGTTTTCCATTTAGGATAATCATGCTTTCCCAATAAATTAGTACTTTGTGCAGCCTTCAACATTGGGATGAACAACCAAGAGCAAACATGAGACGGAAATCTCAAACCTGACCAATGGCAGTATCCATAATTAAGTAATCAGCTTACTTTTGATCCATAAAGTCCTTTTGCTGTCTGCTAATTGAGGTTTCTGCCCTCCCCTGTGGAATCAAGTAGCAAGGGAAAAAACTCCCACTATGGTGTGTTGAGCTGGTTGTAGCCAGCCCCAAATTCTCCTGTATTTTCTTTTCCAAGAGGGAGGTTTCAGGTTAGCAAAATTCCACTTGAGTTTCTTTCTCAGCAAAACTTCATAAATAAATTAAATCCACTAGACAGGAAAACTGAAATTAACTACTCCAATCATTTGGAGGTACATCTGTAATATCAAAAGGACATGTGAATTATCACAGATTGAATCCCTGGTTGAGTATGTTGTTGCTCTTATTTTTATTTCAATAATTTTGGGGGTTTTTTTGAGTATCTGATGAAGTAGACTAGATGTTATGTTTTAAATATACGGCTATTAAATATTAGGAGCTTTTGCAACAATTTCTAAACAAGAAAATGAAGAAAACAGTAATGCTTGTTAGTATTGACAGGGAAAAATAATTGTTCCTTGCAAACAGTAATTTTCACTTATGGTGGTTTTCTCTTGGCTGATTTAGACTGAAGACATTTATCTAGTGACTATCTAAAATTATCTCTGGAGTTATTTCTTTAGAATTAATTGTGGGAGTTTTTGGGTGACTTTATTGTCCTGGTAATTTCATCACTATAAATCATTCTTCCTCAGACACATTCTAGAGGAAAAGTCATGTTTATTAAGTATGGATTATATAAACAAAACTAATGGCTACAGAGACTAACGCTCCAGAAAATTTGCCAGCCTTAAACTCTGGAAAAAACCTTGCTGTCTTCTAGCACAAAGTGGAAAATTTGATAGCAAGAAGAGAAATTGAATTATTCCAATTTTACCAAGCTCATGCTGGAAGATGGCTCAGGTAATGGTAGTGGAAATTCCATGAGTAATTTCACTGGAAAGAGGATGCTGCCCCAATAGAATGGCTGCAAGAAAAATCAAGTTCACCTCTCAGACACTGAGATATTGGGATGAATAATGGTGTCAGGAAATGAGCCTTATTTAGCAAGCCCAAAAGGAGAAAGGAAGGAGGGTATCTTTTCTTTTGCTTTGTTCTTGTTTTTTGAGGGAGAGAAAACTATTCTGTGGCTGAAGATACAGCTATTTCCAGCTCAGGAACAGAGTTATTGTGGATATTATGACATCAAAGCCTGATGACCACCTGTCCCCTTGAGGATCTTAATCATGCACACCAAACTGGTCAAAGAAGAGAAAAATGATTCTTCAATTAACCACTTAAAGAAAGGGATGATAAAAAAATTTGCAAGGCATAAACATTTCTCTTTTTTTGTGGAACAACTTGTCAAACTTGCCTACATATTTTTTGTAGAATCATTTGCCTTAAAGATTCAAGAAATGCTGTTGATTATGCCTTTTCCTATTGAATAAATGTATTTAAATCCAAAATATTATGAACATATTATGTTATATTGTATGAAGGTTGTTTATACAGTGGTTATTTTATATAGCAGAAATATTTCAGATGGAGAAAAAGAGTAATGAATAGGACCTTTATTTATTTTATTGAGTTATGCTGGAAAAGTAAACTAAAGTTTCTATAACTTTTGTCTTTATGCTTTTTTCAGTGCGTCTGCTACCCTAAAAGGCATCTGTGCTCACTTGCAATGCAAAAGAGGCAGGTAATAAGTGACATTTCCAGTGAAAGAAAAGTTAAAAGGAGTGACATTTGCTCTTGTAGTGAGATTTAGGTTCAGGAGGATATCAGGATATTTGTGACCCTGAATGACACAAATCTATTCCTACCAAAGACTACCAGTCACCTCAGATATCAGCTCTTCAACATCACCACAGCTTGGCCAAAGCCTACAACTGTTCAAGCATCATTTTTTGAAGACCAAATGCCTTTGAGACATAAATAATTAATACAGAAAAGTCAAAGTTAATACAGAAAAGGTAAAATAAAACATAGCCATGGAAATTCAGGGATATTTAACCAAAACCTGTTTCTGTTGCTGTTGTAACATAATTGTTCTGCTTTCTTACAAATTTAAGTGTCTTCAGTAAAATTCATAATCCTGGTGCTGGTGATAAATCACCCAAGAATGCACAGCTGCATCAAGAGGAAAAAGGTCCCAAAATAAATACACTGTTTATTTTTGTAGCTGTTACTTGTTCCTAAGGTCTTTCAAGAAATCACACAACTTTCCGAGCAAGCAGAATTTACCAGATTCTGCAGTAATGACAAGGCAGACAGAAAAGGAAGCTGCATTTTTTCTCAAGGCAAAGACAACAGGACGTTGACAGCACCTTGGCTTCAACATGATAATATTCAAGTCTTTATCAGCCCATAACTCATTTTATCATGTAAGAAAAAAAAAAAAGGTGATTGAGCTGAACCTGTCAAATGGTCTCCATTATTTCATAATTATGTTGTGGCTAATTCTAGAAACACTTCTGTGGGCATACAGGTACCTAGTCTGAATCTCACAAAGATCCTGACCAAGATTTCACTTTAAGCCAGGCCACCACATCAATCAGGGAAGAATTCTCTCTGTAAGACTGGACTTTCAATTGTTCATTTTCACTGCTACCAGAAATTTTGGCCAAATTGATTTGTTGCTCTCCTGGTGGCAAAACAAGCCTTCCCTGAAGAGTGTGGTGTGTTAATTTACAGCCAGTTCTGGAGCATGGTTTCTTGAAAATACACATAATTATGTAGCTAATATTGCTCCTCTGAGTTCCTTTTTCATGCACATAATTTCCATATTGCTATAAAATTTGTTAAAACGACATAGAATGCATTTCTTATTTTTAATGAAATACATATTTTCCCCTCTGTAAAGCTAAAGGCAAGAAATGATTCTGAATTTCAGAATAAAGTGCGCCTTTGGAAATGGCCATTTATCCAGGTAACTTCGTAGAAAATTTGGATGGACTGTAGTTTAATTATATCTTTTGTGTGTGTCTTGCCTGACTACTGAATGGAAACAATTCTGGTTGGATCAAGCACCTACTTCCAAAACCCTTGACCCAGTTCCCTGGAATAGGAATTAGCTCTGAAAGTAACATAAATTAGTATTTAATGCTAAAATAATATTTAATTTGTACCAGCAAGGAAGCTTTAACTAGTATGATTATAATGAAAGAAATGATCGTAACTTGCATCAGGTTTACTAGATGCTGACAAATTCAGCCTGAGTAGCTCAAAATTTCTGGAAAGGCTGAGTTGTGAAGTGGTAGAGGACAAGGAAGTGTGGAAGGAAAGGTAAATGAAGGAGAAGGTACTGCCTGGCTAATGTAATTGAAAATGTCATCATTATATCTGTCTCAAAGAAACAGCTTTTCCCCCACTCTAAGCAAGGATGGCATCTTTTCTATGCTACACTGACTGCTGAGGCCCTCCTAAAGAACAACCCTGAAAGGTCAGATTTTCATTAAATGAGATCTATCTAGGTATTAAGATGAGATGATGCAGCACACACAGGTGTGAGGTTTGGACTTTTGTGCTCTCTAAATCACAGCATCTTGTTCCTCACTCTCTATTGCTGCAAAACTGGAACTGCCCTAAAAGCAACTGTGCCTGGCCACTCATTCACACTCCTACTGCAGCCAGGTGTCCACTGTGGTCATTTGCAATATCTGCAGAGACTCCTCTCCACTTTAGGGTTTCTTGTCATCTCTGTGATGCCAGGGGAGACACCAGGGAGGGGGAAAATCTTTTCAGGCAGAATTAACCTGCTGGGAATGCATCTTGGCACACAGATCGGTGAAGAGATTAGACCTACACACACCCACAAAATCTCACCTGTGCACTCCTTCATGTGCTTTCCTCAAACCCAGTCTACTTGTTTGCCTTAGGCGATCACTCTCCTGACTTTAGGGATTCTAAGCAGTGGTTAGTATTTTCAGAAGCAAAAATGAAAGGGTACTTCTCTCAGAAAGGTACTTCTCTTCATCTCTATCTGTTCTGGGGGGAACTTTTTAAATATTTGTGCATTTGAACTTGTATGAAGACTCCCCCACACAAAAGGGTTCTGACAGGGAAAATGTGGAAGTTTTCTCAATATCCTGGGGTCCCTGGACTGCCTCCTGTGCTGAATAGGGCTGCTGTCTATGTCTTATATGTGCACACTCTGCCACCAGTTGAACAGAAGGAATCCAAAGGGAAAAGGCTCTAGCTGAACTGTTTGCAGCTCCGTCCTTCAAACTGAAAAGAAACCACCTCCAGCATTTCTGTAAATCCATCTCTCAGGAAAAACTTATGACAAATCCTCCCATTTATCTGAGAGCCCTGAAAAGAGCCAAGAGCTTTCACAAAACTGTGGTGAAACAGGTCTCATCATGACACAGATCTGTACATTTCCAGATTACCCTGTGCTTGTACTGGAGTGGAATCAGACATTAAGGACTCAATCAGCAAGTTTACTTGGATTCCATGGGAAACTTGTCACGACAAGACAAGCCATTATCAACCATTATTAGAGAAAGGACACTGCCTTCTATCCCTGGGTAGGTTTTTTCGGTTGGTTTGTTGTTATTGTTGTTTTTTGAGGTTTTTTTTACTCCTCCTTGCTGGGTATTCTTAGTAACAGCATTTAAATCAACAATGAGCAAGCACCATCACACAGAGCAAGGGCCAGATCATACACAGGTTTAAACTGGATTAGTGTCTCTGATCTTGGAGTTTCTCCAAATGGCACTGACTGAAACAGTGGTGAATAAGCACATGAGGAGCCAGTGATGGGCTTTCCTGCAGAATGAAAAGTAATAACTATGTCTTCCTTTATCCTCTCTCTTGTTCCTCCTTTGAAAGTGACAGGAAGTGTGTTCTTACCTTTAGTGAAATCAGCAATGTGCTTTCATTATGGATGGTAAACTATTTTATAAGAGTAATTCCTGTGTTTTTATAAACCCTAGCATAGTCTCTGGAAGCTATCTACTGTTTCCATTTCCAGCTCCTAATAAGTAGTAAAATATATTGATCATTGGGTCCCTTGTAACATTATAAATATCATAAGCTTATTTTAGAAAAATTTACACAGCACAGCCTGAAGTTTCCCTCATCCCCTGGCAGTGAAGGCAGGGAGTAATGAGTCTGTCTGCTGTGGGCCAACTCCAAAGCCCTGTGATATGCAGGAACCTCCATATCCCATTTATTCCAGGCACAGTGCACTTTTTATCTGGTGAAATTGTGGTTTTAATGTGAGCAGACAGCAGTGTGGCACAAGGACAGACCTTTCTGTCTGTCTGTCAGCAGCTAACATCTTCAGACCAGGCTCTGGTCCACATCATAATGGGAAAAGGCAAAAATCCCTTACACTGTGTATCAAGTCTGAGCCATTATTTTTATTCTGAGAATGCCCACAATAAAAACCATACAAAGAATATTTGAAAGACTGTTTTTAATTTAAACCACTTTCAGTTTAAAACACAAAATATCAAAGTTGGTATAGTTTTTATTTTTCAAAGCAAGGAGGTTTACAGTACTAAAATTTGCTGGAACTACTGCCTTAGAAAGAGGAGATGTTTTCTTCTCATGGGAGTACTAATTGGCAGAAGCATTGTTCATGTAGCAAAAGATACTGAACAAAAAAAGCCTCTTGTCTTTTCTTAGTAACAATGTCAAGAGTAGATCTAAACAATCAGTTCAAAACAAATGGTCCTAAATTTCTAAAATTAGAAGTGGCTTTCTTCTTGAGACATGGGTTTTTTTTTTTTTCTCCTCTCTGTTTCTACAGATTCAGAGTACATCCCACCTCAATATACTCCTTCAAAAGTCTCCATTTTTGTGGGAATTTCTTAATCCCAGAAGGATGTAAATGTAAATACTTCACAATTTTTGTTTGCACAATCAGTTTTTTTGGAGCAGGGGTTGTGTTTTACCCTATTCTAGCAAGACGGATGCAGGTGTGTGATGGGGCCTCCTGAATATTACAACAATATTATCAAATATCATTATAGATATAATAGAATCATGTACAGGGAAGTAAGCATGTCTTACAAAGACTTTTGATATTCAAAGGAAGAGGGACATTTAGGGAACAAGACAAAACCCTCCACCCTGTGGCAGGCCCTACTTAGGGCTGGAGTTTCTTTTTCTCCAGTTTAGGTGCCTGTCTAGCCTAACTTAAATCCAGAGTTTGTGGGAAGTTCAGAGCCAAATGCAATTACATTTGCTTCATGTTGGCCTTGAAATTTCTGAGAGCAATGTGAGGGCTTCCTTTCCAAATGTTCATGATGCTCTCTTGTCGGCACAGTGTCCTGGCTTTCTGGCCTGGAGGTATTGTGAAATGCTATTTGGCCTGCTTTGTGGGTGTTCATTAATAGATACCTGTCCTTATGATTTATTTTACATCAAATTATAATTGCTGGTAGCAGTGTTAGCTGTCATCTTAACCACCTTTCAATTACTTCTGTGCTTTTATGAGGTATGGTCTCAGAGTTTGGAGTTAAATTGGGCCGCCCAGGTGGTTTTCCACTTTGGTGTTAATATTCATTTGTGCTGTCCAAAACTAGTAGCTTTATTTGTGTTAGAAGAGAACTGTACTTCATGTTCTCAGATTTAATTTACAGGCCACCATTATAGGGAAGTTCTGGTGATCCCATGGATCTCAGAAGTATAACACTATGGACACAAGGCAAAAGTCTTTTCCCTTGTGGTATATACAGGCTGTATGTTCTAAAGGCTCACAAATATTAACTCAGACTAGGTTTGATTGCAGTTTTCAGGTCTCTGGGAAGACTTCAGTCTTAAATAAATGTGTGCCTGTGTTCTTCAGGAGCTACAAGGATGCTCAGCTCACAACAAATGAAGAAAGAGACACTTGGAGTTTGTGGCAACCACAGAACTCCCATGGGGGAAAAAAAAAGTTTAATTCTTGATTAGGTTTATGAGTTCTTTGCAACCCTGTAAGTGCAGTCTCTCTTTTGGTTTGTTCACCACATACTGCTGTGGTGCAAGGCATTCAACTTTTCGTTCCTGCCTATTCGTAGATAACATTATATCACACATTTTTCAGTGGTAATTTCTTCACAGTTTCATTGTTACAAGAGCAAGCTCAGGGGGAAAAAAAAGCATACCTTGCTGAAGTGGAAATCTAAACATTTTAAAAATTATCTTCTACTTCTCTATCACAATTGTCTTGTTATAATGAACTAGTTGAAAAAGAACTATTATGGAAACATTTTAGTAGTTCTTTTTTTTAAATAGATATCCCCTTTTTTGCTCTTTCACTGAAAGGCAACAGGTTTATCTGATAGGACCATATCTATGAGATGCATGCTCTGATGGAAAAAAATCAATTGCAAAATGGGAAAAAATTATTCCTCTCATCTTTCTTGCAAGAGGAAGATATTCCTCTTCATGATGATCTGATTAGAGTGTCTTCCAGATATTCAGTGAAAGAATAAAAATCTCCTTTTCCTGTTTTATAGGAAAAGACAAAAAATGTTTAGCAGGCTCTTTAGTGCACAACAGAGACAAATATCATCATCTGTTCTGCCCATCAATCTAGGAGAGGATTTCCCTGTTTCCTGCATGAGTTGAAAAATTTTCCAAGCCTTTCTTTTATTAATTTGTGCTACTGGAACAGAACTCTTCCAAATGCCAGCCCACAAATAAAAGCCTCCTTATCACTAAAAAGAAAGGCAAGTGAAAGGCAGAATTTTGCTTAAACTTAGAAAAAACCCACCTTGTCCCTTGTCATGATGTTTTAATATATAAATGTGTATCTAAATGAAAAATGTGGTATGGGAGGTAAAAAAGAAAATCCCTTCTGGCCTTCCTTGCAACACTTTTAGAAAGGAATTTCTGTCTTGGGGGGATGTTGTGTTTGAAAACTTTTCTACTTTGTGGATGCAGAAAATAAAAGGTCAGCTTTACTCAAGCTGGACAGAAGACTTGAGCACAGAAGTCCAGGCAGGAAACTTGGAAACTTCCTAAATCTCCTGCCCTTCTGTGGAGACAAGGAAGGGCAAAATCTCACTTTCAGTTGGTAATAACAAGAGAAACACAGAGGACAAAAGTAACAAAACTGAAACTGAAACTGGAATTGTCTTTAAAGACATCTGAGAAGTCTATTAAAAAGCTTTCAAGTTCCATGTATTTTTGTTGCTTGATAACAGGCATCTGTTATCTCTCATGTTTTATTTTCCTCTTTATTCACTGCTTGTAAGTTATTTTCAACTGTGACATCAGAATCCCATCAGTGAATATCTGTCGTGCAGTATGTCTCAGAAATAAACATTCTTTTACAATCGAAAATTATCCAAAAATAAGTCAATATTTGATTTGTACTCAGAAGTACCAGGATGTAGAAATGCCTTTTGAAAAGCCTCTTTATCTTCCAGGGGTGCAGACACACCTGAGACTATTGTAAGGAAACCAGAATCATGGAGAAAATGAGGGGAAAAATAAAGAAAATGGGACACTACACCAGAGAAAAACCCCTCATCTCAAAAACTGTGAAATGTTCTTTGCGAATGACTTCACATTGAAAACCTTGGTTAAAGAAGTAAAAAGAAAATACATTTTGTATTTGTATTGTGGAAACTAAATGTCTCTATGGAAAAGACTACTTGCCTGGAATGTCTTCTTTGCCTCCTGTCAGACTCAAAAAATGTCAAGCTTGCAGCAACAGCACTTTCATGTGTCCAGGTCCTTCCAGAGTTTTTTCTGAGTTGCTGTGAAGGTAATCTGGAAAAATCTTTTAGTTTGGTTGGAAAAAATGCTGCTCCTAAACTCGGAGATTACCAGTTGTAAAAATGTATTTTAAAAAGCTTTTCCTAAACAGCTGGTGAATAAAAAAGCCTTGGTTGTTCATTTAATTTACCTTTTCAAACAAATGTCATCATTTGTCATGGACCTTCATGTTTCCTGCAACTGACAGTCTGCAAAGAGCAGCAGTGAGGAGGGATTTGGTCCATTTGATAAACATATCATAAACCAATATTGTTTTGTGGTGCCTGTGATTTGACTGAAAAATTATTCAGTGGAAACTGGTTCCTCCTTAATCTTACTGTGAATGTCTTGCTAAGCATTTTTGTTGCCAATAGCATTGCCAAATTTATGGACCCTATGTTTTACATACTTTATTATTAAAACAAAGCTTGGTCCTGTAGCTGGCCAGCCTACAAAGACAGCAGGAGCTTGGAATTTTTTCTGAAATCATTGGCAAGAAGCAGGCAGTGATGACAATGTCAATCCAGAGTCTTCTTCAGGGTTTCTTACATCAGTAAGAGCCAAGTTGTCAGTAATCTGACTCACCACTCAGTGTCAACAATGCCATTTCTCTTTATATAATCTCCATTTCATCCATGCTGCTGAATGCAGAATGTGCATATATTAAAGTTCTGCATGTAAGTTAGAACTTACAGGTAGAAATGTCAGTCTCCAAACCCTTAATTCCAGCTACCTTCTTCAACACAGTCACTGAATCAACCTTTGGAGCTGTGTATTTCCTTCTGAAAAAAACCCCCAAAGTGTACACATGAAAGTGTTGAAAGACAAGATAAATAATGAGAGAAATGTTTCAAGAATGTAGATTTTTTTCAACAAGTTCTTAAGCACTCCTGAGTTATCAGCACCTCCTAGAGAAATTGGGATATCATCTACAGTCTTTGTTTCTCTGGCAACAAAAGTTTAGTGTAACAGTACTGTTAAGATATGATGTATTTTGTTTCCCCCATGCCTTGAGGAGAGACATTAACTAGAAAGAATCATGCTGGACTGGTGACCTCACTGCAAATAATTTCAAAACCATTTCCTTTGAATCTCTAGACTCACTCAGCTTTCAATAAATTTTACAAGAAATTTCACATTGCAAAAAAGTGATAATTACGTGTATGGTATATGTATGAAACTTAATAGAAGAGGATTAGGAGATATAAAATTCTTACAAAAGAATACATTTTGGAGTTGATATCTGTCTTCTAGAAAAAGAAACCGAAACAAAAAACAAACCACATTTGAATGAAATAGCAGAGCTGTAGTTAAGAGGATCTGGGTTAGGATTTCCAATTATAACTTTTACAGCAACACTGAAATCAGTCTGCTTTGCTGACTTCCACTTGCTGGCCATCTGTTATTTTGCCTGTTAAAATGCCTTTCTGGAATTTTATCAGATTTTCTCTTGCATACGAGCACCAGAAAAGCCAATTATCTTCCCTGTATTTGCAGAGCACCATGCACAGAAAGGTGCAGATGTGACTGATCATTATGTAAAAGCAATGTGGAAGCTTTAAGTGTAATAATACTTTCAAACTCTCTGGAAAACTGTGGAGTTATAGATGGGCTTTTTTTTTGTTTGTTTGGCTGGGTGGGTTTTGTTTGGTTTGGTTTTTTTGTGGGGTGGGTTTTTGGTTTTTTGTTTTGGTATACAGAATTAACTGGCCACAAAATCATGACATGCTATCCACACACAAACCTGGTTCTGTAAAATTTATAAAGCTGGAGTTGTTAAGAACATGTAGAGGCCCAAGCACAGCTCCAGCTTTCAGGGTTTTTGATTATTCTTACTTGATGTATCTCTTTCACTTACTATTTAAACATTCATGAGCACTTGCCTCTACAAGATCAATTTAGTCTCAAATATTTTATGTATGTTGTCACTGTGTTAACCTCCTTATTTGTTAATATGAACATGTGTTCTGCACAGGTCTGTTTTGGAAGAGCAAAGGTCAACTCTGGCCAAAAATCAAATCTCAGGAGTTTTGTTTGATTCCTAAAGTATTATTAATGACAAAATGCTAGAACGGAATCTGTCTCTAGTCATCACAGTTGGAGTTCTCTGTTTACCTTCCTCCTCTGTATCACTCTGTATCAGGCACATGTAAAATATTAGGTATTCTCATATGTTTGGTGTCCCCATTGAGCCCCACAGACACTAAGGAATTAAGCAGAGATGAATACTGACATTTCCAGATGTTTTACACAAAAATCACACCCAACGCTCTGACAAACTTCATTGTGTAGATTTATACTCAGAGCTTCACCACTCTTCACTTCAGTCTCACTGAAGGTGAGGTATCTCAAACCTTGTTTCTTTCTCGTTTCAGCAGTTTTTCAACTTAGTAGTCAGATGCTCTTGGCCACTCAGATATCCTTACAAAGAGGCTACAAAAGGTGACGTCAGACTAATTCACAGCCTACAAAATCTAGCTGGGGAGACGGATATCTAAAGTTTAAGTCTAAAACCTGGTCTCCCAAGTGATTTGTGAGTTAATGGTGCCTGCCTCGCCTGCCTTCTGTCACAAGTGTGGCCTCTGCATGCAGCCCTGCTAAATGAGAGTTGAATTATCTAGCACAAAACAGAGAGACTGCAGAGACAGAGAGACTGCAGAACTCTCAAATTCTGGTCTATTTTCTATTCACACATTCCCCAAGAATTACTAGACTACCCACGTGGCCTCTGATGGGCAAAAAGCTTCCAACAGTTACTGCAAGGCCTGTCTGTGCTGTACTGGCAGGTAGTGGAATATGAGGGGATGGGTAAAGATCACTTTTTCAGAATACGTCTTTCTTGAACTTTCATGATTAAGAAAGAAATTGTGTGCTAATAAGCACAGAGTGAAGAAATGAGCAGGAGTATGGGGATGGAAGGGGGTCTGATAAGTTCTGGAGGCAGCCTTTTCTGCCATAAA
This sequence comes from Acrocephalus scirpaceus scirpaceus, assembly GCA_910950805.1. Classification (NCBI taxonomy): domain Eukaryota; kingdom Metazoa; phylum Chordata; class Aves; order Passeriformes; family Sylviidae; genus Acrocephalus; species Acrocephalus scirpaceus. The sequence continues at coordinate 71,072,230 of OU383776.1, forward strand.
AAGCAGCAAACCTGTGCTCCAGAATGTCCCCAGCTGAAAAAAAGGAGATGATGAGGCTGTATGGTACATGATAGACATAAAATCCATAAAGTGATGCCAGTTTCTTTTTATGTCAAGCTAGAGGACTTCAAATGAAATCCATGTACTTTAGCCTCCGAAACAAGGAAAAGGTGCTCAACACCACACAGTTAATCTGTGAAACCTCTTGCCCCAGTGCACTTGCAGTGACAACAGGTTCAAAAGGAGAGTCCTTAAATTAATAGGAGAAAAATCTTTTAAGGACTGTTGAACTCAGATGTAGTGGTGCATTTTTGTTTATATTAATTCATTTTGTAATATTTGCAATTTTGTAATTTTGTAAAAATTGCAATTTTGTAATTAATTTCATTTTGTAATATCTCAAATGGTTTTCCCCAATCTCCCCTACAATTTGTTACAATTGAGCATTGGTTTTACCCTCCTTCTCTTCTCATACACCCTTCATGTCAATCTTCCCCCAGGCTCTGCCCTGAGCCTGGAAAGTTCTCTGTAACTCGATGTATAATTGGTTGTGTTATGTTTGCATTCACCCCTTGCAACCCCTGGCTGGCTTGTGCAGTGTCACCCCATCCTGGGACTCCTCCCCAACAAACCTACCATTGAACCCTGACCCTTAACTCCTCCCTTGTCTCCCCCCTCAAAACCTCCTGCACGAGCCAAGCCAGGGGTCCCTCGCCTCTGCCCCTAATTTGAGTTAGGCTGCGTTATATGTTCTTTTAATAAAAATTGTCAGACTGCAAGTGACGGCTCTCTCTGCTCTGTCTAAGTGTTGACCCTCGGGAGAGTAGCTCAGGTAATTTCAGGGCTGAAGGGGTAGTGTTGCACCCCTAGGGGCTCTTGCTGGGACAGCTCCCCCCACACTCCTCTGGCCACTTGGGAGGCATGCGGGGTGCAGAAGCCAACAGTCTGGCACCCAACATGTCCACACTCTCCTGTCTTCAAGCCTGAGCACGATCGTGTGGCACCTGATGCTCAGGATCAGCCTGAGACCAGCACCAGCACCAGACCCCGTGGACTCGGTCACTGGCCTGTTTGGATTTATTCCCTACAGTGTTGCAGAAGACCTTCGGCTGTCACGCACCTGCTGGTTGTAGCAACTCCCCTCTGGAGAGTGCGTTCCCAGCAGGAAAGGAGGGCAGCTTCTCCAGCAGCCATCATCCTGGAGGAGAAATCCTCCTCCAGTGGAGTAACCACCACCACCGCCATTTTCCTCCAGTCTGCACTGGACAAAAGTGTCTGTGTTCTTCTTCCAGGAACCTTTTGCTCTCCTTCTGCTGTGACACAAAGACCAAGGCTTCAAGCCTCTGACACAAGGCTCATCTTTTGAGCTGCATAGGCTGTGCAGCCCCCTGGGAGACACCTTTTGCCCTCCCTTGCAGAGTGTCCAATGTGCGACGTCCTTATTTCTTTCTGTTCTCTTTCTCTCACTTTTCAGTTTTTGAGACCGGTAACCCCTGGCATGAGGCCGGCTTTGTTACTTGTCCATTTTAATTCTTACAACACCCCGAGTGAGTGTGAGCACAGCTTCTTCCTCAGTTTTAAGAGTGCTCTGTTGTTTCACATTTTGTTTCACCTTTTCCTTTTTCTCAGTTGGTTTGTGGTCTCCTGTAGATTGAGCTGCAATGGGTGCTAAGCTCTCAACAACCCAGGAGTTTATCATCAAGTTCTTGTTGTTTTAACTGTTGGTAAAGTTAAATTCTCTAAAGGAGAGTTAAAATGGTTTGTCCGCCTGCTCTTCCTTCACTTTCCACAAAGCTCCCCTGACCTAGTGACCAGCGTCCCCTTTTGGGATGTGGTCAGTGCTAAATTTGTTGATTTGAGCTGGTCAGGAGATTGAAAGGCACCCATATTGGCCTATGCAGATTTGCTCTGCACTTTTAGAACAAGAAGGGAGAAAAAGAAAAAGAAAGGGCAAGAATACAGACAGCCTTCCCCAGTTTCCCCTCACCCTGGCCCTAAGCCCTCTACCCCAAAAATGGGCATTCTAAAGGGAGCGGCAGGAAAGAATTTTTCTGCCGACCCTGGCTTCCCACAGGTGCCCAGATGCCCCCACCCAGGCAGTCTTGGTTGGACTGCTTGGGATTCCCGTAGCAGCCCTGACCAGGCTGCTCAGGAACCTTTCCTACCCCCATCTTACCCTGTTCAGAAGCCCAGAGTTTGTTTTAGTTAAATTGAAAGTGAGATGCCAAAAAATGGCTTCCCCACCTCTTCTCTCTGTCATGGCAGTGACCACATGGCATGGTCATCCTCATGCTCAACCCTTCCTTCTTCCCACAATCCTTTTTCCCACCCTGCCAACCCCTTCTTACCCCAAACTCCTCCCACTTCCCAAGACCTTCTTTCTCCACCTCCTCCTCAAACTCCTCACCAAACTCCTCCTACTTGCCCCATCCCAAGATACACCCCTCAGATGATTACATCATCGTACCAAACCACACCCCTTCCTACACGGAAGCCATCTTGGACTTCCGGTTCCCACCCCCCATCTCCCCGTTTCCACAACTGGGACACTGAGGAGGGGGAACCGGAACCCCAAGGCCCATGCCAGGCCCAACTCCCATCCCTTGCTCCTGTGACCTTTCACACGTCAAGGGCTAGAAGCATCACACACACAAACTGGTGGCCCTTCTCACAGGGTATTATAATGGATCTGTGTAAGGCCTACAAAGAGTACAGACGAGAGAGTCTGTACTTCCGTGGACTCTTACGTGCCAATTTAGCTGGAACAGTAGCAGTTCCATTTGCCATAAAGCAGCTTTTTTTGTGCTTAACAACCTCCACAGAGTATAAGCTCTGGGAGGCAGCATGGAAAAACCTGCTCAGGAACTCCCTTCTGAGCCTCTTACAAGATCCTAGCACCTCCGTAGATGAGGCGGAAAACCAAATAACCCTTGATCATCTCTGCAGTGAGGGCCGATGGTTTCTCTCCCCTGTCCAAGCCTCTAAAATCCCCGTCCCTATTTTAGAAGTAATCTCGGATGCCTCTGAGGGGGTGTTCCTTGGGTTGCAGCCACATGGTCCCATGCCACTGTACTCAAATAATAAGCAGGGACCCTCAGAGCCCTCTATACAATTTGTTGAAAAGCTCACCCAGGCGATTGAATTACAGATTTGGCAGGAGGGTGCATGGGAGAGCATTTTAGAGGCCATGGCATTTCAAAATGCTAATGAACAATGCCGTGCTGCACTGCAATCTTGAGTTTACCTCTAAAGCCCCTGCCAGCCCTGCAGGAAATGCTCCAGGTGTGAGAGAAGAAGGTGCCTCTGATGTGTCTGCAGGCGGACCATGACCCCAGGCAGCAATTGCGTCCCATGCCAAGGGCTGCAGCAGCAGATGCCACGGAACCACCAGCCCACCATACTCCCGTACCCCAACGGCAACCTTTTAAGACTGATAATAATGGGCCTTTCAGGATCTGCAACAAACATGGACACTGGTACCTGAAGTGCCCTTTTAAAAAGGATTTGCAGAGATTCATTGAAGGGGAGAGGAAAGACAAACTGGAGGGGAAAACTAAAAACCGGAAAAAAAAAAAAATCAAGAAGACTAAGGGGTGAGAGTGGGTCCACCCAGCAGGATGACAGAAAATGGGTGGCCCAAACCAGCAGGGGAAAGGGGAGAAAAAAGATAAACAATAACATTCCTATTCCATTACCTAGCCCAGGCACAACAGGAGTCCCCATTGAGAACTCATCACCACTGGATACGACATCCGGCAAGCACAACCTCACACAACCTGATTTTGACAACCACCTCACGATATGAGCCCTTAGGTTGCAACTAACTGAACCGCTCTATCTGAATGACTATGATTGGCATTTTGTATCCATTAACCCAGATGAGCAGGGCACCTGGTCCCAGATCGAAAACAAATACATCATCATTGGGGACTGTAAGTACACCCTGTGTGAAATTGAAGTCACTCCAGGAGTTGTCGACTCCGATCCTGGGCACTTCGTCATTTGGCTGCACTCTACCCACCCACCAATCTTCTTACCAAAAGGACAAACAATAGCACAAGTGATCCATACCTGGGATCCACCCTAGGACATTCCATCTGCCTGCCGTGTCCAGGAAATTACTACAGAAAAGCTGCAGCTTAATTGCGCAGTTTGGGTGGATGGGGAGACCCTCAATATCAAGGGTCTCCTGGATACTGGGACAGATGTGACGATCATACCCACGTGGGATTGGCTGTCACACTGGGCCTTGCAAAACTTGGTCAGACACGTACAAGGTGTGGGGGGCATCAAACTGGCCAAACAATCAAAGAGCATTGTACAAATTCAGGGGCCGAATGGGCAATTGGCAAGTCTCCACCCGTTTTTTTGGACTACAAGGAGCCCTTGCTTGGTAGAGATCTGATGGCCCAGTGGGGGGTCACAATTGACATAAGAGACCCCTCACAGGATTTTTGGGCTGTGATCACTGAGAAGTGCCCTACCCAAAAACTGAATTGGAAGACAGATGTTCCAGTCTGAGTAGAGCAGTGGCCACTATTGAAACAAAAATTAAAGGCTCTCAACAAGCTCATGGAGGAGCAACTCTGCAAGGGAAACATCAAGGAGACCACATCTCCATTGGAATTCCCCAGTCTTCATCATCCAGAAGGTTGACAAGGCCAGATGGTGACTCCTCCACAACCTCCATCAAATTAATAATGTGATTGAAGAAATAGGATCTCTCCAGCCTGGGATACCTTCCCCAACAAAGCTCCCCCAAAACTGGGAATTGTCAGTGATTGATATAAAAGATTGTTTTTTCCAAATTCCTCTGCATCCTGATGATGCCTTGTGTTTTGCGTTCTCAGTTCCCACGATCAACCAAAAGGGCCCAAGAAAGAGACACCATCAGAAAGTCCTCCCTCAATGGATGAAAAACAGCACTGTGATTTGCCAATGGTATGTCTCTTCCCCTGTACATGCAGCCATGGAGAAGGCCATCATCCATCACTATATGGATGTCCTTGTCTGTGTCCCCAGCGAGGATGTGCTTACCCATGCTCTTGACCTGACAATCGGTGCATTGGTTGCTGCAGGGTTAGAGCTACAAGAACAGAAAATTCAAAGGGTACCACCTTGGCAGTACTTGCGTCTTGAAATAGGGAAGTGGACCATTGTTCTGCAAAAATTGGCAATTAAAACAAAAATTGAACACCCATCAACTGTGTGGAGCATTGACCTGGGTGAGGCCCTCGCTGGGTCTGACCACTGAAGACCTAGACCCCCTCTTCAATTTATTGAAAGGGGGAGACGAGCTTAGTTCTCCAAAGGCACTCACCCCAGAGGCACAGAAGGCGCTGGGAAAGGTCCGGGTCAACATGTCCACTAGGCAGGCAAACAGGTGCGATCCTGGCCTGCTTTTCAACTTCATCATTCTTGGGAACCTGCCACACCTCCATGGGGTCATCTTCCAGTGGGACACTAAGATTTCCATCCCCAGAAAGGACCGAGGCAAGTGGATCTTTCTCAGACATCAAAGGTCCAAGAGGATGACAAGGCCACAAGAGCTGGTGGCTGAACTAATCCGGAAGGCTAGGACCTGAGTTAGGGAACTAGCCAGATGTGACTTTGAATGCGTTCACATCCCAATTAAGCTGAAAACAGGCCAAATTACCAAGGCAATGCTGGAACACCTGCTTCAGGAGAACGAAGCATTGCAGTTTGCTCTGGACTCCTTTACAGGACAAATTTCAATTCATCAGTCTGCCCATCAAATTTTTTAATGAGAAAGCCCAATTTACATTGGCTGTGGAAAGTGTTCAGAGCAAAAAACCTTTAAAAGCTTTGACAGTTTTCATGGACATGTCCGGAAGGTCCCACAAGTCAGTCTTGACCTGGAGAGACCCTCAAACTCAGCAGTGGGAGGCAGATATTGCTGGGGTAGAAGGATCACCTTAAGTTGCTGAGTTGGCCGCAGTCGTCTGGGCTTTTGAAAGGTTCTCTGAACCTTTCAATTTAGTGACAGACTCTGCGTATGTTGTGGGAGTGGTGTCCAGAGCTGAACACTCTGTTCTGCAGGAAGTGTCCAACACTGCCCTTTTCAAGTTGCTCTCAAAGCTCGTGAAGCTGGTCTCCCACCGAGAGCAACCATTTTTTGTGATGCACACAAGATCACACACGGATCTGCCTGGGTTCATCGCTGAGGGGAACATGAGAGCTGACGCTGTGGAGATGGCCCTGTCACGCTGTGACACGAAATGAGCACACAGGACACGCTCAGTCACCCAAAGCAAAAAGGAGAACTTTATTTACAGTTTCTACAATTTATAGACTCTCTAAAGTGAGAGTGGATTGGAGGATAACATCCCTCCTCTGAATCACACTGGCCAGGTGAACAGTCTGTCAATTTTCTCCTCCTCCAAGAAGGAATGCGAAAAACACATAGTGTTTTGGTAGAAAGTGTGGGAATTCTGACTCCAAGTATGTAAATATCAGAAGGCTTCGAAAATCAGGGCAACATCTCACCCTTTTTGAGAGGTGATTTAAAAAAGATTTTCTTTTTTAAAAAAGAAAAGGAAAAAAGAAAATGAACAATGTTACAAAGGAAGAAAAAAATGAACAATGTTTTAGGGTTCAGTCATGGAGGAACCATCAGAGTCATCACTCGACAGTTCATCCGCTTGATGGCTTTCAGTTTGGTCATGGTTTCCATCCTGCCTGTTGGCCGTGTTCTGTCTCTGAGGTCGCAGGTCAGGACGGAGACAGGTCGAGGGTACCCAGCGTGTCCCAGTATCTATGGACACGCACGCATACCCACGCCCCAAAATGACAAGGTCGTAGGGACCTTCCCACTGTTTGGTGACTAGATTTTTCACTGGCACCTTTGCTCGAGGCTGATGTGTCTCGTCTGAACCCTGTAACGAAAGATGGTGATTCAAGATGACAGTGTTATTTGAGTTCTGTGGCACCATAAGATGATTGATGGTGTACAAGGCCTTTGCCAACCGACTGTGCGGAGTTTCACCCTGCATTCCCCGTTTTTGTTTTTGTAGAACCCGCTTCAGAGTACCATGAGCGCGTTCTACAATAGCTTGACCAGCTGGAGAATGTGGGATACCAAACTTGTGTGAAACACCCCACAATTGCAGGAACTGCCGCACCTCCCGTGATGCGTAAGCAGGACCATTGTCGGTTTTCACAGCAGAAGGTATACCAAGAATGGAAAAGGCCTGCCTCCAATGGGCAATGACATCACGGATCTTTTCTCCAGTGTGAGCAGAAGCCCACATTGTGGAGGAGAACGTGTCCACCGTGACATGCACATACTTGAGCCAGCCAAACTCGGCAACCTGGGTGACATCGGTTTGCCAAAGCTCCAAGGCCCTAAGGCCTCTGGGGTTTACCCCTGCCGGCAAAGGTGCACCAAGGGCATGACAGTCGTCACATGACTCAACAATGTTGTGAGCCTCAGTCACTGTCAACTGAAATTGCTTTTACAACCTATGTGCGTTCTGGTGGAAGAACTCATGTGATGCCTTGGCCTGCGCGAGTACATCTGGCTGAGGTGCTACCCACGCTGGGTTAGCCAACTTGTCAGCCCTCGCGTTACCTTCCGCTACAAACCCTGGCAAATTAGTGTGGCTCCCTGTATGCAGAACATAATATGGGTGAACCCGGGCCTGGATGGCACAGGGTCTTCAGTAACTGAAACAAGGCAGGATTACTGACCTCCTTCAAAACTGAATAACCCAGTCTCTGTGTGATGTCGGCCACATAGGCGGAATCCGTGACCAAGTTGAAAGGTTCCTGGGAAAACTTCTCGAATGCCATGACCGCAGCCTTTAGCTCAACCAATTGGGCTGAACCATCCTCATGACCTTCCACAACCTGCCACTCTGCTCCATCCTTCCAGGTAACAATGGCCTTTCCTGTCTTTCCCAAACCGTCTGTGAAGACAGTGGGTCCTTGCATCGGTTCCTGGCTACATTTGGGCCGCAAAGAAATCTGTGTATTTTTCGCCATGTGCAGTAGCTTGTGGCTGGGCAGATGATAAACAATCTGCCCTGTGAAATTTTCCAGAGCACACTGCATATTAACACTGTTTGCAAGGCTCCAGTCAAAATTTTCCCGATCAATTGGGATCACAATCTTTGCGGGGTCTGCTCCCATCAATTGCAAACACCGTTGCCGGCATTTGATTACCAATCGAGCAACCAGCTCAGCTAACGGAGTTACCGTCTTCTGTGGCTGGTGGGGCAGGAAGACCCATTCCAAGATGTGCAAGGAATCTTGCAAATGACCATTTGTCATTCCATTGGCCGATGATACCTGTAGGATGTAAATCTGGAGCAGTGATGAACACAGTGATATCAACAGAGGGGTCAATGCGGTACACTTGGCAAGCGGAAACAGCTTGCTGAACCTCCTCCAGGGCCTTACGTGCCTCAGGGGTCAATTCACGAGGTGACTTTAAATCGGTGTCTCCCTTTAACAAATCATATAAAGGAGACAGTTGTGCATTGGTGAGTCCCAAATACGGACGCAACCACATGATGACGCCTACCAATTTCTGGGTGTTGTTCAGTGTTTTCACCAAACGCACAAATTGCACCTCCTGGTGACGGATTGTCCATTCCAGAATCTTGACCCCCAAATACTTCCAAGGAGGCTCTTGTTGAACCTTTTCTGGAGCCACTTGCAGCCCATGAGCGTGCAAAGCATCAATCAACTGAGGCTGTATCCTCAGCAATTCATCCTGGGTGGGTGCAGCCACCAGAATGTCGTCCATGTAGTGATATACATGGGCGTTGGGAAACTGCCTGTGAACTCCAGACAAGGCATGGGCCACATACCATTGGCATATGGTGGGAGAATTCTGCATCCCTTGGGGCAAAACCGTCCATTGATATCTCTGTGCGGGCTCAGCATTGTTAATTGCTGGCACCGTGAAGGCAAATTTTTGTCTGTCATCGGGATGTAAAGGGATCATAAAGAAACAATCCTTCAGATCCACGATGAGGATCGGCCAATCCGCTGGAAGCATGGTAGGTGATGGCATGCCTGCCTGCAACGTACCCATGCTTTCCATCACGGCATTCACTTTCTGGAGGTCTTGTAACAACCTCCATTTCCCAGACTTTTTTCTAATGCAGAAGACAGGAGTGTTCCAGGGACTGGTAGAAGGCTCCAGATGACCCTGGTCCAACTGCTCCTGCACTAGATTTCAAAGGGCAATGAGCTTTTCTTTAGGGAGAGGCCACTGATTCTCCCAGACAGGTTTGTTCACCAGCCACCATAAGGGAGGCGTAGGACAGTCTGTGCCCTTCGTCACAGTGGCCCCCATTAAAAATCCGTCCCGATGCGCACCCCCCACGCGGCCAGAACATCCCTCCCCCAGAGGTTAGCCTCAATCGAAGTAACATGAGGCTGGACTATAGCTGATTGTCCCTCTGAGTTCGTGATGACCACGGGCTGCTGGCTCACGTAGCACTGCTTCATTCCTCCCAGTCCCGCAACAGATGTCTGCACTGGACTCAAGGGCCACTCTGGGGGCCAGGCAGCGAGCGAGAGGATCGCGATGTCAGCGCCGGAATCAATCAGTCCGCGGAGGCAAACTTCTGGAGGTATTGCACTGGGGATGGACAGGGTACACGGCATTATGGGACGGTCATCGGACAGGACAGTGGTCCAGTGCACTTGAGGCGATCCAGTGGACCCAAAGCCGCCGTCTCCTCACGACCGGTCAACTGCCCTGTGAACAGAGGATCTAAAAGGCACAAGTTGAGCAAGCCGTGTCCCTTTTGGGATAGTGACAGGGGGTTTTGATGTGGATACCATGGCACAAATTTGTCCCGTGAAATCCGCATCAATGAGTCCCATGTGCACAATGAGACCCTGAAGGGTGGTACTAGACCTCCCCATAAGGAGAGCACTCATACCATCACCCAAGGGGCCAAAGGCATCCAATGGGACCTTGTGCACGTCTCTGGTCTCTAACACAATCGTGTCTGCTGTGCAGACATCAACACCTGCTGAGCCGCGGGTGCTGGCTGCGAGTTGACCGAGCAGACCTCCATCGGCTCTGGGGCTTGGAGAGAGATTTTTGTCCGCGCGCATCCCCCCTTCGCGCTTCGCTTCCCGTTTCCCGAGCCCAGCAAGGCCTGACCGTTAACATGAACATTGGCCTTGCACGCATTTGACAGATGATTCGGTCTGCCACAGCGACCACAGAAACACAAGGGAACCGTGGACTTCTTTCGCTTCTTCCCCTGTTTCTCGCTGGCCTGCACAAACCTTTTCTGCTGCTGCCTGCCCTGAGGCACTGCCCAGACTGGCTGCACAGCAGGGGCCATAGCAGGCTGCATGACAGTGGTCATAGCAGGCTGCATGGCAGTGGCCATAGCAGCCAACTTACAACCTGAGGTGCGCAACCTCGCACAGGCCTGTGCCATCTGGGGGACAGAAGGATCCCCAGGAAACGCCTCTATGACTGCTTTACAGGCAGCGTTGCAGTTGTGCCTCGCAAGGTGTTTGAGTATATGTCTCCTTGCGTCAGGATCTGCCACCTGTTTCTCCACAGCAGCAGTCAGCCTGCCCGCAAATTGCAGGAAAGGCTCATCGGCCCCCTGGACAGCTGCCACAAATGGGGCCGCCATTTCAATGGTTTGGATGACAGCTGTCATGCCTGTTTCCTGGCACTGCTCAAGCACCAGGGGATCAAGGCCAGCTTGTCCATTAGGGCCAGCATAATTGCCTGTGCCCAGCAGCACATCAGTGCTGATCACACGCCTGGGGTCCTCCGGACCTCTCATGTTGTTCCACTGCATGGCCCTGACTGCTAAGTCAGTCAATGTGGACTCAAAGATATCGTATTCCACAGGCTGAAAAAGAACACGAGCTATACTTCGGATACCATAGGGTGTCAACAGATCAGAAGCAAGTACACGAAGCATCTGCATGACCTGGTCAGACCCCAGACCATATTTGCCAGCCTGATCACGGAGCTCCATTATAGCCTTCCAGGATAGGGGTTGATAAGTATTGTGGGTGACACCCCTAAGCACAGGGAAAGCCTGGAAGCCCCCCGATGAGGCGGAAGCACCTGTTAAATCCCATCCCGTGGACCCCACAGGCTCTGGGTCAGGTGCCTGACCGGGGGCCAGCTCGACACCACCTGATATCCCATCACCCACACCCGCAGAGAAGGGGAGCACCGGGCCCAGGCCGGCTCCAGCCGAGCCCACGCCCACGGAGGAACCAGCAGCTCCGGCCACATCACGGGCACGGGTCCCCGCAGCCGGCGAACGCCCCGGCGTAGATGGGGGGGGCGCCGCCGCAGGCAACAACTGCTGCGGCGCGGGGGGGGAACGGGGTGCAGAGAGGGGCGCGGCTCGCTGAGCCAGGTCACTGTCCCGTGCCGTGACCGGGGGCAGCGGCGGGGGGAGAGCGGGCAGCTGTGCAGCCCCGCCTGAGCCCAAGGACGTCCCCGCGCCGAGAACACCACTCCCTGTCGCACCCGGGGGGCGCAGCGTGGGGAAGGGGGGGGTCTGGAACCGCCCCTAAAAGGACCCCTTTTGTAGCTTGGAGACCCATCGCAGGCAATGCCCCTCCCACTAGGTGTGGGGCGGGGCCTGACAGGCCGGTCAGTGCCCCATCCCTGCCTGCCTCCACTGCCCAGGCACGCCCATCAGGCTGCACGGAGGCAGGGGGGGTTGGTGGAGGTCCTGCCAGGGCCGGCTGCAGAGCCGCTGGCCCCGCTTTTCCGGCCCCCAGAGGATGGGTCGTAGAAACACCACAATTCGGGCAGAGCGTTGTTACAGAGTCCTGCCCCATGAGAGGCAGAGACCGATCCTGGGACTCCTCCCCACCCCCGAATGCCGGGATGCTTCTCCGCTGCTTCTGCTGCGCAGGGAGGGGCGGGGCCGGCTTCCCCGGCCCCATGGGGCCTCCAGCAGGCTGCGGGGCGCCGCCCACGCCCTGGCCAGGGGCCCGAGGGCTGCGCTCTGAGACAGAAACATCTCCCTTCACAGCGCCGCAGGGGGGAGGGGAGGGCTCTGCCTCCTGCCGCGGCTCGAAATCCCCCCCCACCTCCGAAAGGACCTCGGCTTCCCCCATACTCCCTCCGTCCTCCGGGACGGGAGAATCTAGTTGGGAGCTGGAGCATTCAGACCAGCGGAAAAACCTGTCAACTCTCTTCCAGTGAAGCAGAAGCTGCGCAAGTTCCACATTACAGTCAATGGAGAGGGCCTCGAGGAGGCGGTCACCAAGCAGGGACCATTCCCCCCTGGAGAAAGCCTCCTCGGGATCTGTAAAAAAACCTTGGCCTCTCGCCCATAGGAAGAGTTTCTCAAAGCCACCCTGGGAGACAGAAACCTGTCTCCTTTCCAGCAAATCTCTCCAGATATCGAGGACCAGTGAGTCCTCCACAGAAGCCACAGGGGTTGGCATCTTTCCAAAAGCTGCAGGCAAAGTGCCAAGCGGCCACTACACTAGCAGGGAGGAGGGGGGGTTAAGAATCACAGGTCTCACCCAAAGTGCCTCACACTCCGATGAGCACCAAACGCCGTTCCACGAGGGGTCACCAATTGTCACACTGTGACATGAAATGAGCACGCAGGACACGCTCAGTCGCCCAAGGCAAAAAGGAGAACTTTATTTACAGTTTCTACAATTTATAGACTCTCTAAAGTGAGAGTGGATTGGAGGATAACATCCCTCCTCTGAATCACACTGGCCAGGTGAACAGTCTGTCAATTTTCTCCTCCTCCAAGAAGGAATGCGAAAAACACATAGTGTTTTGGTAGAAAGTGTGGGAATTCTGACTCCAAGTATGTAAATATCAGAAGGCTTCAAAAATCAGGGCGACAATGGCCCCACTCCCAAATGTCTTCGAGCAGGCAAAAATCAGCCACCAGCTGTTCCATCAAAATGCCCCAGGTCTTGTTCGTTGGTTCCACCTTACCCAGGAAGCGGCCAAGGTGATCATGGCCATGTGTCCCACCTGTCAGAAGCATGCATTCTCCACCTGGAGTGCTGGTGCTAACACCAGGGGGTTGAGTAGCTGTGAGGTATGGCAGACAGACGTGACAAGTGTGCCACAGTTCGGCAAGTTAAAATATGCGCATGTCTCAGTGGATAACTTTTCCGATGCTGTCTATACCTCTGCCCACACAGGGGAGAAATCCTGGGATGTGATAAAGCACCTTGTCCAGGCTTTCTCCTTTTTGGGTATCCTAAAGGCCCTGAAAACCAACAACGGGCCCACGTACCAAACTGAGGAGTTCCACAGCTTTCTGCAGCAATGGGGAGTGGAGCACAAGAAAGGCATCCCGCGTTCCCCGACAGGTCAAGCTGTGGTGGAAGGGACTCACCAGGAAATCAAAAGGGGCCTTGATCAACAACAGCAGGTCTTAAAAACAGAACCTCCACCAATACGACTGGCCAGGGCAATGTTCACCATCAATTTTTTGAACTTCTCCTTTGAGGTTTTGAACCAGCCAATCATGTCATTTTGGTAGTAGCAACCAACTGGCTCTGAGGCCAAAACTGCCTGTCCTAATAAAGGACCCGGAGACCAGAAGGACTTGAGGGGCCTTATGACTTGGTCACCTGGGGACGTGTGGGTACGCCTGCGTATCCACACCCAGGGGTCTGAGGTGGATACCCTCAAAATGGGTGAGACTCTTCATCCCAAAGGCCTCCAAGAGGAAAACTAAGGTGTCACAAGTGTCTGTGGCAGCGTGGTGTAGGAGGAAAAGACAGAGAACATCCTGGGAAGAATTTTCCCTACCTCTATCCCTTTGGCTGAAAACTAATTTGTTGTTGTTTCAAGTTCTCTTTAGCTGACCTGGAATGCACCCAGATGGAGACCCCACCAGTTGTTGAGCTCCTGTGACTGCTGCTGCTAGCCAGCCTCCTGACTCCAACCATAGAATGGATTGCGGCTCAGCCCAAGGCCAATGTGTGGATGATGCTTGCACGCTCTATGGGACAGGATCACATCTGCCTGTTCTCAGCATCGGCCACAGACCCTATGTCTACCTGTCTTGTGGGGATCCCACTTAAACCCCATGAGTTTCCCCCTGCCCTTCTTGAGTTAATGAAAAGTGTTAATGACAATGCCCTCAGTCACACGTACTGTTCTTTTCTAGAGCACTGCGTTGAACCCAAAGTTGCTCTCCCCATCCTAAACCTGTTCATCCTATGGAGGGACTGGACCCCTGAGTTGCCCCAGCTGCAGGATGAGCCACAGGAGCTGGAAGTCCTCTGCTCGTCTGAAGCTTCCTGTTGTGTTCGTTTTGTGCTTACCCCCCCAAAAGGGGAAGAGAGATTGTTTTCCCCCATTTACCAAATAAAAGGTGTCTACATGGCCAGAGTGTGGTGCGATAGAATCGCCCACATTAAGATGGACTCCACCTTGAGTTATAAGCTCCTGTCCCTTCCCAAAGGTATCTTTTTTGATTTGTGGTGACCAGACATGGCCAGGCATCCCCCCTCGTTTTACTAGAGGTCCATGTACACTAGGGTGTCTGGGTCTGTTCACCCCCAAAAAACCACAAATTATGGATTGGATAAAGAAAACTACTACAACTGAATTGGCACGCCAAAAGAGAGACCTCAGAGATTTGGATCCAGATTGCAATTCTGAAGTCATCCACTGGTCCAAGGCCAAGGCAACTGCTGTGACAGTTTTTCTACCCTGGATATCAGTGGCCAAGACAATGGGTGAATTAGGCCAATTGGAGTGCTGGGTGGTGAAACAGGCCAACCTGACTTTGAATGCCCTAGTGGACCTCCTGTCAGATGAGGAGGTTGCGAGACAGGTGACACTCCAGAATAGGGCCACTATAGACTACTTGCTACTCCTTCATGGCCACATGTGCAAGGAGTTTCAAGGGCTATGCTGTTTTAATTTGTCGTCCAAGGCTGAAAATGTCCACCAGACTATCCGCAAGATACAGGACATGGTTGGAGAAATCAAAAAAGAAACTGAAGACTGGCTAGGTGGCCTTTTTAAAAACTGGGGACTGTCTGGGTGGACTGGACTGATAATTTTGTTTGTCATTATCATTATTTTGATTTTGTTTGGACTTATCCAATGCATGGTATACAAGTTGATTTCCAGCATCACCTCCCCCCCAAAGGTCAACCAGGTTGTGGTCCCAATGGCCCCTGAGGGAGAAGAAGAAGACTTTGAAGAGGATGTCCTCCCTCCAGAAGAGAGCCACCGCATGTGGCCTACCCACCAACAATGTTTTGGAGACGCATACCCGAACTCTGAATACCTTGTTCCCCAAACTCAATTTTCATCATTTTAGTAAAAACAAAAGCGGGACATATAGTGGTGCATTCTTTTACTAGTTATATTTACATTTATATTATTCATGTTATTTGATTGGACTGTTCCATGTAACCCCCCTGTTTATCCCCAGTTTGGTCTTTCCCTGAGTTATTTACCAAGTTTCTGTTAATCATCAATCATTTATTCCACTGCCCTCAAGTCCCATCACTCTCAGCGAGGCCTCTCCCTGGTTCCAGAAGGTTCTGGGAGGATCAGCCCCTGATAGGATCAGGGTCGAAGGGGTTCCCTCTCCCTTCATAGGATCTGCCCTTTGGACTGTTCCTCATCCATCTAACCACTCCCTGATCCCCTGTGACTGGCCCCCTGCTTGATCCTTCCCTCGACTCCACCCCTGCTTGAAAGAGGCACCCCCAAAGAGACCTGCACTCTGCTGAGGCAGGCTCTTGGGAGTGAGGACTCCCTCAATAAAGCTCCTGTGGCACCTCATCAGAGTCCTCCCTTCTTTCTTTGCTACGATCACCTCTGCCATCACCAGGCTTGAGGAAGCTCTCTCCCCACTGGGTGGATCCTGTCTCCCAGCCTACAGGGTCCTACCAAGGCCTGTGGAGGTTCTGCCAGGGTAGCCGGGACAGGCTGTGGGAGCCACCAGAAAGACAGGAACAACTACACTCAGATAAACAGCATCTGGCTCAGGGGCATCCCTGAACTTTAATTTCACGGCCCAGCTGTTTTGGGATATCCACCCCATGCTCCTTCTGCTCTGTGCTGTTATCTTGGCACCTGCTGCTGCCCACTGCAAACCAGGTTTCATGGCTGAACCTCATGACTCATTTCCACCCCTATGAAACTTTCTGAAATCACAACACTTGGACCAGGTTGGAAATTCTTTAGTCTCTGTGGAGAAAATCTGTCAGCGTCCTAGGATCATGAATAATAGTACTTGCTGCCTAATTGCTGTGAATGGCCTAGCTGCTTTCCTGCCAAAACCTTGTCAAGGTGAATTATTATGTATGAGGAATTTAATCTTGTCCTGGTTTTGTCCGGGATAGGGTAAGATGCTATGAGATTTTGAAACCAATCTAGTGTAGATCTAGTGTAGATGAACACAGCCAAATTACTCTCAAAGGATGGATATAGCTGAAGATTATTTTTATCAGCAAATAATATTTTGTGCCATATCCTAAGAGAAAAAACCCCCCAACATTGCATAATCTTTATTTTCCAGCCAAGCTGGCCAAGTAATTTTCTTATCTATAACATTGCATTTATTAGCTTGATTGATTATTCATGTTCTTTGCCTCAATAAATACATTTTTAAATATGTATAAAACATGTTATGATATCCAGGTTTTGATAAGATCCAACATGTTGCTATGGAAATGCAGAAGTTCAGTTGAAAAATATTTGGGTTTCTTTATTTGTGTATGATTTTTTTTTTCCTCTGCCATCATTCACACTGCACTTGGGGAAGTTTATATTTCTTACTTGAATGGGTCAGGTTTTGAGAAAAGCTTTGTGAGTCCCTGATAATTCTTAATCAGATTTCCTTTAAAAATCTTAGCCTTGTTAATACTTCCTTCTCTGTGTAACACTTCATTTTCTCTGTAGAAATTCTGTGCAGATCACACAGATGTCTCTGCACTTTCTCAGATTCAACATACTTTTTAGTCACAAATTAATTGAGGACTGAAAAAATATTTTACTATATTTATTTACTTTTGCAGAAGAAGAAATTGCAAATATTTCCAGATTTGAATCTTTTCAAGATTTTAAAAGAAATCCACCTAAATCATGTTTATCACCACTACACTAAAAGTTGCCAACCATAGAAATGAACAGAATACTTAACAAAATTTCAAAATTATGTTGTATTCTCACCATTTGCCCTGCCTTCACATTGTTTGGATTCCTGATGCCTACATTGCCTTCCTGCCAGTTGAAGAGACATCTTCCGTGAAGCCAGGAACTTCACAGCACCTTGTAGCTCAAACTACAAACACAGGATTAGCTCATGGAAAGGATTACAGAAAAGAAAATCCTTCAGTAAGCCCACAGAAAAGAAAAATAGAGATATAAACAATAGCTGCCATATGGCATTACAGTGCTTGCTAATGTGGCACTATGTTTCCACTCAGGGAGAAACCAGAAATATTTAGGTCAGCTCTACAGAAGCAAAACTTCCATCAGCTTTACCCCTAGGATAAATAATGGAACTAACTAAAACCAAACTCACAGGTTAGCAACAGCTGCACGTGGTTGTTGCTGAGCTGAAAGAAGCCTTTGAGAAAATACTTGTTTCCAGGCCTGCTATGAAGCTCTGTGATTTAAGAAGTAATTGTTTCCATGTTTGGAGTTTGAAAGTTTGAGGCTCAGCACAGATGTTACAGCTGAGGGAGAGAAGCAGAAATTGCATCAGCCTTGCTGTGAGGATTTCTCTGAGCTGCACAGTCTGTCTGGGGGATCCTCCTTCCAAGGTCCTTCCATTCCTTTCTCTTTCTATCTCCTTTCTCTTCCATCTCCTGCTTTCCACCTCTCTCTTTCCAGTCCCATGGCACCCAGCTGTAGCAGGAAAAAGAACTCTAGCTTCAGAGGTGGTATCAAAGATCACAGAAGGTGTTTTCCCCCACTCTAAACAACACTGGCAAACTGGTGACAGGGGATGGGGACAAGCCTGAGGGACCCAACAGCTTTTTTAGCTCTCCTCCCAGCCCTCCTGAGTGGATGGAGAGCAGGATGGCCACTGGGGGAGCAAAGGCTCTGCCACTGAAAGGAAAGATCCTGCTCAGGACCAGCTGAGGAACCTGGACGTGCTCAGCTCTGTGGGACCTGATGGGATGGAGCCCAGAGTGTCTGTTCACTTGAATTTTTTTCAAGTGGGTGTTTTACAACTTAGATTTGTTGTTGTTGTTTAGCCACGGAAGTTACTCTAAAGTTAGCTGTGCTTCAGCTGAAGGAAAAGATTCCAATAGTAGTGAGTAACGTCTTTGAAAAGAGGTGTGATAAAACTTCATGTACTTTTACTGCATGAGAATTCATTCATTCCAGCTAAAACTCACTTCACTTACCACCTCATATCTTTTCGTTTTGTGGAAAGGGAGTTGCTAAACCACCAGCTTTCACCTGGAAACCAAAAACTTTTAGAAAACATCATGGTCAGGTTTTAAGCTTCACAGCCTATCCTGTTCTCTTCTGCTTACGTTTGCTATGTGTGAGCAGAATTTGAAAGTTGCATTTAAAATTCAAAGAACGAAGAAAATAAAAAAATCAAGAACTTAGGGTCTTTCAAGAGAGGAAAGGAAATGTTTTGAAGCATGGTGAAAAAGTATAATTTATTCTATCATTATAAATGTTTATTTTTTTAGTATTTCTAAATCCATAAATCAATGTATGGAATGGAGAGACATGATTTTAAAACTAATTTGAAAATTAGAAAAAAAATAAGAATAATTTAGATCCAGAAGGTGCCAAGAAGTAAATTTATCATGTGGAAATTACAGCTGTGGCCTGAAGTGAAGTTTTAGGAAAACTGTTTTTCCATAATTCAATTTGCACATTTTACATTTAAAGTGTACAGTTTATATTTGCACATTTTATCACTTTATAGAGCTGCTGTGTTTAGTTAAGTTTTAAGTCATCATATCCACTCCAATAGCAACTCACACACTAATTTTCTACTGAAAACTAGAGTAGGTCAAAAGTTTATGTTAATATATTCTCTTGTCTAAATTTGTTTTAAAGGAGAAGTATTGAACCTTTAAAACAATTTTCACTTTATCCTACTAAACATTGGCAAAATAAAAATCTATTATTATTTATTCTCAGTATTTTTCCTTATTAAGAGTCTGTTTTCAAGGGACAAGTATTCAATATGACTAAGGAGGAGAAACTTCAGTACTGCTACTTTTCTACTTTTCACAAGCTTTTAGAAATGGAATTAGATTTAAATTGCCAACTCATAAAGAATGTCTACCTGCTTTTTGTAACTGTTCAATAGTCTAGCTGATGGATATTTCAGTGCATTTTATATTCTACTTTCATGTGTCTTCTGCAGTGCTATAGGTAAGACTGTATGCTCTCATGACTATCTCTGCACACATGTAAAAAATAATCTTCTTTTTATTGGATTGCAGTTTTGCATAAATATTAGTCTTTATTCCTCCAAGGTCACAAAAAAATTGATCTTCTGAGTATGAAATAAACCAGGATTTCTGCAGGCTGCACAAGCTATTTATTAAGTTTGCTCCCACTTGTGTTATGGATAAGCCTCATCAGTGTATGGAAAGTTTTAAAAGATTGATAAGTTTAACACTTATTAGATGTTTAGATGAAATACATTCCAGAACATTCTAAGTTTGCATTTTTGGGGGAAAAATTTGTGCTCAGTGTATTTTTACTACTTTTTTACTTCAAACCATTGTCTTGAAATGAAGTTTCCTGTCATCTGCAAAAAAAAAAAAAAAAAAAAAAGGAAACCCAAAAAAGAAAAAAACCCAACCCCCCTTTAATTGTATAGGCCATCAGAGTTATGTAGCAGAAAAGAAATGCATATTTTTGGAAACCCAACATGAAGCCACATCTTACCCAAACCTAATGAATAAGAGCTGAACTTAAAAGAAAGACACACAAGGGAATAAATAATCCTCTTCCTAAAAACCTTTGTTATACTTCTAAGATGTTTGAACACAGAAATTCTGGAAATAGAGGGCATCTGACAGGTTTTATCCCCACTGAAGTCAAAGAAAAGTGTTGCAATAACTTCAGCTTTTTAGTAATGCTTATCTCCCAGAGCATGTGATTTCATAGCAAAAATCTATGAAAAAAGGGAAAGTGACTTTTGAAAGTACAAGCAAGAAACCAGAATTAACATTAGTGCTTTTACTTTTTTTCTAAATGCAGCTCCATATATTCTGCCTACATAATGATAAGGGACAATAATAATTGTTGATATTGATTATTGACCAATTAATTTGCTCTGCCTTGGACCCAGAAAAATGAAACATTATAAACCCAATGTAGATCTTTTCTGCTCACATTTGCTGTATACAGAAGTCCTTCTAATGAACCTGATTTAAATGAATTTTTTTTGTTTATTTCTTTTATAAAGTTTATCCTTCCTTCCTTCCTTCCTTCCTTCCTTCCTTCCTTCCTTCCTTCCTTCCTTCCTTCCTTCCTTCCTTCCTTCCTTCCTTCCTTCCTTCCTTCCTTCCTTCCTTCCTTCCTTCCTTCCTTCCTTCCTTCCTTCCTTCCTTCCTTCCTTCCTTCCTTCCTTCCTTCCTTCCTTCCTTCCTTCCTTCCTTCCTTCCTTCCTTCCTTCCTTCCTTCCTTCCTTCCTTCCTTCCTTCCTTCCTTCCTTCCTTCCTTCTCTGATGAAGGATATTATTATGAGGATTTGAGGATTATTATGAGAATATATAGATCCTGAAATTCAGAAAAATAAAGGGAAAAAAATAAAGCGAGGTGGTTACATGTGGATATGTCTTAAACACTTCTTGGCAACTCTTTTTTCTTGGCAATATGTGAGTCCAAACCTTGGATTTTTCCTTCTGAGAAAAATAAAAGGCTTTCTCGAATAAAAATAATAAAATTAAATATATTTTTAATATATTATTTTTAGAAAAGTGGAACCAGTTGGTATAATTAGAGAAATAATTGTCCAAGAATCTAAAAATTATGTATTTTTAAAAGAGCTTTCAAATTTCTAGAGTATTTTTTCCTTCTTCTTTCATCTTAATAATTGCTTGTAAAGATATGCAAGGTGAAATTCTGTATGTTGAAGTAATCCACAGGCTGCAGAAGCTAAGAATGGTCTCAGTTGATATTTTTACTTCTCAGATATCCCCAAATATCAAAAATTTTAGAAGGGACTTGAAAAAGCATGGTGAAATCTTTTTTTCATCTTGTCAAGTTGAATTTTCACACAACATTATCGTTTATAACTATTACCTGAACAGGACACAGTGTTTATTCAGTTTTTGCTACAACTGCTAAAATATTCCCAGAAGGATTTTTTCTTGCTTTTCTTCTTTTGTAATTTTTATATTTTCATATTTCCAAGAGAGTGTGATCTATCCATCAAAAACAGTTTTTCTTTTATCTCATACTATTTTTTTTCCCAGTTAAAACATGGCTTATTTTCAGAAAATATATTAGGAACCAATTTTTAAAAAAGTCTCCAAATCATATCTATTTTTGTCTTCTGTGATTATCTGATGCATCCTGACAATTTGAAAAAGTCCATCTTTTTCTTTTATGCTTTGCCCATGTTCCATCAATTACTTTTTATTCTTTGTAGCTCCTCAATGCTACTATGACAAATCTGAATTTTATAAAGATTTCATGCTTGAGTCATCTGAAGGATTTAAGGAATGGCCCACCCTGGCAGTGCAGTAGTGCCCTTCTGCTTCTTGCCTTGTTGAAGATGGTTGAGGAAGCCAACACCGAGACCTGATATTTTTGTGAAATCAGGAGTGAATTCTTTCAGATAAACCAAAGATTTTGTGTTGAACCTCTCTGCATAAGATCAATGTTTAGGAGGCCCTGCCACAAACTGATAAATTCTACAGCATGCTACAGAGGCATCGGTAGAGTTCTTGAAGCCAAAATAACTAGGATTATAAAGAAAATGATAACATTATTGTCATTATAGTTGGTGTAAACACCTGAGTCTGAAAGGCAGCCAAATAAAAACACCCAGTTACCCTAGATGCAAATGTAAAGCAGCTGAGGTGACTAAAACTGAGAAAAGTTTTAGAACAAGAGCAGCAGCCAGGGGTCCACACTTTTCACAAAAATCTGGGGCAGGTAATGTGGGTAAAAATAATAATTTCATCATGTCCAAGAAGCCTTGAGGCCATCAGGAAAAATTATCTGTAGGAACAGATTTGGGTGAATGTAAATCTTTTGCTTCAGCGCCTTTGAAATTTTTTTTTCCACCAAAGGCACTTCTTAATTAAACAGTAACATTAAGCTTGTTACTTATAACAGTTTTAATAGGAAAAAGGGTTGTTAAAGGCCTTCTGAAGAAATGAAACTTTTGAGGGTTTGGCCAAGATGTGTGGGTCAGCCTTGGATGAATGAGAGGGCACGTCCAGGCTCAGCTGCAGGCTAAACTGGGAACAAAAATTCTCTTTCAACATCATAAAAATTTTTCTCAATTTCAACTTCAAGAACTTGTCCCTCTTTAAACTCCTCTAACATGAAAACACACAAGTCCTGCTCTGGGGCGGTGTCTTTCCAGACTGAGGGTGGAAAAGAGAGAACAAGAAGGGCAGGTATGGAATGTGTGTGTGCTCCAGAGGTGACAGATTAACAGCTTTAATTTCTAGACTGGCTTTTAAAAGCAGATCCACAAAGGAGAAAAAAAAATGTTTCTCAGTAGTGTAATCAGAAAAACAAAGAGTATGGAAAAGAGTTGTTTTAACATACTAAAAATTTATTTAACTCCTTAATTCAGGCTTCAAAACAAATTAAAACTCCCTCAGAATAAGAAAATGTGGTTGCCAACAAAAGAAATAATTTTCCAAAGGCCCAAATTAACCCCTTCAATCAGCCCAGAATCGCATCTTTGAAAGTGTTTGTGTGGCATGGGAATGGATGATGTCTCCAAACAAATAAAATTACTGGTGTGCCTTATTTTCTTATTGATGATGAAAAAAAAGCTGAAATATCTAACAAAAATTAAGAAGGCCTGTGGTAAAAATTCTTATGAGTTCTAGCAGCTCAGAGACCTCACACATTGCAGGGAACTAAAGTGTAATATCAGAATTAAAATTAATGTATTAAAAAAAACTCTCATACTTCTTTCTAATCTAGTCCAGTCAAGTTCAATGAAGCCAATGCAGCAAAAGCTAAGTCTGAGATCAACATAATTTAATACATAATATATTAAATTACAACATATATTTAAATATCTCACATATAAAATATATATACAACATATAAAACAAAATATTTAATAATATTAATATGGTGTGTTACATAAATATATCATATATTGTGTATTGTCACAAATAATATATCGTAGAAAATCTAAATACATAAAACATAAATTTTAATGCATATTGAAATTCAAGAAGAAACCTAAACCCATCTTCCAAACATAACATTTATATTTTATCTATTATATAAAATTATTTCTATATTTTGTTATATACACATTTTATATTAAATTGTTATAGATTATTATTAACCATTTATTATATTATTATATAATAATAATATAAAAAGCTATAGTTCCTCCAGAGAGGGGTTGAGGGAAGAACATGTAACTGCAATTTGGGGGCTGAAAGGTTTGGTCTAACATAGCCTCGTGTTCCTCAAGAGCTCTCAGCTCCAAAACCATCCCTGCAGAGGGGAAGTGACAAATATGAATGAGCCCCAGGGCTCTGCCAAAAAAACTGTGACCTCAGAAGGAAGACAAACCAAGCAGCCACCAAACCCAGCCTTTTATTTGCTGTACCACTAGATGGTATTCATTCTCTAACTTTCCCCATTTTTAAAAATTTCTTTTTCCATTTTTTTTTTTTTCTGTCAGATGCTTTGTCGACCTGCACTGGCACAAAAATGTTTATATTGAACAAACTTAAACAAGTACTTAGGGAGTGTGAGCAAGTGAATATATTATTATTTTTTAGTAATTAATTCTATTTTTTTTTTCTCTTTTGTTAGGCTTCATCCTCAGGACAATTCACACAAGAGGAGTTAGATGAGCACATCCACCACCTCTATTTCACCTGCTTGGAACAGAGATCATCAGCCAGGAAAAGAAATGTTTTTATACTCAGCCAGTGGAGCGATTGAGGAGTTATCACTCAGCTGGTTTAGATTATGCTGCTGCCTAGCTTGTGCTTCTTTGGCTGATCTAGAAACAGGTGGAATCTGTTTATTTTCACATTCTTTAAGGGGAGATGCTGTTTGAAATTAACTGCAAATTGCATTAATGCATTCAGCTTCTCTGGCTGTAATGATTTAAAGCAGCTCTTTAAAACCCCTCACCAAAAACTGTTTCTCAGAGATTACAGAAGTCTGTTTCCACTCCCAGAGTGTTTCTGCAGAACTCTATCACACAAGAGCACTTGCCCACAAAATGATAGAGTGCACATTTTCTGCAAAATGCTAACCCAAGCTTCAGTAGCTCTTTTATCTTCTTGTAAAGCTGTATTTTTGATCTTTCTCTTCCCCATGCCCAGGAGTGATGGAGGAGTGATTTTTAACCTGTGCTTTGCTTTTCTTTCGTTAATGGGAAACCCTGCAGTCAGACAGTAATTTTCTTCAGAAATGTATGTTCCTCAATAACAGACACAATGGAAGGAGTTAATCTGTAGGTATTCTGGCAAAAAAATATGGGTTTATTACATCTTCACTACATTTTCAGCTCTGTCACTTTCATCTCAGCTTTAGCAAGGAAAAAGGGAAAGTAACTTTAGTAGAAAAATTTGTTGCAGTGCTGCTACAGCCTCCCAAACCTGAGGACTGTACAGTCAACCACACTTCCACCTGCTTCATTTTTTTTTTTCCTTTCAAATACAGTTGCTCAGTGGAAGCATTTTTTTAATTCCTGAGATCCAATGTCACAGCCTACACAGTATTCCTCTTGATCTCACTTGCTTACTCGATGGATTATTCTGTCCTGAATAATCAGCTTTTCCCAATGGATCTTTAAAACAATTTATGAAGCAAACATTATTTCCAGTGTTCTAGCATAACCAGACATATAGGAGGTGTGCAAACAGGCACAGATTTTTTTTTTACCTGCTGCTCATGAGAGAGAAAATGAGTATTAAAACCATTAATTTGTTCTATCAAAAAGTAGATGTCTGTTAAAAAGAGGTTTTGCAAATAATATTTACAGGAAGAGGTTTTCCATGTCTCATGAAGAGTCTGATAAACTATCAGAAGTACAATTTTTCTGTGAGGTGTCCAGGACACGTGGATCCATTATTAACCAGCTGAAATCATCATTTGTACCCCTTTGCAGGACATATACATCTCATCTCATCCTGAGACCTACAGGAGGAAAAAGAAGTAAAAATTAAACTGAAATAAATTGATATAAGGTAACATTTTCTAAACAGTTCTGAGGAACTCTTTCTTTCTCTGTGCTTGCAAACCTCAGCTGATTTCCCACTGTCTAATAACATGCAGTCTTGTAGCTAGACCTTTTCCTGCAGCTGTATGACATATGAAAAATGTTTTCTTGGACTTTTTTTTTTTTTTTCCTGACACCTAAGAGGTGAAACTACTTACTTTTGGAGGTAATATTTGTCACACTTGATTGCTCCCTCCAGCTTCATAAAATTTTAAGTACTGTGCATCTGCAAGACTTTCTTCTGTACTCATCCAGTTGGCCTGAAATTGGCCAGTGGGTCCTGAAAATCAAAAGGGTGTAAACTGACACACAGTAACACAGACACATGCAATTGCACATTGCAATTTTTCCACTGGCTTCAGGATGAAATGCTGAGGTCAGGCAGCAATTAGAGAGAAAATTACAAATAAATCCTGTTTTTTAAAGTTTTGAGTTTTACTAAGACCCCAGCTTAACAGAGAACTGCATGGCTATGGTGGCTTGGAGCTGGCTGCTGAGCAGGTGTAAACATTTCCTTGGCATATGGGGCCAGGTTTTGGTGAAAATGTAGCCCAGATAATGCAGAGTCGGATATAATAAACTGAAATTGATGCAAGGCAAGCAACATTCCTGGGGGGGAAAAAAAAAAAATTACAGAAATAGAGGAACAAGAAGGAAGTTAGAAATTTCTCCTGGATAGGACAGCTATGTCTACATCTTTATGTTAAACCACAGCTGGTCTCCTTCTGTTTCTCTAAGCTCTGATTACCAACATACCTCAGCTTCTGCAAAAATCATATTCATCTGGGCAGGTAAGTATTTTAAGCTCTGAATTCAATGCAAGTCACTCCAGAATCTAAGGAACTTCTTGAATAACTATGGAAATAACAGGATTTAGGAAAAGATGACATACAAGATTCTGCAATTTGGGATTAATCTCAGAGACCATAAAAAAAATAAATTCGAGAACTCTTCATTACTTAAAGTGGGGTTTGGGGTAAGCTATACTTCAAAGTAACTTCAAGATATTTCCTGCATCTGTAGGAACTAAATTCATTCATTTGGCATTAATCTGACCTGTGGATTGCAAGCTCCCATACAGTAAATTTGTGTCAAACCCAGCAGAAAGAGCAAAAACTGTGATATCTGCTACTGCTCAGGATCCTCTCTTAGTTCCTTTTCCAGCAGTAAGCTATGGCTAAAGAAAATGGAATTATACACAAGAAAAAGGAATTAATTAATCTCTGATTATTTAGCCCATATTTGCTTTGTGTGAAGATTCACTGACTTGCTCCAGAGTTATAAGGTTCAGTGCATTTTATGGATTTCTGAAAGCCTTTGTTCAAAGACGAAAGATCAAAGTGCCCAGAGAAAGTCCTTGGCCACTTACCACTTGCATTTCTTGAGGGTAAGTAATAGGACTAGGTGATCCAGGGCTTCCAACACGGTAACAGTTTGTATGTTGTGCTTCATAAGCGAGCTGAGTGCATGCCAGAAACAAATAATCTGTACTAATCTGATGTGTTACTCCTCCAACGGATAACCTGACACAGCTCAAAAAAATGAATAACATGAACTACACAGGCTTTAAAAAGTCAGTCTGTACTCTTTCTCCCTCTGAACAAAGGTGGGATATCTCACTTCAATATGTTTCAGCCCCGTGCCAAAATGTTTTACTTGGCCATATTTGCCCTAAACATCTTGGAGTTTTCACCTGTGGATCTTACTGAGAATATACTCCCAGTTCTCACTTAAGTTGCTCATTATTGCTGGGATGGAATGTCTAATCTGACCACAGCCAGGATTACAGGCCAAACAGCCTGGAAAAGGTACATTTTGAAAAGCTGCTGATGCCAGAGCAATATCAATTCCAAACTCCGGTTGTGATGTATGACACAGGCTACATGAAAACCTGGAAGAGATCTGATATGTATAATCCAATTTTAAAAAAGATTGAGAGGTGATTTGGACCATTTTTGTGAAAGAGGACATTACTTCTATTCCTATTCTACTTTCAGAAACTGGTCAAGGTCTGATTTTACATGATTTCTGCGTTGCTGCTACAGCCCATACAACCGTATGTAAGTCAGGGCTGCATTCTGTTCACATACATTTGTTTACCTAATCTCGCAAATTTTCCTGAAGCTTCAGCATCTTGTCATTTTAGGCACTTTCGGCATCATTAGATTTTAATTTTGTTTCAGGAAACATAAAGCCCATTGGAGTGTTTCATGAAGCCTGGTGACCTAAGGGTAATGTAATATACTGATACCAAAAAGAACTTAGATTTAGTGTTTGATATGCCCTGGGCGATGGTGGCTTGCCTTGGACATGTGACATAATCCCCCTTTCTCTTAATTCTCCTTGCATTTTCATATTTAAGTGTTTAAGAACATCGCAAATATGCTCTTTTTAGTAGGTAAAAAGCTATGATAGTTTAAAATAGAAAAAGAACCCAACAGAAACCCACAACAAAACAAGTCCACAAAGCCTTCAAAAGGGGTGGTATCTTTCATTTGCCAGCTTCCATCACTGGAAGAAAATAAATGAATTTTCAGGCACAGAAATCCTTCACCTCCCATGTGTAAAAAATATAAATGATACCATTTTCCAGCACTGAAAGAGATCTAGATACAAAGTCTCACACAGAACTCCTCTTGAATACTTTTCCTGAACACTATAATGCTGTTGGGAAAATAATTTTGTGTGGAAATAGTGAACTCGACAAAAAGGACCAGACCCTCAATGGGCCTTGCCCCCACCCTAAACTTTCATTACCAGTAACTGGGTCCAAGGTATTTACTCAGAGCTTCTTCACCAGGCCTCGCTGTGCAGCTGGATGCACGTGGATGTGTTTACATAACACTGTTCCAGGCTCTCTGAGGGAATATTCCAAATTAACACCATCGACTTGTCCTAACAGAGCCCTTTAAAAACTCCAGGAAAGGTTTCCTGAAGAGGCACCACACAGCATTTCAGCCAGGCAGATTTCCATTCTGTTAAAGGTGCTTTTTATTTGCAAAGTTTTTAGTTTTCAGGCTCTTGGCATTGTTAGAATTACATCTTTAAATGTCATATTTATAAGCCTGATTTTCATGGAAAACAGAAATTCTCTGTGGATTAAACTTTCCATTTAAAGAACTACCACATTAGAAGAGAAGCCTAAAAGCTGAAGTAAACACCTTTATTATTTTTACAATGCAAGAACAGGGGTGATAGAAATTCTGTGGGCTGTGTGCTGGTTCTTCATGCATAGAAGGGAGGAGACAGCACAAAGGAAACCAAAAGTAACTTTTTTTTGGTCATATCTACTGTATCAGTTCCTGAGTATTTTGTGGGTATCCAACCTAGCCTGTACTCCAAAGAGCTGTAGTGTCTCAGTAGCATAGGGTCATGTAATTCTGTGATTTTTCCCCGTGGAGATCTCATCCTTAATTTTTCCTAATGGGATTTGCCCTGCAGCAAGAGGTTGGCTTGTTTTGAAGGAATGAATTTCCTTCATTGCGACCCAAGAAGAAACTGAATTCATTCATTTTTGCTTTCCCTGCTAGATTTCACTAATCCATTTGTACTATTCTCTAAATACAATTCTGTGTGGGGGAATTTCTACATTTCTGAATTTCTGCATTTGTATCCCATTAAGAAGAATCATCACCACAGGGATAAATGAAGCTCTAAGGGAGCATCATGATTTACTACCCATTTTGTTTTGACACATGATGGTGTCTCC
Organism: Acrocephalus scirpaceus scirpaceus; assembly: GCA_910950805.1. Lineage (NCBI taxonomy): Eukaryota > Metazoa > Chordata > Aves > Passeriformes > Sylviidae > Acrocephalus > Acrocephalus scirpaceus. Next base: position 71,101,309 of record OU383776.1, read on the forward strand.
CTGGGCTGTGCAGAACCTGAGCAAAAGGGCTCAAAATGCTCAGTTCTTGCATCCATGTCCATAAAAGGGTGACTCACAACCGACTACTTTATCCCATTTTTGCTGTCACACCAGATACTTATTTTCATCTGGCATCACTCTTGACTGTCATTACAGCAATTGGGGCAGACTTCTGCTTCAAATTTAAGTCTGGTCAACCCATGTCCCACGCTCCCTGGAATTCCCACGTCCTTACTACTCTTAACAAAACTCTCTACTACTACGTTTCTTCTTGGCTTTCTCTCCAACCCTACTTTCTTCCTCATGTCTTAAGGGCCCACTGCTTTTCTTCAAAATACACAGGCAATCATCAAAGAGAAAATTCCAATATACAAAACTTAAACAATTTTTGCTAGAGAATTTCAAGCTTCAGTTCTTATTTGATTCTGGAGCTCTTCCTCTCTTTGTTCTCCTTTCAAACACTGACCCCTCAACAGCAGGAGTGAAGGTTCTTGCTCTTATCTTCAAGCTGCACTACTCCCTCTCTCAGCTCTGGGTGTTTCAAACAGCTCAGTTACATCCCATCTTCCAAGCACTGCCACAAGAACAAGCAGAGCCTCTGGGTCACAAAGGCCAAGGTGAGGTTTGTACTCTCCCAGTCCTGAAAAGGCTTTTAATATTGTTTTTGCTGTAACTCTTTCAAAAGGAGGGATGGAATTGGGAGTGGCTATAGCTACGGCTGTAGATCTCAGCCTGAATCCAGCCCTCTGTTACAGAACTAGAAGATGATTCCCTTGAGATTTTGGCTATTTCTTCTGTACTCCCTTCCTATTCAGAGGTGTGTATTCTAAGAATGTAGCTAGCCTTGGTGGCAGCCAGGTGGGCAGCATTTTTTGTGTGTTTCCCCAGCCAAGCTAATCTGGTTCAAAACACCCTGCCAGTGTTTCATACGTACACCCTAAATGTCCCCAGGACATGCTGAGCACTTACCACTGCTTCATAAAATAAAGTTTTTTCACTGAAAGTGCTGAAGAAAGAATATTTTCCACATGTTTTTTTCTTCCTCACCAGAGGGACATCTACAATCTCCCCAGTGTGTATCCTTTCCTTTGTGTCTGCTCTGCAAAATGAAGCCAGAATATATTGTCAGCAGTTCTCCAGTAAAGAAAGCTTGTTTTTGTTGAGTTGGGTTTGGGGGTTTTTTGTAATTGTTTTGGTTGGGATTTTTTTTTTTTTTTACTTGAAATGCGTTCCTCTTTTACCTAAATCAGTTAACCATTAAGCACTGAAAAAAATTCCAAGATATGACTCCTTTTTTTTTTTTTTTTTTTTTTTTTTTTTTACCACAGGTTTGAGCTCCTCTAGAGACTCAGGAGTATTCTTTCACCTGTCTGGAAGACATGTATTTGGGAATCAAGGCCAGTTCCAGAGCCTTGTGGAGATTAGAAATCACATACCTGCATATCTTAGTTGAATCCTAAACTTTTGGCTTTGCATTTTGGTAGATACAGCCTGGCCCACCCACAGATAATTTTTCAGCTTGTCTGTAGAAGAATGCAAATTCTTTCTGCCAGAAAAATAGGTGAAAATGTGAAACTAAATATGTGGGATGGAGGACTTCTCTGGAGACTCCAGGCAACACCGAAGCTTGTATGTCCTTTAATCCACTTTCTTTGCCACTTTGCAACACTCACAGTGCCTTGCAGTGGCTGCTCTGGCCCCACACTGCTTTTCCTGCTCTTTTCTCTTTTCATTTGGGTTATTTTTTTCCTTTTATATAGGATTCATGTCATGAGTACAAATATGGAGGAAAAAAGGGGCAATATGTGTGTCAGGAGTAAGTGTGGCAAGAATTTATTTTTCTTCAACCATCCATTTTCTCCTGCTGCTGTTGAGATATGTGGAAGCAGTCAGCTCTAAAAACACAGCAGGTGATGCTCTGACTCCTGAGAGAAATAAAGAGAATAAATATGGAGCTACACATAATTTTTCTACTACTGGCATTCCTCAAGCCACAAGAGTGAATTTAGGCTCCTCTGCAGTCTAGAGGCACTGCTTCAAGCTCACGTGAGAGCCCAGTGAGCTTGATGTGTGCCTCACTCCCTGAAGGGCAATCCCCAGCATAAAATACTTCACTCACAAAATTTACAACGTTCAGGGTCTAACACTGCACTGGTAACCCAGATCAGTAGGCTGGGACTGTTCAGCATAGGAAGGTAGGGGACAGCAAAATTCCAGCTCTGCTCAGAAGGAAAGGCACAGTTTTGTTAAAGGAGGAGAGGTCAGGGTTTGTTTCCTAATAGCACACAAGAGATGTGTGAGACCAATGTGAGTTACTCTGAAGTGCAGTCTGTCAAATCTCCACACTGAACCAGATTATTTTTTAAAAAGAGGACTTCAATTAATTTTCAAAACAATCTAAGATCTTACATGCATTTCCAGTTCTGTCACTTCCAAATAAATCAATGGTTGACTGAGAATCTAAATCGTAACCCCAGCACAGAAAAGGAGCAAGAAGAGCAAGGTTTATTCCTTCTGCTCATATCCAAGGCAGGTTGCCTATATCCCATCAGCTACAGCTCAGCTAAGAAACTTCTGGAAACTCAGTCTTGCACAAAACACGAAACAGAGCCTCATTTATTGAGTGTGTTATTTCTTACAATGGTAAAACTCAGTTTCTAGGCTTTTTTTCCCTTTTCTTTTTGGATTTGTTTATTTTCATAGCATTCCACTGTTTCAGAAATAGTCATGAATTGTCATGCCCCAAAACCATGCCTGTGGCTGATTCCAGCACAGAACATGAAAGCTCACTTCTCCAAGTGCTATGATTTCTCAGGAATGCTGCTCTTGTACTGATCAATGATGGCTGTAGGGGAAGAAAAAAAAAATGAAGAAAGACAAATTATAACCCAGAAGGACCCAAGCCTGGAAAAGCTAAATCTTTCATTCTTTCAAGCAAACAAATTACTTTCTTCCATGATGTTGACTTGTGTTGATTGCAATAGCCACCCAGACCATCCTCAAATATTTTTGAACAAATTATACTTGGTTATGATGAAGTAGTTGTTAAAACAAAGTGATATAATTTACTCCCCTGGGATACAGTGCTAATTATTTCTGCTAATATGGATATCACAAAAATATATTTAATGTTAAAAATATACTTTGGATAAAAGTGATATCATATCTATGATATGATCATATGATCATATCTAAAAAATCATAATGTAGCAGGAAGGAAACATGAGTGCATTGGCTGGTGTAAGAACATAATCTATCACAGGACTCACAGCTTAGCCAAGATATTTATGCCAGCTATTCTGCTATTCTATAATTTATAAAGGAAGAAATAGATTGAGGGTTTGGATCAGAGTTATCTTTCATATGTTAACAATTTCAGGGATTCTTTACTTTTTTTCTTCTGCTCTTTAGGGAATGGAGAGGGAAGAGGTGCTAGAGCATTGAGAAGGAAGCACTGTTCTCTGGACCAGCTCAGACTCCTGGAATCCATCCCAACAATATGAGTTTGGATCAGTGGGTGACTTTTCAAAAAACACAGCCTTAACAGAATTTGGCAGGAACAAAATACATTTATCAGAAGACTGCAGGAGGATGTTGCCATTCCATCCTTGATACCTAAGCCTCATCACAGTGAAACACCAAATAATGGCAAGGTGCTCATGGCCACTAAGATTGGCTTATGGCATTTGAGAACATCGTGGACAAGAGCCAACTTTGCATCCTCATTGTCATTGAAGGAATTTCACGCTAAATTATGATTTTTAAAAAAATTTTTGTTTTATGAACACTAAAGAAAAGTACATCTAAGTCCTTAGGAACCAATAAAGTGTTCAGAGCATGGTTGTCTTTAAGGACAAGTCACTTGAATTATTTTAAAATGACCAGTTGATAATAATGATTTCCCGAGTAGGAGCCTATATTTTCTGAAATTTCAGATCTCTAGGCAAGATAAAATTTTTATAAAGTTTGTTGGGAAAGTTGATCTAGGGAATACAGGTCTCTGCATCAAGTAAGTAGTATCCAGCTTGCTCAAATGCAACACCCCAAAAAAGTGCCTAACCAACAGAATACAATGAATAATAAGATACATGGAATGTTATTAGCATCCTAACAAACAAACCAATCAAGTTTAGTAATCATTTCCAAAGAAAAATAAAGAAAAACCAAGATTAGGTTGTGGACAGTTATCACAGATAGTCTCTTTCATACATAAACTGATGATAATTTTTTTCACTGATATAAATCATCTGTTCTGTAAAACAATGAGATTATTAAAGATATAATTCTCCCTTTACCTGTATAAACTAGAATAGTCTCAGAATTCAAACCTTGTGCATCTCCCAGATCCCTGCTGCCTCACAGCCTCATGGATTTGTTGCCACAATGCTACCTGCGTACCAAAAGAAGGAATTTCACAGTTTTCAGTGAAAAGAGAAAATCATAATGAGGGTTTTGTACAGAAAAATATTTGGACTCTGATGCAAGCAGAGACAAGGAGCTGCTTTCTTTGGCTGATTAATGCATACATAACAATGATAAAAAACAACATTCTGTATAAAACTGACAGACCACTCTTTGCTCACCTTGCATGTCTTTAGGAAACACCCATAATATTATTTATGGGGACAAAACCCTGCAGTTTTGGGGAAAAAAAGGCCAAGTAGGTGTGGCCTTCTTTTGAACAAACAGCCTGATATTTAAAGCTTTTGAACTTTTGATACTAAGCAAAGTAAGTTTGCTATTATATTCACTTCCTATTATGCCCTGAGACTGATCTGCTTATTAAAGTCCATATAGTAAGAGAGAACAAAACTTGTATTCTTAGTTTTTCAAGTTGTAGTAATCTGATTTCACCAGTGGTTGAGGTTCTGGTTGGGGGATTTCTTTGTTTCTTTGTGTGTTATTGTTGTTGTTGTTATTGTTTTGGTGTGGAATGAGATTTCTTTGTGATGTGAAAGAGTACTAATTATCACCTTTTCTCAAATTATCAGCAACTTCCTTAACACTATTTTAAAATGTCGTACAATGTTTATTTGCCTGGGTTGAAGGAGAAGACGCACCCCCTTACTGGGAGATAGAAACAGCTGCCCAGTTCTCAAAATGCTGTCTCCCTGGAAAGTGCTGAAAGTTTCATATCTCAGAGAGCTGATAGTCTGATGCCCTTGAGCAGCCTTCTTTGTGTGCTCATGCTGCCTCATTCTTGACGATCTTTGCATTTTAACACAGTCCATTCTGAATCAAATTAATAGCTTTTACAAGCTTAACAAATGCCTCCTTTCCCCTTCCCCCTTTTCCTTTTCCTTTTCCTTTTCCTTTTCCTTTTCCTTTTCCTGTCCCTTTCCCTTTCCCTTTCTCTTTCCCTTTTTATTTTCCCTTTTCCCCTGCTTTAGTGGGAGTGTATTCACAATAATGTGCAGACCAGCATAGTTTTATATCCTCTCTTCACTGACAGGCCACTCCCTCCCTTCAAAGATATCTGGAGTATCAAAAAAAAAAACCCCAACAAAACAACAACAACAACAAAAACCACCACAAAAATACTCCAGGAAGTCTAGGTAACAAAGAAATATATACTTAGATATAGATTTAAATATAGATTTCAGATATATCTATATTTATCTCTCTCTCTCTCTGAAATCTAACACAATCAATTTCAGTGAACAATTAAGATGCTGAAAAATGTCAGGAGGCCAACAGAGGTAAAATGAGGAATGAATTACCAGCAGTGGGAGAAAAAAGGCATTGGGCTAAGATACATCCAAGGCAATGGTTTGGACCTGTAGAACCAGGAAGTAAATTCACTTTCACTTGGATTAGGATAGTTTAAATATTGAAACCATTGTGTTTGGCTGCAGCTATGCTATCACTCAGGAGCCAGTGCAAAAAAGGGTCTTGTGATAGTCCTCCTAAGTCATGCTGGCTGTTAAGGAGGTAATATTGATCTGGATCAGCTCTGTCTTTCAAGCACACCCAAGAGTTGGCTCCCTCATATTTTCAAATTTGAAAAATAACACAAACATTCCCAAAATAAATTGGGGAATGTTTAAATATAGAACTAATGTGTCAACAACTTTTGTAGCTGTTTTCACACAGTAAGAAGAAAATAAAACTTCTAAAGAATTTTTTTTTTTTTTTACACATGAACATTGACTGCATTTATTTTTCTAGTCCTTTCTGTCCTTCTCTCTGCTGATAAAGTGTACTACCATGCTCATAGTGAGGAATGTTTTCATCATATTTGGGTGGATAGAGAAATTAAGATGCCTTGTTAATTGCCTCTGCAAAATGATGGAGAAATGTGATTAAATTCTGTATTAGAAATAATTCTGAGCATCCACAAAGACATTTCATTTAAAATATCATTGAAGGAAAATTAGCAAACTTACACTATCCTCTAGTAAACTCTAGTTTAAAAATGTAGACAATTTTTTTTCTATTTTTCACATAGGTTGGTTCCACTGACATTTGTGTTGACATGTATGTATTCAATTTTATTTTCTATTGTAGTTATTCATGGTAAGAAGCCAAAAACCCTGTGTTGTTCTCTGCCTGTTGTGCAATTTTCTATGGGGATGAGTACCTGGGATCTGAGGTCTAATTCATATATGGCTGTGGTTAAATTTCTGTCCACTATTTAAAGATTTTGAATACAAGCTTTATTTCAAATGCTTTGTCTTTGTACCTATTCTTATCAACTAAATAGTTTCTGAAAATCAGTTATATTAAACAACATTAAAAGAGGAGACAGATCTATTAAAAAAAAAAAAGGAGGAAAAGTACAAAGGTACCAAAATTTCCAAGTTTTGCAAAATGTAACTGAGAGTCCTGCTTTCATTATATGCTATCATTTTAGTATATTTACTCCTCTGATTTGCTCTACAAAATTTGGCTTCACTTAAAACATGAGATTAGCAGTGGGGAATCTAAGTAAAAAAAAAAGAAACCAGGTAAATTTGAAAACCCCAAAGCACAGAGCACAAGGAAATCTCAGTAAAATGGATGAGAGCCATAAATTTTTCTATCCGCCTTGTGTCTTCTGTTCAAGAGGACGTTATGGTTCTGTGTTCCTGGGTTTGCTATATAGATTTAAGTCAGATTGCACTTATGTCAACTGCCCTGATTTATGCTCATGACATTACTTGTGAGTAATCTTGCTTGTATCACTGATTGTTCCAATGATCATTTGAATTATTGCAGGGAGATAAAGATATCCCTGAAGATAATTTTCTTCCAGCTGGATCTGTAAGGAGCAACTCACAGGTCTTGGGAACTGTGTTAGAGAAATAAAGTAATTCACATGTGCCTCACACTGATTAAGAGACTGTCTTTTGGATTTTAAAGGAATTTGGCTTATTTCATTAGCTTGCATAGCATAAAAATTTCAGATTTATAACAATAATGTTGACAAGAATGCATTTCAACCATTAAAAAAAATGTTTAGTATAGAATCTGTGGACAAGTCATAGCTACTCATGAGAATAAAAACATTATTTAGAGTTTAAGGGGAAGAGCCACCTTTTTGACTACAGAGCCAAGAATGATCCCCCTAAAATTCCTAAGCTGTGTCATAAATCCATCCTTCCAAGATACAAAACTTGTGCTGACAGTGCAGCCCTGGGTGGATTGCCAAGGGATAGTTTGATGTCCCTCTTGATGGCTGTGATGTCCCTGTGAAAAAAAAGGCAGAAAAAACCCAAGCAAAAAGGCAAATCATCAGAGAACCAGAGACTGATCCTCAGAGACCAGAAAGGTACTTAGTTCAATTATTCTATTGCTTTCTGTAGTATCAGAGGGGCTTAAAGGTGGCTACTTGATACAAAAAAAAAGTCAGGATATTTGGTGAATCTCACAATAGTTTAAAAAAGGACACTCCCCATCTTGGTGCTCTGTCTCAGATGTTAGCTCTGGTTCCTTGGCCCTACCAGCATAGACAGGGGCTATACAAACCTTGAATTAACTAGGAATGATGTCTGCACACACTGAAAACTTAATATTTCTGCAGAATAACACAAGGTAGGCTGAGCTGCAGTCAAGATTACAACAGGCAGGTGTTTACTTGATTTGCCTGCACCTGCCAGACTTAAAAGACAGTTTTCCCTCCAACAACCTGGTCACTTTTAATGGCTCTGAAACTTTAACAGTTGGAAACATGAGAGGCATCTGTCATTCATGTTGAGTTACTTCCAGAAATGACCTGAGCTTCTGCACAGGGTAGTAGTGAACATATATATAGTTAAAACTTACTCCAAAGTTTTACATGCAGGTATGTTTCTCTAAAACTTTTACAGCATTACTTGCCACTTGTACTTCTGGTATTATTTGGCTCCATATTCTGTGGACCTTGCTTTCATTTTGATTGGAAAATGAGACTTGTGGTTAAGTTGGTTAAATTAAAAGACATAAAAACCCAGTTTACTTCCCACAGTCACCGTTCACTGGCTTGGTGGATATCCAAGTTCCTCTAAACTCATTTATCCCATGCTGTCGTGGGGGGATTGTTTATCTTCACCTGACAAAGTAAGGCTCTGTTTTATCTCCAAGATCACTGCCTTTGTAACACAAAATAACTGCAATTTCCTTTTCCACCTTCTTCAGAGAGTTTTACTAATAATATATGAACCTGTGCCCTTGTACACCAATGATGGTTTTAGAGGTTCACCCTTTGTCTGACCTTCAGAGAGGAGGAATCTGTGGCAGTTCTGCAAAAAGATCTCTTCACTCACAATCAATAGCCCATTAAATTTTTGATTCTGAGGTTCCCTGTTGAGTCATCAATGATGGCTGGGGAAAGCAGCTATTTCACATTTATTTTACAGCTCTTTTACCTGTGCATATCTTTTTCCTCTTGCCATCTCTTCATTTGTAGGGATATTTTTGGTTTCTTTCCTTGGGAACAAACACATCAGCTCTTTTCACATCTCCTTTTTTTTTTTTTTCTTTTAAGAAAATTGATTTTCCTTGTTAAAAGCATTGTTAAGGTCATGTCAGGCTGCTATCCTGTACTTGTTATTTCATAAAATACAATCTCTGGGCCATACAAAGTAGTCTAAAAGCCTTCTGGTAGCTGGAAAATGGTAACATCCTGAGTGTTTTTTCCAAAACCATTCTACTAATGGTACTGTTAGGCCTAGAAAATAATATCCATTTCCTTTCACAAGCAATCCGTGCCTACATAAAAGCCTTCTTCACTGTTTTTTTTCTCTTCTTTATTGTTTTGTTGGGTTTTTTACCCCAGAGGAAAGCCAGAGCTTCTGGGTGTTTTACAGTGAGATCTCCTGGTACTCCTTGACAATGCAGCAGAGATTTTATGAGTGTGAATACGAACTACTCACCAAAAGGTATCTCAGGTTCATACTAAGAAATTTGTTACCTTGAGATTTTAATGGCATAAAGTCTCTTTCCTTTTGAGATGATTGTAAAATGTTAAAAAAAAAATACTCCACATTGAGAAAGACAGGGGTGGTAAATTTTTTGCTTACATGTATGACAAATTCTACAGGAATAGTTCTCTTCCTCCTCTTTCTCCCTTTAAAGGTGAAACAAACAAACGTGAATAGGAATTACCTCATCATCTGACATTTGGAGCTGGACAGTGTGTAACAACAGCAGACATCTCCTGTGCCAGACTGTGAGCTCAGTTTTATGAAACAAGAGCACAGGGACTGCACCCGTCACTGAGTCAGGAGAGTTGTTCTGGGCTGGCTGGGACAGTCACAAACAGCAGTGCCACATGCTGCCTTTGTGAAGATTTGGGCATCTGTGCCCTCACAAACAGCATTTTACTTGGATACCCCACCTCCTGATGACCCAGCTACTCTTTCTCTTCTCTCTCCTTCACCTGTCTCCCCCTCTCTGAAAATACAGATCATGTCACTGATGCATTGATTCCCTCTGTTGAAGCTGACAGTACCTACCCTTTGGATTAAGGGAGCTCAGAATCAGCCCTCCCTTGCTCACCCCTCAAGCACCCAAACCCAGCAAAGGTGTTTGGGGTGTTGGTTTTGGCTTGTTTTCATTTTTCTTCTGTGTTTGACCTACAGTGAGAGCCAATGTTGCAGTTGTGATGGACAAACACACCTTCAGGAGGAGAAAGGGACAGAAAAAATGTGACTCACTGACTGCTTCACAGCCTTGGATGGTGAAGGGGAAGGGAAAGAAAGCAAATATGTATACAACTATGTTGATGAAAAAAGAAATAAATGGCATACAAGATTCACCCATTCTGTGCAGGCAAGGCAAGGCCAGAATAAATATTGGCATTGGGCAGCCCAACCAGATGTTCCTCATGGAACTGTGTTAGTTCAGGACAGGTAATGTGTTACGTTTTGGGTTGTTGGTCAAGACAGACAAATGACATGAGCTCATCTAGGGGCATCAGCAAACAGCAATGAGTTTATTATGGCTGCCCTTTTTATAGGGGGTTTGAATTTCCCGGGTTTAGATAATTGACTGGTTGGGATCTCTCTCTGCCCTGGTCTCTGGCCAGTGGTGTTTCTGCATTTAGGCTTGAACAGAGTTGGCTGAGGGTTCCTGTTTGAGTTCAAATCTATCCTATCATTGTTCACCCAGGAACTTGTTCTACCTCTCTTCTAGAATGACTCAGGTCAGCCAAACTGGGTTTGTTATGGCCAGGTTTATCTTGTCCAGCTACAGACTAGCTGTACTGTGACAATTCCTCCTTTTTTAATTTATTAAAATTGCAAGGTGTCCTCTGTTGTCCTACTTGTAAGGGCCCTTTGCAGATACGGTGACAGAAGACACCATGGGTCTAATTTGAATGAGGTTTTCTACTCAATTTCATAAACTTACCTTCCCTTAGCCAGCAATGTGTCCCGTGTACCACTGGAGTTGCAGCACTCACTTCTAGGAACTGTTAGGCAAGATCACAGTTCTTCAGGTTAGCATGCCACAGGTTAACTACTTATAGTTACAAGTTACAACTTAACACTAAACACAAGAAACCATTCAACTCAAAAACATTTCAATTAAAAAAGCCACACATCCTTTTGCCACTGATGTCTCCCAAATATTTGAGTCTTGGAGTTTGAGTAGGGTGATGGGCAGATTGTCTTACCATTGACAATCTTCTACTTCTGACAAGCTGTTGGCTTGCTAGGTTATGTTGTGAACTGATTGAAAAACCATGAGAAAAACATGAGAACATGAGAGTATCCAGGACTTTTGAGGGGGGTGCACAGTCACCCCACACTTCTTTCCTTTTTTTTTGTTTTAGCAATTATAATAGGGACAAAATATGTACTTTTGAACAAAATTAACAAGGTGAAATTTAAACTGTTTTATGTTTTGCCCTCACCCAGGGTCTGCCATTGCTGAGGAGCCTCCTTTTCACAACAAGGACTTGAAAAGCCTCTTCCAGATGAGGCCTTCATGTTTATCTCAAAGGGAATAGAGTTTAGCTACTGCAAAGACAAATCAGCTAGTCAAAATGACTTGCTTTCATCTTTAGCGCAGAAACACCTGGGTTTCATGCTTTTCCTGCCAGTCAAGGCCATAGACTGGCCAGGGCTACGACCTAGAGTGGGCAGAGCTTCCTTATTCTATCTTTTAAAGAAATCTTTTAGTAATAACTCATAGAACAGCTGGTTTTCTCCTCTATCCTTAGCCAAATAATTAATGGCATTATAAAGAACTTACAAATAACTATAAATAATATATACATATACAACTCCTTTGAAAGTATTATTTACCTTTTTGTTATAAACAAACTAATTCAAAACTATTAAAGGAAACATCTCCTTGTCTTAGTTAGGTCATTAAAAGTGACATGTCTTTGTATTAATAATGTTTTTAAAACATTTGATTCTTGCAGTTCTCAGTAAAGTTATAAGTATTAGTAATATGGTTGGAATTGAGGTATCAACTTTATTTTTTAGCAAGAAAATCTTTTTCAACACTGTAAAGTGATGAAGTCCAGGTGAATATTACCACAAATATTATGTGAATATCTTGCATGTATCAGTGTGAGTCCTTTTTGGAAAGAGTTTAGTATGAAGAGCCAGGGTTAGTCAATGAAAATAAAAAAGGAAGGTATTAATTTATTGTATACATAGGCTAAGCAACAATTCAATTTAGTTTAAACATGTTTCTTGGGATGATCATGCATAGAAATTCTTGTTAATACTTTCCCATGTATAGCCCTTGACCCCTTTGTAACTCAAATGACCCCAGTTCTGTGACTAGCATTTGCATACCTAATTGTAAAAACTCAACATTAAAAGTCATGGTTATATTTTGTCCCAAAACCAAGAGAACATGCAACTAGTATTTTAAATATTAAACGTAGTTAGGGGCAGGCTTCTCACTCTAATGGTAACCTTCCCACACCGGGGAAAATGTAAGGTGGAAGCTGTTCTCTAGAAAGAACACTTGAAAAAGAAATTTTAGTTAAAGGCAGAAAGTTTCTATGAATTAGTTGTAGCAAAGGACAAGTTTAGTTCTCAGCTGCAAACACTACTGACAGCAATTCACAAATTAAATTCAAAAGAGTGGGTTTTGTTTTTCAGGTTGATAGAGCAAGCATGATGCCTGCAGAGTGCACAAAAGCAAAAATCAGCATTGTACTATAAACTTCAGGACACATTTGGCAAACTGTTGTCCACATTTTTAACATTGGCGTGATACCTTCATAGTAACTGCAAAAGAATTAGCTAACAAAGATATGTTATATGAATCAGTTTCAACTTTAGCACATGCAGATGCTGCAGCCTTCCCTCTTGAGGAAGGGACTGTTAAACTGGCCTGACTTTTTCTTCTACTTAGTATCAGCTGATTAGAGTCTGCAGGGTATGAGAGCCTTGGTGGGGTCAAAGCAGTGGCGGGCTGTAGGGCTCTGCTGATGTACTGGAGCGGGGCTGTGCTTTACTAGGCAAACACTGCTCTGTGTGTGGGGTAGGAACGCGGCACTGCCTTTGTCAGTGTTGCCTTGGCAGGCACTGCTAAGTCCTTTGGTTTGCTTCTTTATTGCCCATGCTCAGGGAGTTCCTGAAGTCTTGCTGGGCTCACTGAGAGGGTGGCCTGCCATTGGCTGCCATGTGGTGGCTGTGCCATGCAGCCAGAGCCATTTTTTTGGGATGGCCTGATCACTACTGCCCCCATGGCACCACACCCCCACACACCTCCCCCCTTTCCCCTCACCAGGGCTCCCCACAGGGGCTCTGCCCATACCCCAATCCTCGGTCCCGGAGTAGGAGAGGGTGCCCAGGGGCTCCCTTTTTGGGGTGATGGCTTTTTTATGTGGCTGGGGTTCAGAGTGCCAAGTGGTTGCAGGTGTCTTCTAGATGTGGCAGGCTCACTGGTACTGTCTCGGCAACATATTTTCGTAGGTCTACACGCCGCTTCCCTGGTGCACTTCCACAGAAGGCATACAGAGAGGGGATGCACTGCTGGAAAGGGCCCCCTCAGCCCTAGCCAACGTTGCACAGCACAGGGCAGTGGGCTCTCCTGTGACACTCTTAGGGCTTCCCTTAAGTTTAGCGGAATCGGGGATCAAGAGCCATCCCTTTTTTCTCCTTCTGCAGTCCTGGAAAACCTATAATTGTTTATAGGCTGGTGGTGCAGAAAGGCTCAGAGGAGCTGTCGTGGTGGCACAAACATCCTTCTTTGTCTGGTCTCCGTATGCAGAGTGGCAGCTTGGATTCTGTTGTAAGTGCAACGAAGCACAGCGTTCTGCAGCTCTGGGCTCTGGGAGCTGCTGGGACAATCGTGGCATGAGTGAAGTGGTGTGCCATGCAGGGGCTGCCAGCATTGGCAGTGGCAGCTCGGCAGTTGCTGCGTGGGCCGTGCTGATGTATCCGGTGCCCATGATGGTGGGGGTGGTCCCAAAAGCATGGCATCCCCGTACTGCAGGGCTGCCAGCTTCTCTTCTGGTTTTTGGCGACTCTGCTCCGTTTTTTGTGGTTTTTGGTGAGCGCACCAGAGAAAGTCCCGAGCTCCACGGCGGAGGCAGTTTCAGCTGCTGCTCCCTCATTCTAAGCATGGCATCTCTTCCCTTGTGGGCTGCCTCCCATGCTCACCATCTTGGATGCGTGACTCCTGTGCCATGTGCTCTCTGCCATCTTGGGTGACTTGCGTCCAAAGTGCATGGCATCCACTGCATTGGGGTTTTTTGGTGTGCTCTCTCTGTGGTGTGTTAAAGGGCACAGAGCCCAGAGATGGTCCCTGTAACTGGGCGTGGTGGGCCTGGATATTCCGAGGATCAATCCAGTGCCAGGGGCAGCAGGGGAGCTCCGGTGGATAACGGCCACTCTCCCCTCAGTTTTTCACTTGCTGCTCTGCCCTGCTCTGCGTTCTTGGCAGGTGTTTCAGTGGGTGGTGTCTGCGGCATCTTTACTGTCACCTCTGCATCTCGCTCGGCTTCCAACTGCCCTAGTAAGTTCAAAGTTCCAGGGCTTTATAAGGTACATAGTGTCTTCTAAAGCCTGTTGCTCATGCTTTTCTCTCAATTGAAATAAAATAGAAGTCCATACCTTTATAACCAGGTTTTCTTCCAGGGAAAACCATCCTCCCATTTCTTTGGCACCGTTTTCTATTAATAAGGGGTATTTACAAAGGGGAATCTGGATTTTTTGCAGCTTTCCGCTGCAAAACAGCTCTACTCACTGTATAATTTGGACAGCTCTGCTCACACACCTCTGAATTATTTCCAGCTTTTTTTGCTGGATTGTGTCTCTTCATGCATGCTTTTTAATTATTTCCAAGTTTTTGCTGATTTGTGGTTATTCGTGCACACTTTTTCTGTCTTCCCCCATTCTACTCATGGGGACGCTATTGTCCTCACATCAGGGTCACCAGATATTACTTTATGGGTCACTGGCTGGACAGAAATGACACAAACTCACCAAGCATCATCAAGAAACAGCAATGAGTTTATTATGGTTGCCCTTTTTATAGGGGGTTTGAATTCCCAGGTTTAGATAACTGAGTGGTTGGGATCTCTCTTTGCCCAGATCTCTGGCCAGTGGTGTTTCTGCATTTAGGCTTGAACAGGGCTGGCTGAGAGTTCCTGTTTGAGTTCAAATCTATCCTATCATTGTTCACCCAGGGACTTGTTGTACATCTTTTCTAGAATGACCTGAATTGGGTTTGTTATGGTCAGATTTATCTTGTCCAGCTATATACTAGCTGTACTGTGACAGTATTGTCAAAATGTACATGAACCTGTGAACACACCAGTGTGCTGGAGCCTGGTTTATTGTGACACACTCCTACATACCTGGAGACAATATCCTTGGGTTTTCAACAGCAGGAAAAAGAGCTCCATGACATTTCCCCCATCCTCTGCTGTGGTATTCAAAATTTTCTCTTTACTGTGTGATTTATTCTGTCACACAATCTCCCTAAAAGGCCTGCATGGCTTCTGTTATTTGATGGTGATAGGAATGTGAGGAAAGAAAACAGCACCATCAGCCTTCAGCAGGGTATCAGAGAGGAAACAAGAAGCAAATATATTGTAAATATGTTGTGGAACTATTTGAACTCTCCAGTGGTACCGAGGTCGGTATCTCTATCACATATCTACTACAC
This sequence comes from Acrocephalus scirpaceus scirpaceus, assembly GCA_910950805.1. Lineage (NCBI taxonomy): Eukaryota > Metazoa > Chordata > Aves > Passeriformes > Sylviidae > Acrocephalus > Acrocephalus scirpaceus. The sequence continues at coordinate 71,116,852 of OU383776.1, forward strand.
CAACACCAACCTGAAGTGCAGCCTACCTACCTCTGCCCCCAAACCCTCCTCACAGCTCAAGTGAGATGCACTTTGCACTACAGGGACTTGGGCTGACTGACGTTTAAATGAGAATGGGAAACAGCTTCAATAAGGCATTTATGAAGCATTTTATGAAGTATTTTATGAAGTAGCTTCACATGAAGAGAAGAAATTGGGCTATTTTTGTAGGAGAGGATGCAAAGCTCACTGTAGTAACTCTTCCTCTCACAGAAATTCAGGTCTGAGTAACCGCACAAACTTTACTTGAATTTTTTTTCCTTACAGTGAGGTTTCTTTCACAGAATGAGAGCCTTAGATGGGTGTTGCAACTCCTCTAGTCCCTTTCCAGCAGGATTAAGTGTTCTCTTCATACAAAACTCAAACTAGGGCCAAAAACAAATGAGAGGAACACCACCCCTATGAGCTACCCATGATGCAACATTTCTATTTGTTGTGTTGTGATATCAGAAATCCCTTTCACATACAGCAGGTCCCTCAATGGTGATCTTTCTTCAGTAGATGGATGCCACAACAGCTTCATCCACTGACCTTGTTAGGGATGAGGAAAGCATCTCTGAAGGTAAAACTCATAATTGATCTTGAGTTCAGTCAATGGGCAAAGATTTGGCTGTAGATTGGTCATTGTTTTAAATTTGCTATGACCAGCAATTTGGCTGTAGTTGGGAGAAAACGCTCTCTAGAATTTTCCATTTTCTTGTTCTACAAACCCTTTCCAAGAGCCTGGCCTAAAGCCTGGTGAAACCCACAGTATTTTCCTGAACAAAGGACAGATCACCCTAAGTTCAGGCAGGTTTCTGCCCTATGCAGGGTGAATTTTAGGATCACTCTGCTCACCTCAGGCCTGTGCAGAGGGTTTAAGGATGGGCTAAGCCTGAGGGGCAGTTCCTGACCAGCATAACACTATGGAATACACTGATCCAAGTTCTGGGAAGAAGAGGTTCTGCTGCTATGGCACCCACCCTCACGTCACACTCTGTCAGCCTGCTGAACAGGCCCTTCATCCCTGCCCAGCTCTGGGTGTCGCAATTGTGTCTGTGATTTGTTCTTTCAGCTAATTAGCATTGGTTAACTTCAGGTCTAACGACCTTTCCCAAGCTCTTGCAACCACTAGTAGGAAACTCATTAAACCCAGTTGTCATTTTTACCACACACACATTTATACACACACATGAGTATGCCTTCATGTAATAAAGTTTTCTATTGCTGTTTGAATTAATTAATCCTTTTGTTTTTCTTTTATTATCATGTAGATAGAAACTACCATGTTATCTTCCCTCTTCCCTCTGATCTAATTCAACCCATGATTAAAACATGAAACTAAGGGCAGAATAGTCCATTCTGGCAATAGAAAGCCAGATGTTGGCTTCCTTTCTTCTTTTGAAAATGGAGCAACAGTTTCAAGTAAATCTCAAAGGATGTAATATTTTAGAGGGAGACCTTTTTGCAGCAAAATAGTTCATTTTTGAAACCAAAATATATCAAGGAAAAAGGCAGTAATTTCAATAAAACCTTCTGTAAATGTAATGTGTCTTTTGTTAAGGTGCATGGAAACAGCTTTTCTTCAACACAATTCTTTTTTCTGTTGTTTTCTTTTTAATTTTACAAATATATATTTATATGTATTTTTACAGTGTAATGTTATGAACAGAGTCCAGCAATTAAATAAAATTAATTCATGAATTCAAGCAAAGTAATCTGATGAGATTTCAGAAAAAAATTAAAACCTCAGTCTAGATTCAATTATTTTGATTCTTCATTTGAAGAAACATGCTGTGCTTTAAAACATATTAAAGCCACAGAGCCAGTTCCTGGAGAGCTTCCAGAGATACTGGATGCTATTTTTAAATTTGTTTCTTCCTTCTATACCTGAATGTTGTTTCACAGGACACTTAAATATTGATCCTAGCCCTGTAAATATTTGATGAGAAATAGCACAACTTTTCAGAAAACCACACCCCCAGACAAAAAGCTGTATCCTAGATATTCATTACTCTTGTGTTCAAGCAGGACATTGAACAGTTTCAAGACTCAACATTTTATCTTCTTCCACCTACAAAACATAAAAAAAAAGTTTTATAGCACAGGGTTGTGAAATAGATTTTGTTTGTTCCTGTATGAACTCTGAATAATTCTACAAACTGGGGGAGTCATAGTCTTCTGCACACACTTGTATTGTATTGAGGGATTATGGTAGAAATGTCCCAAAAGTTCAAGCAAATATACATGTCAAGCCTCAGAGCTCTAGGAAAATAGATTTTATTATGTATGCCACCAAATATTTAATCAGTAAGGCAATATAAACATATACCTTATTTTCTTAAATTTGCACTGCAGAATTGGCCTTCTCTTTAGGGAAGTCCAAACAGAAACCCTGTACTTTAACAAAATATCATCATTCATGGGAGAAACCACTCAGAGCAACTGCTAAAAATACATGAGACATCCACCTCCCAGCCACATGTCATGGCCTGATTTTCTCTCTCATGCAGAATTATTCACCTGCTGATCCCTGTTTTTACAAAAATCCAATGTGTGTGATTCAGACCCCACACCAAAGAGATCTGTGAGCTGAATCAGGGGAGCTTGGCCAAACTTCTCTAAGTCTCCTCTGCCCTTAAACTGTAACCATTTCAGTGAAGAAAAAGGAATAATTTCCCAGGTTTCAAGACCTCAGGAACACAAAACTGCTATATGGAGGCTGCAGTTTCATCAGGGACACCAAAACCTGCAAAGGATTCCCAGTAGATCTTTCAAAGAAGCACAACTCAGCCTAGAGGGGGGAAGGGCTGCTGAAAATGTCGATCCTGACCCAGGCTTAGCTTCTGCCTCCACTGAGTGCCCTCTTCCCCTCCACAACACCATCCCATGCACATCCTTGAAAGCTGAAATGCTTTTATGAGCTCAAAGGATGAAGGAGAATAAACCCAGGATTTTTTTTCAAAGGGGTAAAATGTTCAGGTGGGATTTAACTAGTTACTTCTCAGGGCATGACACACATGAGAAAGTTAAAGAAACAACATTCAATGGTCTTTGTCACCTTTTTTTGTTTCACATGAAAATCTGCTCCTGTTTCTGCATGCTGGATGCACCAGACCACCTATCCTCTTCCACGAGCAGAAAATAAATTTGTCACCCAGACAGCAGCTCCTAATCACACAGGCTGCTTGTGCCTGGTTACAGAGACATCAGCCTCAGGCTTGAACCTTATGAATTCTTTATCACTGCTGCTGCAAACTCTTCATGGGGTTATTTTAGCATCATGGCCAGTTAGAAAGCAGTGACATTTATACTTGTGGACCATGTATTGAGTTTATGAATGGAAATAAGTTAATAAGCAGAATTAGGTTTATCAACAAAAGAACCGCAGTGCTTAGGACATTGTTTTTCTTTAAGATGTTAGATCACCTGGGGTTTGTTTTGTTGGCTATTTTTGGTTGGGTTTCTTGTTTGTTTGTTTTTTGGTTTTTTGATTTTTATTTTTTTTTCCTTGTTGTTGTTTTTTTAGTATCAGGTTAAACATTAAGCTACTGTTATATCCTGGTAAGGAAAAAAAAACCCAACAGAATAAACATACTGAAACTTTAAACTGCTCTTGCTTGTAAGTCAAAGAGAGCCCTGGTGAGATGGATTGCTTCTTCTCTGCAGAGAAAACTTTTAAGACGGAGAAAACCAGAGTTGTTCAGTGGGACCTGGTATCCATAGGAGGGTGATGCTCTGCTGACTGTGGATCCCAGCAGGTGGATGCACACAGCCTTCCAGCTGGCAGCTGGAACCTCCAACAAATATTTTGTAGCAGTGCACGAATGCAGAGATGACCAGAAGAATGCACTGCATGTGCTGTGCCAAAATCCGATTTAACTCTCTGAGGCCAAGGGAAGCTCCGTGGAGCCTGCTGAGGACAGGCAGGGCATGAAACAGCTTTTGACTCCTTCATGACTCAGAGGAAAACTGAGGACACCCATTATGAGCTGTGGAAAGGTCACTTCTGAAAATTGATTTCCCCATTCCATCTCTCACTTTTCTTTGTTGGTCAGCCTGCTGCAAGCTCTTCCTCTAATCTCAGTAAAGATTCTTCCTCCACCCCAGGCCCCATGTGATGCTGCCACCCTGGTGTGCCTGGCCAGCCCCACTGGCAGGAATATCCCCTGAGAGGCTGCACTCGGCAGATCAGGGCTGTGATGGGGAACATAATGCACTGACAGCATAATGCACAAAATGTCCCAAAATTAGCAGCCCAGCTGGGGTTTCCATGCTAAGGTCATCTCCACAACAGAGCTGGACTAGGGCAGGAGCTGCTCTAAATCTGAACAACAACTGCAAGGAAAAATGCTAAATGTATATATATCAAGAAACAGAGGAATGTATGCATCTTTTCCAATTGTCCATTCATTTATTCTACACAAGATCTATGTGATCCCTGGAAAACACACTAAGATATGCATTTTGGCACTGGAGTTCCTGCCCTCTGAATGTTCGGGTATAAATCTCATAATTGAGAAGCTAGCTACATTTTTGCCGAATCCTGCATTACCTTCTTTAGTTTGTGCAAGTAAAAGAAGAAGCAACCAGATCTGGATTAATCTTACCACTCTGCTCCTCCAGCTTTCCCCTTTTCTCACTAAACCCACAGCCTCTGCACAGTTTTCAGGGCTGCTCTCTAGCACAGTCAAGCTCAAGGCATCCAGGGCAATTTGTGTTACAGCAATTACATACCAAGGAATTCCATCTGTGAGGAACTGAGGCAGGCGGTGGCCAAGAAGCATTCCTCAAGGGAGGGATTGTAACCAGGACCAAAAATGTGCTTTTGACAGGCCCTTCTTCTCATGCTTACGCTGTAACAGGAGCTGTGGGTGTGCTCCAGACATTTCCTCTAAGCACAATTGCTCCATGCTCCATTCTCACACAGTTTTTTTTGCTGCAGAGCTGTACAGGTTTCGTTGTGGCAGGTGAAAATGGGCTCCAGGCTCTCATGGACAGCATGAGTACAGAGACAGTAGCAGGGCATTAGGGGGTGTCACTGAAACCTCTTTCAAGCCTGAGTGCTTATCTCCTGTTCAGCTCCTGGGTGACTATGGCCTCAGCCCTGTTCCTTTCTTGGCTTTTTGAGCCCTCTTTTGTCATAATCCGAGCCAGTTTTTTGGCTCTGCTGTTGAATTCTATTTCAGACTTGACTGGCTAGCAGAATAGGGGGTGAAATGTTTTGTGATAAAAGAGAAGCTGCAAGACTCAGTGAATTTAAGCCAGTGATAAGGGTAACATTGTTATCTTCATACAGGCCTTGAATAAAACATTCCCTGACATCTCTCACTATCAAAGATACCATCCCTGAAGGAACTGACCTGCAAATTAAGGCTAAGGAGTAAAACATAGAAACTGTGGCAAGCCTTGTAGTCCAAGGGACTGTGCATTATTTTTCTCAAGGAAGCAAACTTGAGGAAGTTTGTAACTTGATGAAAGGATTCCTCTTTCCTCTCTTTTCAAAGCACATAGTAAAAGCAATATGATCACGATACACAGATTTTTTTTTTTGCTATATCTCAAATATTTGCTTTTTTTCCACAGAAAGTAATCAGATCATGGCAATGATATATTTTAAAAGTCTGTTTTGCTTAACATGCTCACAGTATGCCTCCAACTTCATTGTGAACCAATGAAGAAAGGAAAGAGATTTCTACATACCACTTATAGGTAGGCTATGGGTTTTTGTCAGCACCACCAGAATAATTTTCAGACCAGAACCACCAAGTCTAGTGCACCATTTCAGACAGACCCTTCAAACCCACAAAAATGGCAGAAGATCAGATTGCAAATTCCACGGAGTTTCACCCACTGAAGATCTCATGCAAATTCTGTTGCAGCCCGTTTATTTGTCTAAGATAGGTTACAGCTTGAAATAACCTTGCCAAGACTGTCAAGTGATGGAATCTAAATATTTTGACCATGATGACTGGACTACTAACATATCCTCACTTTCTAATAGTTTCTTGAATTTCCTTATCTTAAATATATGCTGCAGGGAGTAATACTGCATTGCTAATGGAAGTTACATGAAGAACTATTTTTTTAGGATCCTTTTCATCTCATATTTCTAATATTCCAAATGGACATTGTTTTAATCTGTTGGAGGTTCCATCTTGTGCTTTATAATAGTAAACCTTGTGTTATTTTTGAGGGCCCAAAAAGCAAACAAGCAAAATTCTTCCCAATTTCATTTTATAACTTAATCTTCTAAATCTTTGGGGGAAAAAGAGAAATGAAAAGAGAAAGAAAAAGGTTTATGAAGTAAACACTAAAAGCCTCCATATGGGAGCAATGTTGCTGGAAAAAGACATTGTTTTACCTAATCAATCACTCTTGTTAAACACAATAGAAATGCTGGCTCTGTGTAACTGAAAACTAGCAGTTGCTTAGCTCATCACTGCATATTTTCCTAGTATCCAGTAAATATGCTAGTTTGCCCTTCCCAATTTCCAGATTTGTGGTAATGCATCCACCAAAATGAAAGAGGAGCCATGTATTCAGTGCCTGCTCTACCTGATCAGTAAAGTTTGGAAACAGATCTGTAGGAAGCATGGTTTTTCCAACAGTCCTAAATGTTTATTCTTTCTATATTTAGGTTTTAAAAGCAAGAGTTTTCAATTTAATGGCTTAATTCACTTGTAAATCAGGTAGATACTCTGGCTGTTTTGACCAATTGGACCTTGTAGCTACAGCCTCACTTGGGCCAGCTCAATATATACCCTAAATGAATATTTTTCACAGTCAATGAACATTTCCTCATGGCTAACACTCATATCAAGTTGTGAATTTACTTCCCAGGAGCAACATTTTCCAAGTGTCTTGGTTTGGAAAGACAGTTGTCCGCCAGGGAAAGCGAAAGCCTTCTTGGAGCAGAGAATGTAAACCTTCTCCCCACCAAATTATTATAATTTTGCAATTAGGAGCTTTCAGGCAAAGATATGGGAATAGGAGTAATGGTTCTTTACTAGGAATATTTAAAAATACAAATTTAGTAGTACAAACAAATGAGCAGGCAAGCAAGCAAGCAAACAAAAAATCCTAGAAAACCCTGACAGAGTCAGGGATATGACCTGACACCCTGTTGGTCAGGGCATTGGAAGCAGTCTAAATAAATCCTCCTGGAGCAACCTCCTGGAGATGGTTCTGTGGAGTAGAGATGATCTTGTAGAAAGGGTCTAGCAGTGGCGAGATGGGTCTGGTCTTCCTCTGGGAGGCAGGTGGAAAACTGGCTCCTGGTGTTCCTGAGTCTCAGTTTTTATCTAGGTGGGAAGGGTTGGCTCCCCTCACACTGGGTGAAGCATCTCACAATGGGCTGATGTAATGTGTCATGTCATTGGTGAGCCTTAATGGCCCATTAGCAGAAGATTTCTCCCTGGAGGATGGACCAGTGGTGAAGGAGATAAGAAACACTGCCCCATCTGGTTTTAATGGCTGGCCCATTATCAGAAGGCGTCTGCCCCCTCCCCCTAGAGTTACAAGAGATAAAGAAAAACATCTCCCCAGCTGCTTTCAACAGATGAAATAGAATACATATTTTCTGGTTATGTAACCCAAGACACCAAGCCAGAAGTGTAATTATAGCTGCAGAATTCAAAACGGTCCTTCATTCATCTTGTATAGGCAAGTGGAGGAAGAATTTGGCCAAAGCTTGCAATTACTGGCAAATTATTATTTCAGTTTGGTTTTGCGGTTTGGGTGGTTTTTGTAGTTGTTGTTGTTGTTTTGGTATTTTTAATTTGTTTTGTCTTTATTTTGGGAAGGTTTTTGGCTCTTGGGTTTTTTCTATGGTTTTTTGTGGTTTTTTTTTTTTTGTCGTTGGGCTAGGGTTTTTGTTTTGTTTTGTCTTTTTTAAAATTTAATCTTGACATTACATAGAATATTATCATGGCCTCCAGAGACAATATTAACAGTTAGCTTCTCAGCTTAAAGCTTCAAAAGACTGTGACCTGATTTGGAACGTCTGTAGATAAGCCAATGACATTTGCCAACCACCAGTCATTACCACTGATAACATTGTTGGGAAGATTGCCCGGTTTTCTAGGTATTTTACTAAGAAGCTGGATGGAAAAATTTATGTCTGACTTAATTCTAAGTCAATTAGAATTCTAGCAATCAATAAGCTCCAGCAATATTTCTGCTCATTCTCCTTTGGAGGCTCAGACAAAAAAAATAAGCTGTTTTCGGAAAGCAGATGTTGGGGATTTTTTTGTGAGCTTGTGTGTTTGTGTGTAGGGTGAATGTGTGTTTTTTGTTTGTTTTTTTCCGCTGATCTACTAGCAAACAGGAATAATGCACCAGTGTCTGCTGGAAGAAAGCAGGGTTACCATTTTACAGCAGAAAAATGTTTTAATAATACCCAGATATGACTATATGTAGAGTTGATTTGAGGGTGTGTATCCATTTTTTTTTCCTTTTTTTCCCTTTTCTACGTTGATTTTCTTATTTGTATTTTTCTCCTGAAAATTCAGATGTGAATGTATGCAGAAATCCAAGGCAAAGAATATTTATGCCAGACAAAAAAAAGCAAAATAAAGCTTTCTTTGCTTTCTCTTGCCACATATCACATATCAAAAAGAAAGAAAATGCCATGAGAAGAAAATCACTAACTGTGGAATGGAATGCAGAGAGTCATTTTCATGTTGGCTCATTTTGGAGGCTCCATTGCAAAGACCAGAGCTCTGATTATTTTTGTTTTCCTATGCCTTCTCCTCTGTAAACAGTCATTTTATTGCTGTTTGCAATGACAGATTGGATCAAATAATGATAATAGCAGCTGGCAAGGTTTACATAAAATGTCATATACTTTCACAGAAAACGTGGCGTTTCACTGTGATACTGTATTAATGAACATGTTTTAAAAAAATTAGAATAATTGCAACAAAAAATCTCTGCTTTTCATCTTGACTATTTTTGTGTAATTTTTATCATCTGTATACCTCTTGATTTTAAAGAAGGTATCATGTATCAAAATTATGTGTATCATAATTTCAAATTAAGTTTTAAAATAATATAAAATTGTGTAAAAAAAAAATTCTAATACTTTACCAAGGCCTTTTTTTTCTGAAGCAAAAAAGATCCAAAATACAATCACAGCATTTTGTATTTTGGAAAAAGATAGCAACAAGCACATTAAAGTACAGTTAAATTTTGCTCAAGTATTAAAAAAACTAAAAGTGTGTATTATTGTTTTGCAGTTTATTCCATATATTTCCCTTCAACTCTTTTATTACACTTTTAGCAGAACTTAATAATGAAAAAGAAAAAGAAGATTTTTAAAGGTGAATTAATACTGAATTACCTGAAATGGAAACACAATACCTGAAGAAACTGATGTGTTCAGATAGAAAACCCTTTGTCCAAAATCTCACAGCCATAAAACTCCCTAATAAATTTTGCTCAAACACTTCAAAATTCCACACAGGTCAACAGCTTTGGCTCCCACTAAGAAACTTGAATGTTTTCAAACATTTTGTGTATCATGCTTTACACCATTTTCAAGAGGTTGCAGTGATAAGCAGAATTCTTTTCACTCCCTAAATCAATGGGTTACAGCTTTGTGACAACCACAATCATTGGTTTGAACAGACATGGAAGAAGCAGCTTTATTAACAGAATGGAATATAGGATGAGCCTTTTGGTCATTTACTTTTACCCCCTTTAGTTATTTAAAACTGACTCTTTTGGTTATAGATTGTTATGAAAACAATTCTACATTTCATGTAGTTAGATTAAAAAATATTGGGAATAAAGGAACAGAGAAACATACAAAAGTATTGATTAAAAAGACATTAATTTTAAGTCTTAAAAAATATGAAACAGTTCACCAAAGGAGACATTACTTATGCCACATCTTGTTACAAAGACAACTAAAAGCTAAGAGTAGCTTCTGTTTGAAGAAGCATTTCAAAAGTTGAGTTGCATCTCTTCAGTTGCAAATCTCATACAAACTTGCCCTGATTTTTATTTAAAAAAATTATTTTATTTTTATTTTATTTTTTTAATGAAACATGAAATCTGCAAGTAGCCGCTCACTCCCAAGAAACACTTTGAAGAAAGTTCTGCATACATCTCCTTTCCCACCTGACCAGATTGCCCATATGTAAAATGAGGTGGTTTTTTGTATTTCCACAAAACTACAAACAGGACCAAACTGGTCTGCAAAAATTTAACTTTTGAGGAAGGTAAGAAACAACAGAAGACAAAATTGCTATTGGAAGAACACCAGGACAGACACTAACTCGTGTGCACATGGATCACATGCTCTCTAACCAAAGGGGCAGTGGCCACCTGTGGACATTGTACACCCTGAGCTGCCACAGACAAACCCCTAAATTGGAGCAATAAAACAAAACAAAACAAAACACCCAACCCCCCCCCCCCCCCAAAAAAAAAATAAAACCCCAAAAACCCACCAAACAAAAAAAACCCACCAAAAAAAGCAGAAATAGTAGTAAAGTAGCACTGGCTTTTAAAAACATTTTTTTTTTCTCATAATGAGCAAACAGATTAAAAAATATCCATCCAAGGGTGCTGAGGGAGCTGGTGGAAGTGGGAATACAGGTCTGGAAGCAAAAGAAACAAGGGGAAAAGGAAGGAAGGAAGGAAGGAAGGAAGGAAGGAAGGAAGGAAGGAAGGAAGGAAGGAAGGAAGGAAGGAAGGAAGGAAGGAAGGAAGGAAGGAAGGAAGGAAGGAAGGAAGGAAGGAAGGAAGGAAGGAAGGAAGGAAGGAAGGAAGGAAGGAAGGAAGGAAGGAAGGAAGGAAGGAAGGAAGGAAGGAAGGAAGGAAGGAAGGAAGGAAGGAAGGAAGGAAGGAAGGAAGGAAGGAAGGAAGGAAGGAAGGAAGGAAGGAAGGAAGGAAGGAAGGAAGGAAAATAGGTGAATAGGTGTGCAGGGTTTTACTGGAAAGGGCTGGATGGTGAAACAAAATCAGCAGGTTTCTAGCACATTTTTGGATAATGCTACTAGGAATAAGCACAGAAAATTTACCAGCTTGGTTCCCACATGGATATGAACCTGATTTGGAACACACCATTTGCTCTACCTGTTTCTGTGTTTTCCACATGCTGAACAACAGCTTCAACAGCCCATTTCCTCAACACTGCTTGAAACCTTTTCAGACTTCTTATTTGTGAACTAAACCAGGAAATGAATATGGAACTGGAGAGTTGCATTTTGAAGCAAGCAGCAGAAGGAAATGTCCCTGACTATAGCAGGGGAGATTGGTCATTAAGGTCCCTTCAGCCCAAACCATTCTATGATTCTATGAAAAAGGGAAGTAAACTGGTAAAACATATCATTACCTTTTAAAAACCAAAATCACAAACAACACATACTCACATCTTTTAATGACTAAATGATGATTCTTTTAGGAATTATATATGTTGGTGATTTTCATGCCTGGCTGGTGAAAAGAGAAAAAAATTTTTTTGACCCCACTCAAATTTATTTACAGGTCATGAACACTAAAAATGTCATCAACATGCACTACACACTGGGATTTCCTGAAGGAAGAAGGAATACACAACATTTCCTCAGAGATGCAATTTTTTTCACTTGGTACACAGCTAGACTTTACTGAAAATGAAAGTCACCATCTATCCCTTAAAACATCTTGTTCTTTAGAGGAGGCATTATTTGATTTTGCATTTCTTTATCCATGAGGGATTTTTATTCATTGTCAGGAGAGTGGGAATAAATATTTCCCATAGGAAATGTTTGAATACACCTGCAACTTATCAAGTAATGGGGATGATTCAAGATTCTGAACTAACAGATATTAACAGTGGAGAAGAGCTAAAGAGTGGAGGTTGAGCACTGAACATGCCATTTGACAGAGAGGAAGATAATGTTGATGCATATTTTCCTGTAGGGAATTTCTAAAAGTTCTCTATTATATAACTCTACAGTCTTTTAATTTAATTACTTATTGCCATACAGTTTTCCTGTATTTTTTCCTGATGTTTCATTAATCATGATATTTGTAAACTAGAAATATCGACGTTTTCACATTTCAGAAGTGACAATGGGGAAAAAAAGCTGAACTTGTCCTTCCATATCTATCAACATATATGAAACATGCACTTAATACCATTTTATTATTTTTTGACTAGTTGTTTTACTAGTGGTTAAGCAGGTGTGGCCCAGAACAAAATGCAGCTCAGAAAGTTCTTGGCCTCGGCAAGGAGTGATTTTGTGTTAACAATGATGAGATTAACAGCAAGAGAATCAGAGGTGGAGCTTTCTGAAAGCTTGTCAGATTTTTGTTTCACATAAGCAAAACAATGTGTGGGTGGCAAAAAAACCATCCCTTGCTACGGGCAAACTTGAGAAATTCACCTCTGGAGTTAGAGATCAGTTACCGACACTTTTTTGTTGTATCTGTAGTATTGTGATTGACTAAACAAGAGCAAGAGGCAGATAATCTGTTTATGGATAAAGGATCCACTCGTGGCTTAAATCAACAAGGAAATCCCAGGATATTACAAGCTGACTTACATTGCCTACAAGCTCATCAGATCTTCCACAGCTCAACTCCCTGGGTTCTGTCACAACATTGGGAAGCTCATGACATCACTGGTGTTCATGACATCACTAAAGCTTTTTTTATTAAACAGAAGTAATGCTACCCTTAGACTGCACTGTATTTCAATTAATTTTTGTAATTCACAAAGGGAGTGCTGGAAGTATTTGCTAATGCTGTGTTTCCTCAATGGAAATACTGACAGTTTCCCAAACTGTTAAACAGTGATTCACAAGATTGACACAGCTAATTATAAACTTAACTAGATTTCTCTTAAGCTAGTGGCTAAACATTCATTTGAAGCTGGAATAAGGGTCTGTGGTGATTTTTATTTCTTCTGAAACTAATGACCTAACTTTAATTCATTTTCTCAATAGCTATGCTAGAGATTTGATATCTTTAGTTCAGTTGTAGATGCAGCTGGTTCCTGAGGGCTTTTTCAAGTCCCTACACTTAAGTAATTCACTGGAACTCAGCAGCAACATTAGTGGGTCTTAACCTTGGCAAGAACTATTTCTCAGACATCTTAAGCCAAATGATTTTATAAAGAGCCAAAAAACGGGTCATTATGGTATACTGCAGCAAGACAATGTTAAAAAGACAGACATTGTCCCAAACATCCCTTAAAAAAACAATGTGTCCCCAAAACCCCAAAGTACTTGCAGAGTGACAGCTGTTCCATGCAGACCTGAGACTTGGGACTTCATCTCTGCTGTCACTACTCTCCACTCAGTATTGAACAGTTAATTAAATGGGGATGCAGCTACCAGTGCACACAGAGTAGCAGCTCAGTTTCTCTCCTTTAATCTTGTATCTCTGTTTCCTTGGGTTACAGGTACCAGGAAAAAGCAAACTCACCCAGGTCTGGTTTGGAGGCAGCAGAACCAGTTTATTCAAATTAGAGCCACCACAGTGCCCATCAACAACCCTGCACATAACAGACCTGAATTACCTTACACGTGGCACTTCTGTGTAGAATTTGCCCAGGCTGTTCCATGTTCAATACAGCAAAATGCTAATCAACACATTTAATTAATTAGCATCTATACATAGGGCCTGAAGCCTTAATTAACATTCCTCTCTGATTAAATTGTTACTGATGATTCCAAGTCTCAGGTGAAACTGAGTGTCGGAAGTTTTAGTGCTTGATCTTCCACCCCCCTGTCTCCCAGGACTTCAAAGTGAACACGAGGTCAATTTCTCAAACCCAGTGGAGCTCTGCCATGCCCTTTTTCTTCCCTGGCATTATCTCCTGCAGCAAAAATCATACACTTAGAAGTTTTGCCTGTTTTCCAGTCCCTTGATATCACCACGCCACTGTGATATAGTTTCGTAAAAGATTTAAGATGCTAGACCATTACTTTTCAAAGATAAAATGTCACTGGATTTATATCTGTTCTGTTTCACAAACAAAGATAAGGAAAGAAAGCCTCATACCTACTTGAGCAAACAATATTCGTTGTAACTTCTTGCTATCCTGTAAAAGTAATTTTTCTTGTCTTAAAAATGCCATTACTGTGTCACACAGTTTGTCTCTTTTGTTGTATTTTTGTAACCTATCTCCCAAATGGTTCAACATCTGAGAAGGTAGCTAGCTATAAATCCACCTAAATCTGTTTTTCTAACAGGCTGTTTCTTCAAAATCAACATGATTTTACACAGCCAAAAATGAAAAATCTTTCTAAATTATGACAGAAAGTCATAATTGTGTTGTGTGCAGTATACCGCATCTTGCTAAAACCTGGACATTTTTTTCAAAAAGGAGGTTAAATATAATCTTGCCCAGCCACCCCATGTGATAACAATTGTGTTCAAGTATTGGATAAACTGGAATATTACCAGGCTGTGGTGATTTATAATGATGAAAGGAGTCTTCACTCCTTTGTTATCAGACAAACTTCTTTCTGTCTAAAAGAGCATGAAGGTTGATAGCTCACCTCAAGCTCTAAAGTCCAAGTGATTAATTTATTTTGTTGTGTAATCACCTCCTCCAAGGAGACCAGCTTAGTATAAAACTCAACATATTGTGTCCCTAACATCAAACTATCAGAGATGCTGAAGTAACAGAAACATCCAGAGTCTTCTCAGTTTTATGAGGCCATATGCAACACAAAAGTCTAATTTCGGCTGTGCAAGCTGAAAAGACTTCCAGTACCAAAGTTTTCTTTTCTAAAAAATAAAAACAAAAACATACCTTTATCACTTAGATAAAATGTGTGTTAAGATATATGATTGGGTACTCACAGAGAATTAGTTACAGATATGCAAAGGTTTTTATATAATAATGTGTTGACTTAGTAAATGATATATCATATAAAGAAAACTAATTTGGTACAGATATTAACTTCTGCTGATTTGCAACTTGCAAATATTGAGATTTTGATTCTAGTCTTCAAAACTGTAAAAGGAAATGTTTCAAGATCTTGTAAATTTGCATAAGGTATGGAAACAAATCTCCTCAACTTCTTTTCTTATCTCCATCTCTGAGTGAATTGTCATTCACCTTTTAGCTCATCTGTGTTCTACATGTTTCTTTTTCATCTTTTTATAGGTCTTTAGAGGTATCCAAGCTTAATAAATTTCATCAGCTTGCAATGGCAGCTCTGTATCAAAAGGAAAACAACTGTGTAGGTTTAGTAATTAGTAGATTGCATCAGAGAGAAGGGAAAGTAGCAGCTTATTGCAAAAGCTGGCTGAAAAACAAGACCATACCTCCCTCTTGATAGGGTATCATTGCAACTTACAATTAGAATATAAGTTCATAAAGGGTTTATTTTATCAGAATGTGTTTCTCTTTGTTTGTTCGTTTTCTGGAAGAAGAAGGATTTTAAAAACCCAAGAACTTCTAGGAAAGCCAGGAGACCGAGTATGTTTTGTACATTAGTTTAAATCTTCCTCAGGGATAAAAATAGCCTTCAAGCAAGCACTCTCCTCCACTCTTGGGTGGACCATGAGGAGCACTTTCCACTGCTCACCTCCTGATTATGCTCTAGCATAAAAATTAGTATTTGGGAAGCAAATGTGGCAAAGGGGAGAGGACGTAAAGTCATTTTCCGAGGCAGGAGGGACAATGTGTGAAACGGATGGTTCCTCATCACCAGGAAATTCTAATGCTGTTTTGTGGTCTGCATTTGGCAAAGGATTGTGGTGTGAGGAGCAGATGGAGCATCCATCCCATCTTTTTTATCTGTGGCCTGCCACACAGCCAGAAGCTACTGCTGCCACTCAGCAAAGACAGACAAGTCTGGATGCTGCTGCCTCCTTCATACAGACCTGAGATGTTTGACATTTGATATGAAAAAAATGCTGGGCTAAAGAGAGTCAAATGAGGTTTCCCCAGCTGATTTGGGCTGGCTAACCTCTTGTTTACAAGAGGGCT
Source organism: Acrocephalus scirpaceus scirpaceus (assembly GCA_910950805.1). Taxonomy (NCBI): domain Eukaryota; kingdom Metazoa; phylum Chordata; class Aves; order Passeriformes; family Sylviidae; genus Acrocephalus; species Acrocephalus scirpaceus. Next base: position 71,132,813 of record OU383776.1, read on the forward strand.
CTGCAGTTCTGCTTGGATAATACCCATCTATCAAGCACTCATGACTGATTTTTTAGTACAGTTAGAGCTGTTTGTCACAATTATCCACCAATTTCTAGGGCAGAATGCAGTGAAACACCTCTTACTGTAAATATTTCTTTAAGAGGCTTGGGGTGCAAACCTGGACCTGTTTGACACGTTCAGGTTAAGCCTCTGTGTTGGTGAGATTGATAGATGAGTCCTCAAAGAAGAGCACAGATCCCTGCCCCTCCTTTAGGAGCACTGCCTATGTGATTGATAATTGAGTCAGTGTTATGCTAAAGAGTTGCTGTAGCTACAGACCTTGGCTCAGAGAGGCTCATCCATCACTGACCAGGAGCATTTTGCTATCTATCTATGGGTGTTTGAATGCAAAACACTCCTACTTCATTGCCTTGGTTAATTCTGACTGCAACAAAGGGCAGGCAGTAACTGTTATCGTCAGAAATTGATTTATGCTTGCCTAACAAAGAGTCACAGCTGGGTTAGGGCCATGCTGGAAAATTTCCTAATGAGAAACCACCTAAAAAACAGTGTCAGAAAGACACAGGCAGCATCAGCAGTTAAAGCAGGTGACTGAAATCAACAGAAGAACTCTCCAGCCACATGTGGCTGAGAAGAAACTTGAAAGAAAGCAAAATATGGTCAGGCTCCACCTGTGGTTGTGTGCAAGTCACAGCACATCATGATATAGTAGGTGGTACCCCTGTCCACAGTGTGGGGGCTGGAACTGGATGATCTCTATTATCCCTTCCAACTCGAGGTATTCTATGATTCCATGATAAGACCACAACATCTTCATCCTTCTGTCTTGCTGTGAAGGATGATGTCTCAGTGCACAGCTGCAAACATCAGGTAGCCTTATGCTATGCCAGAGTCACTGAGGGCAAGGTGGATACCCTCAAGGATAAGGAAAGGGGAAAAAACCAAACTCTGATCCTCTGTTCTGTACCTTCCTTGCTGAGGTTGGTGGTTAAAGGCTACACATTTTCTATGGAATGACCACTGGGCTTTTTTTTTTTTGATCTGTCTGATGCATTTCTCTGTCCTACTGCCACTTGTTGGCAAGCACATTGGTTTGACAGGAGCAGGCACTGATGAGATGCTGAAACACATCCACAAATGTCTTCTTTGCTGAGTAAATATTTCTTTTGGACACTGTGATGTAGCAATAGGATGGGTCCCAACTGTGACACCATCCTTGCCTGTACGTGGGCAGGTATGAGTTTAATCCAAGTTATCCAAGCCTTTGACAGGGACTCATTCTTTTCAAATTCACAATGTGTGAAAACAAGGAAATCTACGTGCCAGATGAACAATCCAGAGTTTTCTGGAAGTCCCCAGGTTCCAGCCCTGAAAAGTTAATTTCCTCTTGCCCTTTAAGTCTCTCTTCCATGTTGCAACATGACCTGCATGCATATTCCCTCTGTTTTACCCTTTTATTTCTCTGTTCCTTTGCCATGTATCTCAGATATTCCCCAATTTATTACCAGGAAACCAACAGGTGTTTGACAGATGGCAATTTGCCTGGTATTAATTGCTGGGAAATTGCTCACTCAGAGATCTTATCCCTTCATATTCTACTCCTTATACTAATTGGCATTCTCGGTAGGTGATAAGGGAAGAATAATAATTAGATATAGACAGAGCACTTTGACGATGCAATCTGCACAGCAAATACCTGAGCAGCAGCAATCACAACTACTCAGGAGCTGGCAGAAGCTCTGCACAGAGGTTGGTGTATCATGTTCAGAGAGGCAGAGTGCTGGTGAATTGTTGTCTGTCTTCCCAGAGCTTGGGTATCCATGAAAGGTATCAATTTGGAAGGTGTTAATTAGTCCATTCTCCAACAGCTTTGGGAGAGGGAAGCCTCCGAAGGCCTTGAAGTGAATAAAGCAGGCCATGCCTGGAGGCAGGTGATGAGCTTTTAGCAGCATGAGATCACAGCTCCCAGCACTTTTCTCTGGAGAGGAGCAGTCCCTGACATGCCCTGGGTGCTGTTTTGACGCTGGCTCTGCGAGGGCTCTGCAGGTGCCAGCCCCTGGAACCCGTTCTGGGCTGTACCTGGCAATCCCCAGTGGTATTTCCACCAGCAGTGACCTATTTCACAATCCCTGGTGCACATCGGCTCTGCTCACACAAGTCACCACGGGAGATCCCAGCCAGGCGGGGCAACAGAAAAGGAACAGATGGGGCTGTTCAGGAAAAGGAATGTTTCCCAACAAGAGCCATCAGAAATATTTATTTTATCAGCAAAGATTAATATCTTTAATTTGTTATGGAAAAAAAACCCAGAGAAATATTGTTGTGCTGGGTAACTGTTTCAGACTTGTCTCTTGTGATAAATATGTGATGAATAAATATCTGGAACTAGGCTGACCTGACAAGAGAAGGTTCCTGAGTGCTGACCATTGGGAATTTAATGAAAATGGAAGTAGCATGTATTTAAAGGTAACAATGTGAAAGTGGAATAGCCTCCAGGTCTGCAGAGAGATCTGCCTCAGGTGTGCTCTTTCACACTTTCAAATCAGTGTCCTTTTTGTATATTCACACCCCTTTTGTTTTGACTTTTTGTGACTCCTTCACTGAGCAGTATTGCTGACAGCAGCATCAACCCCCAAAAATCCCAAGCCAGTTGTGTGGGGGTTTCAGTAAAACATCAGTCTACATCCAGAAACACTCTCCAAAGAAAGCTGGGAGCATGCATCAGCTCATTTAAAACCAGAAATATATGGTATTATATACATGTTTTGTCCCCATCAAAGCAGCTGACATGGTCCAGGCTAGATCTCAAATATCAGAACATGTTTACAAACAAATTACAAAGGAAAAATAAAAGAAAACAAAAAAAGATATCTGAATGAAATACATGAACATTTGAAAGCAAATGAAAGGACAAAGTTCTTCTGGCTATTGATCTCCAGAGAAACCACTTAGGGATGATAACAACCCCTCACCTCCTTTCTTTTGCTGTTTTTTTTTCCCTTCCCCTCTTTGCAGCCTAGAATCTGATGTGAGGAGCTGGTCTGAATTCCGTAGTCATAGGCTCACTGCCAAAACAAGCAAGCAGTATGTTCACAAGATGTTATAATCAGCTGCAACAAGCAACCAATTTTTCTTGAAGCAATCGGACCTAGCAGAGGGTGAGGATATGACTTACTTTGTTCCTCTTAATTTGTTTTTAGTTGGTTTTTTTCCTCTTTTGTTTCTTTTTTTCCACAAAAATATATTCCATGCACTGCTAAAACCTGAATATTCCTTTTCTTTTTTTGTCAAAATTGATTTATAGATAAGGACAGTTAAGGTAAAAGTGCCTATACGTCTGGAGACCACATACTACAGAAATGTCTGCTTGGATCTAGCCTGTGCAGAAGTCCTTATGAGAGGAGGACTTTCTACTTGATAAATCCTAACTCTGGGCCATATTTCATGTAGTATCCTCTGGAGGACTCATTTGGTCTCAAAGGTGATGACAGAAGTCATATGGCTACTACTGAAAAACAAAAGAAAATTAAAACAAAACAAAAGTTTGAAGAGAAATTAATAGTCCACCAGATAATGAAGTCCTACATCTGTATGTGGTCCTGTGCTATGGAAGAGCCCAGAGTTTGACCTCTGTTATCTTAAAGGATTTAAAATAAAAACAGGCAGAAGAGAAATTCACAGTGAAGCAGATAGATGTGGAGATATGCAGTTCCTTTCAGGGGAAATAAATCCACTTGCTTAACTTCTTGTGACATCTCCATTTGGTCTCAGATTTTTTTACCTTCTTCTTCCATACACCCAGAATTCAGCCTCACAACTTCTGCGGAGATCCATCTAAACTGGAGAGGAACCACTGCTAGAAATACTGAGAGATGCATCCCCTCTGTGGTATTTGGAGTGCTGCTGCATTTGAAGCTTCTGATCTGAGTGCTCTTCCAGCTTTTTTTGTGGGCCCCTTAATCCCATCCTTCATAACAGCTTCGTCTTGCCTGTTCCACATGAACCTTCCAACCAAATGTTTGTGCTTGGCCTTTCTGAATTCCTTCTTTCCATGAAAAAGAAGACCACAGGAAAAGAGGAAACCTTTTTATCCAGGTTTCTGCTGCTCAGGATGTGGCCCTGGTGCCAGGATACGAGTGGCATGGCTTGCTCTCCCAACAAACTCAAGGAAAGTCAGTTTTTTCCCTTCCTGTTCATTGTTCATTGAATTCGCTTCTTTGCTTGGACAAGAAAGAGCCATCGATCTCTTCTGCGTGCAATACTACGAGGACTTGATTTTATTCCAGACCTCAAGCCACAGAAAAATCTAAACAGTAAGAGTGCCCAAGACCTTACAGAACCCATCTTTATATGTAACCCTATATTTACTCTTTCATACACACAGTGCTTCAGAATTGATTTCTCCTACAGCTCAGTTCAGTTTTAAACTTAAACAGAGTTTTCAAAGAGCTTGGCTCCTGGCCTAATGCTAGTCCAGGGGAAATGAGATGATCACAGTGGTAATAATTTGTACGTTGGGCTTTAAGTCAGATGTGGTTGTTCTATTCTCAGTTTATCTGTCCATATGGACTTTCAAAGAGGAGAACAAAGTGTGGTAACAATTTTCTTGAAAAGACCTCTGATTCCTTAGTCAGAAGGTTTAAGGGGATTGTTCAACTTTCATTTAAATTAAAAAAAAAAAAAAAAGCCAACCAGTGTAGTATTAATCACCTCTGACTAGATGTTGCATTGGTGGTGTGGCCAGGCACAGGCTTGTGTTGCCAAGTCCAGTTTTCTTTCAATTCCATTTTGATTGCATAAGTCAGGACCAATCCTTCCTCCAGTCTGTGCTGGCAGCAGCAGGCTTTTCAGGGAAATCCTCCCTTCTGCGTGACCTGAGGATTATGACATGGAAATACTTTTGCCAGATGAATATTCACACAACCCTCACCCATCCTTTGCCTAGAGTCAAGCCCAGGTCAAAGTGCTGGTGCTGGGGACTCTAAGCCAGGATGTGGGATGGGGCTGGGACAGTGCAAGGAGATCCAGATTTATTTCTCCTACCTCTTAAGTTGTGCAGGGAGGAGTTCATCTGCTTATAAAGGAGAATAAGGGACTTGGTCCTGTATGGTTGTGATTTGCCAGACTCAATTCTTTGTAGTTATGATGTGGTTCAAGTGCAGCGTGGTATACTTGTGTTGGCTTTTACAACACAAAAGTTGTGTTGTTCCTCTTTAGTCTCTGAATCACAAAACATTCTGAGTTGAAAGGGGCCCAGAAGGATCAAGTCCAAATCTTAAGTAAATGGCCCACACCATGCTGTGACCAGCTCAGGCAATCTGAAAGATCTTGAAGGAGAAATCAAGAATAACTGATCAATCAAGACACAGTAATTTACTCCTTTACACCACTGTCTTGATTTTCAGCTATTAAACACATTAAACTGACAGAATTAACCAAAATTCCTCTTAGTTTTACTGATCAAGAAATATAATAAAATAGTAATTCTGATTTGTTTTCTTCCTCCCAAAATTTACTTTGTTCCCATATCTTCTGTGTTCACTTTCCACATGCACTCATGCTGATCAGCTTTACAGTCACAAGCAGGCATGGAAGCTTTTGCAAGGTCTAAATCTGCAAGAAGTTTAACAATATTTAAAAGAAGATCCTAATCACATACCAGTTTTCACCTTTTTGTGGATAGTCATTGTTTCTAGAAGTATTTCACCCTCAGTCTTAGAAACTATTTCATATCTGGAAGTAATTTCCTCATTTTGTAATTATGTTTCCAGAGGAATTCTTGAGAAGTTATTAAAATTCATAATTAATTTTTTAAAATTTAAATATCCTTAATAATAAAACTCAGGAAACAATTTTAAAATATATTCAGTATCCTACTTTTTATTTCTCACTTAGGTTTTCTATGGAACAGAAATTGCTGCTCCACAAAGATCTCTGCTGACTGCTGTGGTTATTTGCTGCCATATTGATGAGACAAAAATACAAGCACCTTCAGGTAGCATTAAAATGATACTGAAGAAGTTTAGTAATGATTTTGCCCCATGTTGTGGTTTCATTGACATCTGCACAATTTGCTGAACAGCTGCACTGGGGTCTTCTTAAATGAGAGGGGGTTTTCTCCACTTTAGTGAAGCTGAAGGTACAAACCCAAAAGTCAGATTCCCTGTGAAGAAATACCTGAAATGGCTTTGGGAGTCCTTCCTTTTAGTATCAGAACTACAGCTCTCACCCAACAAGTACCAGCAGTCAGAGAAACTCATTAGGGCAGGCAATTAAAGCAAAACATGTTTTCACTTTCCATGCACAAAACAAAATCACGTCCATGGGTTTAGTACTTTAAAATACTAAAAATAGTGATGGTCTTATTTTTGCATTTTGGTGGATAGCATAATGTTCTGATTTAGTCAGGGAAGAATCCATATATTAAATGCAAATGCACAAAATGCGAAGGAGAGTGGATCAAATCCATGCTGCTTTTAAAGCTCATTTATGGACACATAAAAACATATATGTTTTATGCATATACTTCATAAAAATGTCCTTCCTCCTCTCTTTGGCTTAGTTTTCCATACCTTTGTCTCCAAGTCTTTGAAGTTTTGTTCAGATTAAAGCAAATGTGACATTAAACAGACCTTGTGCTACAAGAACCTTGGATGCTGGATTGTTTCACTAAAAAATATAATCATTAGGGGGTTCAACCCTTGAGCAAATCACTGATCTATTGCAAGACAAACTCATTTCAGCTAATCTAGCTGTTCTCTGAGTCTCGTTGTTTTTTCTTGTCTTTCAGTGAAAAAAAATGGAAGAATATACTTTCTTCTATATATCAACTGAGAAAGAAGATGATTGCACCTATCTCTAAGCTTCATGAGTAGCTCCTTTTTCTGATTGAATCCTATAGTTTAAAGAAATTGACTACTAGCCCCTTGAATGGCCTGTCTTCCAAAACCTTTTCTTCTCTTGTAAAAGTTACTAAACCTGACAGAACAATATAACATTGAAGAAGTGAGGTTGGTTCTGATAATTTACAGGCAGTAAAGACACTGAACTAAAACCCAGTAACAAAAAGATTTTTCCACCCCAACTCCTTGACATTCTCTGACAAAATCCTATCAAGAAAGCAGCTGCCAATCTCTTTAACACTATATCAGATTTAGTTCAGTATTTTGGCTGAATAATTTCAGCCTAGGACTAGATTTTGCACCTTGCACCTAATTTATTTTATGTTTGCCACAGGGGACATGTAACTGATCATGTAGGGATGACTCAAATGAGTATTTCTTCAGTGGATCAAATTACTATCCATTTTCATTCCATTTACAAATTTCAGTGGAAGTTGTGAAAGGTATTGATTTTAGAGGAACCCTGGGGATTCTTTTAAGGTACAGCTGCACCTTTGCACTAGCAGCAAGGCTTCATGTGACAGCAAACCAACTGCTGCCACTTTCTATGAAAGAGTGCAAGAGCTTCAAGGTTGTTCTTTTCATTTTATCATTAGTGGCTATTGTGTCTCTCATTAAAATATCAAGATTGTTTAAGAATTAAAGAGGAGCTAAAAAAATTTAGCAAATTGCTTTTAACTGTGGACTCAGAACCTGTCCTTTAAATCAAGTAGATCAGGAGTCTTCCTCAGTCTGGAGACATCTGTGACTCAGAATGTTGCTTTGATCCCAAAACACAGGAAACAAAGGTGGGAGGAAAAGTTTTGTGCTTGTAGTTCTTGTTTCCTAACCTGCCCAAGACTAGGAAGTATGGAAAGAGGCATAGTGACAACAGATGCTTTAATGAGTCTGCTCCTTCCTTTCAGGAGTTTTCCCCTCCCTCCATCTCTGGACTCCTTATGCACCTGGCAAGTTATTCCATCTCTCCATGGACCCATTAGGCTTTGTAATACCTGAGATTCATCACACTTCGCCAGCTCATGGAATTATCTGATGAAATAAACTCTACATGCTGAAATGCAGGGAGAAGAGACTTCCAGGTTGAGGCTTAGCCATACAAGATCATGACAAAAGGAAAACACATTTATTGGCAAGGATCAAGTGGCTGTGACATCGGAAAGGAATGAAGCATTGTAGCTGTCCAGTTTTGTTCTGTTTACCATAATGATATTCTCTGGACAGACACTTAGCTTCATTGAAAGCTCTGGCACAATTTGTCAAGTGACCACAATCTAAATAATGTCTTCTCTTATTGCTGCAATGACATGCAGAACTCACAGCTGATGCCTGTGATTTGTTATCATATGGGTGGATCTGGAAGTTTCTGAGCTTCTCCTATCTACAATTCATTTTTCCCATTGCAATAATCTCAGTCCTCCCAAACACAAACAGTTTTGCACGTAATTAATTTCAAGCCCTGGAGTTTACAAGCATCTTACTGTGCATGAAGTGAAGCACAAATGTAATTGCGGGGCTGGACCTGGGCCACTGGTTCTATGCCTAAAAATCCCTGACTGTCTTCAGAGGAGCCCAGAGCGAGACCAAAGCACAAATGTTTTGGCTGGGAATGTGGCTGGATGTCCCCCAGCCTTCTCCTGTTCCCCTCTGCACTACAGCCTGGACTGGGGACTTCCATGTATGGTCTGCTAGAAAAGGGGGAGGGGGCATTAGTGTTGGTGGTATCACTCCCAAATATCTGGAGAGCAAAGCCCAGCCCTGCCGGAAAGTGGCAGGACTGGGGGAAAGCAAACAACCGGTAAATCATGGCAGCAGGACCAAGGGAGAAAAGCAGTTCTATTTTAATAGCAGTTCTATTTTAATAGCAGTTCTATTATATTTACTTAATCAAACCCTTGATTTTGGCCAAAAAACTCAAAACCAAAGATCCCCTCCCCCCCTTCCCCTCCCCCCAAAAAACCAACAAACCTGCCTAGAAGTTAAATTTCTCTGTCTGGGGGCATGATTTTTAGGCTGTTTCTTAAAACAGAGGGGAAATGAATGAACAACAATGAAACCCCCCATTTTATTAAAACACTGTGCTCAGTCTGAAAACTAAAATGAGACCATATCTCAGAACTCTGTGTAAGCATGATTTCTTTTTTAGGCATGCTAGTTACTACTGTTTGCACTCCAGTTATTTACCTCGTGTCACTAATCAGATAATCACAGTATTTCATAAGAACAAGAAATGAGTCTTAGGCTCCACCTAATCCAGACAAGTGATGTCAGTGGATGTGGTAATCTCAAGCCATCATCCAGCATCCATCTGAATATTCAATTACCTAAGCCTGCTACTTTGTCAACTGGGTTTGTGCAACACAAAACCTTCTTGGTAAACAGAATCCATATATGATTGAGGGCTGGAGTGTGGAAAATTTGGGATGTGGAAGGTGGGTGGGCATGTTTGCAGGAGGAGGAAGGAAGCAGAGGAAAAATGTGGGAGAGGGTGGAAGGGTGGTTGTGCTTGTGCTTGGTTTGTGTTCCAGGAAAGGTTCAAAGCTTTCTCTCTATCAGGTAAGTCAGGCAAAAATTTCTGCTAAGGGTGCCACCACTCTGAAAGGCAAGTGGTCACATTGTTGTCTCATATTCAGCAATGACAACAATCTCACTAGGAGAAATTCCAATTAATCCAGTCCTTGTCTTATTTATTATAGACAGTTTACACATCCAGGGAAATCCACATTGCATCTGCTTAAATGTAGTTTATGACTCCTCCCCACCCTTTTTTTTTTTTTTTTTTTTTTTTTAGCTAAGGACAGCAACAATGTTATGTGCTTTTATATGAAAGTCTACATGGTAGAGCACAAGTTTGAGGCCAATCCTGAATTCTCCTGCTGTGCAGTCGGAGAACATAGAGGTCCAGGCAAAGAAGTTGAGTGCAAATAAGAAAATAGTGTGAACACTTCAGCTGAGATTTTTTAAGTGAGGTAGAGAAAGCAGGAGAAATTGTAGGACAATGTTTTAGCACCAAAGTATCTGAAGAACAAGGAATAATAATAATAATAATTTGCATAAATTGAGTGATTTACATCACCATAGTAGTGGGCAGAAGGAATAGCACTAGCAATGTCATTGTCTGTCCTCTGTTTCTAACTAACCTGCTTTTCATTGCTGTAGAGGAGACTTGAAAATGAGCAACAGGGGCTCCTAAATCTTTTCAGGTTTGGGGCAGTCCTCCCAAAGTTAATGGAATTGGAAACTGCATCAATTAATGTTCCAGCTCACAGAGACCAGACCTCTGGTCTTCCTGCACTGCACTGCAATGAGAAATTTGCAGAAAGGCACTGCCAGAAAGCAGTGATTTCCCAATGTGCTCAACATTACAGCCTGGGAGTTGCATATCCCTGGTCTATTATCAAAGCTTTAGCTCTGGGGTTTGCTTTGCATGGAAATTCTCAGATGAAGAAAACCTGAACCATTACCCAGCAATAAATCAGGTTAGATTTATGCATTTTGGATGATTAATAGCCAAAAAAGAATTTCAGTCCAGCCAAAACTGTAATGATTTCTATTTTACAGTCACTGATAAAGCTGACTTGAATCTTCTAGCAAAGGAATATTTCTTAGCACTTCTCTACAGGAAATATGATAAACCCCCCAAACATTCCACCTAATTTCCAGCAGACACAAAAAAGGTTAAGTTTTTCCCAACACTGGAATGCTCAGCTGTAAAGAAATCATTGGTCCCACTGAAGGCTGCCAGTGCGAGGATGAGATCAGTCATCTCCCCTTCCCACTTTGTGCTCTGTGTGTAGGGAATCCATCCCTCCTCTCCCCAGGCTGGACAAGGGTGTGGTTTCAGATCACTCACAGATCCAAGATTGCTGGGACACCAGCATGTCTGTGAGTGGGTCAGCTCATCCTGAAACATTTTTAAACTTGGTGGGATGCTGCTGTCCCTGGAAATCTTAGGTATGTATCAAACATCTTGTGAGAGCAGATGGATGGAAAATATCTTAGGCCTGTTTAAGAAATCCAACAACAAGGTATCCTGATAAGAGGATCTACTGCTCTGATGCAGGAGAACATTCTTGACACATGAAATCTAGTAGATACCTGTTTATGTTGAAATTATTTGATTGTCTTGAAACTGGTTTCAGTGCCTTACAAAATGGAGTGGATAGGTCTAGTCTCAGCCACAAAAATGAGTGTAGGCTCAGCTGAGATAACAATACATATTTTCAGATGCTCATTCATGTTTCAAACTGTTCAAACCTGGGCTTTCTGTCAGTCATTACCTCTGCAGCTGTACCTTTCAAAACTGTAAATCTTGGTAGAAATAGAAAAAGCAAAAAAAAAAGGAGAAATATGGCAGCAGCATCTGGATTTTATTTGCTCAGACTAGTGCTATTTCTTCACCTTTGGTCAGCATTTTACTCTTCTAAACTGGTTAAATTCAAAAAAGAAACTAGATCCATGTCCAGATTATTTATACACATTATAAACTATCATTCACTGTTTTTTAAATAATAAATAATTACATGAAAACAGAATACTGTCAAAAAAATTCCAATTATATATTGATGTTTGATTTTTTTCTCCCCAACTTAACCAATATTTTGTGTATTTTTGTAACATTTCTATTCAACCTGCCTTTAGAAAAAACAAAAAAAGAAAAAATGGGGAAGGGGAAGGCTACAGAAGAATACTTCTAAACAAGGTGCTACTGAAATTAATAGTAATAACAAAAATAGTAGTAATGCATTCCACAGTTATGATTGCTATGCCTGCATTGTTAAGTCTTGACATTTTCAGAAAGGAGGAGGAATGCAGATGAAATTTCTGGTGGGGCAGAGCATGATTCTGGCACTGAAAGCATCTGGAATAACCTGAAATCTGAAGACAAGTTGTTAAACAGAAAAGGAACTGAAGGTTACAGCTCAGTTTCAGAGCTGTTGACTTTGCATGAAGAGCCCTCAGAAACATTCAGAAATGAGCTGCAAAGAGCAGAATTTCTGCTGTTTTCAGAGAGGTGTAGAGCACTTAAAACATGGTCCTAGGATCCTGTAAATTTCAGCAAGGCAGCATGTTCGTGAGGCTGGAAGGAGCCTCTGGATGTGGCAATCTCAGGCCACCATCCACAACCACACAGTGCCATCAGGGCCATGTTCAGGTGGGTTTTAAATGAGAATTTCCATGGATAGAGGCTCCACAGGCCTCTCTGGGGAAGCTGTTCCCATGTCCAGCTGGGTAGTCAGGGGTGTTGCACTCATGTGGAATTTTCTGTGTTGCAGTTTGTGTCCGCTGCCTGTTGTCCTTCCCTGGACACACTGATCTGGTTCTGCTTTGCACACTCCCACCACCTACTTTCACATGTGATTACATGTGTAAGTTTACATTTAATCCCCTACCAAGACACAAAATCTGTTGTTGCTGCTCCTTCAACAACCCCCCATCAAAGGAGCAATATCTGAAGCTTTCCTGAGTACGCTCAGTGAAGGAACGCTTGCAGGAACAGATGGTTTTTATCACCCTGCTTCTGGCAGGCTTTCACAGTGGGGGTTTTATCTCATGCACATGCTGGAATATCCCTGTGGATTGGTTTGTGTGGGCACAGTCAGCTGCCAATTCAAACAGTGTGCAGCAGAAATGCAGAGGTCTTTTTCCTAGGAATGATGAGGAACGTTCTGTGGCAGTCTGTCTGGCTTTGTTCCACCAAGATGTTACCACTCACAGAGGTAACTGAAAATTAAAAAGTCATATAATCATATTGTGAGAGCAAAGATCCAGGTGCTTTAAAGTGCAGTTCTGGAAGAGGATATGGTTCAAATAAAGAGATTTGGTTTTGCTCAACTATCTTTTCCTTTTCCTTTTCCTTTTCCTTTTCCTTTTCCTTTTCCTTTTCCTTTTCCTTTTCCTTTTCCTTTTCCTTTTCCTTTTCCTTTTCCTTTTCCTTTTCCTTTTCCTTTTCCTTTTCCTTTTCCTTTTCCTTTTCCTTTTCCTTTTCCCACAAAAAAAGAAGAAAGTACAGTTAAGGAAATGTTTTCCCTTCCTTTCTCTGTCTCGTTAATTTTTGTTTGTTGGTTGGTTTTTTTCTTTTGTTTATTTGATTTGTTTTTTCCTAGTAGGTCTTTCACGTAGAAAACTAGATTCAGACCTAAGAAAAACTGAGTCTGTTGAGAAAAATAGCTCAGGTCTAACAGATGGCCCCTTTATTTTTCCTTCTCAGAGGAAGGATCAGCTATATTTAAGAACACAATTAATTCTTTAGACTGATATTCAAAGTCTCCAATACCAGAGAAATTACTGGTTATTCTTGTATTTAGTACAAAGTTGGTTTTGGTAGCAGCAAAGCTGATGCCTGGCTCTGTGCACACAGTCACCCTGGCTATTTTTGGAAGAGGTCCTGCCTGGTCCCGCAGCTCTTCTCTGATCCTTCTTTGGTCTGCATGGGCAGATCATGCATGCTGCCTCAAAAAAACCTTGATGCTCTTATTTTTTTTTTATCTCTTTAGTCCTGCAGTACAAGTTTGTAAAATTACAGTTGATAAAATTCCAGCTTGAGGCTGTGGTTAATGGTTTGCATGAAAGATTGAATGCAGCATTAAAGGAGAAGATACTGCATGAACATTCTCACACCATTCCAGAAGTCACAGCTTCCTCCTTCTCCAGGCTCAACCCCAGGTTTCCCATAGAAATCTCAGGCATCAAATTTACCAAAATAAATAGTTTAATAGGGTGGTACAGCAACAAGTCTCTGACTACCTGCGCTAAACAACCAATATCTCTCAAAAACTGGACATCTACCAAATCTGAATTTCTCCTTTCCTTTAATTTGCTGTGAATTGGATTTGCCTGTGTCATCTTCATATCTTTATATTCCTTTTGCCTATTGGAAGCCAAGCACAGCAGCACTAACAACTGTTTCTCTCTCCAGCTAGGATGCCCAAACTCTGCTTAGTCTTGGGCATCACAAAGATGCTTTGAACTTGTTATGAAAGAAACAGTCAAAATTTCTGGATTTAAACCATCAGCACCCAAAATTTCTACATCACAAACCACTCTTACCCAGAAGGATGGTCACTGAATAACCCCAATACTTCCAATCAATTATCAATTGAAAGCACCAACTGTGGCCTTGTTCATGGGTACCAATGACAGTCTGCAAGTCACAAATAAATAAATTAAAAATTGGAATTATCTCAAGCTTTAATTGCTGCTTCTGTTTTTATATCCACATTATGCAAAACACATCCAGCACATGGCATTTGCAGGTCACAGTCAAACTGGGCTCAATTTAAAACAAGCACATATTTGTTTTGAACTGATCTGCTTTAAACACAGATCTATTGCACAATAGATTGGGGGGTTTTTTTTCTTTGTTAGTTAATGGGTTTATTGAAAACATATTTACAGAGCTTAAAAAGCCCCAAAGAAACAGAAAAAAAACCCAAAATCAAACCAACCAACTAACCAAAACCAGAAACAAACAAAAAACCACCAACAAAATAAAACAAAAAAACTCTCTCAAAACTAAAAAACAAACCCAGGAGATAATCTTCTTATCTGCACTTCTGCTGAAGATATGATGATGAAAATCACATATTTCACAAACAGATTAAAAAACCCCCACAAACTCATGGGATTTTTATTCTCTTCAGTAAGGTATTTGCAGTTATACAGAACAAAACAGCATATACTAAAGGAGTAATCACAGCTAAACAGAGATCTCTTTGTAAAATCAATTGTCCCAACATGCTCATTTTATGCTGATAAGCTTATTATTTAAAATAATAGCCATTATTATAGTGCAGATAGTGGTTTACAGGGTTCCTGGTTCAGGCTTAAGAACATATGTCTTCCAAGAAATATTAGCATGCCCTTTTTTTTCTTTTTATCTAATGATGAAAAATTTGCATCTTATTAAAAAAAAGCAAAAACTTACGAGATTTTTCAGAAGCATTAATTTCTCTTTTTTCCAAATATTTAGAGCAGTTAATACATCCCAGGGAAGGATCAATTAGAGCAGAAATAAGTGATTTTTGATTGTTTGCCTTGTCCTAGTGACAATTTTTAGGTGCCAGGACTTTCACTGAAGCACTCAGCAAAGGGAAAAAACCTGCTCTAGATGCATTAATTATACAGGGCAAAGGCAAAACATACTGCTTCTGCACAAGCAAGCAAGAGCTTCAGGAAAATTTTTTCAGAATTCTTCAGAATGATCTGAAGCACTGATAGAAATACAGGACAATTTCTGAAGGGCTTCAGAGATCAAAATATTCTAGCAGAGATTAGAGCATTCTAGCAAACACTCGAAGTTGAGCAGGACTTTAGTTTTCAAGCAAAAATTTTACTACCAAAATAGCAGAATGACTGACATGAAAACAGCTCATGATATCTGGACACTGCATTCAAAATAGCCCTAGAAATTGTCTGAAGTTTGGCTTTTAGCTTATTTCTGTTTTTAAGCTTGAGCGTTTTTCCTTTGTGGGTAACACCTATATAGAATTAATAGTAGAAAAAAAAGAAAAAAACCCCACTTGAATAGTACATAAAAGCTAGGAGTGGGTAAAAGATCATTAAAAAAAATATCAATCAATGTCTTTACAAATCAGACAGGATAGATTTAAGCAGCAATAATCCAGTTATCTGAGAAATTCAAAGCTCTTGATGAAATAGAAAAAAAAGTTTATTCCTTAACTTTAAGAATAAGAAATATTTTGCCTATGTTTAGTAATTTTTGTTATTGTTGGCACAACTAAGTTTCCCTTTCTCAGTGCCTCCACAGCACCATCATTGGTCCATGGATATTATCAAATCCTGCAATCACGGTCATCAGTGCAAGAGTTTAAATTGGCACTGGAATGGAAGCAGCCAGAAAGTCAGAAAGAAACCCAAATGAAACTGGGCACTCTTGAGCATTCTTCAAGTGCTGTACTTTTTCACAGGTCTTTCAAATTAGTTGAAGTGGGTTTTTTTTGTCCATATGTCTTTCCTTCCTCTCTACCATTGTGCAGTGTCATCCCTCCCCCTTCAATGTGAATGTATCTCTCTTTTACTTTGGCTAAGGAAAGCATGCTTTGGACTTCAAAATGAAACTATTTTATGCTTCTGAGCTGGAAAGGACTCAGCCACCATCAGCAACTGAAGTACCCACCGCACTGTGGACTACAACAAGTAACATTAGCAATCTTACACAAAAGAGCAAATACCAGTTTGGGGTGGTTTTTTTTTCCACAGCAAGGTGGTTAATGTATACTTTAAAGGAATTTTTTGGTGGTTTTATGTTTGAGAAAATAAAGAGAGTTTTGACCAATGTCTGCCTGTGTCTCTGCAGAGAGCAGAGAATGTGGTTGTACACCTTAGTAGAACAGTAATTCTGCCCTCACCCTTCAAAATCAAGTCTTTCCAAGCTTTCCTATTATGTTTTTCTTATTAGTTTTTATTGTTTTA
This sequence comes from Acrocephalus scirpaceus scirpaceus, assembly GCA_910950805.1. NCBI lineage: Eukaryota > Metazoa > Chordata > Aves > Passeriformes > Sylviidae > Acrocephalus > Acrocephalus scirpaceus. Next base: position 71,149,150 of record OU383776.1, read on the forward strand.
ATAGAAAAATTGAAGGGCATCATAAAAGTAACTTCCCTATGATGTTTCATATTTGTTCTACTACTTTAAAATTCAGTTGATGAGGAGCTACTGAAACTTGCCCAGTCACTTGGCTTGGACCTCAGATGTATAAAATTTAAGTTTTGTGTCTGCCACTGAGGGTTTATTTCACAGCCAGGCATACTTTGGGTTTAGTATCTTAATAAACAAGATGCGTTTCAAATTAGTCTCATCATTTTTTACAGTGTGGGAGAAATGGAGCGGGGAGGACACACTTCAGTTTGATGTAATATTTTGAGTCAACACAAAACATTTTTTGTTGTTTTGCCAAAAAAAAAAATCATATTCAGCTGTGAGTCAAGGCAAGCCAGAACCTCCCAACTACTTTATTCTGGCTGTTATACTGAAAAAGATTCATTAATCACTCAGAGGTATGTTGCTATACCACAGGATGAGTGGCCATTTGTTTTTGTGCTTTTTTGGGTAGAGTGGGAGAGTACATTGCTCCTCCATGTAATTTTTTGTTTGTTTGTCTATCTTTGTTTATGTAAGCACAGTATTATTGATACCTGCCCAAATCAGAGGCATCAGGATCACAGGACATTGCCAAAAAAGTTTTTCTACATCCTGCCCTTCATTCCTATTCAACCCAAATGATCAAAGGAAGTGCTGTTCAAGGTATTTGCAGCTGTAGTTCAGGGCTCCTGCTTTTCTGTGCCTGACACTCAAATGTTTCACCAATTCTCAACCACTCCTGAGAATTTCTGAAGTTTTACAGTGTTGCAGAAATCTCACGTAAAAACCTCAAAATTTTTTTCCAATATTCATTTTCTGGTGTCAGAGCAGCACTGGTCATTTCCACTGCCATGAAGTGATTTTAACTCCATAGTTCTAGGATTTTATGCCTGTTTTTCACAGGTGCAACAGATGGTACTGAATGTCCAGTAGTGGAAAATCACATATGGTGAATTCTGCATCATCTCCATAAAAGATGAAGGCAGAAAACTAAGTAATGAACCCTAATTTTTGGGTTAGCAAACCTGAAAGAGCTGAGTCACATTCTGATTTCTGGTATGACTGTGAAACAAAATAGATCACACAGCCTTAAAAACAGTATTGGCATTTGTAGAAGATAAAATTCACAATTCTTTGTGGTAAAGTTAGAATCCAGAGGAAAATTCAGACTTAATTCACCATTTCCCCACAGCTTCAAACATCACTGGAATCAAACTGAGTATCCTACCACAATTAGAAATGGAGAACAATGTTTTTAATTAATAACCATGGAATTTGTTATACTACTGTTACATTGCTTTACATAATTCACTTAGATTGCATTCATTCTCTTGAAAATTTTTCCTTGCCTTTTCCATCTTGATTTCATGCTCTAGAATCTAATGCAAGAATAAGACATCCCAAAAATCTGAGGTCAAAGAAAACCTGAGGAAGAAGTAACCTTTTCCATCAGTAAGCTTCAACTAAGAGCTTCTATGATATTTCCCCAGTGAGGACAGCCTGGTATGGTCAGCTGAAAGACAAGTTCTAAAGACTATAATTGTCTTTTTTGACTAATCTAGAGACTGAATATTGTAGTTGATTAAAAAGTGAAATGCAAAGAATTAAGACCTTGATGGACGTAATATTCTCTCCAATTATTGAGTGAAGAAAAACCAAAAGAAAACTTTTTAAAGAGCCAGAAATTTAGCTTGGGTAAAAACATCTAAGAGAGCACACATTCACCATGCCTTTGGATGATCATACAATTAGCTTTCTGTGGATTTTGGGCTGGGTCTTGTTTGTTTGTCTGTCTGTTTTTGTTTGCTTTTGGTTTTTGTTTGTTTGGGGTTTTTGTTATTAATTTGGGATTTTTGGTTGGTTGGTTCATTGCCTTGGGTTTTTTGTTATCAACTTTTGACTTTGCAGAAAACATCTCCACATGCATGTATATCTTCCACTCCATGATTTTTCTGGAGAGCTATTTCCTTGTACTTTTCCTGATCCTTATGCTTGCATTTATTATTCCTTCCTATTTCCAAAACTTTAGTTTCCTGTAGGATGGTTGCTTTGTTGTCTGATAAAACATTTCTGGAGCCTGATGGTGACTCTGTCATAGTAGAAAAAACTCCATGGGTCACTTAGGACACAGGGACAGCTTTTCAGTGGGATGGATCAGTAGTGACTCTCACTTTAGGGGCCTGCAAACACCAGTTGCTTTCCCTGAAGAGTGGGAAAAAAGCTCAAGAGACAGAGCTGAAGCCTTTTACACATCAAGCATTGTTCCTCGTCTCTTCTTAGATTCTCACATTTTTGTTTCCCAGCACCACTTCCTTCCAGCATCCACTCATGTTGTAGTGCGTTTTGCTCATGCCAACAAGAAATTTAAAACTCTGGCTTTGACTCAGAGACACAACTTGACTTCTTGTCACATTTAGATGTTACCCTTGCCTTTTTCCTTTCTGGGAAAATCAGATTAATTATTATCTCTTACATGATCCTCTTGCTTGTTAGATGGTGCTCACCTTCCTAGTCTCATGCGTCCATCTTCCTCACAGCTGTGAGTGTCTAATGTCCCCTGTCCCCAGCCCTGTCTGCAGTTTGGTCTTCCTCCGCTCAAACCATCAGGATCCCTTCCCCTTTTTCTCTTTTGGCTAAGGTTGGTGGGTGAGAGGGCACATCTGTGACTAGGATCCTTTCAGGACCACCACTGCAGCAAAAGGAAATGCTGTTTCTTAAAGCTTCCCTCATCTTGTCCTTCCAGTGCCATTAGGTTGATGGTGAGAAAAGTGGAGGGGTGTGAAAGCTTCCAGCTTCATCTCCAGCATCAAGATATGAAAAAAACCAGGCTTAGCAACTCATTGCAATGTATTTTTTCCCAGGCTAGGCTGAATCCTTAAGACTTCAACTTTAATTGTTGCCACTCCATGGTTTCCAGTTTCAGAAAAAAGCCCCTTCCTGTGGAGTTCCTAAGACGTGACGATGTTGTTTCTGCTGTTCCTCCACACTTTGCCCAGGGGAAGCAAACTGATATTCACCAGCTTGCTTTAGCTGTTGCAAGGAAGTGAGATCAATCATCCTGATGTGTATTTTGCCATTTTGTAGCTCACACTAAATTCTTCAAATGTAGTTTTCCTGACTAAAGAAATGTCATGGTGTCCACATATCAGACAGACATGGTGATATGAGGTTCTCCCTTCATCACCAATCTCTAGACCCCAGGAAACACCCAGGAAGAGAAGATTTTATCATCATACCCTACCAATTCCATAAACAGAAGGCTTCATTCAGTACTGTTTTAAACCTGTCTCCTTTGCAGAACAATCATTTTTGAGCAAAATAAAACCAAACCAAACAGAGAGCCCAGACAAAAAAAAAAAAAAAAAAAAAAAAAAAAAAAAAAAAAAAAAAAAAAAAAAAAAAAAAAGGGGAAGACGAAACATTATCTCACTTGGTTTTGAGTCAGACTCTCCAGAGTCCTCAGGGAGCAGAATAGCAAACAAGACTATGTTCAGAATGTTCCCGTTCATGAGCTGGGCTCAAAGACATGCATCAGTGCAAATAAAAAAATTTTCAAAACAAATCCAAAAGCAAACCTATTCCCTGAAAGCCAGGACACTGACTGGGGCTACAAGGAAGCCAGAAAAAAGCAGAAGGTATTCTGGGGTGGAGGACACCCATGCTATGATGCAGAGACTAGGAGAAGAACTTTGACTCTCGCTACTGGATTAATGTGGAAAATTGTAAGAAAAAAAATCAACTGACTCCCTTGCAAATTCTGGGACAGACTCAAAAATCTTTTTCTTTTTGCAGGAAAAGCTAGCCATGTTCTCTGTCTGGGTATTTCAGTATTCCACACAATTTATTTGCAATCAGCTTGTTCAGCTTTCACCCATCTCTGAAGAAGTTTCTAGGTCATGTTGGAAGTTGAAGTGAAGTTGCAGTGGAAGTTTCAGACAGGCTGGAAGAGCTGTTTTTGACTTGCACTGGCTAAGGATGTTTCATGGTTCAACAGGAAGAAAGAAGGTATGGGATACGATACTCACAGTTCAGTCTCCACAATCATAACTGTTGCAGTAAATCTTTAAGTAGCTTCCCTTCCACCACTTAATCCACTTTCATTTAATTTAATGAAATATCAGTAAGTAATAATTAATTTTAAGAAATGTTTTGCTTTCCTCAGGATCATGGCATGCATGTAAATGCAGAAAATGGACTGCAACAGCCCTCCTGAATACAACACAGTTTGTTATGGAAAAACAATTAACAAGAAGCAATGAAATCTGATTTCTTTAATCTGTGCTATGATGAAAACTCCCCTGATGTGTACTTGCCTTTCTGGAAGCACTCAGGGCTGCCACTAATCCTTTGCATTCTTTAGAGAATGCTCACTGATTTAACTACCATCAAATGTAATTATGTTGTCCACAAGTATGTTTGTCATGCACTTACACTGACGTACCTTTGAGGCCATTGAGTAATTTCTCCTGAACATAGAAGCCTAAGAAGGGATCATTTAAAGTTGTGTTTCTGCAGCCTCCTAGATGCCTTTGACCTCACTTTCTGCTGCACAGGTTTTATACTCACATGGAGGCAAGTCAAAACAAACCACTCTTCAGACCTTGTAGGCCCCACATCTAAATTTAAAAATGAACATAATTGCACAAAAGGGCTGAGGATTTGAAATTTTAATCTTAATTCTGCTTAATTAGACCAAAACTAGATGTTGGTAATGTGCATCTGCCATCTAGTTTGCTTATGGGTGTTAGAACAGAATGAATTAAAGTAACATAGAAGGTTTGGAAACAACCTTAAGGTCTTCCTTTGCCATAGGCAGGGACACCTTCCAGTAGACCAGGCTGATCAGGGCCCCATCCAAACTGGCCTGGAACATTTCCAGGGATTAGGTATCCTCAGCTTCTCTCAGCCTGTTCCACTGCCTCACTGCCCTCACAATAAACAAACTCTTCCTAATTATCTAATCTAAACCCTCTCTCTTTTGATTTAAAATCATTTTGTCTCATTCTGACACTATGTGCCTGGTAAAATGTCCCTCTCCCTCCTCTTTATAAGTTCCCTTCAGGTACTGGAAAGCTGCAATGAGGTCTCCCTGAAGCCCTCTCTTTTCCTTCTCTTCTCCAACTGTCTCAGCCTCTTCTCATAGAAGAGGGGCTCCAGCTCTTTGGCTTATGCCTACCCTTATGTCCACCAGAAGAACCCCCCAAGTCCTTCTCCACAGCACTGCTTTCAATGAGTTCTTCTCCCTATCTCATGTCTGGGATTGCCCCAGTGCAGGTGCAGAACTTTGCACTTAGACTTGAACTTCCTTTTATTTTCCTTCACAGCTTCTATCCTGCAACCAAATAAGGAATAAATCTTGAGGGTCACCTTAATGTAAGAATGAGAAAAATAAGTCCTTTTTCTTTCTAAATTAAGTGCTAAGGACGCCTGGATTTCAAAAAGGGTGTAATCCTAACACTATTTGGAAGAAGATAAAGACATATCTGCCCTCAGCAGACTGGAAAACCCTTCTTCAGCAGCTAGCCCCATAACAATCTCCCCACAGGTGGTCGTGCAATTCCTTCACTATCAGCAACTTAGGAACAGATGGAATTCAATTCCAGCCTCTTGATAAGAGGAGACTCCAGTCCCACTCTCCCCATGATTTATTCCGGTGCAAGGAAATGGGAACATCAGGTAAACATTGTTTACCTGACCACATAAATAGTGTTACTAGATTTCTTTGCGGCTATTTTGCACCTGCAAAGGACACCTCTGCCTCTCTAAACATTGGAGGCAAATAATATCCCCACTCAGACATTATGCTCAGTGGATAATTGCAGTATTGAAACCAAGGTCAGAGATTCAGGATACCCTGAAGTGATCATCCAAGGAGGAGCTGTGTGTCCTTTCTCTGTCACCCTAATGGCTGCAAAGTGATTTTTAGGATGAATCAACCATCATGTTCAACCACTGGACCAGTGGTCATGTAAAGACACTTCTTCAGGTCTTCTGCACAGTGCCTAGGACTAAGGATGGCTACCTGGGGGAAATTATTTAGAAATCCAACCACACATTTTTACATATCACAACAGGCTCCACATAAATGTTGCAGCTCTGGAGCCTGTTTTTGTATCTTTTTCTAAAAACAGAGCAGGTGCTGCCTGTAAGATAAGGGTCCTCCAGTTTGAAACTGAAATCCATTTAAATCTGAGTCTTCATGGCTCTTCCAAAAGCTCCTTGGGAGGTCAGGATTATGTATATTTTCAAGGCAACTGAAATATGTTTACTACCTTATGGCATGATGTACCTGTTGTGCAGGTAAATAAATTATTTTAATAACTGGCCCAGCTACTTCCTTGTACATTAAAGGAAGGAGTAAAGTTTATTTTTTAAATTAAGTCCATCATCATCCAAAGACAGCTATGACCCTATTCACTATTCCCTATTCTGGACATAACAGACTGCATTTTAGCATACACTCATTCTACACTGTTTGTTCTGACTAAAATATGTCCTTCCTACAATGAAATATCATTTCAGTCTCACAGAAGGGTCAAAAGAAAGCAAAATTATCTGTAAACCCAGAAATGCAGAATTGTTGTTGTTTACTAATCTTCTTTATCACAAAATAGAAACTGAAACAAAAAATGAAAAAAAAATGGCACAATTTTTTTCTGATATTTCACTCCTAACAGCAGCTTTTTGCTTTGCAATTATTAATTTACCCAGTTGTCACCAACACAAATTATTTAAGTTTTTCAAAACGCCATTTGAATTTCACATCCATCCCTCTCCCATCTAGACTTTTCAAAAATGCTCTAAAGTAAAGCAATATTTTGCCAAAATGGGAACCATGTGATTTTCTCTGTGATACAACCAGTAAAAATTGCAGGGATGGTGTATGTGGTCAGTAAAACAGCAAACAAGAAGGAAGAATGTGTACACATGGAAACAAAGAAACTGCAGAAAAAAGAAGAGATAAGGACTGTGCTGGTGTACTTGTTTGCCCTTTGCCAAGCAGAACCAGAAGGATGCAGACACAACTCAAGCATGCAGCCTGGGAAGGCCCTCTGAAATTACTGGCCATGCAGTTTTCTGGTGCCTTCATAATTATGTTGTGGAACAGAGACTGCTGGGACATCACAACAAGTCACAACATCTTTGAGCAACCCATAATTTGCAACATTATAATGGTAATGCAGCTGTATGATGAAAAAAACTTTGTGGACCCACTGGTAAGAACTGATTCGTTGCTGAAGTCAGACATTTTCATTAAGGTTTAGATCAGGAAAACAATGCGTGGGTAACAGGAGTAAGAGGGAAAACTGTTGCTGCAGAGAAATTTGATTGCTGAGTTACTGCCCAAAGCCTTTCATTCAGCAAATAAACACCAAATTATTTGTTCTTTACTGTTAAGCTCGGGTTTCTGTTAGAAGCAATTAACTGTCCCCACAGAACTCAAAAAATTAGAGTAGGGAGCAAGTTGTCAGATGGGCCTAAAGCTGTAAACTGACCTAACTGCCAGGAAGGTGCCTGTTTGCACCTAAGCTTTACATAAAAGGAAAGAAAGTGAATTCAAAGTCTCTCTTTTCAGAAGTGCAGTTTAACTGCACACACTGGCCCTACTGCAGCTCCTGTGAGGCACCCTACTAATATCTCCAACTCTGAAGACTTCAGCCAAAGTTTTAAAGCATTGAGATTTTCAATTTTGTGTACAAAGGTGTACACAAAAATTAAATTCATGCAGAAAAAAACCCCAACCAAAAACGTATAACACCGCATGATGTTTAAAATTGTTCAGGGGCCCACAGCATGCAAAAAGAAACATGTCTGTAAGATCTGATCTGTACCTCATTCAGCTCCCACATTGCCTGAGGATGCAGTGAGAATTATGAACCTTGATGTTTCATTAAAAGATTAGCAGCAGCATCAACTGGCTGCACTGTAGAGCAAATGAAAGCTGAGATATTCCACGATGCTGAGATAAGGGCACAACTCTCCTGCATGCCATGAGCAGTTGTGTTCCACAGCCTCTTCCACCAGGAGAGAGGGAATTTTTGCAGTGGAAACCCAGTGCCTAATCAATACCTGACACTAATGATGTCTTTATGATTTTAGCTTTTATATTTCTCATACATTTGCAATCTTTCAATACTTTAGTGTATAACTCTGAACTCCATATACAGTGTCAGCTACTGCTTTCCCACTTTGGTCAGTCAAAACAATTCCTCCCTAGGCCTGGAAATCAAGGATACCTCACTGTCTCAGGGCCCGAGAAATATAAACAAAAGTGAATTGAGGAGAGCAAACTTGGGCTAAATGACTTCAGTACCTGAGGCTGTAATTGGAAGATTAACTCCCAATATGCAAACGGACCAAGTTTATAAAAGTGTGAAAACCCCTCATCAATTTTTTGGGTGTAGCCCCTGGGAGGCTTTGTCTCCCCAAAATGTACCTGAAGGCCTTCAATAAATATAATCACTTTTTATGCCTTAATTTTGTCTGGCCTCTATTTTTAGGTAGTCCCAACAATGCATCACTAACCCCTCTCTGGGGCACACTGGAGGTCACACAGCTGCCTGAATTCTCAGTTTCTGCCACGCTGGTGAGCAGGGGAGGAGAAGAGGAGCTGCCCCAGCAGAAGAGGAGACCCTGAAGGAAGGGGAGCTGTGCCTAGATGATCTATATGTTGAGAAGCCAAATCTGTCCTGCAGGAGTCCTTCCAACTGGCACCAGATAAAGCAGCCCTGCAGCTATTCTGGTTTTCACTGGAGGGATGGCTCTGAGCCAGGTGCTGGGTCTGAAGAGGCCTGAACCCAACTAGTTGAGTATTGAGCTTGTAAAGCTAAAGAGGAAAGCAAAGCAAAGGTGCAATATCCAAGTTTAAGTCAGAATTGGGCCATAAAATGAGCTCTGTGTAGCACTTAGCTAAAACAGAATACCTGAGGGATTATAAATCTTTTCCCTTGAATTGCAGCATATTGGCATGGACAGCAAAGTCTGTTGTGGAAGAGTTATTTCATTGCATGACAATTGAAATGAATGTTGTGGAAGCATTTACACATGTTCCTTTGGATGTTACCATTTCCTTTGCTTTGATAAGATGCAGGCAAAATAGCTTTCATACTGAAAATCCCTTTTCACTCATATTTTATATAAGCCCTGTAAGATTGAAAGTACAATATGTTTCCTTGCTCCAATCAATCTCTCTTATACATGCCTGTGGATAGAAATACACAGAAACACCTGGTTTACTGTTCTGGGATCTCACATTTAGGCTGATATCTTGCCACCATTTTCTACCAGATTTTTTTTTTTTTAAATACACACCTATGTACATGTATGTTAGTATAAATATACTTAAATATTTAAAATTGCATGAAATTTCAATATCAGCTTGGAATAAAATTAAAATACATAAGAATTTTTTTTGTTTACCTATATCAGAGTTTACTACAAGAAACAATAAGCATCATAAAATATTTTTAGGAGTAAACCATTACTAAAATTAACACATACATTTGTTTTGGGTTTTTAGAAACACATTTAGTACGTTATTTACTAATAAAACTGTGAATTTTAGAAATTTTTTCATGAATGTCAAAATGAGGCTCAGGAATGAGCTGAGAGCCTCGCTCCTTCTGGCTAGATTGATCTGAAATTCATCTCAAAGAATTTAACCACACTATAAATAGAACTAGTCAAACTTCTTCTTCTGAATAGTTTCCCTGATGGGAGACAGCTTTTTTTTTTTTTTAAAGACAAAATATTTTCATAAATGTATTTACATTTTTTAAAATGAAGATAGGGAGTGATTTGGTTAGCAAAAAAGTATGTTGGAAGGAAAAAATGAAAACATACTTGCTTTCATCTCCATTCCTCATGCTGAAGAGATGATCCTCTCCCACCTAATTCTAATCACAGTGTGAAGCACAGTTAGAGCTTCCAGTCTTCAGTTCATTCCCAAATCCCACGAAAACCCTCCAAAAATTAAACACACCAAGAGGACCTTTCCACCTCGTCCTCCTTTTTTGTCAGGCTACACATTAGAAACAAAAAAGCATAATTTCTTTTTTGTTTTAACCTAAAAGTCAACTGGTACTTTGCACACAGGAGATTATTCTGTGGAGAAAATTTTCTTCTGAGGGAAAAGAAATCTTTGTGGGGTACAACCAAATCCAGTTCTTCAACATTGTTGGTGTATGATTTCCCATGGAGCTGGTAGCAAACCTTTCCTCTGCTTCTCAAATATACAGAATGCATTTTTCAGTAACCCATTTTTCAGATTTTGGACTCTAAGGAAGACACAAAAAATATCAGTCAGTTTTACAGAACCGACTTTTCTTTTTCATTTTCTTCATAAGAAAAGATGACATGGTCAGTATTCTCCATTAATGCATTATTTCCCACTGTTCAGAAATTTGTCTTCCCTGTAACAATGAGCTCAAGACAACAAATTCATATAGGCACCAGGATTTTGTATAATCCAGAAAATTAGAATAAAATTAAAAAAACCCCACCCGAACCCAACCAAAAGAAAACAAAAACCAGCTTCAGAGCTATTCTGAACATAAAAAGCCATCTGTAAATTTAAAAATGAAAGAATATGACTTATGACTAATTGAGCTTTGAAAGCCAGACTTTTCAGGTAAAAAACCACCACCAACAACTTTTTTATAAAATTCTTCTGCAATTAGGCATAAATAAGTAAATAAATGGTAATTTTGAGACTGCCAAAACTCCAAACTACTCATTAGGTCACAGATCATAATTTTTCTCTTTTTGCCATCAACATTCTGCCGGAGAAACAGATGTTAAAAACATCATAACTCATCAAGTACTGCTTGTATGAGAGAAGCAAAATGTCCTCACCTATGTTTGACTTTTGTTTGGAGGTACAAGTCCTCCTTGAGAACTGGCAAACTTTTGAGACTTGGTGGCACTTGGAAGTGAAATACCAGACCCAGCTTCTGAACTAACCTAGTGTCTTGTCTGAGCACAGTGTGGAAGGTAAATGCATCCTTGAAACCCATCATTTTTATGGTAATTTAACCTTTTGTTTTCTCCTGTGAGAAAGACATTTAAGTCGGCCTCCATTTTAACAAATACATTGATAATTTTGAATTTTTTCAAAGATGGGGTGTGTTTAGTGCCTGATGTGCAAGATATTAATTCCAGCAGTTTTCCATCCTTCCCCTGTCCTTCCTGAGGTGAACTGGTCATGTGGTATTTCTGCTTCCATACCAAGGCAAGAAATTCACAAAAATGAGATCAAAAACCTTTCTAGAGGAAGAGAAGCCTGTAAAAAGGTGTGAAAAGGAGGCCTGAACATGATGGGATCTGTGAATCTTGAGGGATGTTCAGTTCAGTCAAGAAGAGAAAAATGGAAGGGTGGAGCAACCCAGGCATAAATCCCATGAGGCACTCCAATATAAAACATCCAAGAACCAATTTGCTTGCTTGTCAAGATAATTCATCCCTAGACTGAAGTGTTATAGAAATTATATCTTATTTTTTAAAATGATATTAAGGACAAAACTAGTTTTTTAAAGTTTGGGTCAGTTTTTTTTTAATATAAAATTCCTTTTCCTCTGCTCAAAGAGCATTAAAAAATAGTGTTCCATGAAGAGTTTCCTTTCTAGTTCAGTGTTCAAAGTAAAAAAGAGCAGAAAATCAAAGATCAGCTTGATCCAAATTAAAAAACCAAAAATCCTTCCTTGAAATGAGTACTTGCCAAAAAACATTCTTTACTTAATAAACATTTTTTTTAAATTCCAGGAAATAAAAAATTACATTTGGCAAATCTGGCCTCACTTTCTTAGAAGTTAAAAAACCTACTTTATTTCCTGTAACAAAATTTTCCTGTAAACCTGAAGAGTTTTATCATGGTATTATCAAAGGAAACGTTTTGATCTTCCTGATGAACCTTCCTCCCACATCAACCCTCCAGTCACAAACCCTTCCCTTAGTTTCATCCAGTATCATAAATGTTATTACTGGGAAATTATAGTTTTGGAGAGTAAGAAAGAAGATATGAGAAGGAAAGACACAAAAAGCAATTATTAACAGAAATATTTATATAGTTTACAATATTTTATGAACCCACCCAGTGATATTTTGCACTGCCCATGAATGCTAGTTACTTAAGAGAAAATGAATATTAAGATAATTTTCCAAAGTCTCTTGAAGTCAACCTAAAAACTCCAAATGACTTCGCTAAGCACTGGATCAGGCTCTCTGGCATTTGGAGTTGGAAAGATTCATTGCTCTTTTTGCCAGTTCTGACAAAAGTTATTTGAATCAAGTGTTGTACATCCAAGTGGACAGCAAATAACTGATCAGGAAAAAAAAAAAAAGGATAGGTTTTCATTTATATTGTATTGCTTAGGTTGTCTCCACAGATTTATATCATTCTTCATTTTGCCAAGTTGGCATTTATATTTGTTCAAATAGTGAGTGCATCCACTCACTATTTGAGAGTTCTGAAAGAATGAGAAACAGATTAGGATTTTTTTAAATATTTAGTGCAAACCCAAAGACGTCACCAGCTACCCCAACTCTCAGTAGTTTTTCTCTCTTTATTTCCTGTAACGCTGTCATGATGATAAACATAAGTCTGCCACAATCTCTGCTAAAGCTCAGAAAAAGATCGTGGGACTGAATCACAGAAGAGAAAACAATTCAATGTTACCTGATCTCCAGTGCATCATTAGCAGTTTTCTCACCATTTGAAGAATGAAAGTAATTACTTTTGTTTATATTGAACACACTGAGCCCTGTGAGAAACAGGTAGCAGGGATCTCCTTTAATTTCGAGGACAACAAAGAATTTTTGCAGTGCAAAAGATCTCAGTGCCCTTTGGAGGGGAAGTCAAAATTTGTACTTCACCCACGTCCACAGGCATGAGAAACTGGCCCACTTGTGATCACACCAAGGATGCATATGTTGCCCATCAAAGTTAGAAACACTTTGAGCAGTATCACTGCACCAATTCAACACTCTTTTTTTTTTATTTCCAGCATCTCTCAGAATTGCTCTGAACAGCCAGGTGGGAGATGTGGAAGATTTAAGCAAAGATTCAGAAATTTCAAAAGAAAGCAAACAAGACACCAAAGCAAGCACAAGGTTTTACTGGCAGGGATTGACTGGGACACCTGTACAGTTTTGATCAGGGCTGTTTATAGGTTTATATAGGTTTCATGTTTGACAAGAGTTTGGCCCTGACAGGACTGAAACCCTGCATGACAGATCATAAATTTTAGCATTCGTCACAGAACAGAGTAGTGTGCTGTAAAGATGTTTTGGCTTAGGGTTTTTGGGGGGAGAGAAGCATCTTGATCTTTCTGAAAATTGGTGATAAATTTATCCTGTTTTTCTCAGCTTAAATCTTCTCATCTTCAATTCCCCTGATGTAGCAGCTGTCTTTGAAAATATTTGAAGATCATGCATCCACAAATATGTGGTGTTGCTGGTGAAGGGCATCAGACAGCATGGGGACTTCTTTCTGCTGTTTCACATACCTCAGATAAAGAAAAGGAGAGGAAGTTTTTAAAACATTTAGTAACAGCAGCCTCATTTCCTCCACTGCACTCTCTTAGCAAAGGGATTTAAACAGCACTATAAGCTATCCAGTGTTTTGAGGATATCTGGGTGTTGCCCTGAGGCAGAGGGAGAAGGATCACACATGGAAGGCTGCAGAGCTGTCTCCCTGCTGTCCTGAGCCTTCTGCTCATGGCTTTGTTGATTGTCAGTCCAGTGAAAGTTGCTCCCAAAGGCTGAGTGAGCACTGCTCCCAGCTCACTGAGGTACCCTGATGTGATGGGAAGTCTTTGAAGGTGGACAACATGGGCAGAGCTGCCAGCTGACCCACAGTACAAACACAGCGTCAGTTCCCCCCACGGCAGAGAGCTGCTGAGCTGTTTGCCCCGGCTTTGTGCTCTTTGTGTACTCCCAAAACACAGCCCCTCAGGGCTGCAGATGCTCCTTCCCTCTCCCAAGACCTCTCTTCAATAGGATGTTTGCTTATCCTTCACACCTTGAAAGATTAAACGTGCTCCAAGGCACGTGAGCCCTTACGTGCCTCAGCATAACTCAGCTTCTTCACCATCATCTTCCTCCCACCTCCTGGTGGGCTGGTGAAAAGCCAGGAGCACCTGAACTGGAAATGAGAGCCGGGACCGATGGCATGGCCTGAGCGAGCAGCGTGGGCTTGGATTCCTACCAGGAGGTGGAGCAGTGCCAGCACCCGAAAGCAAAATCTCAGCCAAGTTATGCGTCTGCAGCAGCTGGAGGGAAAGCGGGAAAGCAGTTGCCTCCCTGACTCCCAGTTTTCCTTGGCTGCATCAGGAAGAGAAAGGCTGAGACTCACAGTTTGAACTGATTGGAGCTGTAGCCCTCTCCTGTTATACTGTGAGAGGAGGCTTTGCATCTTTGGTGGAAAAATGCCACTCTTACCTCACCACTGTGCGCTGCCGAGGATCTTCCCAGGAGGAAACCCCTACAACCATGTCAGCACCTGCTGGGACAGGAAAATGCTCTTAATCACAGGCTCTAGGGGCTGACACTAAGTCACCTAAAGAAACAGAAGGAGGGAACATGTTAGAAAAACAGCGTGCACTGGGGAAAAAGTCGAGACTTGGACAGGATTAGGGGCAGGTTTAGCAGCAGGGTTGGTGAATCACTGTATGATTTCCATTCCAGAGCATGTTTAAACATTAGATAAAGTTTGCTAGTAGTGCACATGCCAGTTGCTGTTCAGTGCAGAGAAGTGGGAAAGTGGAAACTTCACAAGCACCAAAGAAAATACAGCCAAACCAGGGAACTGATCCTGTTTCCCTTTCTCATGCAGAATTCTGTCATGCAAGAAACCTCTGTGCTGTCACAAAGGCTGCCCTGAACTGGCACCTGGAGAAGCACCATGGTACTGAGTTAGTGAAAGACTAACTCAGGGTTATTGTGTCCTGCTGTCATGACACAAAGAAAAGATTTCCTACTCAGAGGTGATGGAGATGCAGAGCTGTAGCAGGGGAAGTTCACTCAGAACTGGATCCTCAGACTGGACTCATACACCACTTGCTGGCTCCTTTTTTTTTTTTTTTTTTTTTTTTTTTTTTTTTTTTTTTTTTTCTCTTTTCAGCTCTGTAGGCTGTGAGGGAGGGAAGGCAGAGTAGAGGGGAGGAGAAGTCAAAGAAGATCCCAGCAATGGTGAGTCACCAAGGCCTGATACTTATTTAGCAAAGAGCGTGAATGTAATTACTGCAGAGGCAATAGCTGCTGTGAAACAGTGTGAGACAGTGTGCTTTTCATCGAGCTCAGCAGGGTGAGCAGTAAAAGCTCAGCTGGGGAATATGGTTATACACTGACCTCCTGCCATCCTGTTTCTTCATGCTGCAGAGAAGAAGTACAGTCTGGCACCCACAGGATAGTTGGATGTGTGCATGTCTTTCTGCTCATCTGCCTCCCAAAATCCTGACAGGCTGTCATGGCAAGCCTCAAAACAAACAAACAAACAAACAAACAAATTATAAAAACCCAACAAAACAAAACAAAAAAGCCCCACACAAACAAAAAACTGCTCGTAATCCAGTCCAATTTAATTACCAAGAATTAAGGTACTTCTCTTTTCCTTTGACCTGCCTTGCTCAGAATCCAGTTGTTCTTGTCCTGAAAGTAGATGCCATCAACCAATGCCAGCACTGTTTTCTGATGAGCCTGCTGCTATTTCTCCCAGAGCTGGCACGCTGATGCTGTTGGGAGCCGTATGGTAACACGAACACCACTGAAACAGCTTTTGTGGCCCACAGGTGTATAAACCTCACACATATACATATCCACAAGAAATAGAAACACTGCATTCTGTCAGCACTGGTTAACACTGTTGCCTAGAGCCTGGTTTTCAAATAAACAAAGCATTTGTTTTCATAGCTGGAAGTGTAAAGTGAGCCACAAAAGGATCAGGCATAAGACTCCCTTTCTTGCTGGGTCACAAAATATCTGTACTCTTTGTGAGTTTGGCAGCAGGTGCTGACATGGTGACTATTGAATAGAGAGATCAAAGAATATGGCACAAACACACAACCTCCTCAAGAGAAAACAGGAGAAAACCCTCCTACCTCCCTTCTGCTTCACTGACATCTGTCTACAGGACCAAATAGGCTTCCAGCCCCTGATAATGCCTGTGTCAGCATCCTTCTTTAAATTATGAGCACCACCACCTCTCCAGTCAGTGCCAAGACCTGTCAACTTTAGAAATAAAACTGTTCTGTGAAAGAGCTTGCTGTTTTATTACTTTGCCTGCTGTGACGAAATTTCCCTTCCCATTTACAGAGTTTCTCATAAGCAGGTCGAGGTGAGGTGGTGCCCTGCTCCAGTTCCTCTCTCTGCACTTTTCACATTCTGGACCTCAAGATATGTCTCAAATATTAATCAGTGTATTAACCAGAGTATCACTCTCTGAAGAGTTATGCAGTAAGGAAAATGATGTTTGAGACAGAACACTTGGATGAGACAAAATGGATACTGCACAAGTACACTTAGACAGTTCTCCTTAATCTCCTCTATTCTATCCTGTCCTATACCCACAGCAACGAGAACCAAGAACTTGTCCTTTTGATCATCGTGTGTTCAGGTAACTCAAAGGGTCTCCTGAGGCTTCGCCTAAGTTAACTAAGCCTAGGTTAACTACATTAACTTGCCTATAGCAATTCTTTTCAAGCTGAAATAATTCCAGATGTTCAAACTAAGTGCAGCATTTATTTAGATTGTGATCCAAGGGCTGATGCTTTCAAAATGCTCTTAGGTTTGTATTAGTACCCTATAAAGAGAAAAATCCAATCATCAACTTCTTAGAAATCCCTGCTACAGTGTAGGATATAAATTCTGACTGTATTCAGACATTAAAATTTTTAGCAAGCTCCAAAGAGATCTCCAGGATCCTCTTGCCTTGCCAAGAGCCTCACCCAGCAATTTCTGCATGAGGCATATAACTTCTATGTGAGCTATATTGTATTTTATTTTAAAAGATATTGATCTTGATTTAAAGACTGGAGAATTCCCCCATGCCTCCAAGGTAAATTATTCTAATAGTTAATTATGCTTTCCAAAAAGGGAAAAAAAAAAGAAAAAATATCCAGTGATAAAACACATACAAAACCAAATCAAACCGAACAACAACAAAAAAAATCCCTTTACTATTTTTCTAAATCTGGCTAAGCTTCAGCTCTCAAATGTTGCCTTGCATTCTGCCATTTAATGGTTTAAGACCATTTTGTGCCGGAAATCTCTTCCCCATGTAGGTACTTGTATGATATAATTATGTCAGCTCTTCATGTTTCTGGATGAAGGAAGTAGATTTAGCTCCTTAAAGTTCCTCACTGTAATTCAGATTTTTTTTTCCCAGCCTCAAATAGTTCCTGAAACTCTTTCCTGCACCCACTCAGATTTTCCAAAATCCACTGGGCAGTAGGATTAGGAACAGTACTCTGGTGCTACTCTTGTTTTACAGTCCTAATCCCACCTCTCTGACTATTGGATGCAAAGATCATATTTTCTGTCTTGTTTGCAGCATCACTCTGGGAACACTTGTTCACATGTGTTACCTGCCATACCTCAGCTCTGTCAGGAGTCAATCAGTTCCAGGTTCCAGCAGTCCCTGTTTAAATTCCACACATCATTTTCCCGTTTAATTTTTTGGCTGTGTTTTATTTGGCTGTGTGGAAAGATTCTCTGATTGTGAGAGTCTGTCAGCCTGAAGAAGTCACATGGATCTCCACAGTTTGATCTTCTCCCTAGAAGTTCTTGTCACCTGAAGGTTATTGAAGGAGTTATTTTGCTTTTAATTTGTTGTAATTGTTTTTATCTAACAACATTAATCAGCAACATCTGTTTTCTGTTAAACATGTGTTTCCTTGCCATACTTATTAGTAGCACTTGTAAACAAGGAACAGACCAGAAAGCAAGTTCAAGGAAAAGTTATATATTTAATAATAACCTTCTATCCATTTTTCCTTTTTCATTTTTTTGTTTGTTTGTTTGTTCCCCTCCATAAATTATTTGGTGGTTGTTGTTTAAAAAAATAACAATATTTTACCAAATATTGTCACATGCTTTGTCTCCGGGGAGTTCAAAATTTTTGCCAGGCTAGTTACCTGTAAGCTGATTACTACAACAGGACTGAGTACCAAATTGAATACATTTGTGAGTATGTGAAAGTATGATTGCAAAGCAGTTATAATCCTTCTTAACAAATCTAATACCACATAATTGAAACCTCTAAACCTCTTTTTAGCCTATCTCTGAGCTTTATATCTAGATTTAATGAAAATGAGAGTTCTAGAGCACACTATCATTGCTTTTCCTCATATTGCTGATTTCGGAGTTAAGATTGAACTCAACCCTAACAGAGCTTCAACAAGACACTGAAAACTCCCTGCCACCTGGAATTATGCTCCATGAAAAGTACCAGGAGAACATTTCAATTCACAAAAATCAGCACTACTTATTATCCAATGCCACTGGTCTTCACAGGGACATATACCTATAATGGTTCAGAACTTTTATCCTCAAGTTCTCCCCTGACTTCAAGAATTTAGTTCTCACCCAGATGGAAACAGCAGAAGATATTTGAAGCCCCAGACTTAAGGCATCTGAGGATATGGATACTCAATATCCTTGAGGTGTAAACAAAGCAAATTGAGGTCTCTTTGTTTTTTGCACTTATCTTCTGGTTTCAATGCCTCAATTTCCACAGAGTTGTTTAATTGAAAATTGCTTCTACTTCACACTGCAAGAGCTGGTGAAGACATATGCCCACTCATGAATAGTTTTCCTGCTTTTTAGTGCCCATAAGTTTCCATCCCAGAACTGTTGTGCAAAAGGCCTCTCAAGGAAGAGAGAGAAATAGCTGTTAGAGTGATCTGAAACTGCAGCATCTGCTTTCACTGGGCTCCCAAAATGATGTTCTCCTGGCTGAGATCCTAAGAGACTGGACAGGAATCGGAGGAGCAGTGCTAAGGGGTTGCAAAAATCAGTGTGGCAAGAAGAAGAGCTGATCACAGCAAATCAATCCCTCTCCTTTGTTAAAATATTTTGGGTGCTGAGTCTCAGTAACATTTCTGCCCATTTTCATTATTGAAACAATTCCTCTGGAGCTAGGAAGGATTTGTTGGGTTGCTGACTTGGAAACCAGAGCAGTTATGAACCCTGTGTAGCTTTTTCTCCAAAATGACCACATATGGAAAATGCCCGGATGATGACCAATGCTGATCTTTCTTCATGGAGCTGTTTTCCAGAATGGTCAAGTGTATCAAAATAGGAGGAAACTTTTGGACCTTCTGCACAAAACCCTAAGAAATAAATTGCTCAGCATCCTTGGAAACATGACTCTCAATGGAATTTGGCAGGGAACCAGAGTAATGACCTTGTTCTATCTATACATGCAAAACCCACCTCTTCTGCAAATATATTTCATAAAACTAAATCATGGTATAGCTTTAGTGGTTTCTTTTTGTGTTGATTAGAGAAAAATTTTTTTTTCAGACATGTGGAATTTTGAAACATTCCAGACCATCAAGACTTCAGTCTCAATAAATACACATAATGTCTCTAGCACCATTTGCAACGTATGAGATAAAACAGGTATTTTAAAATAGTCATCTTGAAGTGAAAATTAGAAGTGAGATACAGAATGTGAGGCTCTACTGACAAAGGACATCGAAAGCAAGCTTATTTTTGTTCAAATATTTATAAAATTGGAAGTAATAAATTCTATCTTCTCTATCCTTCTAACAATGTGATTAAAGCAAGAAAGGAACCTCCAATGAAATAGTACCTTCAAGGCTGATTTTCAAGGTTCACTCAGTCTTTCAGAAGTGAAAAGCTTTGCAATACACAAAAGAATTTTTCTGGGGCCATCTCTGGAACACCAGACAATCAGAATGGTTCATCCACCCAATACAAATTTCTGTAAGATACAAAGCAAAATAAATAGGCCTTGACAGAGATACTGTCAACCTTACACACTTTATGATGTGTCCTTCTTACACATTTTGTGTGAAAAAAGAATATTGTACCAGGACTAAGTACATATTCACACTTACCCAACATTCTTCATGGATGCAGTTGAATTATGGCTAATTCCATTAACACTATACTCACTGTTCACACATCCCTCTTGTTTCAACAATTTCTTTTCATGATTCTTCTTTGCCATAAAAAGTGAGGCCCCACGACCTAATTTGATTCTTGGAACAGCAGATGGCCATTCCACCCTGATAATTCAAAATATCACACTGTCAAAATACCTTTCCTTTTCTTCAGAACTCTTGAGAGGTTCATTAGTCGCTGTCAAGGCAGAAAATAAATTAGTTAAGACCACAGTGTATGCGGACATCTCAGCATGAAGGTTACTCATGCATGATGCTATATAAACATGGTGAATGTTAAAGGATTATTGGCAACCTCCCAGGCAGATGGAACAAGAGATGGAACACAAAAAGCCTGGCACCACCCAGTTCATCCAAAATGTTAGGGGCTGGATTTCTTTCTTTTTTACTTATAGAATTTTTTCCCATAAGTTGCTAGAAAACTAACTACTGGGTACTTACGGGTACTTGAGAAAAACGAAAGAAGTCGCTGAGGTTGGGAGAGGAATGTAGTATCTGGCTACACTTTTTTTTTTTTCCCCTCTGGGAGTTTCTCTCTGAGGGGGAGGGATCCGTAAGTTTTAGAGGCAGGTAAAGGATGAGGCTGGGGGCAGCTGCTCTCTCTCACTCTTGGTGTTGGAAGGAGGAGGGTCAAGCTGTTGCCTACTGTGGGGAGAATTCACTGTAACCACCATAGTCCAGTCCTAGAGACCTACCACCATCTACTTGTGTGTCCAGGACTCCTGAGCTCATTTTTCTGTCCTGTCCTGTGGCAGCTGTGCCGCTGCTGTCCCTCCCCCGCTGCCTCTTGGGCGCTGCTCTGAGCCTTTCTGTGTTGTAGCCCCGCATCCCCTGCCCTGCCAGGACATCCCCCTGCAGCTCCAGCTGCCACAGCAGAGCTTCTGCTACACCTCATCCACCAGCCCAGGATTTCTGCTCATTCCTGCCCTTCCAGCTTGGTGCTCCTCAGAGTCCTGCAGGGGCACCGGGATCAGACTGCCCCGGGGTTCTGTGAGGCAAAGCCTCTCCTCCATCCCTTCCCAGCTCGGCCAAGAAGGCCATCACAAAGTCCCTGGTTCTGTTTTGTTGTTAACACCATAGTTATCGTTGTTTGTTTGCCTTGTTGTACATATCAGTAAGGAAGTGTTATTTGTATCCTGATATCTTTGCCTGAGAGCCCCCTATTTTCAAAATTATAATAATTCAGAGGGAGGGGGTTTACATTCTGCGTTCCAAGGGAGGCTCCTGCCTTCCCCAGCAGATACCTGTCTTTCAAACCAAGACATAGAAACACCCTATTTCCCTGCTATCATTTCTTATCACAGAATGTTTGCCTTTAATTTAGGTGGATGTGAAGGCAGCCCTTTGATTTGCTCCTGTGAAGTAACCCTTGTCCTAGTGCATGGTTTTGGTGGAACAAGGTCAAGACGTAGCCTTGAATAAAAACATTGGCCACATTTAGCCCAATTTAGTTTTATTTAAAGACATGGCTTCAGCATGTTGATGCAAACAGAAATCTGATGTAAAGCAACAGGATGGGTCTTGTAGGAAGATTAGGGTACCTGAGGGAAGATGGAATTACTTGTGTTTGAGGAAGAGTTGTTTGAGCAGGTGATCCTTGAAATAAAATTATTTCAAGCATCATCTACTCTCTCTGCCAGAGAATTTGACAGCTATGCTGTGGCCTGTGCCAGACCAAAGAAGCCAACAGAGTCCAAAGATGAATGCAGCCCAAGGAGTCCCAGAGAACAGATATCGAAAAGATTTAATTCTAGGTGAACTGAGGTTGCAGACAACTAGTATGGTTGAGTTGCAAAGTACAAAAGAGAGAAACCATCATAGTTTCTTCCAGCTGTCCATCCAAACACCTTGCAAAACCATGATTTTAATCCAACATTCATCCATAACTTTACCGTCCCATAAATCAATCACCAAGGCTCATTAATAACAGTGATAATACACCAGGTACTTATGCAAGTGGCACTAAAAAATAGTATTTTTCCAATGATGCATTTGAAGCCATAGACACAGCTACACAAACTTTTCACCAAGAAAAATTTTTGCCTTAAAAATAATTTGTTGTGAAATAAAAAGTGTGAACAGTCTTTCTAAAGTTTAATGATTTCAAATGGGATATGATCATGCAAATATAATAGAATCAAAATTATTTGGGGGAAATAGAAAAGATGGTACCAGATTTTTGATTGTCTTGAGTTACGTAGTCAAAAAAAGTGTATTCTATTTCATCTGTTGAAAGCAGCTGGGGAGATGTTTTTCTTTATCTCTTGTAACTCCAGGAGGAGGGGGGCAGATGCCTTCTGATAATGGGCCAGCCATTAAAGCCAGATGGGGCAGTGTTTCTTATCTCCTTCAACACTGGTCCATCCTCCAGGGGTTATCTTCTGCTAATGGGCCATTAAGGCTCACCAATGACATGACACATTACATCATCCTATTGTGAGATGCTCCACCCAGTGGGGGGGAGCCAACTGTTTCTACCTAGATAAAAACTGAGACTCAGGAAAACCAAGTATCCAGTTTTCTGCTGGATCCCTGGAAGAAGATGGGACCTATCTTACCACCACTGGACTTTCCACAAGATCATCTCTACTCCACAGAACCACATTTGTTGCCCCAGGAGGATTTATTTGAACTGATTCCAACACCCTGACCAACAGGGTGTCAGGTCGTATCCCTGACTCTGTCAGGGTTTTCTGGGATTTTTGTTCACTTGTTTGCTTGTTTTTCTGTACTATTACATTTGTAATTTTTTTTAATACTTCTAGTAAAGTACTGTTACTCCTATTCCCATATCTTTGCCTGAAAGCTCCTATTTGGACGGAAGGAGGTTTACATTCTCCATTCCAAGGGAAGTTCTAGCTTTCCCTGGCAGACAACTTTCTTTCAAAACCAAGACATTGATATATTTTTTCCAACTTAAATTGTATTTGTATTGTGTTTTTTCTTCATTTACACACACACACATAATGTTTGAGTACATAAATAAACACATGAATAAATTAATATTTAAATATGTGTCTTTCTGTGTTTATATGTACACCTATGTGTGTACATATACACCTCATACATGCATACCTCCATTAAATCATAACATGAACTATTTTATGGGAAAAAATATTTTAATTGTTTTTTCCTGATTTTTGAATCATTGAAAGCATTCTGATGATTTTTATTTTTTTAAATAAAAGCATATGCAAAGTGCAGTGAAAGTCTGGTGAGAAATGCACAAGCAATTAAATCTGGTCTTGCTTTTATTGCAGCTCTCATGACATAGACAGGATTAAGCAGTTATCATTTATATATATCATTTGCAGCCAATAAACCTTAGGAGTATTTATTATTTCACACAGCTATTGCTCTGTGCTGTCTCACAGCCAGCATGTCACCATTCTGCTTTTGCTAGAGGTTTTCCTCAAAGTCTACAAACAGCTGAAGTCCTTTAACTCCAAAATACACAGAGAGTGTTTAGTTTCAGCTGAAGGAAACATGAAGGCAGGAAGTCATAGAGCTCAAATGGTAATATTTCCCTGATCCACCCAAATACCCGAACAGCCATATATTGTGCAAGAAATGGGAATACCTCTGTAATTATCAAGAATATTTAGATTCAAGGGCTTCCCTTCAGCTCAGGCACTGCTGGGTCCAGCTTCAATATATTTTGAAAAGGATTAAACAGGAGAAAAAGAGGCATAGAAAAGAAAAAAAAAGATAGACCTCACTCCATTCAAGTACTGAAACTTCAGCTTAATTCAAAGTAAAAAAAAATCATTGCATTGCATAGAAATGGGATTTTTTTGAGCACAGATTTAAACATAGGCAGAACTGCCTGTTGGGCTTAGGATCGTTCACCACAAACATCTAATTTAAAAACTATTTTTTTTCTCTGGGGATTTAAATAAGGGAATGGATACTTGGTTCATATAACCTTTTGTTTGGTCTCAGATGATTGTGAATTACCTGCACTGATATCAAAACTGTACTAGCACACTTAATTTCCAGAATGCATTTTTCTCAGGCATTTTCATGGAAACCAAATGTGTGGTATATGTGTGAGGGATCATAATTAGAGCACTCATGGAAATTTGCTTTTGAGCTGCCATTATTTCACTCATACTGAGAAAAGACAGTTGTCTTCTCTTTGGCATAATTTAATTATTTGGTGTACTTCAGAAATATAATTTCTCAAAAGCAGAAACAAACTTCTAACAGCAGAAAGATCTGCCTGGTCCAATGGCATTTACCATGTTCTTTACCTAAAGAAGTCTGTTTTTGTTATATCAATGTTTACCTGTAGTAAAAAGGGTGAACTTTATCTTCCTGAGCTTGGCCATTGAATCAACTTTTTCAGATTTTTTTTTTTCAGGTGGACTGGAAAAGTTTTTTCCCACATCTCAAGTCAGAGTAAAATGACTGGTGCAAAGATACTTTCTGTGCTGCTTTTGAATTAATTGACGTTTGATGAGGAGGGAAGAAGCCACCCAAAATGAATTTTCTAAGAGAAGCTACTAGCAGTTTCCTCCATGCCTGACAAAACCAATCAGTGACTAGTTTTGAACACTGACACCTTGTTAAACCACTAGAACCTGAACATGCCTCTGTGAACACACATGTTAATAACCAAACAAACCCCAGGAAAGGTCTCTTCTTCCAGCCTGGGAACATAACAGGCTGGCTCAGACCCTTCCTTGTGGCTGGGCCAGGCTGGGCTGGGTGGGCCCTGCCAAGGGGCCGGGACCCTTCCAGGGGAGCCTGCCGGGCCCATCCTGGCTGGGCCGGGCCCCAGCAGCTGTTAACATCTGGCTGCCGGGCCGGTTCCCTCCCCCACTGCGTGGTCAAGACAATCTGTGGCTGGAATCAAATGCAGCACAGGCCCGAGACCAGCGGGGCAACCAGAGCGGCCACCACCCTTCCTGACCAGGGCCCTGACATCCTGACACAGCCCCAGCACAGCCTGAATCTATCACTGTGCCTGCTCCGACCATCATGACCACCACAGGCCCTGGGCGAGATATTAACTCTTTTGTTACACAGATGAAACTTGCAGAACATTGATCCTCTCTCAAGTGAGAGAAAAGGATAGAGTAAAAACATGTAGAGAGGCAACATGAAGACACCAAGGTCAGTGAAGGAGGAGTCAAGTCCCAGATGTGAGGAGAATGAGGAGATACCTTAGTCTTAGGCTGAAATTCTTTTGTAAGGCCATGATGATGGACTTGAGACACTAGAATATCCCTTTAATTCATGAAGGAAGTATGGGAGGATGGAGTGTTCAAATTGCAGATATGCACAAAGGCATTCGTGCTGAAGCAAGTAAATGTTGAGGTAGCTGTGATCTCATGAGAAGCTTGAACAGAGAGATGAGAGTGATGAAGACCCTCTACATCCCCGGAAAGAAGAAGACCTCTGTTCCTAGAGATGAAGATGATCTCAGAGATTCAGAGATACATGAAGAAAACTTTTACTTTTGAAAGTTCATCCTTAAAATAATACCTCGTAAGTTTACAAGGCCCATGAATGCAGCTGTGGGAAGGTTGCATGAGATGGGAGGGACTTCACGAATGCAGATTTTCCAGGCAGCTGCTATTCATGAAAATTGAAGCCACGAGAGAACTGTTTTCTTGTGGAGAAGTCTCCATGACATGGCAAAAGAGACTCCTCTCCCTAAGAGAACTGATGAAAGACTATTTTAGAGGTAATACACTGACCCAGGTCCCAGGTTTTGTTTCTGTATGTTGTCAGTGGGAAAGAAAAAAAGGTGGGGGGAGGAAAAGTGTTCTGAAGGTTTTATTCTGATTCTTTTTTTTTTCTTTTCTTTCAGTTCTGTTTTTCTTTATATCTTTTAAAGTTTGAGCCTGCTTTGCTCTTCTCCTAATTCTATCTCACAGCAGAAAAGGAGTAAATAATTCAAGTGGGTGCATTGGCATTTAGCCAACATTAGACACACCCACATTAATTGGTGCATTGGCTGGGAAATCTCAAATTGGTGAATCAAACCCACTATACTAAATTGGTATTTCTGCTTGGTTTGAACCTGAAACTGCCACACTTTCATTTTATTTTTTCCAGCTCGGGATAAAAATAACTAGATAAAATCTCCCCCAAAAAGCATTTATCCATGAATTTCTTAATGCATGATACTAACAATTTCTATTCCATTTCAATAACTTTTATTTACTAAAAATAATTGAATATTTAATTAGAAAGAACAAAAATAATTGAGGTAGGTCATCTCAATTTTACAACAAAGAGGGAGAGATCCAGAAATATTGTCCAAAATCTATTGTCTGTGTTTTTTAACGTTTCATATTTTTATTTTAATAGGTATTTATGTTCTTGATTGTTTGAATTTGGTTTTATTGAACATCCAGTTCTATGTTCTAAAAGAACATCCAGTTTACATGCTTCCTTACCTTAGGACATGTGCACATTTACCAATAAAAAATAACATTTTGTGGCAAGGTAATTTTTGCATTAAAAAATTGTAGGTGGTTTTATTTGTATTTTAACACAGAGAAAACACAGGGAGAGGAGTTCTTCTAGGTTTTTTTCTATCCAATGAAAAGGAATGGGTTGAAATTTTACAGATTAAGCAGAGACAGAAGTCTTTAATTAATATCTATACTGTATCATGTTTCATGATAAATTGGATCTCAGCAGCTGCCTAAGACCATATCAGCACCAACAGTTAAAATCTTTGGTGTGGAAAGACCTCAGACATATTGGGCTAATAAACTTCCATCCAAGACAGAAATGTTACATTTCCACTAGAATGTGTAAGATCCTATTTTCTGGATTATCTCATATCATTTGACAACAAGTATTATATTAAACTCTCATATTTTCCAAGATAGGGCAGACCCCTTGGAAGATGTTGACTGGCTTCAGATAACTCTCTAAGCTGCAAGTGTTTGGAAGCTGGTCCTGACTAAAAATATGGAGGGGACTGTTGACACATTTAAACTATAGAGATAACATTTTTCCACCACCTGGGTACAACCCCTCATGCTGCTTAGCCTTTGACTGGAGCTATCTCAGACTCTAAAACTTTATATTTTTGAAGTTCTTGGTCCATGCTGCCTTCCAGAGTCTTTTGACCACCTCACTCAAGAACTTGTCAGTCCTTATTTTTTTTCCCTTCAAAAAGAGCAAAAGGACTGGAAGCAGAACATACAAATCTCATCTCAAAATAGCCTAGAGGGTCTAAATGAGAATTTACTTAGATGAAGGCCCACAAGACTAACTTTCAAGCTAAAAAAACCCTAAACAAATTATGTGACAAATTATGGAGTAATATACCAGTGCCTGAAAGAAACCAAGGAAATGACTAAATAACATGGATTTGTCAAGCAGAAATCATTGTAGATAATCAAATTTCTTTTGATGATTAAATAATGGCATTGGTGCATTAGGGAGGAACATTAATTATGAAATATCTTGTACCCAAAAAACACTGCTGACATAATTTCATTTGATTATTTCTGATGTCCTCCAGGACTGGAACATGAATGGTGGAATGGGGTAAAACAGCTTGAGAAGAGCACCCAGACATCCATTATGCACAGCTAATTTTCAGAATGATTGGAAGCATGATAAAACATTCTTCAGGTGGCCACCTCATCCTTGATCCTGTCTAATGTCTTCAGAAACAATGAGGATAGCAGGTATGAAGTTTATAATGTTGGAAGGTGACAAAATAGGAATGAAATGAAACAACCTTGAAAAACAGCATAGATAATGTTCTGAAATGATCCAATGAGTGCAAGTGTGATACTCTTTCCTTACACAGGGGCAATCAGCAGGGTAAAACAGGGAAAAACTGGCACAGCAGCAGCTCTTCAGCTACACACCAAGGCTGGCTGATTTGAAAAGCTGGACAAAAACCAGAATTGTCAGAGCTTTGGTTAAAAAAGGCACTGAGAGATTTGAGTGTGAGTTGATTCCACAAGATGTGGAAAGTAAGATGCCCTCTGTTTTACCCAGCACATACCTAACCAGTATGTGTTTCAAAAAATGTGTATACTAAGAGTAAAAAATGAAGAAGAGGGCAATGGAATTGGAGAAAAAAGAAAAAAATCACAACCAGAAAAATAAACCTATAAGGATAGATTCAAAAGCTGGCATGGTTTAGCCTGAAAAAAGACGTTAAAAGAGGGAGTTATGAGAAAGCGTATGTGAGGATCCTCTTTCAGGAAACAAGGAGAATGCATCTCATAGGTAATGTATGCAGTCTCCATCCCCTGAGGTCTTAAAAACCAGATTAAACAAATAACTTTATGAAATGACCCAGTTATGGGCGATTTGACTTTGACGTAGGGGTTGGACTACTTTTCATCTATAAGTGCTTTCCAGACCTATTTTTCAATGTATTTGAGCACAATCCAAGAGAAATAATGGATTGTTTACAAAGTCATCCTTATTCTGTAAAAGCTGATGAAAGTCTCTAACTGGAAGAATTAACGTACTTGTAATGATTTTTGTGTATGAAATCAGTGAGGGGAAAGTATGCACTTCGAATCAGATTTGTGTATGCCATGTTGTGCTTCAACATTGAGCCTTTCACTAAATAGTTTTCTAAAAGGATACAAGTTGTCCTGGAAAATATTTATGTAGAATTTACTGACTCTAATCCAAATTTGTCTTCATTGCCTGCACTAATCCACGTGTTTTTACTCCATCCCTCTAAAGTAATTTCAGACTCAAGGTTATACCAATCCCCTAAAGCTATTAATCAGTTCCCAACTGCACTGAATCCATGCCAAACAAAAGCAAAACTATGTACCTACAATAACTTTTAGAACCCCACATCTTCCCTTTTATAAAAGATTTTAACAAAGAATTAATGGAGATTTCTTACTCAAACATCATCTCAAGCATGTAAAAAGCTACAGGGAAATCTGTGCAAAACCTTTCCAAATCTGTAGAAATAGTTCTTTCCATGCTATTAAAAAAAAAAAAAAAAAAAAATCTTCCGGCTGTAACATAGCTAAGATTTATAGGTGAAAATGAAAATTTAAAGGCAGCATCTACTACTAACTCTATAACAAGGAAGTAAAAGTGATACCAAGTAACAGAAAAACTCTGCCCGATATCTAAATGTCCTCAGGAATTTCTTCGGAAACAAGTTTTTATTTTATAAGTACAAAACTCTATGCCCCTTTTAATGGGTTCAGGTGTCACTTTGAGTTCTGTGAAATGTTAGTCAATAATTTTTTTGCAGATCTGAGGAAACAGAAGAAAATGTTGAAAGCTCTACATGTCAAAAAAGCAATACATGCACTGAAATACTGGAAAAAATAATGAAGTCCAGTGCAAAGGCTCATCCCATATACTTCGGATGGCTGAATGTATTTTACTTCAGTAGATAAATGAAAAGCAACCTGGAAAACTGCAAAAATGAGAGGTCAATGGACAAATTAATGCAATCTTGCAATGTCAGAGATAAAGGAAGTTGCAAAACAATACTCCTGATTTCTTTAGAAGCAGAATTCCCTACATGTGCATAACACAGAGCAAAGCTTTTATTTTTCATATCCTTGCCATCTCTAGAATTGAAACCTGTAAGAAGACAACTTGCTAGACACCATGGTACAAATTGTGAAATTAATACTTGTTAACTTACAATAAATGTTAAGGGAAATATACCGAAAAAACCCCAGATCCTAAACACTATTTTTTCTCCAAAAGGGCAGATTCTATCTCAGCTGAAGCTTACAAACAATTCCTATTTTCTTACACAATTGCTTGAAAAAGATCCATAAAATTAAGCATAGTATCTTACAAAATTATTTTTGTCAGTCACATCTGTGGCTAACTTCAAACTGTTCTGAATCTTTCATGATGTATTTACAAATGGAAACAAAAGTATACCTCCTTTGGACAAAACTACTATAAGAATGACATGAAAAGTATAATCTGAATGACACTGAGAAGTTTTACAGGAAAATTAATTTCAATTTACAAGTTTGCAAGAGGGCATGAAAATGTGTAAACACTCTGCCATACTCTAATTCTGTCATATTTTATGAGAAATTAGATAGATTGTAGATGAATTAGTAGATAGACAGGCAGACAGGCAGAGTGTTTACACATTTTGTTGGTGTGAAAAGAGTGGCTATTACCACCAACCCATGACATCATGTCCACCTTTGCCAGGTAGACATTGATCCATTTATGTTTAGGAAATTACTGCCATGCCAGGGATATGACAACACAACAACACAACAGTGTCATCCTGTCACAGACAGCCACACCTAGCAGGGTTTTAATCTAGCCACCACTACCAGATGTGACAACGACAATTTGTTTACAACAGGACTCTTAATAATATGCTCTTTGGGGTGGATTTTTGGTTAACACCAAAAGTTACACTGGTAGTTATTTTATTTCACATGTGCCAGCTTGATTAAATTAAGTATGTGTGTTTTTTCTGTCTTTAACTAAAATCCCATTTGGTTATTCACAAACATTCTGTGGAACACCATCATCTGGTGCGTGTTCAGATCATTCAAAGCAGCAGAGCTTTTATTCATAGAAGTTCCTTGTTTTGCACTCAGACTTTGGAATTAGCTGAAGGATTCATAGGAGTGAAGCTGGACATCTGCTCTCTGTCAGTCACGCATCTGAGAGAGGGAACAACTATAAATTAATCTATCCAGAAGTTTCTGTAAAATATGATTCCTCAATTCTCCAACCATTTCAAAAAGCAGTATGTGACCAATATATGATTTCTTTCATTTTCTTTGTCCTTCTCCCTAACAATATCCATTCTTCTTCCAACTGCGAACCATAATCTGGTTTGCAGGAGACCTGCTCTTGCTAGCTAGGGGCAGGCAGATGTTGTGAGATTCCTGGTGGTCTGGTGACACATGCAGAAACATAGTTTAGTCAGAGCTCAAACCTCACTTCAGCTGAAGACCTATTTTTCTCATTTGCAAAGCATTCTTCCAAAACATTTAAAATCTTTTCAGGTGCTTCCTCTCTGCTGTTACCAGAAGGTAGGATTGGTATGTGCATAACTCACAGTTAGTGCAGAGTTTAGTGAAGTTTTTACCAGACAAGCTCAGATAGGCGAAATCAGAACACCACAAAGGCACGGGTTTGAGAACTTGGCGTTTATACCATTCACTTTAAATGTTTGCTGCTAATTTATCTGAAATAATTTCGCATCTTGGCCTTAGCCCTATATTCTTGAAGCTGCAGCATGTTATCTCATTTATTCCACAGAAAGCACTTTTGACTAGAGAACTTTTCACGCTTTCAGATAACATTCCCAGATGTATGCTATAACCTGAAGAAACTGATGCCCAGCTTAGTGATTCTTGAGGTCCTGTCTACAAAGATGTCTCTAAAACTGCAAACGTGACTGCTATCACCATCAGAAATTCCTAAAGAGTGACAGAATATCACCCAGTACTGCACAATTATGGAGTTTTCTGCCAAAGCTTTCAGAATTTTGTATCAGTACACAAGTGTACGTGCAGAAATAAATATATTTATGCATGAATATATACAGGACTGAGTTACTGGAAATGTGGAGTTTATGTGCAAACTTGGAGACAGGACTGGTCTCTTGTAGCTCTGATTGGTGCTGTAAACCACAGAGGTGGATTTATTCCCTAACTCTGACCAGAAGGATTTAGTAGACAGTGTGAAAGTTGAGTTTATATTCCTACAGCACCTTTCACTCTAAAACAAGTTCCTTAATTTTGATTAAACTTCTCCAACCACATCAGGACAAATGACACAGGAACTGGCCCTTGCAAAGTTTCTGCTGATGGCAGGGGTGGCTCATATCCCAAAGTGGAGAAGATTAATGCCTTATTCCTTGATAAAAGCTGAGCAAAGGGAAAAGTGGCTCAAGCGGTTACTTTAAAGATGAACGAGAGCCTGGTCTTTGGTCTCCTCAATCTTCCCACAGGCTGGGCCAAACTATCCTTCTTTCTTTATTTGATGACTTAATTCCCAAGGGGAAATTTCCAGCCCCTCAACTCCATCAATACCTTGGACTTACACTAGTGCAAGGAGGAGCAGCATATGTGTCTCTCCTGCCTCTCTCCACCCAGACCCACCCTCCAACTGCAGTGGAAAACTGGGCTTCCATTCAAATCTTTGTCCACTTGTTGATATTGACTAAGGCGAAGAGAGTGAACTGTCTCCTCTTCCAAGCAGCTGTAAGCCTTAATTAGGGTCAGCAAGCAATAATTCACATAGTTTGCCTGTTTAAATTGCAAAAATAATTCAGCCACTCCATCCAATAGCAAGCAGGGCAAGGGAGAGGGAATGTCTTCTAAACAAATCACAGTGTAGTGCAAGAAGGGTTTTTTTGAGACCTGTTTGGAAAGAGTGCTAATAACCACACATTCAAAAATGTGTTGACATCACTCACAGCAATGGGCAGCGGCCCAAGGTTTACCCTAGGGACAGCAGCTTGTTCCAATCAAGAGCAGAACAGCAGTGCAGAAAACAATGAAAAACATTCCCTCCTGTAGGATACAGATCCAAGCTGGCTGATGAGCCATAACCACTGTGCAGGAATATTCACTGTGAGAGGAACTGTCGTGCAGTGACCTGCAGGGAAGGCATTTTGTGCAGAGAACAAAGCAGAATAAAATGCCATTGTGAGTAGGTCTAGCGGGGTTTATCTTGCTTGCAAATCTCTGTTTCAAGATCTGGCTGACTCCAGGCCTGCTGCACGTGTTGTACAAATAGCCCTCAAAACATTTTTTGCATAGGGATTTTCTTTTATTTCCTCTGTATTTTAAAAATATGGGCCATGATGGAGCCATTTGATTTGGAGACATTGTTGTGCAAAACTCATACTGCAGGGTAAACACTCACTCAAGTCCTGGAAAGACACTTGTGAGTACACCTCAGTTCATCTGCTGGGTGAACTTTCTCTGTGTATTACATTTCAGTGTATCACATAAAATAATAATCCATTTTTACCTGGAATATTAATTGTGTATATAACCTCAGACATTAAAAATGCATGAGTGTAAATGGTGAAGAGCCCTTAAAGTTCATCAGAAGATATGGAAGGACAAAGAGTTTAAAAAACAACACAATTGGAGGACATAGGGTAAAACCTGAAACAAAAATGACATTTTGAGTTGTAAAGAGGGGATGGGGAGAGACAGACATGCTTATTGACTGCTAAGATGCCAGCACTGAATAAATAATAGGAGATGGAGAAATTCTTGTGTGGGCAATTCAAAGTCATCAGTCCGTTTTCCTGTTTTAAACATCCCACTGAAGAAAATTCCCTTTGTATTTCTATTTTTCTGCCTCTTCTACACAGAGTGTTGCAAAAAGCAATAATGCGAATACAGATTCTAATTTTTTTTTTTCCCTGGGGGAAAGGAAGGGAAGGGAAAGAGGAAAAGAAGCAGCTGAAGACATTGCAACAGCAGAAATTTCATCTGGGTACCCTCTTCTTTCCTTGATCCTTTGTGTTGTTTATGGACTTTTAAGTCCACTGAAGATGGTGAACCACCATGTACTGGTTATACATATTTATAAATATCTATGTTGTTGTTTTTGCCAGTTAATAATGACATTATCTTGAGCAACGTGTTCGTCTATGCCACTAAAATAAATCCTCATCATGAGACTTGTCCTTAACCCTTGGCTACATAGGGACATAATCTTGAGGTTATCAAAGATATTTCTATGGAAATAAGGTAGAGTTAAGGTAGAACCCCTCCACAGCAGTAGGGGTGTAAACCAAAGTCACTGGGGCGAACAGTTGCAGAGGGAGGTGACTTCAGTTGCCAATTCCCTACCAGCAGCTTGGCGAGGGAGCATTCCCCTTGGAGAGCAACCAGTCCAGGGCTTGTGACACATAGGAATGATCTCTGAGTTGGAAAATGCTGGGGCACAAATGTTTGAGGGCTGACAGGTGACTAGGCAGAAGTGTAATTATTAATTTCTCTGCCTTTCTGCCATTCCCTTAGCAGATAGCACCTTCTGTTGGCACAAAACCAGTGTGTATTTTCCTGCTTTTTGATTAAACCAAGGAGGCAGACTACTGTGTGTGAGGGAAAAAACAACCAAACACACACAAAACCCAAACAAATAAATAAAAATCCAAACCATTCCTCACTTCATCAGGAAGAAGCAAACGCATCCCTGACTGTTTGTCAGGAGCTGAGTGTGACAGCACAGCCACCTCTCAGCACATCCATGCATCCTCCACTATCAGGAAAACAGCCAGTGTCCTAGGCAGGGATTTTCCACAGGAGATAGAAACACCCAGCAAAGGGGTCCAGGTCAGGGCTGCACAAAGGAAGACAACAAGCCAGCAGAGGGGAATTTGGTCTGGTTTCTCAAGCTGTATAGTACAAGCCACAGGATTGTGGTCCAATTGGTAAATGTGCGAGTGACACTGGGTGTGGACCAACACCACTGTTTTACTTAGCTTGAGAGGGATTTCCCTGACTTCTAGAAATAGCCATGGCCTTTTATTGCAAAACAATAAAACACAGCTCAGCATGTGCTGAGACCACAGGTTGAGTCACTCAGATGCCAGTGAGGAAACTCACGCTGAAACAAAATGCAGCCATCCACTCTTCCTTCAGCAGCATCACTGAGGGACTAAACTGGTCTCAGACCAGACAAAAAGCTTTGAGAGGCATCTGAAAAAAAAAAAAATAAAGAAAAAAAAAAAAAAAAAAAAAAGAAAAAAGAAAAAAAGAGACACCTGAAATCTCCCATAGGAAGCATTGAAATTCAGCTACTTCCAAAAAAAGGGCAAACATTTAATTGAAGGGTGGAAAATAAAAAGAACAAAATACTTTTGAAGTTTAGAAACATCGATTTGGAACAGAACACCTTATTTTCCATTATTGAGTCAAAACATTTCTCAGATCAAGATGATGCAGAAGGAAAAAGCTCCACAAATCTTTAAATTAACGTTTCTGTTGCAATTAGAAGTGACCATTTTCTTTCAGCGTGATTTTACCAAAAATACAAATTGGATCATTCATAAGTCTTCCATAAGGCATTTGGTACAGATTTGGAAAAGTCTGAAGCTGTTACAGTGTTCATACCACCTTACCTTGATGATCATTCACAAAAAAATATTCTTAGAATAGCCACTTTCTTCAAGTCCTGTTGTCTCCACGTCATTTTTTTAATTACAGGTTTTGTTATGCTAGGCTCCTCAAAGTGTTTGAGTGCGTTAATAGGCAAAAAATAATCTAATTTGCTAAATAAAAGTTAGGGCAAATTTAGCTAATTTGGAGGTATCAGGGTGAAATATTCCCATATTTATCCATCCAACCTACAAAATGAAACTCCTGGCTGTCATCCTGAAAACCACTGGTCTCCCTTTCAAAGCTGTGAGGTAAAGAGGACAGGAGCTTATTCATCTCCATATTATGCTAAAAAAGTGTTCAAACCAGGTTTGTCTGCTAAAATAAACGTAAAAATACTCCCTTCATTAGCAGAGTATTATGCTTTTTACTAGAGAGGTTGTAGCCAAGCACTGTCGCCACAAAATCATGTAAGTAAATCACTACACATTAATTTGACAGATATTTGTTTCTTCTACATGCTTCTTATGCAACCTTATAGGGATCATTGAGTATTTTATTTAGAGTGGTTCCTGACCTGCACCTGTCTGGCATCCTACTAAGCCTAAAACTGTATTTTACTTGCCCAGTAGATTAGGAATTTACTGTAGATTTTATTCTTCTGCAGTGTATGTCTATTTCTTCTAATTTTTGCATTGTAATATATACAACAAAATACACATCCGAACAGAAAGGAAAAAATAACCGTAATTAATCTAATGATACAGGTGATTGTGAAACTAAACTTGGACCTATTAAGTTAACTAAAACTATGCTGTCTTGGTTTTCCATAATAGTGCTTTGCAAGATAAATTATTGCCTGTGCACACAATCACTGTCCTCCAGGGCTAATCATATGAAGACAGTTACTTGAATTAGCTGAACTTTGGATGTGTCAGAGAGATATGGGGGGTTAATTGTGGATTTTTTTCTGTACAAGGTGATGCGCAATTTTCTGGGAATATTGGATAGCTGATGATCAAATTTAATGGATCAAATTTAATGATGGTTACAACGTGACATAATATTGCACCTTGCTAATTTACTATACCACTCCTTTTCACTGAGAGTGGCATAGTTTAATAATTGGCTTTCACCCAGACTTTGCTGAACCACGACACGAAGAACAAAATAAAATGGGAAAAGAAAAAAATTACAATTACGATTAGAACATCAGGAAAGTACAAGAGACAGGAGACACTGGAAAATTTTGGGAAATGTTAAACAAATTGCTTTCATGTAGACCTTTACCTGAACCATTCTTTCTTGAAGAATGAGTCTGCTGGAAGTAATATGCGCTGGATGTGGAGTTTTCATTTAATGTCCACTCATCAGAATATCGAATTACCTGAAATAAGTAGTAACAATCCTCCTGGTTGAGGAGAGTGTTTCCAGACCTCCCCACAGGTCATCTAATTGTTCCTGGATTAGGGTTTTGCAGAGCCTGTCTTCCTGCTGTGACAACTGCACCCTCATCCTGCATAAGCTGTGTCCTGCTCCTGAAGAGCTCAGAACAGCTGCGGTCCTATGGAACAGGGACAGTTCTAGCAGGGAATTGCTGGAAGTTTAACATTGCTCTGCAACCAGAGGAGTTGATTTATCTCCAGATCAGGGCAAATACTGCAAAAGCATTTGCATGACTTGTGCTGATTAAATCTGACAAGCTTATCTGCATTACTGCAGTTTAATCCGTGATAGTGTTTGCATTTCAAAGGAAAAGATGGGCTGGAAGAAGAAGGAAGGAACTGATTCAGCATAGCACTCAAGCAGCTGCAATTACACTGATCACAAACAATGGGTTAAGCTTGTACCAAGTATTTTGCTGATGGGAGTAGAAGACTCACAAGTACCCTTTTATTGTAGAGAAGAGGTTTCCACTTGCATCTCCTGGATCAGATGAGTAAGGAAAATTGTGTGCTGATGTGGTCTCATGTACTGAAGCACAGAACTTCAGCTGGAAACAATTGCCATACGGCAATTGTACCACTGATCTGAATAAAGAGCAGTTTATAACCACTGAAAACCCACCTATAACTTCAATAAAGTATTTGGCTATCAAAATTTCTACAGTGAGAAATGCACAAAAGCATAAAGGTGAAAGATGGCAGGCAGAGAAAGATCCAAGCAGATGATAACCACATGGCAGGATGCCAAAACCCAATATTCTATCTACATCTTAGCAATGTGTGGAGAGATTCCTGTACTAAAACACTTTGCAGACATTGCAGTGAAAAGTGAGACACAAAAGCCAGTGATTTTGATAGACAGTAAGGTACTAAATTTGGGAACTGCCTCTAAGGGACAGAGATTAGAAGGACAGCTGTCTCTTTGGAGCTCTGTGAGCTTGACTTCCATTTTTTATTTCTCCACTTACAGTGGGACACATCTTATTTCCTCTCCTGTCATGGAATTTTTGACATGAAGAACTCTCCTACATGTGACACTTGGTATCTTGATTGGTATCTTGATCTTGAACTTCAGCTTATGATCACTGAAGTCCTTGGAGTTATTTTCTGGCCCCTAATATTTTAATGATTGCCTTTAGCTTGTAATTGCTTTTTTTAGACAAATCAGCACAACAGCTTCACAAGCTGGAGGATCTTTTCTTAAATCCCACTTCACAAATTAACAGTCATTGTAATTGCCACTAAAATCATGAGCACTGGACTACCTGTGAATAAAGCCTACAAACTGCACCCCTGTCAGCTTCCCTGCAGCCTGTGGTGTTAAGAAAACAGAGAAGGCAGAGGCAAAACCATGAAGGAGTCATATAACAATTTCTATTATTGAATTTTAATTATTTCACTGAGTTTTATAGCTGATTATGGCATCAGTGGGGGATATCTGTAGCGACTTCCATCTCTTCAAGACAAAACAGCTTATGTGTAAGTGTAGTGGATATTTAGCCACTTTCACTTCAATGAAGTAAAATGAAACTGGGATTGGGGTGACTATTAAAGAAATTTATTAAATAAACACTATGAAATGTGTTTATTTAATAATGTGTAAACAGATGTATTAAATAAGTAATCACGTTTTCCTTTATTAATAAATAATTGAAGATTAATATATATCATGGAATTGAAACATTTAAAAATAGATAAAAGGGACTCCCCCCTTTTTTTTAACAAGTAAAAGGTTAACTCAAGATTTGGAATAGCAGAATCAGCATCAGAGGCACAATGATGAATTACAGGATTGGTCCATCATCTGTAGGAATGCAAAAATTAGAATTCTCATCTTTGCAGTACCTTTGCAGTCATTAACATGCACTATCTATCAAGAGAGATCTCACAATCAGGTTGAGATTCTGGTTTCAGTTAGATTGACTCACCAGGCACCAAATGCCTGGTGGTGTTTGCCTGAATAAATGACTTTCCACTAATTTATGTGATGAAAGAATAACATATTTGTGGCTGAAATCCATGTGGTCCTTTAAGGGCCTGAGTCATAATTAGTTCAAAAGGACAAGAGAGCCTCAGAGTGCCTTACTGTGCTGTTTTATCATCTTCAGGTCTGCGATTCCTTCACTACCTTTACCTGTACTGCAAATACACTGTTGACCTCATTATCCTGGTTTTATAAAAGCTGGATCATGAACAGAGAGGTGGGAATATCGGAAGAGCTTCATTATACTCATTGTAACAAATGGAGCCTGTCTAGATAGGTACAGGAAAAGTTAGTACCTGAACTCATTTCAGAGAGTTCAACATTTCATATTTAGTACATCTGACCCCAAAAGTCTCATCTCCATTAAAAATAAGAACCTACTAGACTTTGATGTGTCAATCAGACATATCCCATGCAAGCATTTATCCACAACCATTTGTATGTGTCTGACCAAGGATTGCAGCATGGTTAATGTTATTTATATAGATTGAGTATTAGGGACCAAAAAACTGGCTATCTTAATTTTCAGGGAACCAAAACTTGCCCAGTTTTCTGGCAATCTAGGAAATGCTGACATGCCTGAGTGAGAACTGGAATTGCATCCTGACAGCCAGGCACCACCAAACCTTTCCTTATGCCGTGACACATTTCACAACCATTCCAAGGCAGTGGTCCCCTACTGTTATGACATCTTCATCACCACAGTTTCAAAGCAGGAGCAAGGCCAGGGAAGCCCAGTTTATCCATTTCAGTGCTGATTTCTCTCTGTGCACCACCTATCGCTCCACTGCACTGTAACTTGCCTCCAGCTGGCATTGCAGTGCAGCAACAGGAACACACACATGCTTCAGTTCTTTGCTGAACAGGGCTTGAGCCGGGACCAAACTCTCATAAATGGGAATTTTTCTGTCCAGTTCCTCTTGCCAGCACCAAGACAGTCCTGCTTCAATTTGTTACAATATATTTGGCTGCTTTCATTCCCCTGGTGCCTCCAGTAGAGACAGAAACAGGAAATAACTGATTAGAAAGCACCATGGAGAAGAGCCCTTCTTTCCACTGGGATACAATAATCTACAGGATCACTGCTTCTGTTGGAGAGGTTCTGAGACTTCATTTGGCCCATACACCTTCAGCAGCTGATCATTCCCTTTACATAAACTCCTGACATGAAACAAAGTGTGGCACTCAGTTCTGTAACATTACCTAAGTGAAAAGAAAAAGTCAAAGCTACGGGGAGAAGAAGAAAAGGAAGCACCAACTGTTGAAAGAACGAGGGATAACAGGTTAGTGAAGGTGTTGCCCTATAAATGCTAAAGACCTCTAGTACTGCAAACCACCACAGTTGGCCTGCAGACCTTGCCTTGGTGTCCTGAGCAGTGTTTCTTGCCTTGATGTAAAATTTGACATCTGTGAGCTAAGCTGAGAAAACAAGCCATGTCTTTCATGTGCACGGCCCTTTGTCAGTGAAAAGGAAAGCCACAGAAATCCCAGTTGTGCTGGGATGGGTGGTCCCACAAATTCCAGTATGCTGAGGTCACCTGTTGGAGCTGCAGCAAGAGGGCATCACCTGGACCATGGTGATTCAGTCCTCACAGAGGTACCACACCATCTGGTTCTAGTGCCCTCACACCAGCTGATCCACTGAACAAAAGTATCTCTAAGGGCAAAGTAAAGAGTGTTCCAAGCAGTCAAATACAAGAAAAAAAAAAAAAGAAATACTATCTCAAGGTGAGAGACAAGAGAAAGAAATAAAGTAGTTCCCCCATTTCTGTTTCAAGTCTAGAATTTACAGTGATGTCATATAAAAACAGAAGGAAAACAGAAACTCTTGCACCTTTTTAAAAACTGGTGGTCACAAGGAGGAGTTTGCCCCAGTAAGACAGGTAATGTACAGTCTGAGATAATCACCCAATGTGTACAGTAAATTTCAGAGAAGACATGAAGTTTAAAGAGTAAAATGTGTATATCAGGGACTTGTAGTCACTGTTGAGCACAGAGAGGCTCTTTAGCCCTGTGTCTGTGTCCCTGGCATCTGTCTGAGAGGAAGTTAAAGCTGTTTTGGAAGAGATTCTCCATTAAAGTGGCATTTCCAGGTGTGTGGAAATCAGGAGAGTCTGTTACCTTGCCTGACATTGTTGTGTGATTAACTGTGTTAAGTCATCAAGGTTTGAAAGGCCTCCTTTTAGCAACAAACTCTGTTTCCCTCGAGTACATAAATGTCTCTTTATTTATTTATTTGTCCCAGATGTTTCTTTTGGGAGGCTTTCCTCCTCTTATATTTTGTTATTCTCCAGGAAAACGAATATGAGAGCCCCTACCTACCAAAGGAGCCAAGCAGATGGAGGCACAGCAGAAAGAACTGGGCTTTGCTGCAGCAGAGCTTCCCTGGCTCCTTCCCCATCTTTGCACACCTGGGGCCACAGAATAATCACCATAGTCACCCCTCCCTGCTGTCCCTCCTCTGCCTCTTCCTCCAACCCTACACGCTTGGCTCAGGCAGACAGCACCCAGAGTTTCAGTCCTGTTTCTCCAGCTCTTTGTTAACCTCTGTGTTCCACTTGGAGAAAAAAAAATAAATTCCTTTGTGAAACCTCTAGGAAATGCTTGGCACTCACTGAGTCTCTCACATTCACTGTTTTTTTCTTCCTGAAGAGACTTGTGACACTGATATGACTTTTCTGTAACTGGAAGCAAATGCTTATCACTATTCCTAGAAGAGAAAAAGAAAAAAAATTCCTTTGAAGATTTAGGAGGTTTTAAGAAATAATTTTCCAGAAAGCCCAACTGATTAACAGGGATGCAAAGCTGGAAACAACAATCCAAGCTGTCCTAGGACCCACTTCAGGCCTGTGAAGGTCTCTGTGTAGCAGGTGGGCACCTGCAGTGATTGCTTGTTTATTTATGTATTTTTTAGAAGTATTTGTATATACAACCTACTCAGACCCCATCCTGAGATGGGAAGGGATTAGTCTTGTTCATCTTTGCCATCTCACAGGGCTTAATCTTATGTATCCTGTCACCTCCTGCTTTCCACAGGCTACATCTTCCCTATTATCCCTTCCATCCCTAAAAGGAAATAAAAATGTACAATTCTTTTATTTTTGGCTTACTGCAAGCACCTGAAAGCCCCTTCACCCTATTGTAAAAGAACTCTCAGGGAGATGCAGAAAGTGGCTGGACGAAGCCATTAGCCAAGGAACACAGTGTGCAGGAATCAATAGGTCTGTGCCTCAATCATGATGAGCACAATTTGTCTCAAAGGAACCATAAAACTTCCTTTTCATTGTCAGTGGTTTTTGGCTGAGTTTTGGTTCTTGGGGGTGTTTGGGTTTTTTGTTGTTGTTGGAGGTTTTTTTTGGGGGGGGGGTGGTTCGGTTTTTTAGGTATGTTTTTAATTAATTTTGGGAGGTCTTTGGTTGGTTGATTTTTTTGGTGTTTTTTGTTGATTTTGTAAGTTGGTTTGTTTTTCTTGGTTTTTTCTAAATTATTTTTTGGTGGGTTTTGTTTCTTTGGGATTTTTTTTGTTTGTTTTTGTTTTGTTTTGGGAGGTTTGTTTGATTGGGTTTTTGGTGGTTTTTTTTTGTCTGGATTTTTTGGTTTAGGTTTTTTTTGTTTGATTTTTTGCTTGCTTCTTGGAGTTTCTTGTTTGTTTTGTTTCATTGGGTTTTTCCTTTTTTGTTTGTTTTGGTGGGTTTTTTTGTTGTTGTGTTTTGATTTTTTTTTTAACTCCAGGACTAACTCTCCATTTCACTGTGATTTGCTGACAGTGGTGCTCTGTGTCTCTGCACCTGCCCACTGTTGTGAAACCCAGGCTGTGCAAGCATAGTGTGATGGCAATAACTGGAACAGCACGAACCTTGGGGGCAGTTTCAAAGCAGAAACTTATTGCAGCAAATGTAGGGACATGACCAAATTTCTGCCTGGTTTTATTCTCTTGTTTTGGGAGAATTGTTGCTCTCTGGAAATTCATTCTCCAAGGATAAAGCTGATGTGTTGAACACAGGCTACCAACAAAGTGGGAGGGTGTGAAAATTCAAAGTCTGGTTCAAAACTGGCTGATGTCTCTCTGTGACACTGGGAATTGTAATGTTGGGTCCATAATATGCAACACTGCATTTATTTCTGAAATTAATAGAAACTCTTTGCCAGAGGCTGAGAGTTCACATCTGAACATTTGGGGAAGGATTTGTTGAGTTAAAACTTGAGGCAAGCACACATAAAATTTGATAACTTGCTGTTTATTAGTTCTCGTAAGCATTCAAAGAGACAACAACAAATAGATTCAGAACAAAACAATGAATGCCTGTAAAAAATATAAATATTATTAACACAGTAAATAAATATTTAGAATGCTGCAAGCAATTCCAAGACACAAAGAAGCAGTAAAGCACTGGGGTTGCTGAAGTCCGTCATCAGACTACTCGGATCAGTTGCTCTGAACTTCAAATAAGCCTGAAAATAATCATCTTCATGTTCTGCCAGATGCAAATAAACTGTCCTCTGGTTTCTGGTCAGAATGCAGAATACTAAATCTCAGATTACTTTCTTTCTTTCTTTCTTTCTTTCTTTCTTTCTTTCTTTCTTTCTTTCTTTCTTTCTTTCTTTCTTTCTTTCTTTCTTTCTTTCTTTCTTTCTTTCTTTCTTTCTTTCTTTCTTTCTTTCTTTCTTTCTTTCTTTCTTTCTTTCTTTCTTTCTTTCTTTCTTTCTTTCTTTCTTTTTCTTTCTCTTTCTCCACCCCTTTTTTTTTTTTTTTTTCCCCTGAAGGAGAGAGATGGAAGGAGAGTCATTGGTGGGAGCAGCTTAACTCTCTGCTGTAATTTACACATTTATCTCTTTGCCCTCCGTCCCAGCTCTGAAGAATGACACTTAGCAAGTTACTTCCCTTTAATAATAATAATATCACTACCACCTCCTACCTGCCAGGAACCACCTCCCTTTTCTACCAGAGGATGCTCACAGCCATTTTGATAAGTTTCTGGAGGAAGACGAAACACATGGGGAACCAAAATGGGTCGTGAAGCTCCTGAGCTGCATACAGGCAGTGGATGGGGGCCATTCAAGGTACTACCATGTGTATTCTCCCCTGTTCATTCACCACTGGCCATGGTGAGATGCAGAATATCAGGCGGAAGAGTCTTTTTTCCAATACAATCAACTTTTCTGGCATTGACTGGGAGAGCTGCTCAACCTTCAACCTCTGCCTCCTC
This sequence comes from Acrocephalus scirpaceus scirpaceus, assembly GCA_910950805.1. Taxonomy (NCBI): domain Eukaryota; kingdom Metazoa; phylum Chordata; class Aves; order Passeriformes; family Sylviidae; genus Acrocephalus; species Acrocephalus scirpaceus. Next base: position 71,192,977 of record OU383776.1, read on the forward strand.
CCACTTGGTTCTTCAGCTGGCTCGGCTGTTTGGAGGGAAGGTTGGAAGCAGATTTTTGGTAACTGGGTTAACATTGCACCCCTTCTACATTACCAGAAAATCTCATTGCTGGATTTTCCTTATTACTTTCTAGTCATGTTGCTCCATTCTTTCCACAAAAATCAATATGATTTCCCCAAGATACTGCTCCTTTTTTGCATGTTCTAGAGGCTGCAGATGGCAGTTGCTGGTCAAGGAGTGTGGGTGACAACCTGGTCTGTACTTGATGCTGCAAGAAAAGCCAGCATGAGTCTCAACCCCAACCACTGAGAAAGCCATCATCCATTTAATATTTTGAGGGTGTTCTAAGAACTGACCTCAGAGCATTCATGTCTGACCAAGTGGAGTGTCACTTCAGACAGCCCTGCCATCAGCTGCAGAGAATTCAGTCCAGACTATGAGTTTGCCCCTGTTGACCCAAAGATTTTCTGGAGGGCAGATGCTTTGCTGACTTTGGAGAGGGACTGAGAACAAAGAGAAAGAGTAACAAAAAAGGATGGTTTACTATATATTTCTGATAGTGCTCATCAGAATACCTTATTTTGGCTCTGTGTTCGCTTTTTATGAGGTCACCTGAAAAATAGCTGTTGCAGGAGAATGAAATATCTTCTGATTAGTCTTGTGCAGAGGCAACAAGTGAAGAGCAGGAGGAAGAAACAAACCAGAAGAGAAGAGCATCTTCACCTTCTCCTCCAGCTTTTGATGGGTTTCACACTCCACCTGGAACATGGCTGTATTGCTGTGGAGCATAAAGGAACAGGGAATTGAAATGACAATGCCCGGAATAAAAGGATGTTGCATTAGCAACTTGATTTCAGCTTGCCTGTCAGCAACTCCAGCTTTGGTTTGAAACAGAAATCTTTAGTGGTTTTAGGAGCAAAATCTGATCCCCTACAAGCTTGGACAGTTTGCTGATTCCCTTCCTAATCTCTTCCATGCAGAGAATGACCACATTGTCACAGGGCTGTTTATCAGACACACTGGTTATCCAACTAAACCAGTTAATGATGAAGGAGACTTTCAGCACAGTGGGTAAGTGGAAAGGGTTGGATTTCCCTTTTTTCTTCCACAGGTTTGTCACAGAGTGGTTTTAATAATCACTAATAACAGCACAGTAAATAAGAAACTGTTACCTATAGATGATACTCAGTTTAATCTTTTATTTTCTTCACACCTTTAGCTGTGGCTGAGCCTCTCAAGGTGTATCTATAGAACAGAAACCCTTTATAGCCTCCTGGATAGGAAAAGAACATGAACCAACCAACGTACTTGTATCTGAAATCGCAGACACGCTGAGGAGTGTGGGGTGAAACCTTTCTTCTGACTTATAGTTGCCAGAGTTGCTGGTCTCTGTGGCCAAAGGCAGAGAGTTCAGAGGCGAAAGAGCTGTGGCCTCTCTGCCTACCACAGGCTCTCATTCTCCAGCTGACAGTATAAACGAAGAACCTTTCTGCTCCTCAGTTTCTACACTTGTGCCTGTAGTTCAGCAACACCAGCATCATTACCACCAAACCTTTGAGATCCCTGATAAAAGCTTCCATCAAAGGGCACAATCATGTTATTAAACAGTAACATCACTGTCTAAATTATTAATAATAACAATAATAATACTAACAAAATAATAATATTTATCTCTTGCAAAAGATGCTTACTTTAAAGCAGCATTTTTGATCTGCTAGATGTAACTACTAAACAAGATCCTACATGCCCTCATTCCCCCAAACTGGATTTCCTCCTGCAATTATGCAATCCAGTTTCAGGCATAATTCCCCTTAAGGGAAGGATGGAGCAGAGGGAGTCAAACCACTGCATGAAGTAAGAACAGAATTAGCTTTGTAAATCCTGTTGACAAGAACAGGACCAGTGTCCAATGTTTGCTTGTCATCAACCCATCTGGACACAAACTGAGAACTTCAGCCCAGAGGTCAGAAGAACTCAGTGCTAAACATACATGAAGCAAACACGGAAGTAGCCACAGAGCCAAATTGTCCTCATGTATTCTTGCCTCATTTCCCTGATAAAACAGGATATTGTAGCTCCCTCAGCTTTCCTCAGCTCATCAGTTCTGAGGTTCTTGATTTCTTTACTCCCAGCCACAGCGTGTCCTTGCTGTGCTGCAGGCCTGAACTGTAAGTTCTGTTTGGAGCAGTCTGCAGAAGAAGCACTCTTGGGCATCGATCCCATCCTGGAACCTGTTTGGAATAAGGAAACCCAAACAAAATAGGTTTAATGATGGCTGCAGCACTTTCCTACACAGAAGTCTTGTTCAGATAAACAGGGATGAGGAATGTGCTAATCACCGTTTAACATTATTTATGGAGGCTTCACAACCCACCAGGCTCACACCAATGGTCCTGGCAAAGGTTTGTGTCATGAGCCCAGAGCCCCTGAGAATTTTTGTTCTTTGGTTATTTGCAAACAAAAAGCAACCTGGATTTACTGTCTGCTCTTTGTCTCTTGTTCAAGACACAGGGACTTCTTGGTTGGTCTTGTGCTTTGCAAAAAAAAAGGCGAAACACACGAGTCAGGAGAGATTGAGAGTATTCCCTGCTCATCAGTATGGGGGTGGCTCTTCCATAAGTGAGTAGTGATAAGAAGATCTAAAGGAGTTGTGTAAAAGTCTCTGTTCTGTACTGTGTGGGTCACCTCAAGGGCATCTGTCTAGAACAAGAAATGCCAAATATTTCCCTGAGGTCACAGCTTGCCTCTCTGGCCTCAGAGAAGGCAGCTACTTGTGAGTCACAGAATCATAGAAATAGTTAATGTTGGAAAAGTCCTCTAAGATCATTGAGTCCACTAACCCAGTACTACCATGCTCATTGTTAAACCATGTCCCCAGGTGCCATGTCCTCCACTGCCTTGGGCAGCCTGTTGTAATGTCTGATCACCCTTTCAATAAAACCATTTTCCCTAATATCCAATTTAAACCTGCCCTGGTGCAATTTGAGGCCATTTACTCTCATCCTGTTGCCTGTTACCCCAAAGAAACCAACCCCAACCTGACTACCCCCTCCTGTCAGGGAGTTGTGCAGAGCCAAGAAGGTCCTCCCTGAGCCTCCTTTTCTCCAGGCTGAGCCTCTTTCCCAGCTCCCTCAGCCGCTCCTAGGGTTCCAGACCCTTCCCCAGCTCAGGTGACAAATCAAAAAAGTACTTCTGGTACAGCAAATGAGTATTTTTCAATTTAACATATTCATCTCATATTTGAACATGAAGCAAAGGAGGGAAATCATTTGCCTGTAGTGTCACAGACTGGAGAAGACTGTGACTGCAAGGGCAGAATTCAGAGAAAGGAAGATCAGGATGTGATATACGGCATTTGATTGCATTGAGGTACTCCTCCTTCCAGCTGTGTTGCACTCCCAACCAGGGTATGAAAGAGAAGAAAATGCAAATTGGGCTATTGTTCTATTTTCTCTCTGATACATAAGTCATAGGTGAAGTGAGCTGTATCCTTTAAGAGACCAAGTAACCCAAAAAAGCATGTCAGAATTGCAATCTGCAGTATGTTATGCCAGGTCACACTTACCTGTGAAACTAAATCAATTACAAGACCAAAAGCCATCCTTTCATGTGCAAAGGTATGTTTTATGCAGAAGAGCCAGAATGGAGGCTGGGACACTTTAAAGCTGGTATGGTGTAATCTATGCTTTATTAAGAAAAGAAGAAGAAAGGAAAAGAAAAAACATTTTTCTTTCATTAATTTTTTGCGTCCTTGATTTAAAAGCTGAGGTGGATAAACATCACAGCTGATCAAAATCTCAAAGAGCAACATTCATCAAACCATAGATGATTTTGTGATTTCATTACTATTGATTTCCCTTCCCTCAGAGGTGGAGCAATCTCAATAACATATTTTTGCTCTCTAGGATAAATGCCCACATTTTAATATTAGATACAGGCAGGTCCTAAACCTTGCTGTTGCAGTTCTTGCATAGTAATTTTCACGGCACGCTCCCTGGAAAAACAGGGCTGCATTACTCTGAGAGCAGCAATCAGGAGCTCGTGCCAAGGAGATGGGAGTTGGCATTTCTTAGAGAGTTCTACAACACACTTGAGGAAAGGAGGTTTACCCTAGAAATGAATTTTATTTACACTGGCTCAAGAGAGAAAGGCACCGCCAGGGAGATACACGCATGATAGTTTTTCCGCCTAAAAATGCCTTTTACAGATTGAATGTAAAACAAGAATAAAGTGCATGCACGAGTAACATGATACAAAAGAGAAGAAGAAAAAAATGCAGTAGTTACAGCAATCAGAACAAAACACCAGGCTGTGGTTCATTGAGGATGGAGCCAGCATTGTTCTTGCAAGCAACAGGCCCTCCTCGTGCCCTCACCCACTTGCTCCCACCCCAGGTTGCCCCACACTGGCCACCAGCCAAGCCAGCAAAAAACCAATGACACAAAGGTTTTGTTTTCAGAAGAAACAAGTTTGTGTTTTGGCCAGGCATGTAAGCACATAAACAGCTGGAATGGCATCCTTTGGCAGTGGTGCCAATTTAAACTGTGCACGGAATTGCACAGTCTCCCAGAAAGGAGCTCTGGGAAGGATTAACAGAAACTCTGCAGTGCGTTGTGTTCTGAGGGGGCTGATTTTGTCACTGGTATCCAGGCTGCCAAAGCAGATGCTGTTTCCACGCTGAGGGCAGGAATCCCTGGAGGTTTATACAGGGATAGTTTCCATCATGTGTCTCGAGGACGGGAAGGGGGTTGGCCTTCCTGACACTTCTGTGGAGGTACGAGTGTGTTTTCCCATCACTCTCCACATTCAGTGGGAAACACAACAGATTATAAGATGAGTTAATGGAGAGTGAGTCAGGGAGCAGAGCTCAGAGCTCTTTCAAGCACAGCACACTGTGCTGTTTGCACAGGCGGTCACAGAATATATGCTACCACATCTTTTGTTCATTTAAGTCCTCTGGCTCTTGTTTCAAGTCCAGCAGAAACTGCTTTGAAACCTTAAGTCCAAGCTGTACCGGGCCTCAGCACACACCAAACCGCATTTGCTCTGCAGATTTAGCACTCACAAGCTCTACTCCTGTAGCAAGGTAGGTAGAGATCCAGCAGGGTTGGAACTGCCCCTCCCTTTCCTGGGCATTATCCTGAATTGATGAGGTCAGTTCACTTCTCCCCATCCAGGATTCAGGATGCAATTACCCATCCCATGTGATGGACCCTGCCAACACTCAGCTCATCAGAGTCCAGCTCATCGCAGTCTCTGAATGCCATTCTGGGTGGAAGTGGGACAGGAAATCTGAAATCATACCTCGCCCATCCATTTGGGAGTTGGGATATTATGATAACTGATTTGTAATGAAAAGTAATTTGCTTTACTTTTATCACCCCAGAACTTCCTGTCTGGCCATGTGTATGTGTTAATGTGTTGTACATCAAGATTGATATTTTACCCTTTGCCATGCTGGGGGACATGTGCTACTCCTCCCTGGTCTCCCACAAAACAGTGAGGAAGCTGAAAACAACGAATGAAGGAGTGAAAACAGTGTCATTGGATGGTTAAAACCAAGGCAGCATTTCTCCTACCTACATCCTACTTGAGTAATGTGAATCCAGTGCAATCAGTTGTAGATTACTGCTACCATTTGATGTATGCAGAGTTAGGTTTGTTCTGTTGTACTGGTTCTGGTTGTTCTCTTAGTCATTCTTCTAAAAGATTTCCCCCAACAACTAAAAACACAGGGAAATTTTCACAGGAGTTCTATGCCCAGTTCTCTTCATTGCCTTTCAAAAACATTTATAATACCTCTTGTTTTTCTGATCTTATCTCTCCTCTAGACTTTTACTAGCAAGTCTATATGGAATTATTCTCAGTGGGATTAGTTTTCATTGAAAAAAGAATGGAAATCAGTATACACCCATTAATAGTAAAACTGAGAGGATTTCCTGGAGCACGATACCACTATGAAGTCTTTGCGACATTTTCATTTCTAGTATTTGAATTCTGCTCTAAGAGAATGCATGAAGCTGTGGCACAGAAGTAGGGAGAGCAAATTGAGAGAGAAAGGACTAAAAAGACTGAGGAAAAAAAAAATGTTGAGATGTAGCTGCTTCTTTGTAATAATGATGTTTATGATTTTAGGGTGCCAAAGTTTTTAATGGATTTTCTTTTTTTTCTGATTTAAAACTGATAAGAAACTGGTCCTCAAAACGAGTAAAGGGTGAGCAGAAACGGGTGGTTTTGTAACAATGGTTCTCTACTTTGTAACAATGTAACAAGGTTCTCTAATGGAGACAGCTGATTTCAGCTTTATTCACTCTGTTGTCACAGCACTTCTCAGCTTCCTCCTGAAGGTCTTCAGAGTCTCATAGGGATTTGTATTCAGTTGAGCATTGAGGAAACGGTGCTGAAAGTCTTGCCAAAGTCAAGATAGACAATAATCACTGCTTTCCCTGCTTCCATCAAGTCAGCTACCTCATCCTACAAAGCAATCTTCAGGCACTGTTTTCCTTTTGTAAATCCATAGATTGATAGTTGACTGTTTTCAATCAACTTTTTCTCCTTAATGAGTTTGGGACAGTCTTCTAAGATTGTTGTCTGACCAGCTTGTATTTCTTCAGATTCTCCTTCTTGCCCCTCTTGCAAACAAGAGGGATGTTTTCTTTCTTCCAGCCTGCATGAACCTAGCCCAGTTTCCAAGATCTATTGAAAATAACTGCCTGATCTCACATTTACTTCAGCCAGCTCCCTCAGCACCCCTGGGTGTGCCCCCCAGGTTATGAGATTCATGTAGTGGGATATCAGAGTATACATATTAGAGTCAGATTTTAGTACTTTTTTTTTTTTTTGTGATACATGTAATTTTTAAGCTAGATTGTGTTCGCAGAAGGTGCTGTAATACTCAACTAAGTGAAAACAGAACTGCTTTAATGACACTGACCTTTCAATATACTGAGTCACCATGACTCTTGTGTTAGCCTCAGATATATCCTTTCCAAGTAACTTCCCTGGAATGATGGTGTCAGATGAGGAAAGAGAAATGGGCCAAGAGCTATTGGAAAAAAAAAAATCTTGCTATTGTGTAAACAGATGTGTTTGGATAAATTAGGTGTGTGGGTACCAAAAAAAAAAAAGAAAGGGGAGAGGAGAGGAGAGGAGAGGAGAGGAGAGGAGAGGAGAGGAGAGGAGAGGAGAGGAGAGGAGAGGAGAGGAGAGGAGAGGAGAGGAGAGGAGAGGAGAGGAGAGGAGAGGAGAGGAGAGGAGAGGAGAGGAGAGGAGAGGAGAGGAGAGGAGAGGAGAGGAGAGGAGAGGAGAGGAGAGGAGAGGAGAGGAGAGGAGAGGAGAGGAGAGGAGAGGAAGACAGGAAGAGAAAAAGAAAGAAAGAAAGAAAGAAAGAAAGAAAGAAAGAAAGAAAGAAAGAAAGAAAGAAAGAAAGAAAGAAAGAAAGAAAGAAAGAAAGAAAGAAAGAAAGAAAGAGAGAGAGAGAGAGAGAAAGCAAGCTGCAGGGGCTTACAGGGAAAATGTGAATTTCTAATTCTTTCCTGACATTTTCCTTTCATAATCACTCTGATAACAGAGTCCCACATGTTTTGATGGATCTTCTGCCATCACATTCAACTCTGAGACTTCCGGGGTGTCCCAGGGAGGCAGGGGCTGGGATTTCAAAGGAACCAATATCCACACTTTCCAGCTGGGCTGCAGCCAAGATTTCAAAATCAAACCGAGCAGCAAAAAGAATAATTCCTAAAAATGAGGAAATGTTGGTGCCTCTTTGGGGGCTTTAAAAAAGATAAGATCTTTTGACACAAATCCAGTATGCAATTACAAAACACCTCACAGAATCAGCTGTCTGCCTAACTCCTTTAGGTTCCTCAGAAGAGAGAGGAAAAATGTTTTAAATGATGCACTTCAGTTTACAAGTAATTGACTTCGTACATTTCTGGGGAGGAATACAAGGGTTTGTTTCTTGCTATGGCAAAGAGTCAGATAAAGTTTCAGGTGACTACTAATAAATTTCACAGGATTTTTGTAGTTACCAACTGTCGTCTGATCTGTTCCATGTCATCCTGCATTAAAAGCATCCCTAAGTAGCTGCACTTTGGGTGTTTCTCTCAAATTAACCTGGTCCCAGTAGGTCAAAGCACATACATCCAAATGCTGCTGTGATTACAATTTTCCTAAGCTAGCTACAGTTTATGGGTATTAAACTTTTTTCAGGACGTGGTTATAACGAAAATAGCGCAGCACTAGAAGGAAGCTGGAAACAAAGATCCACCCAGCTGGGAGCAGTCTGATTGCTTCCTAAAATAAAGACCAAAGCAAGAATAAGAGAATTTCCTTAGTTTTTCTCAGACAGATTTCCAAATCACTATTCCAGCACTCACTGGGTCAGTAACAGTACACATACAGTTATAACAGCAGTTTCTCAGGATCCACACTAATAAAAAGGATTTTTTTATCAGGCGTATTCTGAATTTTCCATGTTTGTAAGCCCTCTGACATCCTACAGAGGAAAAATTAATGCAATTTTTATTTTGTGAAAGTGGAAACTTATTCAAAGTGCTAACCCAAAGGATGGTTAAGAGCCTGAAATACATGTAGAATCTAAGTAGAGAGGGACATCTTGAAAAAGGATAAATGTTGGGTAGAAGTGATAGCCACCTATAAAATAATGAGCCATGCAATGAAGCTGAGAGGGTAAAGAGTTCATCTGTAACACAGTGGAGGGGTTGTGGGACACATAGTGATTCTAGGCAGCCCACAAAGTGTATAAGGCAGCAATTTTAAAATAAAGACTGAAACACAAAAAGAAGTGGGCTTTTATCTATCTCTGTAAGGCAGGAAATGTGGAATCCATCGCCACGCAGTGTAGCAGAGACTGAAAGGATAAAAAAGCTTCCAAAAGGATTTTTACAAGTTCATAGATGTTAGTACTAGAGTTGGTCTGGAGATATCTAGATCTGTTAAACTTCCAGACCTGGAAGATTACTGCATGCAGGAGGGAAAGGACCACGTAGTGTATTCCCAAAGAAGAGTAACTGCTGTAAGAGACAGACCTTCTCTCTGATCCAGCCAAGCAAGCCTGGGAAAGGGACCAGACACCAAAGAGTAATAAGCATTGGCAGCAGCAAGTTTCTCTTCTATAATTCATATTTCCTCAGCGTGGCAGTCCCCAGGCCTGGAGGTGCAGTAATTCTATCAGAATCACCACTACCAGTGTGTAAGCTGCTCTCCTTCTGTTCTGTGTTTGCCTCCACTTTGTGCCACGCTGAAAAGGTCTACCCTGGGTTGTGGAGCGAGGGGGAGTTTGGCTCTGTGTGCTTAATTCTTTCCTCTGAGGTCTGACATGGACAGATAACTGGGGTGGGGAGAAAAACCCTGATGTCTCCCTGCCAGGTTTAAGTGTTGGGATTGCTTTCAGGGGGCTGATCCAAAACTGCAAAGTCAACAGCAAAAACTCCTTCACTTTCAAGGGGGTTTGTGATGAGTTTACTAGACAAGAGATCCCAGAAGACATATCCCACAGACAGACAGACAGACAGGGGAGCATGAGATGATTAGTAAGAGCGTTTTGGTTTCCCTATTAAGCAATGGCTTAATAAAAGCAGTTTTCACAAATATTTCACAATAACTAATGGATGTTACAGTGGTGGTTACACATTCAAAACAGCTCTGTAGGCATCAGTAGAGGAAACTATTTGGCTGAGTGAATGGAGCTACAAACCAAAACAAACAGACTGTGGCTTCAAGAAACAGCAACAATCTTGCCATTAATTCATTCTTTTTCGTAATAAAATAAGACCAGGCAACCCCAGAAAATCCATGTGAAGGCACCTGCCAGCTTCATCAGCAAATATCCTTCCAGACTGTGATTACAGGGCAGGGTTTTCTCTGTGGGATAACACAGTGTAAGTGTGGATAACCCAGTGGCTTCCCGCTTGTGCCCATTCACTGGGGTCAAGGTATGGGGTGATGCAGGGTTATTGTCCTTTATTTGGACCCATAGACTTCAAGCATCAAGAGATATTGGGACCACTTCTTGCTTTTCAGAGGTAGCAGGTGAAGGAGCCTGTGTCAGAGGCATCCTGGAGGAGTCCAAGGATGCTTAAGACATGTCCCAGCTGAGGAGAAGGACACTGGCATGCAGCACTTGTCAAGACAGCAGCAAATATGTACAAGAACCAGTCCTCACTGCTGGTCCTCACTTCCTGGCTTTAGACGTCTTTAGCATCACAAAATGGTCACAGAAAGTTTGGGACTGAGGGCTGCAGCCCCTTCATCTTAAATGTTACATCTGCAGGTGTCCAGATCTCAAGCATCTACTCTCTCAACTGTTCACTCTCAAAGAAACCTACATGAAATAAATTTCATCTTTCTCACACAAATGATGTTTGAGGTTTTTTTGTTTGGTTGGGTTTTGGAGGTTTTTATTTTGTTTCATCTGTTTTTTTCTAGAGCCCAGGACTCATTAAATTCTCCAGTAAATTTGCTGTCTGGGTAGCAAGAGGATTTGTTACCAGAGTGAGTTTTCTTTTTCTTCTTTATTTCCCTTTTTTTCTTTTTTTTCCTTCCCGTCTTTTATTTTTATGAAGTATTCATGTTTATTTCTATGCCCTGGGGGAAAGCTCAAGCCATTTGGCTGTTTAAGATAGCCATGGTCAAACCGAACAGTGCTGCATCTGTGATGGGGGAAAGAGGCATCTATTTACAGTGCTGGGGATGCAAACTTGGAAATATGCTTTTTATTTTTATTTTTAACCTGGAATGGAGCTAAGTATGGCTGCAGACATTTCTCCATTTAGACTGCGGGTCTTTCCAGTAATTATGGCCCAAACCCAAGTCCTACTGACGTCAATGGGATTCTGTCCACTGACTTCAAGAGGAGCTAGACCAGGCCTAGCCTTGAGGAACACAGCCAAGGCGAGAGAAAACCTTCTGCTTTCCCACCCAAGTAAAAACACTCTGAACTTACAGGATCATAAGAAACACTCTGAACTACTCCTTCTCTTCCTACCTGCTGTTTTGGGATAACTTTAGGGTCTATTCACTCCCCTTCAGAATCTCTCACCGCTCCCATAAATGCACCTCACCTGTAACACCTCCCAGTCCTCAAAGCCTGTTATAAAACCCTTGGCTGCAAAACCCCTGGAGCTGTGCTAAAATTGGACAGGATGCTGTCTGCCCTTCTGTGGCATCCATGCCTCTGCTGCCTTGTCTTTCCTTTCCAGTTTTTCACTCTGAAAAGTTTCTGAGGTCAAGCTAAAAAAAAAAAAAAAAAAAAAAAAAAAAAAAAGGGGGCTCACTGCTTACCATCTCATTTTCTAGTGTTTATATTTTTCACAAGTGTTTGCTCTGCTCACAAGAGATAAAGCTTACAGGCAATTGGTGCCTAAGGTGGTTTCTTTGTTGATGTTGTGTGAGTTTTCCTAAGAACTCAGAAGTGAGGGAGGATCTCCAGCAGGGCAAGGTAAGGGAGGCAGGGTAATAGAAGTCATTCACTTTCAGCTCACCATTAGCAGCCCAGCCCAATTAGCCCTGGGACATAGCACTAATTCCCCTGGGCGAGGTGCCACACCAGCATGCATCACTGTGTGCCTCTCTGTAAACACACATTCGCTGAGTCCTCTAACACAGGCTGCCAAGAGAAGCAACCCTTTGTTCTGGAGGCAAAAGGGTTAATGGGAAGGCTAATCTGCAGGCCTGACAGCTCAGTGGAGCTAGGGAATTGGGATGTGAAGGAAATGTAGAAGGGAGAAGGGAAAGGCTAGATACAGGAGAGAGTTGAAGCAACCCTGGTTCTTGTTGGGGTTGTGTCTCCTGCCCTGGCACCCTCTGAGTTCTGTCTTTTCCTGTTACCCTGTCCATGTGTCCCATTGTGACCTTCCAGATCCCTGCTGCAGGAAACAGGGTTTGAGGTGAGAAGATTCCTTCTGGCAAGACTAATTTGAAGACCTTGGCAGAGCTTTGGGGAGTCATCAAGACTTTCCAGCTGTCTGCTGCATCCAAGCTCCAAGCACCACTTTCCAGACACAGAAATTAACCTCCTGACACCATCAAAGCAAGTGCACTGGTCAGCCCAGCCAAAGCCAGATAGAGGTACACCCTGTTATCCTGAGGACTCTGCTGGTCTTCAAACTTGCTGAAAAGGGGACTTCTGAAAGGAAAACCCATATCCAGAAAGTGATGAAGTGGGATCCCAGATTGCTCTTTTAAAATTCTTTACAGCACTGATATAAGCCTGGGAAATCTACAGTCCATGATAAGCCCATGCAAGGCTTCTTACATTTGAAAGGCTTAGAAGTAGAACCATATGCTGATCCTGAGACAGGCAGTGGTCAAAGTACCAGCATCATTCCACCAAAAATTTAGCAGAAGATAATCCAACAATGAGAAAAAATATGTTTTTCCAAGCTTGTTTTTTCTTTCTCCTTTAACTGCCTGAGAAAGTCATCATCTCATGAGAAGCAAACTCACCAATCTGAAAGCAAGAAGAGAAAAAATTATTTTTTACTATTTTTTGGACCTATTGACTCACCACTGAAGAGCAGTGAAGAAGCAGCTGAGTTCAATGGCATAGACAATGAAATGTGGGACAGGTGAAATTCTCTAAGAGGTTGTAGAGGGTTGGGGTCAGGAAGACCAAGGTGTAGCTGGAACTGGAAAGGACAAAAGAGTAACAGGATATTCTACAGCTTCATTGAACAGAAAAGGAAGGTCACAGAAGGTGTTTTCCCCCAGTCTAAACAACATTGGCAAACTGGTGACAGGGGATGGGGACGAGCCTGAGGGACCCAACAGCTTCTTTGCCTCAGTCTCCAATGGAAACCTCTCCTCCCAGCCCTCCTGAGTGGATGGAGAGCAGGATGGCCACTGGGGGAGCAAAGGCTCTGCCACTGAAAGGAAAGATCCTGCTCAGGACCAGCTGAGGAACCTGGATGTGCTCAGCTCTGTGGGACCTGATGGGATGGAGCCCAGAGTCCTGAGAGAACTGGCTGCTGGAGTTGCCAAGCCACTGCCCATGATCCTGGAAAAGTCATGGCAGTCAGGTGTTACGTGAAGGTTTTTTGGACCCCAGGGAGGGAGTCCTCTTGATCATGAGACAAACAGAAGTGTTTCATTGTTAGAAATTTTCTTATACAAGGAGTTCAAAACTCTGAGATCTAGACACTGGTTGGTCTGGGTCTTAGCCCTGCCCAGCTGCTTGAGCAGTGATCTGTCTGCTCTCTGGACTGGCTATGGTTGGCTGAGGTCTCTCCACGAGCTCTCTTATTCACCTAGGGACTTCAGGAACAAGCCAGGTCAGCTAGACTGGACTTTATTATTTTGTCTAGCTAAAGACTAGCTGTGACAGTCAGGTGAGATCCCAGGTGACTGAAAGAAGGGAAATAGTGCACCTATCTTCAAAAAGGGTGTAAAGGAAGACCCTGGGAATACCCAGCTGTCAGCCTCCATGGAGCACAGGAAGCTACCATATTCACCATCTGGAAAATCAGGTGGCAGGGATTTACTGACAGTTCTGTGTGAGGTTGGGTACAGCTTGGACCATCTGAGAAGCTTTGGTGTCAACCTGTGCTGGTTTGAAAGCAAAACCAGTGAAAGACTCCAAGTCAGAAACACAATTTAATAAGAGGAAAAGAAAAGAAATAAAAGAAAGTAAAATAAAATAAAAGTAATAGTACAACAACCCCACTGACAGAGTCAGAATACAACCTGACACCCTGTTAGGGTGGTAGTTGCAGTCCAGATGAAATGGTCTTGTCGAAGCAGTGATTCCTGTAGAAATGTCTTGCAGTTCTTGTTTCCTCTGGGAGTCCAGTGGATAAAAGCTGCCTGTGCTGTCCCAAACCCCAGATTATATCCAGGTGGGAATGCTTGGCTCCTCCCCCTGGGCAGAGCATCTCACAATGGGATGATCTCATTCTGTGAGTCATGCAGTGGGTCCTTGATGGCCCATTAAACAGAGATAGCTCCCGGAGGGAGTTATCTATGAGTCATGCAGCACAGCATTGATGGGCCCATTAACAGAAGATAAGGGAAACACTTCCCCACCTGGCTCCAACGGCTCACAAAGATGGGGATAGAATACATACTTTAGGCACAATTTACATTGTAACCTAGGACACAACCCCTGCAAACACACTGGTAGAAAATGCTTTCCAAAGAAGGCAGCACAAATCAGTGGACATGCCTCAAAGAAAAATCTACTCATTGTGTGGTATTCAGGAGAGCTGGTTGCAGGCTAGAGCAACAACAGAACACATTCCCACAAAAAACCCAAACCAAAATGAAACAAAACAAAAAAACAAAACAAAAACCCCAAAAAACTAAACAAAACAACAAAACAACAAAACAAAACAAACCCTCAAAACAAACAAAACCCCACAACTAACCAAAAAAAACCAAAACCAAATAGAAAAAAGTGCACAAAAATTTACAATATTAGACTTATTTCTTGAGCTAAAAAATGCAAAATATTTTGCTGCCAACAAAGTGGTATCTTCCACGAGAGAAATATGCCATTGAGAATCATCTTGCTCTGTCTGTGTAAGCCATGAACATCTCCTGGGATTTTTCATCTCTCTGAAGTAGCAGGATTGAAACCAAAATTCTAAAGGGACTACACCTTGTATATCTGACACAGAGGGGCTGCAGAAGCTGCACCTTTATAAAGTGGGCAATTTGAAAATAGTCAAGTACATAGCCAAAAGTCTTATTCTTATGATTGTCCACCTTGAGTAAATCCATTAGTCAGCCAAGTCTGCTGTAATTTTCCCCATATTCTTGTAGTGGTTTGGATTTGCACCTGTTCAACAGAGATCAGAATCTGGCCCTGGGTAGCCATGGGTAAAAGCTCGTGCTCTTTTGTTGTTACATTGCCAATAAACTACTTGCAGAGTGAGAGCCAGGCTGTGTTTTCAATTATGCCATATAATACCTGAATTATTGCCACCACCTTCATGGACTACAGAGTAACTCAGATCACAGCTTGGAGGGAAGTCCCAGAGGTTTTTTAGGATAGACCTGTTCTTCACGGGCTTTTAGAGAAAGAAGTAGTCAGGCTCAGGGTGGGAGAAGTAAACAAATGTATATAAACCCACCATTGCTTCTCTCGTTCAGAGACTGTGCATGGAATCCTGAACATCTGGAGCTCATTACCATGCTGGCCTCATTGAAATAATTGCACAATTAACTTCTTTTTCACTTTCTCTTTCTCTCCTCCCTTCTGTTTTCCTCACCACCCAGTTCCCGGGTGTTTGAAAAAACTCCTCCAGAACTGAGCTTCATCCAGGGGAGTTTGGTCCACAGGAAAATATTTCTAGTCAGTCTTAAAAACCATTCTCAGTTCTTACAGCATCTCATCCTCACCAAGCTTCTTCTCTTTTCAGAAACTAAAATTGTAGGGTTTTTTTCCCATTAGCTGCTCACAAATTTTGAAGCAAGCAAGATAAGAAAGACACATTTGTTTGGCTTATGAATCCTTATAGTGTGTATATGTGTGTGTATATATATATATATATATGTTCTTTATACTTACAGGAACTACCAGACCTAAATCCCTGGTAAATCTAGGTTCCCACTTGACTGGGAACTGAGAGTGCAGGTCTGAAGACTCATATCAGCACTTTGTTAAGGAACAGAATATTTTCCTCAAGTGGAGGATGGAGGCCATTCTCAGAAAAGCAGAAACCGAATAATCCTGCACAGAGGTGAAATCTGGAACAGTCCAAAATGCCATGTTAGCACTACCAGAGCTCCAAACAATACATGTCTCAGAAACACCAAATGGAGCATAACAATTTCTTTTTCCCTTTTTGGCTGTACTTCAATTAAAAAAAATGAAGGGAATGATGATAAAATCTTTTTTGCTGCATTATGACAGATGCAACAGCTGTAAGGGCGTGATGACACAGCTTCTGTCTGGAGCAGCAGGCCAGAGCAAAGCAAACCTCAGCAATGTAAACAAAGACCTGGTGAAAACCATTTAGTTTCACAGACCCAGCAAAGCCAAGCCTCAAACTGCAGCACTTTTTGGAGTTTTCGTTTCCATCTGTCACCATGGCAGATGGATGGTGTCTGTCTGTGCCTTTGGGATCGTCTGTTGGCTCAGGACCCCCAGCTGCCACACAGAAGAGTCCAAGAGCCAAATGTGAACATGTCTCTGCAGATCCATGCCCCAACACTATCATTTCCTGCCACTCAGTAGAGATGAAATGGGAAAAATTACAGATCTCAGAATTCTCTACATCATCCTCCAGGCACACTGGTTTTTCAATGTGCAAATTTGGCTCCCAGAGTAAAATGCAAATGGATTGTTACTGCTTGCCATATATTTTAGGTGGAGATATAAAGTATTTTAGAGTTGCCACTCTGAATCAAGCTTCCTCAACACAGGGAGGGTGTTGAGACATGGTCTAGGGCCAGATCTTTGTTTAAGGAACAGCACCAACACACAACTTCCTCCTGGAGTAATCCATTCTCTGTGATGCTTCCTGCAGATCAACACTGTCTAACCACCCCTCACCCTGCAGAGAAGAGAAATTGTGTATCCGGCTAGGGAGGTTTTCCAGTGTCAATCCTCAGAGCTACCCTCAAAACATGATTTTTTTGGTTGCCAGAAGTGGTATTAACCATAACAGTTATTACTGTCATATGATGAAATACATCCTTCAGGAGAGACCAAGACTGAATACTTTAAGCAAAGTCTGTTTATAGTGAAGAATTAAAGTCCAACCCCTGAGGAGAAAAACTGCAATGTAAAAAAGCATGGAAAGATCATCCAGCCACCACAATCTGGCTTATAACAGAGCAGATTAAAAACTGTCCTTTATCTTCTTAAGTTTCACTCCTGATGACTTTATTTTGGGCTTGTTGTAGCTATAGAATTTTCTATCATCATAGTTAGTTATTATTACTTTAATTCTGGGAAAGAATTTGAAAGAATTTGGACAAATCCCAAGGAAGTAAATAGCCTGGGTTTCAGACTTGGCAGAAGTTCCCTCAGCAGGAATCAAGACAGTTAAACTGACAGGTCAACAGTCACCTGACGTTTCTCTTTGCTTAAACAGAACAAATAGGCTGAGAAGGGGAAGTTCTTCTGTGGCCTGTGCATTCACTTCACACTTTCCAGCTTCTCTGACAATCATATATCCAGAGTGATGTCTTGTTCAAAGGCCTGGCATGGCATCTCTTACAGAGATAAGCCAGCTTATTCTTCAGCTGACCAAATAGAGCGAGTAGCAGATGTGGAAAAACATGACTAGTGTGGAAAGGGCATGTAGAAATTGATGCTTTCTCTCCAAACAGATGGTTCAGAGATGTCATTGTAAGACAATATTTGTAGGCACCATTGCAAAGAAAAATGGGAAGTATTTCTTCTGCAACACCTCAAAGTAAACTGCTGAACTCTTTGCTGGTAAGTAGTGTAGATATTAAGGACAAAACTGCTGGGGATTAAAAAAGAGGGGAAAAAAAGCACAGCTATTTGTTTAATAGAAATAGATTATTACTTTCTTTGGAAAAAATAAATCATTGGTAAAGTTGCCTGCCAAATGATAGCCTGCCTCTTTCATGCTCTCCTAGGTTCACAGGCAGGATATCAGGCTAGACATAGACCCTTGATGTGCTACATTTGCTGTCAATTTGAGTTTGTTTTTAGGTCCACAATGAAATCAGACAATAGGCTTGGTAACTGGACCCACAACTTCTATGTGCAACAAGCAGCTGTGTGCTACAACTAAACTGTAAAGAAAAAGAGTAGTCAATTTTCAGTCTCCCAAAAATTCAGCAGTTATGCCTTAGTATCCTTGATGAGGTGAATATGAATACTTATATTTAACACATTAAAAGATGTAGGTCCTAGAGGAAATTAAGTTTTGCTCTCGTGGGCTTAGTACCAACATTGCAGATCTGAGCTGTGATCCTGTGCCCATTCGCAGAACAAACTTTATTCAGCAGCATCAAAGAAGTAATTTGTCATTAAGCATGATGATGTTTCATTCATTCTTTGAAAAGAAGATGCTAAGCTTAACACCTCAGTGTGTGTCTGCATCTCAGACTGATATTAAGCACATTGACAACTTAGATATTTGAGAAAATACATCTCTGCTTATGTGTTAATAAAACTTCAGTCCAGCAAGGCACACATGCATCTGTTGAGTTTAAAAACATGATTGTTGTCTCTTGATCTTCCAAAGGAGTCATAATTTCTTCCACCCAGACTTTTGTTGGCCCCTTTCCATTGCTGGGTGTAACTCTAAGACTCCTATTACTTTACATCAAAACTCTTTAAAACAAACATTATCTCCCTTTCTATATCTGTAAAATATCACTGAGCTCTATTCCTAACTCGGGGCCTTAGTCACTGTTATCATCTTAGGTAAATAAATAATAATGCTATTACAATGATGGGCCAATAAATTACATGTATTCAAAATAAATGTCTGAGGCCTTGAAATGCGGGTGTTTCCTAAAGTAGTGGAATTCTTGGCTGTGAGGGGATTTCCAGAGAGAGTTCTGATGCATCATTGCCTCGAAATATCTTACTGCTCAAGACTCCTGATTTGGACTTGGGATGCACTTGCATTTCAGCTGACAGATAAAATACCATGCTTCAGGGTGCTCACATTTTCTGAGTTTGATAGCTTTTTTGGCTTTTTTCTTTTCCTTGATTGTTTTGTTATTTGGTGGGTTTTGGTAGTTATTTTGTTATTGTGGTTTCTTTTTTTTTTTTTTTAACTATGATTTCTCAGTGTACTTATATTTTATTTTTCCTTTATTTCCCCTTCTTTCAGGAATCAGGCAACATTGTTTTGCAAGTTTCCACTCATCCTGGAAATCTCTTACTAGAAATCATTAAACAATTAAATTAAATTAAATCATTATAGTGTACAAAATGATATTTTAAATCCACTCCACTAAAAGTATCTAGGCAAAAATAATTTTCCTTTTCAGAAGTTTGGAAGAACCAATTGCTTTTGGAAATGTCTGGATTTACTTATGCAAAAGTATAGGCTGGAATACACAGTAATATATATAGCAGGAATCCATTTTAAAAACAAACAGAGAAACAAGAAACTGCGAGTCCATGTGTATTTGTAAAAACATGCTTTTCATGGAGATCACTGATATTTTATCGAGGAAATAAGGATACCTACTATTTTTTTTTGATGAAAATTGGAAATGTTTCCATCCAAAATAGCACAAAAGCACAACACTGCTCCACAGGTCAGTGGGAGTAGCAATTCAGAATTCTTATTTTGGGTAATTTTCTGCACTCTTCATCTAACTTGCATCCTCACAGGCAATGAATGACTGTTGTGGTGCTCAAAGACCATTAGAAAACTGGGGGAAAAAAGGCATTTAGATATAGTCTGGCTAATGGGTCAAGACATACAAAAAGTACAGACACAGAGACCTGTGATCCTGTAAGAGTTTCCCCTCCTCTCAAAGTGTGAAATGGGACCTGATGCTAAATGTCATTGGGGCTTTACATTTCTGACACCTTTGCTCACTGGAGTTGGAGCTGCTGAGTGCAACTGAGCAAATGAGAACTGGAATGATACCAAATGTTGACAGATTATTGCAATGGTAGTCACACAGAGTCTGTGCAAATTCATTTTATATTCCTGTCTGTATGTCTGACTTGCTCAAAGCCTTTGCCCTCCAAGCTTTGCTCTCCTGGTTATAGCTTTTCCATAGATGTGCAGGGGAGTTTCAGAAAGTTCTGGAAGAGTAGTTACTGACTTTGTAGAAGCTATATCCAGCAGAGATCTTCTGTGTGTATGACAGAGACCAATCTTGCCTTGCCATGATGCAGAGTGATTTACCCTTGGGCATATAGCACTGCATCTCCAAATTAATTTCTAGATGTACATCCATATTACAAGTGTATCTCTAAGTTGTTTGAAATCCAGACCTGTCAGAGCAGAGATATATCTCTGATCCTTTAATTCGGGCAAGTAAAGTTGCAAATCTGTGAAATGATTCTTACTATGATAGGGGACTACAATAAATATGTTTGTCAATTTACACTTTTATTTTTCTCTCTTAAGGTTAAGCTTATGCCATAAAATTTCAATTTAAGGGTTTTTTTTCATATTTTCTGTGAGTACACCAGAAATACTTTATGGCTCAAAACACTTCAAATCCCTAGCTGGTGCCATATCCTCCCCATGACAAAAGCTGGTCTTTTGTCACCAGAAAGATGGTGCAGCATGGGAAGAGCTCATCCAGAAGAGCTATAAAACTTCCATTCCAGATGTCCTTCCAGACCAAGTTAGACAAACCTAGGATGTTCTGAGCTAGCAGTGGTGATAGTCTGATTTCCAGAGCTGGTTTCAACCTGAGACACCCAGACCAACCTCTCTTTAGTCCTGTAAAATGCTCAGATGAGAATGGGTGGTAGTAGCTTCTGCAGTAGTGTCAGAGATGCAGATCAAATGCACTGGTGGTGTTTAGATACTGAGATTATTGTACAATCTTTTATATGACAGGTTGAATATATTAATTTCTCTCTGAGCCCATCCTGTCAAATTGTGACTGTCAGTACTGACATAACAGATATATGTCAAAAACTCTGTCAATCACTGCAAAAGTTTCCCTGTTCCTCTTCCCTAGCACCCATTTTCTACAGCAGGCTTTGAACTGGCACCACACATGTTGATGCAACCTCAGGCAGGCAAACCTTCTCCTAGGCAGGTGTTGCAATATCTCAGTTGGATAGCCCTGAATTTAATGCTCTCCTTGGCTTTCTAACTTTTCCCTGCTATCGCTATAACTCTCTCCTCCTAGGTTAATCCCTCATTTTGGTTTGCATCTGAGAGTATTCCTCTTTTCCCAGAGAATGGTGAACCTGTTGGTGTCACTCAGGAAGGTTGCTTAATTTTCCACAATCCTCAGACCCTGAGGCTGAAAACTGAGTGTCCTCCTCCATTCACAATGCCAGGAGGAAGGAATTTGCAGCTCTTGCCCTCATCATTCGGCAACAACCTGGGCAAAGTGCTTTCAAGGAGGAAACCAAGTGCCAGAAGAGCAAAAGAGAAGTAGCCCAGAATATTAAAACCATTTGGGACAGAACTGATACTTTTATTCTTTCCTTGGACAGCTTGTGCATGGCAGTCTGGATACATGGTTGGACATTTGTTGATACCTTCACAAGGCAAATAACAGATGCTTTTCCTGATGAAAGAAGTTTAAAAACAGTCTGATTCCTCCAATTTGATTTTAAGACTGGATGATTCAAATTATTTACCTCCTGGCATCAGAAGGTAATTTAAATTCTTTACACTGTCTTGCCAGCACTGGAAATTAAAATACCAAACACCTAGCAATAATGAGACAGTTTAACATAAACAGGACTGTGAATTTTTAAGAGAATTAGGAAAGGGTTTCACATTCAGATTCAGCAGAGGAAGCTGCTGTGGTGACGAGTGATAAAACACAACAGAAAAAGGGCTGTACTAGAGAGAGGATTCCCTCTTTCTGAAGAGGCTGCTCTCTAAAGGATATTGGTGCCTATTTTTAGTCTAAAAGTGCCAGTAACATTTTCAGGCAGCAAAAACCATTGAAGGCCTACTGTTTATACAAAAGTGACATTAAGGACAAAATAGCCCAATCAAACAAAAATTGTAGTCAAGACAGTGAACAATCAAGATGGTGCAAAGCTACAGAGATGAGAGGATGAGATGAGATGAGATGAGATGAGATGAGATGAGATGAGATGAGATGAGATGATGAGATGAGATGAGATGAGCTGAGAGGCTAGATCTCCTGACAAGCAATACAGAGTAGTTTGCAAGTCCTTACCTTTTTTTCTGTCCTCTACCCAGAAACTGAGTAAAGCAGAATCTCGCCCTCCTTGTCAAGGACTTACAGTGATTGGTATTGTGTGTTGCCCCTTTGGTTTAACAGCACAGGAGGTGACTCTCTTGCTCCATTTAGGGAGCAATACAGAGCTATCTCCTCCAGTCAACAAAGCCAAGCTGTCAAAGACAGTCTGGGTCCCATCTGGCTTGATCTGGACACCACTGGACACATTGTGGGTTTTGTGGAGGGGAAGGGGGAGTAGAAGGCTTGGTTAAGCTTTCTGTAACTACTTTATTTTGATACGCCTCTTCACTTCCTGTCTTGGAATGGGGATGGAAAGAAAACTTATTGAAAAAAAAGAATTTCTCTTATGAGTGAGTTGCCACAAGAGAAAGGCTGGTTCTGTTGTTGTTTCAGGCTTGGATGCCGAGGAGGGAAAGTTGCAGTTCTGTTTTCCACCTGGTATCAGTTCAGGTTTTCTGCCTAAGTCAGAAAGAATGTGAATGTGTCCAAGGCCAGAGAATCCTGGAAAAAGCAACATTTTAGCATCACTAAATTCACTGCAGTGGTGTTGAAGATCAAGAATTCAGCCCAACATTCAATCATGTACCTGCTAGTCTGTTGAAATGCCTTTGTTCAAAGAAGAAGCCCAAAGGGACTTGTTGGACTGAGAATCACCGTAATTCCATTAGCCTCACAGCAAAATGAAAAGTATCAGCATTTGGGACAGAGATCCATTATATGGAGACAGAATTTGGGAAGTCCTACTGAGGGATGGTGTTTGTATCACAGAAAGTGAGACCTACAGTCCCCTGCCCTCACACAGGGCAGCAGCAGCATCTGTTTGACTAAAAAAGTCACCTGGCACTGTGACCTTGCCACTCTTTCAGCATTAGGCCATCACTGCTGTGACAATGCTGCTTTTTAACACTGTCTCTGTGCCTGTCCTCTGTGTTTTTCCTTCCTCTTTAAATCATATTTAAATAATTTTCTCCTCTAATATATATCTGGGACAGAAGTTGCCTGTGTATAGATGACAAAACATCTTTGGTTCTCCTGGACAGAACTTTGTTCTGGCTAGTCTGTTACCAAAACAGTGGTTTATTTCTTTCTTCACAGAGATGTCTGTGTGTACCCTGTGTCTCCTCTGTGTACACTGTGGGCCCTCAGTAACCCCTGCACCATTAATTCTCTACTCTTCATCCACAGAGCCTCAAGTTAAGGCTTGGGTGCCAGCAGCCCTAAAGAACAGCCCTTGCTGCTTCTTGGAGAGCAGAGCACCTCCAGCATTGCCATATCATCCTGAAATCAGTCTGTACAGCAGGCAAGGTCTAGGGGGGGGAAATAAAATAAGTTTTAGCCTGCTACAGGACCAGATTAAGAAACTAATACTAGATTTGGAAAACGGATAGGAGGCAAAGCCATAACACACTTTTTTTTTTTTTTTTTTTTTTTTTTTTTTTTTTTTTTTTTTTTTTTTTGAGTCTGCCTGTGCCTGGACCTGTTCCCAGCCTCCTCTCAGGTTTCCTTGAGGAAGAGCTGGTGAGACATATTTGCAGCTTGTTAGCACGGGGACCCTGTTCCTAAGATAAGGCTCATCCCTCTGGCAGTGTTTTCTCAGTTCACCTGGGGCAAAATCTCTCCGCAGACAGATTTCTCTCCTCCAGCATCCCACTTCCTAACAAGCAGCTCCACGGGGGTTTCCAATAGCCCAGACCCTGCGTTATTGGCTCATTTTGGGTAACAGCTTGGTGCTGAAGGAAATTCTTATGCTGTGTTTGCTCCTGCAATTTCATGCTGGGTGGCCAAGGCTGCTACCACCCTGGCAGTCAGCAGATGAGCCAGGTACTCGCTATAGAAAGGTTTCTGTTTGGCAGAGTTGCAGCAGAACAGGAGCTGAAGTGCATCCGAGTTGGCATGTGGCATTTTCTACAACCTGTGACTCTGAAACCACTCCAGCAGTGACACTAAATGCACTGTTTCTGTAAGGAACTGTAATAGGACCAATCTGCTCCTTGGTGCTTTTTATTTGTCTCTCTCTGGTCACCTAAAACCAAGGAGGTTAGTTATGTTAACTCCCCTTTGCAGGTGAGGACAGTAAGTTCCTGTGAGGAAAACACAATTACCTTGTCCTGGAGTGTCAAGGAGTGGGATTCTGTCTTGCCTCCTGTCATCTCAGTACTGATTTGAAAGGTTTCACTGGACTTCTGGAGCTATGTGCAGCTGAAAATATTTTAAATAGACATTGCCTTCCTCTCAGTCATCTGCCCTGACATGAGTATGGGGAAGGAAGAGGTGTATAAAGAATTAAGATACTTTCTTTGATGAGATTTCTCACATCTTACCTAACTCCTTTCAAAAGCAAAACTTCCCCAAAACCTCACACATCTCCTTGTGCCTTTGTGGAGCAGGTTTTTGTTCAGGATATGTGAATGTGATGCAGGTGTCACATGCTCCTCTTACCAGCAGTGCTGACGCTAGGAATAGGGTCCTGATACTTAAAAAAACCCCATAAATGATGGAGACAAACCTGTGGCACAAGAGCAAAATGCAGCCTCTGCCTCCAGTGCATTTCCCTGTGATCCAGGTAAGCTTGCAATGAGAGATTTGGAGACATAAACCACCTCTTAATCTCTCTGCCAGTGTTTCAGTAGCTTTGCTTGTGACCAGGAAAAGGAAGTGACCACAACTTGCTGCTGGGGAACTCCCTAACAGAGCTCCTCAGGGTGTAGGGTCCCCAAGAAGTGGCTGAGCTCCAGGTGCAAGCCAGCAAGCATTCCTCAGCAAATTATCATTACAGGCTTTGTTGTATGACCAAAGAAATCATTTATATTCTATGTAAGCTTACAATCACCTCTATAAAAATAGTAGCACAATTCTTGGGAAGGTCTTTAGTAAGAGAGATGCTATGCCATTGTTTGGAGATGGGTCCATATTTTCAGTGCTTACAAAAGAAGTGTTTCCAGAAGGGTGAGGTGGCTGGGAATAAGATTTCATGAGAAGTAAGTCACATCTGGAAGAAAATCCAAAAAAAAAGCCCACAAAACATGAATAAGAATAACAACTTTTACCTGATTTTCTTTTTTCCTTTTGTTTTGTCAATCAATGTAACACAGTGTTGCCACAAGCTCTCTGCTTAAGTCCTGCACTTCCAAGGCAGTCCATAAAATTCCAACGAAATCATCTGCTTTGACTACTAGTCCTGTGAAGCTGTGGTTGTTACCACACCACCCATGTTGGGGAAGCACAGGTATAACCCCCTCTCACTCTGGGACAAATGGCAGGAAAGGGTCTGGGAATGGCAGGGTGTGGAGCTGGAGATGATAGTGAATTTTTTTATAGCCACTCATCCTTTAAAAAGACATGTTGCTTTGGATTTTCAACTCCTGAAATGCTCCGGCTGAGGTTTTCTGGGGAAAAGAAAAAAAAATGAAGTAAGACATTTGAAGCTGAAAAGTCATAAGGAGAGATCCACCAACCAAATTAGGCAAAGAGATTTACTGGTTTTTTTCCTTACTCTGGACTTGCAAGTGTTGCCAAATTGGCACTTCTGGTATCTCAGTAATCACAGTTAATACAGGGGGAATGAACAGCAGTTTCTGGTTGTTGGGATGTGAGATATGTGGACCTATTTATGCCACAGGCCTGATGCAACATCTCTACTTACTAATTAAATAAAAATATAAGTCCTTTATTATTTCAGAAAGATGGGTTTGGATGTCAGATGAAATCATGTGCAGCCAATTTCCTTGGCTGCACTGAGAGACAAGACTATCTGCTCTAAAGGACAGCGGTTTCTGACATTATAGATGGAGAAGTGAAGAGGCTGGAAGCATTTGCCTTGTGTCACAAAAGCATTTTTTGAGAGCCAGCAAAGTTTTGTGACTTTTCAGGGTGTTAGAACGTGGTCACCCAGGCAAATTCTGCTCCACATCACTTCTGTGATATAAATTCCATCCCCAGCTCCTTCAAACAGCACATTTTCCACATTTCAGTAAGAAATATTACATTTTTTTACCATTCTTTTGGTCTTTTGAGATGCCTCCATCTAGCTTGTTCATGTTGCTGGATGACCTTGGTGTCATGAAGTAGTCAATGGAGTTTAGTGAATGATGCTTGCTATGAGACAACATTTCTGGCCAGATTCATTTCTCCTGCATTCCTGTTTCCCTGGCCTGACAACAGGAACTTTGGTAGCTGGTTGGAAATATCTGGAGCCAGAGTTGGCACATCACTTTATTCCTTCTTATCTCCTTTCATAAAGGTTTAACATACACAAAATGCAGTTTTGTCACAGGGTTTTTGTGAAAGTAGTTAGATCTTGCTTTTATGCATTTTGAAACAAGCCACTTGAAAAATGCATCCAGCAGATCCTTGAAAAGTCATCAAACATGAGACAGAAGGCATCATACAAATGATTAGGTTAAGATACTTTAAAAAATGTGGGAAGTGTTAGGAAGAAGATAGTAACACCTAATTGTCACTGCAAACTTCACTTTTTCCTTCAGATATCACAGATTTAGTCCTTTATGAAAAAGAGAACCCTAGCAGCCTTAGAGAGAAAAAGACATTTTCTTGCAGAGCACCAGTCTGTTTTTACAAAATGCAAGTGTAGTCTGAAAGCATGCTTCAGCTACAGAATTCTTTTTGAATCCAAGGATCCTGAGTGCAATTTTTAGCTTGTCGCCCTTAGTCAGTACAGAAGGCACAAAAGTCTTTCACTTGCAGTGCATCAGCTCTCCAAACTGCACCACATTCCTCCAAAAAAGCTGAAGAGAGTGAATCCTCACAGCATGGCAGTCTGTTCACATTGCTTTGGATAACATATCTTTCTTCCATTTCCCTGATGATAGACAAGGTTTATTGTGACAGCAACACTGTTTATCCTACCAGGATTATGCTGAAGCAAGTTTAATTGTATTAGTGTTAAAACACATCAGCTCTGGGAGTGACACAATGTGTTTAGCATCAATATAGAGGTTGCTATATTTTTTGCTTTCAACTGGAACTGGAGCAGCAACTGGACACTGGGACATATGGAATGTATTTTAGGTTTTATGTTCACGCCTCTCAAGGAGAACTGGAGCACTTGCAAAGATTCTTTATGTGCTGCACTGTGGGCAGCAACAGTTTGTGTGTAACTGATCTATGTTCCCTTACCCATATCCCCATTTAAACCTGAATCTGAATATTTGGGAATTCTTTGAAGGCTTGACAGCTAGTCCTAGCTTATAAACATTGTTCCATATCTGAGTTATAAAAGTAACATGATGTATACTGCCCCTCATCTGTGATTATTGATGGGTGTTAGATATGCTGAGGTGAAACTGTGCAAAGAATCTGGATTTTATATCTTCCTCCTAGGGATTCCTTAATTAGCTACAGACTTCACTGCTGAAGAGCTGCAAGCTCAGGAAGACAAAACTTTTTTCTCATTCCCTCCTTTTGCCATGCTTAGAAAACTTCAAATATTTATTGTCGCTCCCTCTGGTCAGTGCACCCCTTTTGCTGGAACCATCAGAAGATACCAGGTGTCCAATTCCTGATGATTTCCACTGAGATGAGCCCTCACTCACAGTCCAGGCATTTGGAAACCTCCTGCTTTGTTAATGGTACATCTTTTTCTGTGAGCTCTGTTCCAATCTTCCTCATTATTTAAGAGAATTATTCTTATTTGCAAATTAATATGCTTACAAACCTGAAGCATAGGCTTCTGAGTCACACATGTGCAGTGGGATATGTCTCCCACACACTCACGGATTTGAAAAGATGGGTCCCACTACCTGATAATCATGGACCATTTTGAAATTACATGTCACCAATGTCCTTCAACCTACATTTTCTCTAGTGGCAAGATGGAAATTAAAGTCTCAAGCAGCCTGAGAGAGAAATGCTACACTATGAACTTAACTATAAACAGCAGGAGAAGTATTGTTCATTATGTCATCATACCAACCTAGAGTAGCTTTACCATCCTTTTGCAACAATGATTTGAACTTGAACCATTGAAATTATCTTCCATTCTCCCTCCTTGAATGTTAATTTCCCTGGAAGCTGTGCTCTTTGAATGAGAACACAAGGCACCAAAGTGAGAGTAGGGAAGACTGAAGCAACACCACTGGTGCAGTGGGTTCATTCCCTTCAGATGGCAAATGTTCATCCATCTCCTTTGTCATCTCTACACACACACTGAATGCTTTTCTGGGCTGTACGTCTTATTGTGGTGCTAATTACTTCACTCAGCTTTGGGGTATGTTAATGAAATACCATGGAACTATAAGAAGTCAGACACATATGTTCTCTTTGTTTTGTTTTGTTTTGTTGTGCTTTGTTCTTTAAATTCAAGGAAGCTGTGAGCATCCAATTTCTCTTCAAGTGAAACCTCACACAACCTGGTCTCATTTACTTCCAGAGATGGGACATCCACAGCTTCCCTCTTGTGATCCTTCCTAACTCTCACAGTAAAAAATTTCTTCCTATAATAGAACCTACATCTACTCACAGGTTAAAGCCATGGCTCCTTGTTCTATCACTACATACCCTCACGGAAAGCCCCTTCCCAACACTCCTGTAGGTATTGGAAGGTATTGGAAGGTGCCTTAAGGTCTATCTGCAGCCTTCTCTTCTCCAGGCTGAGCAATCTCAACTCTCCCAGCCTGGCTCCACAGCAACAGAGGTGCTCCATCCCTCTGATGGCCTTCATCTGGACCTGCTCCAACAGCTCCATCTGTGATGGCTGTCACAAACATCCTCATCTTTCATCTGTCGTAGCACAGTTTCCAAGAGGATCTGCTCCTGAGATGAGACTGACTGTCCTGGAGCTCCCTTGGTCCTTCTTATTTCTCTTTATTGAAAAATGGGGGGTTTTCTTCCCCTTTTCCAGCTGGTGAGAACTTCACCAACCTGACATGGCTTCTCAAATATGACGGATAGTGGCTTAGCCCCTTCGTCTGTCAGTTTGCTAAGAACCTATGGACACATGTCATGAGTTCCAATGGACTTCTAATCATTCTCAGGTTCCTTAAATGGTATCAAACCTGATCTTCTCCTACAGTGGGTGGGTCTTCATTCTCTCAATTCCTGCCTTTTCCCTCTGAGACTCAGATGATGTGACTGGAACACTTCTTGGTGAATACTAAGGAAAAAAGTGCAATTAATACCTCAGGCTTTTCCATGTCCCAGATAACCAGCTCTCCCATTTTATCTGATGAGGGCCCAAATTTCCCAAGTCTTCCCTTTATTACTGATGAAAGCTTTCCTTGTTGCCCTTGAAGTCCTTGTCAGCTTTCCTATCCGATCCCAGACTTCTCAGACAACTTCTCTGTGCCCCTCCCAGGCTACCTTGTTTCCACCCTCTGCAGACTTCATTTTTGTGTTTGAATTTGTCCAGGAGCTCCTTGTTCATCCACACAGCTCTCCTGGGATTTTTCATTCACCTGCCTTCCTCTTCATTTGCCCTTTCATTTGCCTGCCTTTCTCTTCACTGGGCTGCATTGCACCTGAACTCCGAGTAGATCATCGAATATCAACAAGTTTTCTTGGGCTGATCTTCCCCTCAGGGTTCTATCCCATGGGACTCTACCAAAGAGATCCCTGAAGAGGCCAAAACCTACTCTCCTGAAGTCCAGGGCAGTGAGTTTGCTGCAGACCCTCTGCATTGTCCTAGGGAATTTGAAGTCCAGCCCCTTTCACAGAATTTCATGGTCTCTGCAGCCAGCGCTTCTCTTGAGCTCCACATTCCCCATTGGCTTCACCCTGACCAAGGTCCAGCATAGCAGCTCTCCTTGTTTCTTCAGTCAGTTGGAGAAGAAAGTTGTCATCAGCACATTCCAGGAATCTCCTTGTTCAATGCTACCCATCCAACACATACCAGGGTGGCTGGAGCTCCCCATGAATGTGAACATGAGGCTCCTGCTTTTTGTCCAGAGTGGGCCTCATCTGCTCATTCCTGGTGGAGTGGCCTGTGGTGGAGCCCCACTGCAGTGTCACCTGTCTCTCACCCTCCTTTAATCCTGACCCATCAGCTCTGGGTCAGCTCCTCATCCATCCCCAGTCCAGCTGTCACTGACACAGAGGAAGACACTCCCTCCTTGTCCCTCTGTCCTTCCTACAGATCCCCTTTTCTTCCACTCCAACAATCCAGTCATAAGATTCTGATAAGATCATAGCCTGCAGTCTCTAACTCCAGATTTGTTCCCTGTGCTGTGTCTGTTTACATGGAGGCACTTCAGTTTGGCTCCCCATGAAATGATTTGTTGTCTGTACTGGCTGGAATTCCTTTGTGCTGCTCTCCAGGTGACCTCCTGCTGTCCTGCAATGCCTCTCCAGTCTCTGGACATCTAGCACATCAAACTGACAGGAGTCTGATGGATTTAGGTTCCCTTCTCCCAACAATCTTAGTTTAAAACAATTTTCTCCAGCTTGGCATTTTAATAGCTCCCTCTGGCATTTCCCTCCATGCAGGCAAAGCCTCCAGTCTCAAGGGCTTTTTCTGGAAATATATGGTTGAAGTAGGGAAAGAGAGAAATTTAGGATTTCAAGATAACAAATTGTCTTTATGTCCCTTACAGAAAGGATAGAAAATCAAATATATACTTTAGCACAAGAGCCAGTCAGAATATTTTCCCTGGTAGAAATGTACAGCTTTGGCAGCTGAAGTTTTGAAACTGGAAACATCTTATCAGAAAGCCAGATATTTCAACAGAGAAATATTACTCATAGATTTCACAATCTATTTACCTCCTCCAATAATCCTCCCTGCTCTAGGCTGCAGGGTCAGGGTATATCATTGTCATTCCTTATATCAATGTCATCCTTTTTTTTCAAAGGTGGTCTTTAAAAATAGCTTCACCACTTCTCAAATAGATTGCAAATTGCAGTGGAGTGAAAAGAGGACAAGCTTTTCTTGAGTTTTATTTTAGCTGTGAAGTTCTCCTTTGTTTCACATTTCTCCTATTTTTGTCACATTCAACTGTAGCTGGAGAAAGCCACTGAGAAAAAGCAGAAGCTGCAGACCCATCCCCAAGTCTGAGAAGTGGTGCAAGTTATTACTTCTGCTCTAATAAAAGATTCACAAAACTCCTTCTTCTCACAAATCCAGCCTGAAAGAACAGTAGGTCAGATACTGGTTTATCCTCCTGCAGAGGAGCTTGCCTATGGACCCTGAGTTAAGAGTCCCAGCCCTTCCCTCTCTTTTACAGATCCCTTTTCACCACTGAATGGCAAGTTCTGTAAAAGCCACAAACTTCCAAGCTATATGTAGCATAAGGCAGCTGTTTGTCCCAAAATCCCACTGAGCTGACTACAGCAACACACAAATTACAAGCTTTACCTAGTAGCAGATAAACCCACCAAGTAATTTCTAGCTTTGAGCAATGAGAGTCCGTGGGGTTCACTCTTGAAGCTGCCTGCTCTTGATTCAGTTCTATTTTTGAGCCCTGTTTTACTTTTGGGGCCCTTCGTTCAGAATTGTCTGGGGTGAGAAAAGGCTAAGGAAAACAGGGTGCTCATTTCACCTTTGTGACTTTAGATTTACAGCTAAGCATCCAGCTACCAAGCTAAGTTGGGGTAGCTAAGCATTCTACCCAACTTACCTTGTTTAGGACTTCAAAATTATGCACGTAAAATGCCCTCCTTAAACCCAGAGAAGGGGTCAACAGGGAGTGTGGGCTACTATATAGTTGCATACCCTTTCCTTTTTTTCCCCCTCTAATGTATGTTAGGCTGTATAAGACCCTAAATTTCATTGAACTAAGATGACAAAGGCTTCCACATTTTTTCCAGTGTTGGAAGTTGTCTAAGCAAAAGAGGCCTTGCAATATAAAGTCAAACAAGCTCTAGACCACCATTAACAACCTGAGGTTTGATTGTACATTCCCATCTACCTTGTTAAAATTTTGACTCACAAGTGAAGGGTTGTTGTAGGGCATGAAAGAAAGATGAAGACTCTAAATATCTCAGAAGGCAATGAGCATAGAAAAAGCTTTATTGTCTAATTCTTACTACTTTTTATAAGTTGTTCTGATACAGACTTAACATGATTAGTGAACAGGAACGACACTTCTTTAATCCTATTGGTTAACCTAGAGAAACAGTAAAACACTACCTGAAGATTGTTTTGAGAAATAATAGTTGTTTACCAGGATTGTTTTAAGAAGAAGCTTTCTTGAGAAGTTTTCTCTTGGGAAAAGTTAGCAGCTGCTAGCAGTCCAAAATCTCTCAGACTCAGAAATGTCAGGCTCACAAAGGGTGGCTCCACACAGCCCAGTAGAGACTGGGCAGAGATCCCAATTTGTCTAAGGATCAGTCTATTTGAGCTGATCACATCACAGTCTTTGATGCCACACAGATTGAAAAGGCTGGATCCTGAAGCAGTAATGCCCAAACTCTTTTTTTTGTTGTTTTTTTTATGAACCGGGAAATTCTCATGAGCCCTAATGTTTGCAAATATTAGATTAGGAAATCTAGAATGGTCAAATGTCCCACTTTTACTGCTTTTCAGACATTAATAATGAATGTTTTGATGAAGAAACCTCTTTTAGTAAGACCAAGCACCTCTCTGTAACTAACCTTCTTACACATGAAAAGCTCCAAGTACATTCAGAACCCCTCCAGGACTTCCATCACTTTTGCTTCAGGCACAAAAGCCTTCTTGACAGACCTGAGGGGCTGAAGGTATATCTCAGTCTTACATTACTCAGTCTCCTGTTTGTTTTTTTTGCACCCTGGGTTTTTGTGATGCTTAAAAAGACAAGGGGACAGTGATGAGAAAACATTTCTGTGTCTGAGTGTGGCTTTTGACCCAAAAATACGTTAAGCAGCTCAATGCCATTGGCATGCAAATGAGGAAGGGCTCAGTTTGCATTTGACATTGAGAAATGCACTTGATGCAATTTCACTTGTCACCCCCACCAAGACACAATCGTCCCCAAGAAGAAAGTCTAGTGAGTCAATAAGTTGTGTATTGGAGTGGTAAACCCTTCCTGCGTGCACTACAGCATTGAGAAGTGCAGAGTGAAAATGGGCCTCTGAATAATAGAATCAATGTAGAAGCTGTTTATTGATTACATAAAACTCCAGTTACAGTTTCTAGTTCTACTGTCCACGCATACAGGTGTCTCTCAATTGGCTAAGCCATCTGTCCATAAGACAGGCACACATCCCTCAGGACACCCAATTGGTCAAGTGTCCATCATCAGGCTGGGTGTCTCCTATCTAGGTTTTTTGTTTTTTCCAGGCAGTTTCCCAGGCTTTTCATTCCCACTTTCATCCTGTTGTTGTCTTAGTGTCCTTGATGAATTCCTGAGAACCATGAAAACAAGACTGCAGGTGACTTGTTATCTACAAACCATTTGGCTGGTGCATGGGAATAGCGTGTTATACAGATGCATTGCTACAGGGAAGGCCAAGCCAATCTAGCAGGTACTGGCAAGGTGACTGCTTTTTTTGGGAGCTGGCACTTCTACAAGTGTTTTCCAGTGTGCTGGAGCTGTAGCTCAGGAATTTTTACTGCCCCAGACAGTCACCAAGTGGTGCTAAGATGGGCTCTGCAAGAGAAACACAAGCCACGGACAAGCTGCTTTCTGTCTTTGTCGCTTGGTTACAAGAAGAACAGAATTTTTTTTCTTGTCAATTTTGTATGAACAGGGCCTTGCTTCACCACTGTTTACACCACCTTATTTCCCACAGCTGTTTTAAAGAAAAAGAATGAACTCTTCTTGGTGTGGGGACTGTCTGGAATTGAGAACTGCTACAGTTTGGGTTTTTGGTGGCTATTATACAACCTCTAAGGAGATATACATGTATGGCATCCTGCATAAACACAGCAGAAGAAGTCACGCAGACACTAGAGCAAGTCCTGCATGTCTGGCAGCAAGAACCTGCACCTGCTCCACTTACATGCAATTGAGGCAGGGTGTTAGGCTTCATTGTGTGAGCAAAGGGTGCAGAATTGCAAAAGGGGGAAATCAAATTATTTGTCTATGGCTGCACAGCAAAGCTGCAGTAAAGCCAGAACACTCTTGTCTGAGTTCATACTTCGATCATTTTCCCACAGGACGTCCTTAACCAACAAACAGCTTCCACAGAGCTCACATCATGCACAAAGAATATTTATCACCAGAGAGGATAATCGAACACTCACAGAAAGGCTGAATTCCAGACTCGATTACAAGGAAAACCAACAGCTCTTATGAATACTCTCATGAATGCTGAATATCTCACATTGCATTGTCACAGTACACACTGGACAGCTTTTCCCGAAAAGGAAAGATTGTGGCCACACAGGGATTTGATATGGGAAATGGCAAAAGCACTGGCCCATTATTTATTTTTTGGCTCTCTAGTATGTCTGTGTGACCAGATGTTAGCATGGTTTGCCTTGTCTAAACTCACTAGCCCAAAACTAAATGGACACAAGCCCACCAAGCACTGCCCTTAGCCCATCACCCCTCTTTGTGGGGACTACATCTGGTCAAATCTATAGGTACAAAGAGCACAGCAAGTCAAAGAGCACAGCAGTAGATGTGTCATAACCTCTCATATTTCTTTAATGCAGAGGCAAAGAATCAGGTGAGTTCTGAGATGCAGGTTCCTTGGAGATGCAGGACATTGAAGTGAGGGTGCTGGCAGGATATTTCTTTGTGGAAGAAGCTTCTAGTGAAGAAATAGGTCTCATCAGCCTGGAAACAAGGTCATGGTTTTGAGGCATATTAGTCGAGTATATCAGTGCAAGCACTGACACTCAAGGGAAAGTAACAGTTCAGGACAGGTAGGAGGGCTTACCCCTCCTGAAGTCAATTAATAAAGTCACTGTATTTCTAGGCCTGCTTACAGCAGCCAGAAAGCCAGTTTCAGAGTTGCAGGCAAATCTCTACAGTGGGAGAAGGTGGAAAAAAAAAAAAGAAACGGATCACAAAATGACATGATACAACATATTTCCTCTAAATGCTTCAATGTGGAAAGACTGGCAAAGGTTTCCACAAGGTGTTAGTACGTGAATAATCAAGGTAGCAGAAGCAAAATTAAAACATGCCAGGGGCAACCAACAGGTTTTTATTTGTTTTGGTTTGGTTGGTTTTTCCTTCCTTTTAATTCCACCCTCTCATTTCACTCTGTATTAGGCAATTCGTTATCTAATTTAAAGCAGGCACTATACGTTAGAGTCTCCTCACTTTGCACATTGCATGTTTAGACCATCTCCTTCCTGTGATTTTTTTTTTTTGTCTGCCTGTATTGTTTTGGCTTCCAGAGTAGAAATCCTTTGCCTCTGACTTCCAGAAAATCTGGATCCCTGTTTCTGCTTGAAGCCCGTTGAAGCAGCTGCTACCCTGACTGCATAAGCAAGAGGGTAGAAGTCTTCAGAATCACAGATAACTTTGGAAGAAGCATGTGAAACTGTTTTAGGCACGATTTTCAAAGAACCAAAGAAAGTCTTTAAGTTTTCAAGTGACTTACCTTGAAATTACATGAAAATATACCAGTGTATGCTACATAATGCCTTCCTCTTCTGGAAACGTGGATGCTTCCTCTGGACTAAAAGAGCAGCTGCAAACAGAGAGTGAACTGGAAGGTCATGTAAATCCAGGTCCCTCCACTTGCTCTCTCTTTTAGAACTACCTCCACCTATGGCAGGGATCCCAAGTAGGTGTAACTCATGTGGGACCTGGTCCAGTTCTCATGAAGTTAATGAGAGCTTTCCACTGACTTTTATAGGCATTGGATCCAATCCACCCTGCAGGAGCTGAAGGTGCAGGTTAAAATATCCCCCTGTGTGTTTCCTTTTACACACGCACAGTAATTCCCTCCCCTGTACCTTGTTTCAGTAAGAGTTTTGTGGTGCTTTGGTGGGGGTTTTTTGGGGGTTTGCTTTTTTTTTTTTTTTTTTCATCCAGGCTCTCTTCTATGCAGTTATTACCCCGAGGCTAGAGCAAGGCTTTGAAAATCTACACTTCTGGGGTTTTATAGTTACTGTTAGGTATAGTTTGTCTGATTTTTATCTTGTAGCTCTTATTAAATCCTGTGCCATTAGAAATCCTACTGATTTCAGGGAGGTGAGAGTTCTCTTGCCCCAAGCCAAGCTGAAAACTGTAGGTACTATGAGGTGCTGCTCCCAGGAGATGCCTCTGACTCTGAAGTAAGGCCTGAGACTCTTAAACCTTACCTTGCCCCTGGCTTCTGCAAAGCATTCTCTGCTGAACCCTAACAAGATTCTTCCCTATACAGAAATTGGCTGTGGTGCTTGGTCTATTTAGGCTTGTATTTATAGAGTGTGACAGAACTGGGATAATGATGATAATTGGGTTTGACACTGCTGAGCAGAAAATGTGCAGAAGAAAGGAGTGTCTTCAGATGGGTTTCATCTTGAGTTTATCTAGAGACAAGGAAACTGCTCTATAAGATTTCCTCTGCCTTATTAACAGCAGGACCTGCTACAAGCTTGTAATAACTCTCCTCACAAAGTGATCTGAATTAAGAGCATGTTTGTTTAGGTCTCTGTAGCTACAACTTAGAAATCCAGACACAAACTTGAAAAACAAAATTAAGTTATTTAAATGAGAGGGGGAAGTCATGGGCAGTTTTTAAAGAATATCTGGGAGATGCCAGGCACCTGAGAGGTCAAGTTTTATCTCCACATCAGAGGGCATTTTCCAGCTTCTTCCCTGGCACCATCTGCAGGACCACGCTGGAAGTGGCTCTGCCTGCATCCAGGTAAACCCAGCAACCACGACCTGAAAGAGAAATAAAGCCAATGAAATGCAGGTTGATCACCCATGTTTTGCAGCCTGCCTGATCTTCCAAAGGATGAGTCTCTGTGTAGCTTTAAGGGAATACTGCAAGCTCTGCTCCATTGCAAAGTTCTCTTGCTGAAAAATAAGTTTAGGTCCCACTCTTCTAAAAAAATTTTCCTCTAGAAAATGAGCTGGCAGCTTTAAAACATCTGATTTTTTGTTTTGTTTTGGTTTTTTTTTTTGGTTTTTTGGGGTTTTTGTGTGGTATGTGGGAAAGGCTGTGTAAATTAATTGAAGAAATTGACTGAAGAAACTAAGACTTTAGAGGGTCCTCCAGCTGTGTGCTCTGGGTGTCTGCACTGTGGACTCTGCTCTGTAGTTTCAGCCTGTTTTCCAGGCTGGACTACTGACATATTACACAGCAAAACCTTAATGCTATGAAGCTGCCAGGTGGTATGGTTTTGGTGACACTGAGACCACTGACAAATTCAGTTTGCAATTAATGAGTGCTTTCTTAGCCCAAAACATTTTCTTTTTGGAAGAATAATTCCTCTCTTCCTGCCCCACCCCCTTCAATCCCCAGGACTTTCTAGAATAAAATGTGACATTCTTGGAAAAGCAAACATTGACACTTGGACATTTTAAAATAAAATTTGGGAAGTTTGATTTAAGCTTTTTTTTTTTTTTTTAACTTGACCCACTTTTGGAAGAAAAAATGTTGATTTGAAACAGTACAAAATGACAAAAACTCAGCATCACAGAGTATTCAAATTAATCCTAACTAACACAATGCTTTTTACCCCCATTGCTCCTTCAAATGCTAAATAATTTATATTCTGGTTCAGCTGGAACTTGATTTTTTTTCCTTGATAATTTTGTCAGATCATTAAAGTGAATAAAATACCTGATATCAGTCATCTTTTCATGGAGAATTGTCTTCTCCACCCTCCTCCCCACCAGTCCCAGTCAAGCTGTTTGACCCCAGCAGCCTAACAGGAAAGCAAATATTCCAAGATTAACAGAGCAAACAGTCAAAAAAGAGCATGGTCTACACACAGCAGAGTCATCCTACCCCCAAAACAGAACGGGTACATTTGTGCATACCTCTCCCTCTCTGGAATTTTTATTTTTTCTGTAATTATATTCTAGCTCAGTGTCAGATTCCAGAGTGGCCCCTGACTTTTTGTGGCTCAGCCACACAACCCAGATGGGTGGAAGGAGGGCATAAAATGTGACAACAGAGAATCAAGAACGGAAGGCAAAGCACCAGCCCTAGGCAGAGGTCCAGCTCTGTCCAAGGTGGGATGACTTAGAAAGGAAAGCAGAAATTTTGGGAATCACAAGCAGAAAATAATATGCGTGCGTCATGCAGAAAAAATGCAGCCGTGAAAAAACGCAGGAGGACAGAGTGAAGCCCCGAAAGACCTGTTTGCAAAGGTCAGCTGGATCCAGAGCAAACCAGTGCCAGTGCCTTGCTGAGGAAGCACAGAGGAGGATTGCCAGGTTACACCCCTGGAGTAAAAGGAGGAGAGTGGAGAGAGCCAGAGAGGCAGAGAGGGAGAGAGGAAAACTGGCAGCAGGGTGCCAAGAGCTTTGCAAATCAGCAAGCCTTGGTGGAGTTACGTCAGTGGAGAGACCAACCCAGCAGCTAACTAAAGACACACATCTCAGAATAGCAAGCTCTGCCTC
Organism: Acrocephalus scirpaceus scirpaceus; assembly: GCA_910950805.1. Taxonomy (NCBI): domain Eukaryota; kingdom Metazoa; phylum Chordata; class Aves; order Passeriformes; family Sylviidae; genus Acrocephalus; species Acrocephalus scirpaceus. The sequence continues at coordinate 71,231,193 of OU383776.1, forward strand.
ACACACCAAACTGAGCAAACCTGCAGAGAGGGACAAATCACTCAAGTGGGTGAAATCCCACTGCAAATCCCCTCTGATTAATCTGATGGGTCCAGATTTTCCTGCCCGAGTCCTCAACAATTTACCTTAAAAATTGTCTTTTTCTTTCTCTTTCATCCCAAAACCCCTCTGTACTGAGGTGTGTCAGAGCCACCAGGCTTCAAGGGAGAGCTGGGCAGGGCACAGGGCTGAGCTTTTGTGGAGCAACACAGACATTTTTCATTGCACACCATCTCATTTCTTTGCCCCTGTGGGCTTTCCACACACACATGAATGCGCAAATGGCTCTGGTGCACAAGGATGGCATTTTCTAGGCCAAAGATGTGACACAACCCTCCACTTTCAGTTCTGAATCGTGCCAAAACAATGGGAAGAAAGGGACAAAGATCTTGAGGAACTAAATACTTTTAAAGCACATTTTAACCCCATCACAGAAGCTTTTTCCACTGTTTGTCTGCTTCAAAATTGTGTTTCTCTTCTCCTTCCCAGCTCCAGTTTTAAAGTCTGGGTTAACAAGAACTTCCAAAGCCCAGTATACATCTCCAGGTAGACAAAAGATATTGAAAATTGTTGTTGGTTCTACAGCTTCATTGCCCTTGGTGCCTTTCTGCTGAACAGGAATTATCAGCTTCAATATGGATCTGTTGGAGTGAGTCCAGAGGCTGGCCAGGAGGATGATCAAAGGGCTGGAGCACCTGTCCTGTGAGGAAAAACAGAGAATTGTGGTTGTTGGAGATGACAAGGCTCCAGAGACATGAGAGCATCCTTTCAGCAGCTAAAGGGGACCTACAAGAAAGATGGGGACAAACTTTTTAGCAGATCCTGTTGTGCTAGAATAAGAATAGTTTTAAAATGAAGGACAGTGGATTTAGATTATTTATAAGAAGGAAATTTTTTACAATCAAGGTGGTGGGGCACTGTCACACACTGAGAAGTGGTAGATGCCCCATCCCTGGAAACACTGGAGGTGGTGTTGGATGAGGCTTTAGGGTCCCCTCCAACTAAAACTATTCTATGATTACAACAGTCCTTTTGAGGTTTCCTCTCTGTCTCCTAGGTGAGAGCTCCCAGTCATGTCCTGCTGAGTAGGGGAATGGTTTTCCACCAACCTGATGGTTTGATAAACCCTGTATTTAGTAAAAGTAATCTTTTTGATCCTAGACATTCTCCTCCTATCTTTAATTTCCTTCATTTTTTCCACATCCTTCACACAACCCTTGGGGGAAATCTCTCTCTTGAGGATACTAATGGAAATGCAAGGGTATTTTTTCCCTCTCTTCTCCTTCCTCAAAACCTGCTCAACTGGGCCCTTATCCACCACTGAATTAAGAACTTGCTTGACCTCAGTTCTTTGAGAACAGCAACTCACAAGCTTTGAAATCAGTACATAAACCTTTGCTGACTCTAGGACCTTAATATGTTACTCTTCCCCCGTGCATTTAATTCCTGCAAAAATGGGCAGCCACAGGCATCAACCAATGCAGTTGTGCTGTGCATTTCCTGTTGCACTTGACTGGGAAAGGAAAATATAGCTCATGTTCATGAAAAATGGAGCCTGGAAGATGAACTTCTGTAAGAATCACTTTTGTGTCAGTTGTTTTTTACAAAGGCTCAATCTTTTCTCTGTGTGAAACAAGCACATCTTTGTCTGCAATTGTCTGCTGATGGTTTCAGTTGGTTTTGGAGTGGTTGTCAAGGGGCAAAGGGTCAGGGGGTAACCAGATGAGAGAGCTGTGTGGTATGAAATGGTAAAATTCAGACCCAGAAACATTATTGATTGGTCCTGTGGTTAACAATACTGCCTCCAAGAGAGCACTCTGCTCCTTTTTGTCCACAAGCAGCTCTTTTAAATATTGTGTTAACTCCAATGTGACTATAAAGGCTTTTGCCTTCAGATTAGACTAAGTGCCAGCTGAAAAGACATTTACAAAATGCCGCTCACCTTTGCATTGGTGTGAAATCTCTGTTTTACAGACAGTAAAAACAGAGATTTGCAAAATCACCAAAGGAGGATAAATCAGAATAAACTGGTCACCATTTCACATTAAAAAGGTGGAACAAATTAATGACTAGCATTGCCAAGCAGCTGGTTCCAAGCACTCTAGAGACATCACTCTTCTCAAACTGCAGTATCCTTGGCCAAAAATTTTAATGGATTAAAAAGGAAATCAGCAAATTTGTAAGGAATGAGTTCATCAGTGGCTATCAGCCTTAATACACTGGCAGTGACTATGGAGATGGATGTCTTAAACCCAACAGAAAGCAAGGCATGGTTGGAAAAGACTGTCTTTAGGATGGTTTCATGGGAGTTTTGACCAAGTTCATGGTACTGACAGCTTCAGGACACAAACATCCAGTCTGCAAAAATCCTTTGGTCTGACTTAGCACAGCATTTGTTATGTAAAAAAAGTGACACCACCTGAAGGATATAATCAAGATAATGGCATACACCAGATCCTTTTACCCAGCCATGAAATATCTGGGAATATGCCAAAAATCAAGCAATTGGTCCCCACAAAACCCTGTTCAGGCTGATTTATCTGTCCCATCTCCTGTATGCACTGGGAATTAAGGCATAAAGACCACCTATAAATAGATTCTCTTCCCAAATAGCCACCATATATTAAATGAGTTTAATATTAACTGTCTCCTCCTTCTGAGGCACTCACCCTGTGTCCCAACTGCTCAGAGTGAAATTCCACGGGAGGATGCAACCTTTGCCTTTTGCATGTATTAAAACAATCTTGTGAGCCTTCTTTTATTCTGTTAAAATAAAATATTTCACTAAAGCTTCAAAGAAAGTTCTGCTTTCCCTTTTGTTCGATTTGGTTTCTTGGGAGAGAAGGGAAGTGTGTTTCCTCTCTGCCATCTTTCTTCCCCTCTCCCCCAAGTTTTTCTGACACAGAGTAATGATTCATGGCAGCAGAATGCCACTGCTGACAATCTTGCTTCAAGCACTCTTATATTTGTTGGACTCACATTGGCTCTGAACACCAGGGTACGTTGTCCCCTTCAGGTTTAGAGTGCATTTGGTGGGCAGACACTGGGTATTTTGCAGGGATCCTCGTTAAGGAGGAGGAATTTGCACTCAGATATTCTTAGAATATTCTGGGTTTGCACTTGAAATATTCTCACCCTGTCATTCAAACAGTGATGAGTGGAGACAAACTATACCCATGCTCAGGTGCTCCATGTCAGGGCACAGGACATTGTGCTCCCTGTAATGTGTCTTTATGATGGGCTTGTGTAAATGTCTCTCTGTTGGTAAAACAATCACGCCTCCAGCTACCGTGGCTCAGTGAACACAAAACTTTGCGTAAGCCACGTAATTATATATGTCTCCAGAAAATCCTGTTGGCTTATTCAAACACAGAGAGACATCCAGTCACCTTCTGCAAATACCTTCTTGTGACAGAAGTGGTTTCCAATGATCGCTAAAAGGAAGTTAAATAACTACTACATTCCCTGGGCTCATGGTGTCTCTGGGTGTTTTTTCATTCCTGCTGCTTGTCATGATTTCTGTGAGTTTACCTGCCTAAAAAGTGTATGGAAATGCCATCAACTAAACCTGGGATGACTCTCACACAATAGGCAGGTGAAAAGAAGTGGAAAATCTTTTTACAAAGGAAATATTTCTTCAGCTGAACAGGCAGATTCACAAACACCTGCATGTGTGCACACATCAGATCATTTCTCACTCCACATTTCTCCCCTTCAAGGCTCTGAATGAAGCTTGTGCAAATAGAAATTCTGAAATCCCAGGAAATGCCAAATATTTATTTGCTCCTTCTTGCCCCTCCGGATGGTTGTCCCATCACCTATATAAATGCAAAGCCTATTACAGAAAATGTGGCAGATGGCTGCATTTCATGTTCCTCAGCCACAGCTCCCATCAAGGCTGTTCTGGGCCACCCACCCACCCTTAGAAGTGGTAAGTAATCTACTTAAAAAGAAGTATTCAAGAATTTTCAGTCTTGGAAAAGAGAAGAAATTGAAGCTGCCCACTCCTATCTTTTTTTCTTTTTTTTTCAGAATGTAGTTTCTCTTTTTGGACAGAAATTTCTGAAGTTTTTCATCTTCTTTCTTATTACCAGCCCCATGCTTCATATATAGCTGTACTAATCTCTAAGACTGAAATAGTGAATAAGAAACCCAGTGCAGGTTAAATGCTAGGGAAAAGGTACTTTGAATCTGTCAGAAAAGTTTTCAACAGAAAATCTGTCAGTTTAATGCTGCTTGAACATGAGTCATGCAGCTCTTTGATGAATGTCAGTTTTTCTCAGAGAAGCGAAATGATGCAAAGAGCAACACAAGTATTTTTCTTTTTCAAACTTTATCTTTTCACATCTTCTTTTGCTGAGTCTTGATCATCCTGGTTTTGGTTTTTTTTGAAATGTTGTAATATGAGGTAAATATTCTTTCAGTTTTGACAAAATAAGGCATTTTGCTCATTAAAAAACAGGCACAATTAAGTTTGAATGTAGATGCTTCCATAAGACAGAAAAATTAAAAATTCATATTAAAATTTCCCACATAATAGAAATTATATTTTCTGTCATGCTCTCAGATACTGTTTTCCCAGTCAATCTTTCCCACCCATTTTAGATGTATTCTGGGACAGGAATTCTACTTTTCATTTTTATTTTCACATTGCCTCTTTTTACTTCTCGTTCCTTTTCTTCCTTGTAGTAACATGTATGTGGTTGGAGGATAAGTCCACAGTAAAATGAGGGTTCAGATTATCTGTCTGACCTGTGATGGCATTTGCCTTTTTCAGGGAATTTTCTGGGTCCTCAGTGCCTACAAGTCAGTTCCTCTGGGTTCAACCAGCAGCATCCAGATTGCTGGAAAATCTTCTTTTTATTGCTGCTCAGTGGGATCACTGTGGTCATCTCCTTCACCTGTTCTTATTTTTACCATATCCTTCTTTCCTTGCAGAAAGGAGAGAAGTTGAGATCCAAAAGAAAAGTCCCAAGAAAAGAGTATCTGAAGCTTGCTCCATTACTCATGGCCATGACTTTTCTGAGACATTAAGCAGAGAACATCTTGGATGGATATCATCACATCCAAAGGATAGTGAAGGACTGCTCGGGAGCAGGTGTGACATGCATTTCCCAGAGCCCAAAACCACACAAGGCTGGTGAAGAAAGAGGCAACACAGGCAGAATGAGCCAGAAAACACTTTTTCTCCATGGACTATTGCTTCACAGCCTGGAGTCTCTCCAATATTTCAGATCTCTCAATATTTCAGTCTCCCCAGTTGTTCTTCAGATCCCCTCACATGAGACTTGAATCACTGAAACTGTTTGATCAGGAGAAAATATTTAAGTCCACATGAGGAGCTGCTCTGAGATCAGGAATGCCAGTGACAGCGAGAGTACCAGGCAGAGCCCTAAAGCCAGTGCTTCTCTGTTTGATTTATGGACCCCAGGCAAGCACCAGGCAAGCCAGAGGGAAGTCAGAAGCATGGATTTTTCAGCACCAGCCACTCCCCATAGGTATCCCTGAGGGTAGAGCAGGATGCTCATGAGGTGGCACAAAGCCCTTGTACCCAGGACAAGTTCTCCTGGGTACCTTTGTGATGACTTTCCATTGCACCAGGCAGAATTTTAAGATCAAGTGGTCAAAGTTTACATCTCCTCTCCACAAACTGAAGACTGCAAACAGTCAGCAGCACAAATAACACTAAGGGAACAACCAGCTGAATAACAAACTGATTATTCTCCTGACTTCACTTGGAAACAAGCAGCCAAAAAGCACGAAGTGGGCAAGGATTTTGTTTCTTTTGCCCTACCTCCAAGCAGCAATGCTTGTTCTGTGTGGAGTCCAAGAACAGGAAGACAAGCTGGCAGCCCCTTGTCCTGGCTGGCACCCAAAATCAGATTCATTCCATGCCATCAATCCACAAGTCAAATGAATGGGGAACGGGTTTCTTCTGCAACTCACTCCTCTTTTTGCATCAACACGTGCATGACACATATTTATCCTGTAAGAATGACTCACACCAGGGATTTCCCACTGGTGTGACTGTTCCTGGACACGGGTCTGAGATAATGTGTGCCAAGAGCAAGGGCATGGGCACTGCCACCTGCCTTGTCTTGGTTTCTATGGCCTCAGAAATATACAACATGATGATAATTTGCTCTTTCATTAGCAGGTCTGAGGCAAGCACAGTCTGAAGGCCAGATTTTGCCCACAAAGCAGACAGGAAAGGTGGCACATGTCCCTGTTCAGCCACATCACAACCTACAGAGGAGATGTGGCCTCCACCTGGTCACCACTTCACTGGGGTGACAGGATAAGTGTTAGAAGTCTGTCACAGAGAGGCACAAGCACAAATACATATAACTGGAGGACATGTTGTTGAAGGACACCATGGTCAGAAAAAGTAACTTTTGAACGATTAAGGGTTATTTAAATATTATAATTATGCCTCCCCAAATATTATAATAAGCTTAATTAAGCATATACCACGACATATACGACTATATTTCTCAACTTTTCACCTGGATTATGTTATATGTAAGAAGGAGGAAGGGGAATAAATTGGGCTATGTATAAAGAGTGTAGGAATTTTACCTAGTTTGGAGGAAAACCCAAAAAGATCAATAAGTCGTCAGGCCATACTTCTCTCTTTCCTCCCAAGTGAGGGCACCTTCTTCTTAAGCTTCTGGGTATGCTTGTTATTATGACATATTATTACATAATATGATTTTTATTATTAGAGCTCTGTCACAGCTGGTTAATTTACCAATGATAATTCTGAATCTCTTTCTTCTTCAATAGACAGCATTGTTTGTGAATCTGTGATCACACAGGTTCTTGTTGAATATGACCAGACTTATAGTGATAAATTTATTATCAGAAATTAAGCCCAGCAGCAAAAAGTCCTCTGGTCTCTGAGGACCAGCTGCAAAGCAAAGGGGTTGATTTTCTGCCAAACTTCTACACCTTTAATGTAGCTGTCTCATGACCCAGCTGCAGAGAGGGACACTGTGAGAGCAGCCCCATATTCTGACTTATGACACATCGTTCCCACAGCTCCAAAGAAAAGCTTATGGATCATTAGCCACTCAGTCAGGCTCACTCACATTTTTTGCCCTAGGCATCATGTTTCCAACATACCAGGACAAAATACAGCATACTCAAGACTGGCAGGCAACCCAGTGCCACAGCCTAGATTTTCTGTCCTGTGAAAGACAGTGAGTGGTCAGGGACCCCAGTTCCTACAAGAGTCTCATTTCCCCAGTCAGTGCTGGCATCTGCCACTGCCTTTGACAAAATAAAAGGCCTTGCCCTTCACAGTAAAAAAGGCACATCTACAGACAGGTCCTGTTTGCCACCAGGCCTTTTTGAAGAGAGTCCTCAAACTTAAGCCAGGATGTGTGTTTGCTGTGCTGCAAGTTTTGGCAATCTCTTATCTTTCCCTAGTGGGCTCAGCACTTGTATGTCTGTGACCTGTACTGATCTTTGGCAATGTCTGCTCCTAAATGCATTTCCTGAGCTGTGTCTTGCCCTATATCTTCACCATTCTGTGCCCAGAACCCCCACTGTAACTGCTCTACCTTGCTGGAGCACTGTCATCTGTGTCATTGTCACCAAATCCCAATGACTGCTTGATGGAATGTTTGGGAGTGGAATTTGTTAAATCTTCTATCTATCTGCATTGAGAGAGAGCGTCTCCAGCTGAGTTGTGTCTGGCAGGGATGGAGGCAAGGGCTCTCCTGAGTATGTGAAATTTATGATTCAGGATCATGTCCTTCCTGCAAGTGGAGCAGCTTGTCACAATTTGAAAGCAAGCTGACAGGGTCTGTCCAGGACCCTACAGCTGTAGCAGCTGAAGTGGAGGCACCTCCCACATGCTAGGCTAAATGGATTCTTTCAGCATCCTCTCACTCCACACATACCTCTACTTCTTGCCCTGAAGAGGTCAGCTGTGCCCCAGAGTCTGCTTCTCCACTCCATGCAGCTGCCTAGCTTGGAAAACTGTGTTTTGATCTGTTCTGCAGGATCTTTCCTATACAACTTCTTGATTCTTCCAGCCTCTACAGGAAAGGTGTCTTACTTTTCCCTCATTACAATGCCTCCTTCATGACACTGCCTAAAAATCTTTCAAAAACCAGTCAGGGAAAACCCACTGCTCTTGCTCTCTGGAGAGGCACTCAGCTGAAAAGTGGTGCTACCTAAGTGTGCTCTCCCCAAAATACAACCTGCCCAGCTGCAGAGGATGGTGACACCCACAAGAACATTCCCAAACACTTGAATTCCAGCAGGTGGAATTCCAGAGAACTGACATCTCATCCAGTGAAGGGAGATGTCAGGCAGCCGTGACAAAAAGGAAAACTCAAGGCTCAGAGTAACTCTACTTAAACAAGTAGAAAATGGGAGAGTAGGGAAATTTTAGGTTCTATTTTGCACGTTTCAAGCTGAGTGGGAGATTTCAGCTCCAGCCTTGCATCTCAGGCAGCATGGATGCTGTTGGCTCAAGCCACAAAATCGATAAACTTGAAAGTACCCTCTAGACAAGATAAAACAGATTTTGTAGAGGTGATGCTGCACAGTTTGGCCACAGCCAGATAGGACAGCCAGAGACTGTGCCCAGACTGTCTTGTGCAGTGTTTTAACTACAACACAACCCTCCTCTCTGATTTAAACCATTTGTCTGTTCCTTTCAACACCCTGACAAAGCTGGAAATCTATAGCAGCACATACTCTGTGCAGTGATTTTAATACAAAAAATTGTATATAGATATGACTGAGATGTTTTCAACCGATAAAGATAATTAGCAAGGAAAAAAGCAAAAAAGTTCAATCTGAAAGTGCATGTTTGAATTGGATTGTTTGGTACTGTCCAAGCCTGACTTGGAGGGAGCAGGGCAAAGCCCTTCTCACTGCTTATCTGCAGAGCTATTCTTGGCTTCTCCATCTCAGGTTTTAGTTTAAATATCTGTAATTATTTACCTATAGCATGTACCAATTTTTTTTCCTCTTGTTGAACAATGACTAATTGCCGCATGTGAAGGCAAATATTTAAGTATGTGTGCAAGAAAGCTTTCCCTCCCAGACAGATAGCAAGAAGCACTGTAAAACGTGTGGTGTTCATACGTGGGATTTCACAGGTTTTGCTTAATTTCTAAGATCTGTGAGGTTTAAAAATCATCAGAGTTCTCATTACAAGGTTCTAAAGCACAGACTGACAGGCTGGGGTGTCCTTTTCAATACAAAATGCATTCAAATTTCCCTGTGGGTTGGCAGTTCATACAAAGCCTTGAACGAGAAACCGAAATAAGAATAGATTTATGTAAAAAGGAAAACAGGAACTGACTAATCAGTCAAATTTCACAATTTTCTTCAGAACAGAGAAAACATAAGACATCTACAACACTTGCTGTTTAAATAAGCTACTCAAAGTTACTGTATAAAGTTATTTTAAAATATATATATATTTTTTAAAAAGGGTGAAGCTTTCCAAGATACCTTGCCTTACACTTTAGTCTTTTGACAAACCAGTCACAGTACCTTTTCTCAGCAGTACTGCCCAGGGTTTTGGGAAGAAAGCCTAAGAGAAAAGCTCACGATTAAATGATTGATTGTACTTAGTACTGTAAAAATTTAGGCATTTCTTAATCTTAAATTAAGAACAATCTCCCCACTATTTGTTGGCAGTTCACTAAAATGTAATTTATGTCTCAGAGTTTTTCTGTATCACAGGAAATAGCATAAGGTCTCTTCTGTGATCAAGTCTTTTTTTCACGTAATACAGGTGCAGACAGAAAATTTGTGTAAGCAAATGGCATCCTGAAAAATGCTATCTTTAAAGAGGAGAAATAAAATTACAAGGAGAAAAGAAAAGTGATCTCATACTGAAATTGGCATGTGCAAAAGCACGTAATGTTCAGATGGCAGTTTATTCAGATAATTTCCAAGTGTAAGCCTGATCACCTGACTTCTGGAGAAGTAAGGCTTGTCAACACCACTTTCTCAGTTTTTCCCTAAAGAGGATTCCAAAAAGATTGCAAATTCATCGGCCTGAAATCGCCTACTTTACCACAGAAAAATTTATATTGGTCATCCAGGCACAATTCCACCTCTTCCAGATGTTGACTTTTGTTTTCATTTTGCATTTCATTGTCTGAGATAAGTGACATCAGGATGGTAATATAACCTGCAGAACAGTCATGTCCTGCAGTTGGCAGTAAGTGATGCAAAAAACCCCCAAATCTGCCCCCTCCAAAAAAGAAAAAAAAAAACACCAAAAAAGCTCACCAAAACAAAACAAAAAAACCCACAACAAACAACCCTAGTTTCAGCTACAGATTCAATATCTGTCAGCACATGAACTTTTTATTTGAAATTAGAAATAAACTTTTTTTTTTTCACTTGAAGCATCTGGGTCTGCAAGGGAAACAAATAGTTATTGTCTTTTACATGTAGCACAGGACTTGCTTCTTCCAAAACGTTGGCTCAGCACTGAAGGATCCTACCAAGATAAACCATATCTGTTGAAGCAGAACACAAGGCACAGTGGTCTGCAAAACATCCAGTGCTCAAGGGAACACCTCACTTGCAGCTGCCTATTCCCAACATGGTGTGATATAAACTTCAGTAGCACATTCACAGGTCAGGGCCCTTCACACAGAAATATAGGGAAAAGTATAGCTGAGACAATCTAGTCCCAAGACAACCCAAAAATGATACTATATTAAATAAAAGATATCTTTTAACATAAAAAATCACTGTCTACTTCTCACTACATGTGGTCACAGCCCTGTCTGACATTCCCAACAACAAATATCGGGGCTTATCCCTCAGGGAGATCCCAAAATGAATTGTCCAGGTGAGTTCCAGGTGAGTTCAGTTTTCATGGGACACCATGGTGCTGTTCATGCTTGCAATGTGAATTCACCTTGATACTATTTGAGCCCATCACAGAAAGTGCCTCCTAACACAGCTCAGTCTCTGTCAATTCCAGGTGTAAAATTATTCTTGCAGGAGGTTGTGGTCTTGTATTTCACTCTCGCTGAAGTTAACAGCAATTTTGTTGCTGACTTCAGCAGGTAACTGGTCAGAATATGCAAAATCCAAGGATCTGGGAGACGAAAATACACAGAGAAAACCACAGAATTCAAGCTTGCCCAGCCTGAATATAATTTTTATACCATGTTCACCGCCACTGTATGAGTGCCCACTCCAACACTGTGCTGTGTTTTGGTCACAATAAGACACTGATGCACATGGCATCAGCTTTTTCACTAAGTCAGGACCACACTAGGAGCCTGGAGAAAGGTTTTCACTGCTCCTCCAATGCTGACCCTTCTCTTTACAAACGCAGGCCACACCCAATAAGATCCAGACCACAGTCTGTGCTCAACAGTAATCTAGAAAAACAGCCTGAAAAGCCTGGTGGTGTGTTGAGTTGGAAAACTGCTGCCATGCAGCATTCACAACCCAAAGGATTTGCCTGAAAATAAGCTATAGCAGCAGCTGGAGCCTTTGCCAACTACAAATGCATCCTGTCTTCCCCCTCCGTTTTTGTCCAGGTAAGATTGCCCTGGTGGTCCCTTCTCCATTCACATTTGGCTCTGGAGATTATCTTTACTCCTGAAAGCCTTAATGATCTTTTCTCCTGTTTGTGGCAGGCAATGCCATGAATGCAGAAAGTCTCTTCCCTCTCCCCAGCCTCTCTCAGGAAGCTCGTGGAATACATGTCATCTGCCAAGTCCTGGTTGGAAAACTTCAACCAAATATAGAAAGTCTGGACAAGCACTGGACTTTTTTTTTCCCCCCTTCTTCTGCTGCCTGGTTTTAAGTTTGCCTGCAGCTGCTGGAGATACAGGGAGCCTTGAAAGAGTGACCACTTTTATTTTTTGACTGGATTGCAGGCCAGGCTCACCACAAAGCCATTTTTATGGTTTTACAAAAAACATGTGGCAAACCTTAGAAAAGCTACTTAGTCATCCTGTTAGTGACCACTGTCTTCTGGAGTTTTTCCCTCTTCTCTCTTTCTCATATTCTTCACAGAAATTTTTCTGCTACTTCCCATAGCAGAGGCACACTTTCATCAGCTACACAGCATGTTTAAGAAATGTTCCCAGCTGGTTCTAAAGTATTTGTTTTCACAGAGTAGTGTCTCCTGGAGGTGAGATTTAAAACACACTTTTACAGGAAATTTGCAGTTTAACCACAAAAACAACTGTGAGCTGATAAAGCTATCCCTAGGAACAATTACTATTATGGATGCATCAAAATTTCAGCTGTAGAACTAGACAACTAATTGAAAAGAAGACAAAGAAAAGAAAAAACCCCTAGATTTCGTGGATAATTAAAAACAATTTAAAAACCCCAAGCTGTTGCTTTGTCACTAGAAAGTGAGGGACATCCATGTTATTGACCAGTTTCAGATCTCATTTGTGGCAGAATTTCTCTGCTATAATATAATGATTGAATGTCACTCACAGCCATTGGTTTTAATCAAACCATTTGCCCAATTTCCATTCCTGCTAACCCTTGTAATTCCCTATAGGAGAAGGCAATACAGGTAGGATACACCTGGTAGGTAACAGCTGTGTTAATTACCCAGCACAGCCCCTGATGACTCACAGCCTATCAAATAAAGGGAGTAGATTAGCTGGGGAGAGAGCATCATGGAGGAGGAACCTTGGGAATCATGAAGCAGGATCCTGAGAAGAGAGATCACTGCTGTGAGGTCAGCCTGGGTCTGCAGTTAGAGCCTGTTGTTGGAAGCTGCATAGTCTAGCTAGGTAAAAGCCTGCATTCAGAGTCTGCAAACTCATGTTTGCAGTCACAATTTAGCAGGAAATAACCAGCAGTCAGAGGCTGCAAGGGAAACCTTCAGTAGGAGCTTGCTGCAGCCAGTGAATAGTTGGAGGCAGGATGTCTAAGCAGTAAAGAGGAATAAAGACAGGACCCTTCTCATGCTGTGATAAACAAGTCTATCTCTCAGCTCGTTTCTACCCTCTGACAAGAGGGCTGCTGCAACAATTCCCCACCTAGCCAGTTGCAAACTGAGGGAAACACTGTTTTTACACCACTGTCTTTTTTCTAGGCATGGCAGAGTTATGTCCCATCCATCTTCTGCTCAGTTCCCTATCCCTTGGAAACAGCCCATTTAACAAGAGAACACGTCAAAGAGCCTTCAAACCTTTCTGTGAGGCATCAGGTGACAAAAATGCCCACCTGGATGGGGCAGGATCAGTACATACCCAACAGGGGCAGCTTTTGCAGGACAGATGCCTGCCCCTGGAGCATTAGGTTCCCCTAGATGAATATGAGCCAAGTGAAGCTTATTTAGCTCAATAGCAGAGTTCTGCCTTAGAAATGCACGATGAAGTGCCACAAGGCAAGATGAAGTGCCATGAAGAGTTTGCAAGAATTTGGGGGACTCTGTGCTTGGTTTCTGATGAGGAATTCTACTCAGGATGTAAGAATAATCTTGTCAACACCCATCATCCACCACCACAAAGATTTGTTTTCAAAGCAAGGAATTTGTTTGGTAATTATTCCTTAGTGTCACTCCAACTGAAAGGAGAAAGGTCTGTGTCATGGGATTTTGCCTATTCAGGATGAACACATTTCATCCATTGTCTTTTTTAAAGGTGGCCCTATATTACATCAGAGTCAAGTAGAGGAAAGTTCAGTAATCACAAATGATCATTTGTGGCTATAACTGCAATCAGTCTCCATGAACAGAACCTGAGTTGCAAAGGAAGCATAAACAGTGCATTTAGAAAGGGCTGAGAGCACACTTTAAATCCTTTTTTTTAATATCAGGAGTTTCACTAAACAAATTAAAGGCAGAAAGTCCTCCAAGTGCTTGAGGAAACAGGAAAATTTATTAAAACAAAATTAAAAAAAAATAGATATACAAATTGCTTCCCTACTTTCACCCTTTCTAAATCTTTATGCTTCACATTTCCTTTTGGCTAGAAGAAAGATTAAAGAAAGAGAAACACCTGAGGGTAACAGTGATAGAAGCAATTGGGGTAGAAACAACCAAGTTCTAATTGAAGCAAAGAATGGAATTGGGCTGATTAAATTAAAACTTTGTGTTGTTCATGAAGAACATCATCGTTCTGGTTTAGAAAGATAGGTGTTTGCCAGGGAGGGCAGGAGCCTCTTTTGGAATGGAGAATTCAAGCCCCCTCCCTCCAAATTGTTATAGTTTTGAAATTAAGGGGCTCTCAGGCAAGGACATGAGGGGTAGGAATAACAGTTCTTTACTAGTATGTGTAACAAGGCAAACAAACAACAATAACTATGGTGTTAACAACAAAACAGAACCAGGGACTTTGTGATGGCCTTCTTGGCCGAGCTGGGAAGGGATGGAGGAGAGGCTTTGCCTCACAGAACCCCGGGGCAGTCTGATCCCGGTGCCCCTGCAGGACTCTGAGAGCACCAAGCTGGAAGGGCAGGAATGAGCAGAAATCCTGGGCTGGTGGATGAGGTGTAGCAGAAGCTCTGCTGTGGCAGCTGGAGCTGCAGGGGGATGTCCTGGCAGGGCAGGGGATGCGGGGCTACAACACAGAAAGGCTCAGAGCAGCGCCCAAGAGGCAGCGGGGGAGGGACAGCGGCGGCACAGCTGCCACAGGACAGGACAGAAAAATGAGCTCAGGAGTCCTGGACACACGAGTAGACAGTGGTAGGTCCCTAGGATTGGACTCTGGTGGTGACAGTGAATTCTCAAGCAACAGCTTCACCCTCCTCCTTCCCATTCCAAGAGCAAGAGCGAGCAGCTGCCCCCAACCTTGTCTTTTTTCCCCAGGCAGTTTTTCCTGCCCCTAAAACTTGTGATATCTTCCCCATCTGAGAGAAATTTTCAGAGATAAAAGAAGTGTAGCCAGATGCTATACTCTTCTCCCCACCTTAGCAACTTTTGGTTTTTTCTTAAGTACTCCTAAGTACCCAGTAGTTAGTTTTCTAGCAACTAATGGGAAAAAAATTCTATAAGTAAAAAAAATAGAAAGAAAACCAACCCCCAACAATCATTTTTCATGGCTGTGCAAGAAATGCTGGGAGCTTAACCCTTGATAATCCTGTACTAAAGAAAGAAACCCATGCTTCAGACTCTGTTCTACACCAATACGGCACTGAAAATGGTCCACTAAAAATACAAAAAAAAGGAAGAGATTCTGGTTTTGAAAACGTAGCTCCTGAGAGAGAGAGTTTTCCAGTCTCACTCCAGGAACCATTTCTGTCAGGCTGGGAAGAGAACAGGAGGTTGAAGGTACCTGCTGAATAAGCTGATGCTGCCCTGGAGATTTGTAAGCCACAAGTGAATGTGCCAAGAGGGACAGGTTTTTTGGGAAAGGCACCTCAGTTTGGGATAGATACTCTTGTTTGGGAACTCTCTTCAGCTCCTCTGGGAAGCATTTCCAGCTCACTTCCCCCAGATTATACCGCATAATTTTTATCACTCGGGAAAAGAGAGAGAGCAAGTGAAAAAAGATGCCTTATTAAAACTGATGTGGTAGGAGGAGCAGTCTATTCAGAAGGACATTTCATTCTGTCCCCTCAGCTCTCTGGAAGACCATTTTTCTGCTGGTATTTATCTTAGGAACATTCCAGTGCCCCCCCAAACATCACTCGATTTGTATTTATTATTCAGAGCTTAGTACAGTATCTAGTAGTTGTTTTTACATTTCACTAAAGAGAGAAATAAAGGGCAGCAAAATATGTATATTTTGAAATTTAGTTTTCCACAAAGTGTACACAAGCAGACAGAAACCTGACCCCATTTACTACTGGTGTTTTGAAAGAAAGTTACTACTTTCAGCCATTGCAAACCATATCACAGACTTATTTTCAATGGGTGAAAATAGAAAATTAAACATTTTTACTGCATTCATCTGAATAGTATGTTTCCATGACAAAAAAAAAAAGGGGAAAAAAAAAAAACTTGCTTCCTTGGGCCATTTTGTTTTTAAAAGGCTTAAATGAGTTACTGAAACACAAAACTACACTAGAGTCTCCCATCTCTAATTACCCATAAAAACTTATTTGTTCTGAACATAAAGGTCTAAAATTTTCCCTAGAGAATCTACAAACACTGGACTTGATTTTAGCCTTAGATACACACAGTCATTAGAGTCTATACTTATGAGTAACATTCTGGTAATTTTGGTCAGGCTGCTCAAAAACCCATCAAAGGCAGCAAAGGTCATTGTTTTCAGAGTTCAGATTAGAAGTTACCAATACCCAGCAGAAAAATAAAGGGGACTAAAACATGTTAGGATTTGCTATATCACAATGGATATGTCCACCAGAAAAGGAGACAAACTAGAGGTAAATGTTAAAACAAAACAAACCAAACAAACAAACAAACCAACCCCCCCCAAAAAACCAAACCAACAAAAAACCAAACCAAACCAAAGAAAAAAAAAAAGGGGGGGGGGAGACTTTTTTGTCCTGCTTACAGAGACTTGGAATCAACCAGGGTATGCAGTGTTATGTGTTACTGGATATTAAGACTCCTACTGTAAACATATTGTCAATATCTCTCTTCTTTAATCTCAGCTAACTGATGGGTGGTAGCAGTTATACAGAATGATTTATTTTAAGTGCTGTAGTAGGCCTAAGCTAATCCATGAGGTCTTTCTCCTTGCCCAAGCCATGTGGAACTTGTCCTTGAGCCGTATATTACAAGACCACAACCCATTTATCTTTCCATTTTTCAAGGAAATCTGTCACAGGGAGACACAAGTGTTTTTCCTGCAGAAACAGCTAGCTCAGATCCAAAGCTGGGTGGAAGGTTTGAGGAAGATAGCAGAGTACTTCCTATTATTGAACCACATAAGGTCAGGGAGGGGGTTATTTGCATTTCCATGTGACTAAAATCTCAGCCCTGTCTCAGGGCAGGCTTAGCAAAAAGCTAGGGTGTGAAAGCAGCACAGAATGACACAAAATGACATTTGGTGCCATGGGACAAGCGTCCGTTTTACCTTGAGAAGCCTTCAATTAAAGGGGAAATTCCTCAGAGGAGGAGTGCAGGGTGCATTTAGTGAGATCAGGTCTCAGCAGAACACCCTGGGGTACATTCGGATGACCAAAACCCACCACCTTTGAGGAGTTACACTTTGCAAATGCTGCCGCACGAGACTCAGGGCCAGGAATCCAGGCTCACACCCTCCTCCCTGCAGATGGTTGGAGCAGCTCTACTGCAGCACAGCTTGCAGGAACCTGGCTCCAGAGCTGTGGAGGGAGTGGATCCCTCTGTGGTAGGTGGAGTCCTTGGTTCCAAGCCCCCAGCGTCTTCCAGGTCTCTCAACACCTGTCTGAGCGAAGGAGAGGTGCCAAGCTCACAGCCAGAGAACACTGTGCTGGCTCCCTGGCAATGTCTCGGCAGTGGAAACAGGGCTCTGCACAACCAATGTCCTGTGGTAACTCAGCCTCAGCCAGCAGGATCTGTCTCAGCCTTTCTCAGCATTCTCCCAGGCTCCAAGAAAGCTGCATTGACTGGCAAAAACCTCTCCCTCTCCCTCTCCCTCTCCCTCTCCCTCTCCCTCTCCCTCTCCCTCTCCCTCTCCCTCTCCCTCTCCCTCTCCCTCTCCCTCTCCCTCTCCCTCTCCCTCTCCCTCTCCCTCTCCCTCTCCCTCTCCCTCTCCCTCTCCCTCTCCCTCTCCTCCTGTGTACAGGGAAAGGTGATGAACAAAACCAAAGACACAGGCTGGCACTTTGTTGGGATATATGTTGGGATAAAGAGCTCTAACAATTTAGTTTATGGGGAAGCCAGGGTTTGATGGGGTTTTTTTGGGGGGGGGCGGGGTGGGATAAATAGAGAAATATGTTCTGGAGGAACTCTCCCCACCCTCATCCCAACATTATTCTTCCCTCACTTCTGCCCCATTTGCAAAGCCTTTTATATTAATGAATCTTTGGCTGTTAGCTGATAAAAGGCCTATAGAAGTGTAAAGAACTCTGATTATTGGGAAGAAAGGAATTCATAGAAATATCTCTGCCTGATCCAGAGACAGGGATGGGCACTGCCACTTGTCCAGCTCCTTGCTGATAGCTCTTCCACTCCCCCTGCCCCCCTCCACTATCCTTAGACAGCTGAAATACATTAACTGCCCAAAGCCTGCAACTTTCCCAAAGATCCAAGAAACCAGAAAGAAATAGAAAAATGAAAGAAGAGAAAAAATTATCTTGTTGCTGGAAAATCTGTCTTTAATATTTCCCTCTTTTCAAGCAACTTTTTCCTAATTTTACCTACTTTCAGACATCTTTTTTTATCTTCCAGCTGGATTGGGTGAAGTGTTGTCTTCTATCCACATTAATTTGTGCGATTTTGTTCTTTTAATTATATTTTGGTGTTTTGCACCTGCACCTCACCGCGGGCATTTTTCTTGTTTTTGCATCTCTTTCTTAGCACTGAAATCTTTACAATGTTGCTAAGCAGCAGAACTGGGAACAGCACAGGTGGGCTGATGTTCAAAAGGTCCTTTCTTATCACCTGTGATGGGTCCATCAGAGGTCCTGCCAACAAATCTTTCCTGCACTCCTTAGAATTCAACTGAATATCAAAATCAAAAGATTGGTTTTTGCTCCAAATACAACAAGTTCTCAGTTACATCTTTGATATCTCCTGATATTTCCTAAGCTTGCTTTATTTGACAGTAGAGTAACGTATCACCATCAAAACCCTCCTTAAAAAAACGTAGCTTCACTTTGGGGGGGAAAAGATAATCCTAAGCAAGACAAATCTGGAGAAGCATTTAAAGTTAAGCACACATCTCTGAGACCAGAGCTTTCATTTTGGAAACTTTGCAATATTTATATGAAAAGAGTGTAAAGAAGCACAGACATGCTGAAAGACATCCAGTCCTTCTGATTTACAGATGTCCAGGATCTGGCACTCTGCTAAAAAGCTCCCCTTTTTTGTGAGAGTCTTTTCTAATCTTTGATCTGAAGCTTTCAAACTTTTACAAAGGTGCCCTTGGAGCTTAAATCTCTTCCACAGGAGTATTGGGGGGGAAAAAAAGAAAAAAAAAGAAAAAAAAAGAAAAAAAAAAAAAAGAAAAGTAATATCTTACTTTTATTTATCTCCTTTAAAGAGTTTAGTGCTCCATTGCAAATGAAGATTCCTTTCATAGACACTGCTCTCTATTAAGGGGAAAAAGCTGGTTTTTTACAATTAATTTTTTGATTATTTCTTTACTTTGACTGTGTCATGAGTATGGATGCTGCTCTGTGGGGCAAAACCAATAACCTGGAGGGACATATCTGTCTCTAATTACTCAATGCAGTACTCAGACATCATGGCACTAAACCTCAATATGTCACTTGAAACTTCACCCATGGGTAGTTTAACCCAACAAATAATAAAGAAAGTGAGACAGAATGCCTGAACTTTGATGCTTTGATGACACTTAATGTTTCCAGCTGAGACGAGGCAGTGATAGGTACTCAATAGTTATATTGAGCTAGTTGGAAATCCCATCTCCAGCTCCTGAATTCTTGAGGCAAGTCCCAAAGAATAACTGATACAACATTCCCCTATCTCAGTGAGTCTAATTGTACTGACAGCAGTGGATTAATGTCTGCAAACATGCTGAGCTGTCCACTCAAAAACTTTCTGGGAAGTGAACAAGAATCCACACAAACAATTTCTTCCAAGAAAGAAATTAGGCTGTCTGATTCTATATTAAAAACTCTTTATTTTCTTGTTTGTGATATTACTTAAGCCATGTTTCTAAAAGAAGTCAGATTCACTAATGCAGGCCTAGCAACTCATTTTTTTAACATTTTTTCACGTCATAGGCTCACAGAATGGTTTGGGTTGGGAAGAATCCTAAAGATCATCTTGGTCCAACTCCTTGACATAGGAGGGACACTTTCCACTAGTCCAGGATGTTACAGCTCCAGTCTGGCCTTGGACACTGCCAGGGATCCAGGTGCAGCCACAGCTTCTCTGGGCACCCTGTGCCAGGGCCTCACCACATTCACAGTAAAAAATTTCTTCCCAAAATCTAATCTAAACCAACTCTCTTTTAGTACAGAGCCATCCCTCCTTGTCCTGTCAGGACAGGCCCTTGTAAAAAGGGGCAATTCTCTCAGCCTGTGTTCATAGGAGATGCGTTCATTTTAACCCTTCACTTCCTAATAATATTTGTATTATTTAATGACACACAGGTACTTCAGCTCTATTAGTTTTTGTGTGTTTCTATCTCTCCATTCTGGATGATTCTCCAGATAGTATGAAAATTCTTGCAATTTTATTTCTTTTTTTTTTCCTTCCCATCTCTCATTTAACTATTACAGCATGACAAAAGCTAAAGGAATTTAAAAGTTCTGATGTCAACCTGAAAGTCTCTTAGCCTCACTTGGGTGGAACCTGGCCCTTCTGACTCATTGAAGAAACATTCAGAACATTCATAACAAGCCTGCAAAATGTCAGAGAAAGTCACTCTGGTGATAGCAGCAGGACTTGGCTTCCAAGGGAAGAATGAGGACAGAAACAAACTTTTTGAGCCAAAGTGCAAACACAGATCAATTTCTACTTCATTTACTGAAGCTCAGAACAGTTTGGAGAGACTTCCCCTTTTACACTTGTTCAATTTCATGCACCTCTGCCCTTTTTTTTTTTTTTTCTTTTAAAATCTGGGCCTGCATGTAGATTGCTTTGGCCCTTGCTCCATATCCATGGTAGGGCCTGTGAAAAACACAGTTGCATCTTCAGAAAGACACTTCTATAGTGCTCTCCTCATGACTCTGCTTTCCAGGATGGCAATTTTGGTTCCCAGTGACCATTTGTGTCACATGGAGCCCGATCACCAAATCGTCACTGCTCCAATGGAAAGCACAATTGTGATGCTTGAGGCAGATGGGTACCAGAGGCTGGATGTGATGTAGCCATTTACACCCTTCTTTGAGGTTATGGATAGGTTGTCCAAATCACATCTTTCACCCCAAAAGCTTTTCTCCTCAAGAACACAACTGAGGTCATCCTTTGTCAGCACTCCTTTGCCAGAAAACACCACAGGCATCACTCACATGCAGCAACAAACTTTGCCTTTGCTGCCAAAAGTTCTGGCAGGGTTTTGCTGACATTGCTTAATTCCCAGATTCAGGAATCAGATGAAAAATGTGCACACAGCATAAGATATTTAGTTCCTGTGAAAAGAATAACTGCTGAGACTCCAATCCCTCCACTGCTCTTCCAAAGCCAAAAATTACCCTGTGCTGGAATGTATTATGAGCAAGAGTTTTCTTTCTTGATTCATTTTAGTGGCATAAAAAGGGCCCTCTGTGGGCACAAACTACCTTTTTTTTTATCTTAATGAAAAGGCACTCTGAGATAAAAATGACTGCAGGATATGTACAAACAATGTTGTCTCCACTCTGTAATAACTCCAGGCTGTGTAGGAGCAGGTGGGTGTCTTATTTCTCTGTTTGAGGAGAAATATTGATACGCCTCTGAGTTGGACATTATTTTTTTTAATGTTTTTATAATGGTCATGCCAGTTTTAAGACATTTGCTTTTCCCTTTGTTGTGATGTTCCAGTTTTCCCAGGGTGAGGGTTGGTTCTTGGTGTGAAACCAGCTTTCTGTGAACAAATCTCAAATCTCTTCTGGCTCAGTACCTGCAGCTGAACCTGCCATCACTGCCTGTTCCACAGCCACCTCATAGCTGCAGTAAGCTTTTATCCTGTCACAGCAGTTGGGTTTATTTGGGATTAGTTTGCAGAAGTGCTGTTTTATCCATGTGAGTGGATGATCAGGTCAGGCCATGACAACTCCTGCTGGTTCAGGAAGAGACTGAGATAAGAAACTATTCTTGTAACAAGGATGCTGAAACAAGAAGAACTTGATTTACTTCCTTTTATTATTTTTTTAATTATTTTTTTAATTATTTTTTTAATTTCCTCTCCAAATAAATGCCTCACTCTATCTATTGCCACTGGACTCCATAAGGTGATGCCTTCATAAATCTAACAGAGATTACTTTTATCAACACAATGACAGACTAATTTATCCTATTGCTTTGCCAAGTGCACGTACAATTTGACCCCACAGATGTGAGGAGCAATGAGAACATGCCTTTTCAACTGAGGAGCAAGATTTAAAAATTCAAGTCAATTCACACCATGCAGAAAAGCAAAAAGCATGGGTGAAAATGTATGGATTATCCATGAAATATGCAGGCTGCCAGGAGGATGAACTGCCATAGTTACCACTGGCCTGTTCTCATCTTCCTGCCCCACTAACCAAATTAACACCCTATCAACTGCAGAAGCAGAATTATGTGCAGAAGTCTGCTGTAACTTCCTACCACAACCTGGCAGAAAAAAAAAAGTGCCATTCCAGGCTCAAGCTTCAGCTGTGGTGTCCTCAGCTCACCTCAGCCTGTTCCTCCAATGTACAGTTTGTAGCAGCACAATCAGTTTCCATGCAGAAAGAGATTAGGCATGCAAAGGCTTGTCTTGACTGCTAAAAAAGATGCTTAAACAAAAAAAAAAAAAAAAAAAAAAAAAACCCCAAAACCAAAAAAAAAATAGAAAAGAAGAAAAGAAAGAAAGAGACAAAGAAAGAGAAAGAAAGAGAGAAAGAAAAAGAAAGAGAGAGAGAAAGAGAGAGAGAGAGAAAGAGAGAAAGAGAGAAAGAGAGAAAGAGAAGAAAGAAAGAAAGAAAGAAAGAAGAAAGAAAGAAAGAAAGAAAGAAAGAAAGAAAGAAAGAAAGAAAGAAAGAAAGAAAGAAAGAAAGAAAGAAAGAAAGAAAGAAAGAAAGAAAGAAAGAAAGAAAGAAAAAGAAAAAGAAAGAAAGAAAGAAGAAAGGAAAGAAAGGAAAGAAAGGAAAGAAAGGAAAGAAAGAAAGAGAAAGAGAGAAAGAGAGAAAGAGAGAAAGAGAGAAAGAGAGAAAGAGAGAAAGAGAGAAAGAGAGAAAGAGAGAAAGAGAGAAAGAGAGAAAGAAAGAAAGAAAGAAAGAAAGAAAGAAAAAGAAAGAACCTAAAATCTGACTAAAACTTGGCCTTGGTGAAAGGCATTCAAAGATCATGTCATTCAAACCCCCCTGCCAAGGGCAGGGACGCCTTCCTCTAGACTTAGGTTGCTCAGATTCCCATCCAGCCTGGCCTGGGACATTTCCAGGGACAGAGAATTCACTGGGAATGTGACAACAAACTGTGCCTCATGAGCTTCACAGTAAAGAATATTTCCTTGGTATTTAATCTAAACCCACTCTCTTTCAGCTTCCTAAGAATTCCACTGTCTCCTAAGAGTTACACTCTCCTAAGCAAAGAGTTTGTGCCAAAGTCTTTTTGATTCAGTGACGTTAGAGGAAAGACATTAAAATTATTCAGAAACAATATGGACTTGCCCTTACCAGAGTATAACATTAGAGATGCAGTCAAGCAAGAATGAGAATTTAGCTCAGAAAGCCTCTTGTTTTTCTTAGGTGAATAGATTTACTAAAATAAACACTGAGAGTGTACTTGTTGTGCTGGTAAATGTCACTACCTGGTTTAAATTATTAGTGGTAATCCAAACAGTATTACCATGCCTGACAGATGTCTCAAATCCACTCAGTTTAGCAGCTCTGAAATGTCACTGCTGATTTCACAACAGCCCACCCTGAACCTGGGCAGACAGACAAAAGTGTGAGTCCTGACCAAGGACAATATGAGCTGAAAAAATTATTAGGCATCATGACCAAAAAATTTCATCTTAATGACATAAAAAGTACTGTCTATTTCTTAAATACTATAAGGTAAGGAAGGAGTCACCCATAAAAACCCTTCAACACCAGGAAAATGCTGAAGTACATTTGAAATCAGAGAATCATCTTGAATGGATAAGGTGAAATTTTCCCTGGAATATTTTAAACCTGAGCTTTCTCTCACGTACTTCACTGGCAACAAAGATACTTCAATTTAGAGTTATGCCAGTGAGAAAATTATATGTAAGATAATGCATTAAAAAAGGGAATAATTTATTTCCATATAGGCCACCCAGTCCATTTCTGAATCTGTCTTAATCACAAGAAAAAAGCAAGGGGATTTAATGCTACAATGCCTTCTCACATTGTAGAAAGTCTGAGCAAAGGTCTTTATTGCTGTGTTGATCTGGCAGGTTTATGCTGCCAGCAAAACTTTATGCTAGGAATTAACAAAAAAACACCTGTGTTCAAAAAAAAAAAAAAACATTTATTACATATTTTACCTGGTGTTTAAAACTTGGGTAGATCATCAGACTGTGTCATTAATTGGGAATTTACCATTCAGTCATAATTTTGACAACACAAAAAAATGGCGAAACAACAAAGGAGGAGAAAAGGAAAAGGAAAGAACCAAGCAGGAAAAACAAACAAACAAACAAACAAACAAAACAAAACAAAACAAAACAAAGAAAAAAAAAACAAACCCAAAGCTTCCTGAAAATATGCAGCCTCAAGGTCTGGTTTGTAAGGCATAATTCAGATCTGTGTGTTTTGACCAAGATTTGCTCTGTGTAGACAAGAAATTATTTTCATCAGGTTGCAGACTCTAGAGAGACATCAACTGCTCTACAGATCCCAAACACATAAATAAAAACCAGTCCTGTCATCAGCACCAGCTCCTGATGGAATCCCTGCTATGAGATGCCCAAGTATCACTGTGCTTGGAAAATGATCTGAGCACCAAAACACCCCAAGCAGGCAGCACAGGCAGTGCACAGCAGCAAGAAATGTCATACTTTTACAGAGACCTGAAGTTCCAAGAAATTAAACTATTTAAGGCCACAGAGGAAACCTGTAAACCTATGAGGAATCAAAGGTGAGTGTGAAGGACATCAAGTAAGCAAAATCTATAAATAATAAAATGAGAACCTTGGGTACCATAAGGAATTAGACAATCTGGGGGCACTGAGAGACCTCAAAAACCTCTAGTACACTTATTTTTATTTTAAAAGAGGAAATGACATGGTCAGAGCTTCCTTTACTGGAGTTCTGTTAAGGGCAGAGAGCAAGGAGGTGGCAGTTCTTGGTATTTTCTTTGGGTGATTTGTCCTGACAGTCCCCTTTTGAAAGGGCTTACTGGGATTCCCAGTTCTTTGGCAGGCAAGAAAGAGAGGAGGGAAAGGCCAATCTTTGCAAATATTTTCTATTACTTTTTCCTTTCACCACTACATCTTCCACATTTTGAATTAATTCAATTTCTTTGGCATCCTGGTCAAAACCCACTGTGTTTCAAGGAAAATTCATATCAAACCCATGCCAAAATTGTACATTTCAGTGTTTTTGGTACAAATTAGACTAGACTGAGTTGGCCCAACAGATTACCAATAAAAAGAAACTTAAAACATTATGCACTTACAGATTTGCAGTCCACAGGGAATTTAAACCAGATGATTTTCATGTGTGTTTTCTGAGTTATTTCAGTAGAAATGGTTTAAAGAAGAATTTAATTTACACTATGAATTGAAAACACATCTTCATTAGTGTGTCAGTATAGGGAAATTCTTTTAATTCATGCTTCCTTTGTGAGGATGTTCAGAAGTTGCTCCTAAAAAAACCACATCGATCTGGGGAGATTTCTTCCTTAATACAGCTTTGAATAAAGTTGAAGGGCTACCTCCTGCCCACTTCTGGCACTCTTTATCACACACTTCTGTAGGTAAAAGGACTCAGTCCTGGACTCTCAGGGGCACAGTGCAATCAGCCTCACCCTTGCCTGAGGATTCAGCC
Source organism: Acrocephalus scirpaceus scirpaceus (assembly GCA_910950805.1). Classification (NCBI taxonomy): domain Eukaryota; kingdom Metazoa; phylum Chordata; class Aves; order Passeriformes; family Sylviidae; genus Acrocephalus; species Acrocephalus scirpaceus. The sequence goes on from OU383776.1 coordinate 71,256,909, forward strand.
CACCTCCAGTACAAATGATCATTTAAATGATAATTTAACCCTTGAATTCACTGCACAGGGGATCAGACATCCTGAAAAAGACCAGAGTGATGTTTCCCTCAGCTGAAAGGCTTTGTCTCAAGGTAACATCCAAGCTTTGCTCAGTAACAGAAACGTGGCCAAGCAAGTGGCCACATGCCTTACAAAAGGAAGGTTATGCCATTCCCACCCAGCCAACCCCACTCATACAATTTTTTTATTTGTATCACAAATTCATCTCTCAGACTTATAAACACTCTTAAGATCCCCCCCTATATCCTGGTATATTTTGTTGCCTGGAAAAGTTCTGAATTTCTGACAGTTTAAACTAGATCAAGTATTTAGTTAGTGGAGGAGACAAGAATCAGGGTTTTGGTGCTTCTTATTTCCCCATTTCTTTCCTCCCCCTGGGTTTTTCCAGCATGTCAGTTGTCTCTCTACAGTCACACTTCTACTTTTGTTACCTCAGCTGCTCTGTGCAACACCGTTTTTATTGAACTGTTCCTTTGGTCCCACCGCTATATTCTAGTTGTCATCCTCTGAGCTTTTCCCATCTCCTCCTTGTGCAACCAAAGGCCTGCAAAGCCTAAAAGACACGATTTCTGACCCAGAAGAAAATCTTTGTTTAATTCCCCATAGGGAATGCCACCTCTCTGTTGAATTCCACCCTGCAGAAGCAAAGCCACACTACAGAGCTGGTCCATCACCTCAGGAGTCCTGTTGCTCCTCTTGCCCTCACTTCTCACCAGCAAACATCCCAGGAGAATAAATCAGTACATTCTGCACCGTCCATGGTGGATGTCACCCACTCTACATGAGCAGGGATTGTGCACCTCCCAAAGCCACAGGAAAAGATCCTCAGCTACATTCAGGGAAGCAGCAGCTGTGGCAGGTTTAGGCACTATTTCTCTGAACTGCTGTCCATCCCAGTGCCCTGATCAAGAGACATTTCATCACGGAGCAGGAGCAATGTGTGTCAGCGCAATGATCCCACACTGTCTCTGCCTGTGGTGACCTCACCCACAGCAAGTACAAGAACACCACATTTTAGATAGATAAGCCCAGTACAGAGAGTAGAGGTCTTACTGTCCCTGAGCTGGCTGTGAAAGGAGGCATAACAAGTGATTAGGAATAAAGCTTACAGCATAAGAGATAATATCTCATCTGGCCTAGAGCTTGCTGGTACAAAGTCATCCTGTCAGAGCAGTTTGTTCCACCTCAATCCAGAAGAGTGAGCTTATACAAAAGAGCAAGAAGGCTGTGTCTTCTGGGATCACACTATTTCTAACAATGCCCTTGGAAACTCGAAGCCAAATTTATGGTATAGCTATGCCACAGCCTTACTGAAAATATACATTTTTTCAAAAAGGGCTTGAGGCCCAGATACAATTTTTGCCTCCATCCATGAAATATATAGTACAATAACAAATGCAAAAGTCCCCCAGAGCCCTAACCAGCCATCTGGACATTTACAAATGTCATCAGACATTTCCTTGGCATAGGCTAAGCTGTGAAACAGTTGGTGTAAATGATAGGAGGAACACAGCAGAAAAAATATTATGGAGCAAAGTACTGTGGTTGAAAAAGTCATTACCCTCAGCCTGTAATCTGGCATTGCAAACAATTCTACTTCCATCAGTGCCTTCAAATCAGAGTGGGTTGTCAGTCAAAAATATATGCACAGTTCAATTTCCCAGCCTTGCTCAATTACAAGTTGCAGTGCTGAACTGCAGGAAATTTTGCAGCCTGTCTTTATGCAGTTGTGATGGCTCCTTCTGGACTTAAGGCTCTGTGAATGTTTGAAACACTCAGAAAGGTAATGGAATAATAAAAATAAGAGTTCTGCATACTCCTTAGCTGGAGGAAATCTAAATCATCACAAATGCATATTACATTGGGAAATTCCCAATTATAAAGGCTTCAGCAGGCCACAGCAGTGAAAGAAATTTGGCCTATATGTAAAATGAGATGAAAAAAAATTGCAACAATTTCTGAAATGACATTTTTGGACTAGTCAGTTCTATGTACATAAAACATGTTGCTCCTAGTAACAGAAATGCAAACATCCTCCAGAGACTGCAAGTGTAATTTGGGTGGGATTTTTTAAAACTACTTAAGGTACTCTGCAAATCAATTTCCACTGAACTTCCAGGTGTGTTGAGTTTCCACACTCATGTCCCACCCTCCCTTCTCAGACTGTAACTGGCAATCCCAAAGAGCAAAGTCTTCAGCACAAAACTGAAACTAATTTTGAAGGAGGATTTCGATACAAGAAAGTTTTAGGCAGCTTGTATATTTTGAAAATTTCAGTAAGACAATATTCATCAGCTAAATATCTCCACCAACAAAAAGAAGAGAGTGGCAGATTTCATGAGCTCAAACTGGTGTTGTTTCACACAAAATGTTGGCTTCACTTTCAGTAAAGTGATTCTCAACCTGACTTGTAACATTGCCAGGTAACCACAGAGAAACAAATATTCAGTTCATGACACCCCCAAGAAATTTTGCATGTCAAATGGCAAGATGAATTTGTACTCAAAATAAGGGGGTTTTGCACAGATTGCAGAAATGACATTTCAGCAACTCTTTGAACACAATTACATCTGAAGTTTTGTGACATGGACATACTATTCTTTCTGTATATATGGCAGAAAAGTTGCTTAGTCAGAAAAGTTTCATGACAAATTTTTATGGGCAAACAAACAGACAAAGGAAGCCAGGAGGACAAATATTCATTGAAAACCAACTTCTTAGTGCAAATGTCAATGCTTAGAAGCCACAGGAGCAGATAAAATAACGTGCAAGCTAAAGCTAGATCTGACATAGAAATTCTGGAAGAAAATGCCTCTGAAAACAAAGAGGCAACATTTTTAAATTGAACATAAATTGTGGGAAAATTTTTCAACCTCATTTCCTCACCATATTTAGGAGAAAGTCCATAAAATCAGCAGCTAGAGTCTGTAACCACCAGGCTGCTCTGAGAAGAGGAAAGGTTTTGGAATCCTGCACACAAAAGATGTTCCCTGATACTATTTAATATGAGACCTAAAAGTAAGTAAGCAGTGGAATCCCTCTGGCTTTCACAGGAATTTTTACTTTCACATAGCATGAAATAATCCTGTATTTTAGAGCTTTTCTGGATGAGCACCTTCCCAAAATAAGAAAATACTTGACACAAGCAAGAATGGTACAACAAAAACTTCAGGTGATCTCAGCTGCCACATTTCTTAATGTGAAAAAGAAAAGGAATATTAAATCAAAAATAATAAAACCCAAACAAACAAGCAAGAAAACCCACCTTGCCATAATGTTTTCCTTACTTGTTAAATTGATGAAACTAAAACTCTTCATCTTTGACTTTACATATTTTGTATTTTTTAGCAGATACATATATATATATTTCAAAATGCCCATTTTTCAGCTGGTTTAATTAATTTTTCATTTCCCTGTGATTCTGCTAAAGAAGATAGAAAGAATAGAGAAGTATGGAAAAAAATAAAAGTTACCCATTTCTTTCTTTCCACCTGAAGCCACAGAAAATTTCATTGAAGTGATATGCTGATACAACCCTCCCATCTTTTACTGATTTTAAAAGAAAAATACAGGCTTTCTATACAATGTGCCTGCTTTAGTCTTCCTTCTGAATGCTATTTCAAGACTGTAAAACACTGGCTCTTCCCCTCACCAGAAACTATTGCTGCCTGGCACAGGAGTGTGAGCTGAGAGAGTGGAATTTGATAGACTTTGGTCAGAGGAGGGTAAGGATGCCTGGACAAGCCTTTCCCAAAGCTGCTAAGGCTTACCAATGGTGTCAGACCTCAGACAAAGGGCTGCTGGTAGAAAATTGTTGCTTTAACAATTGTTTGATGTTATCAAGGCCAGGAGAGAAACAGGTTGTTCTCTCCTGGTAACATTATGCTCGGCAGCCTTCGGGAGCACTGACCAAGATCTCCTGAGCATAAACCTGTGTCAGCCCAGCACCTCATGGCCCTCTAAAAAACCACCTTCTCACAACCTCTCTGAGGTAAAGTAGGTTTACCTTTGTAGGTTTTGTTTTGTATTGGTGGCTTCTCAGAAAAACAAGCTGAAGGACCAGGAGTAGAAGGGTCTCCAGAGCTGTGAACACCTATCAGGGCAGGATGAAGGCAGGGTTTATGCTGTACCTCATCCAAATACCTCAAATACCTCAGTCTGTACAGTTATCTTCAAAACACAGGAGTCAGGATGGAACTGCTCTTCGCAGACTTTTCTGTGAGACATTTGACATTTGTTTTTCAAAGTTTCTGTTTTGGCAAGCAACATCCCAAGAATTAATGAAAGCAAAGAATTAGAGTATTTATTTTAAAGTGCAAGCTTACTACAGTCATTTATAAGTGGTCTTGAGCCACAATCATTTTCCAGCTTTACTAAGGTCCAGGAAATGGCTTACCTTTAAAAGCAGCAGTTCTGAAGGGAAGACCTGGATCTCTCCTGGATTTCTGTTCTTGCTTTATGTGTGCTGGGGCTTGAGTCTCCATGAACTGCTCTGAGATCAGGGAATAACTTTTGATTTTTGTATCTATATAAAAACCCAAGGAATTACTTGTAGATATCACAAGAGTCACGTGTGAAAGCCATTCACAAAATCCCCTCCTCAGACAGAAGTGTAAAGAATTTATGAATGTGGGATGAGGGGAAGATGGAAAAATCACATATGTCAAACATTTCTGGGCCTCTCACTGCAGACCCAAAATGACCTGTTGCTCCTGTTCCTTTTCTACAAATAACTCTGGACCTCCATGCACACTAGAATTCAATGAGACATAGAAACATAGATCCAAAACGCCACTGGGGTGCAAGGTCAGACCCCTTTAAATGGTTCTGCATCCACAGAAAAAGTTCCCAAGGCACAAAATTGTTTATATTGTAAAACTTTGGCAAAGGAGCATGAAACACAGGAAAGAAGAAAAACAACAAGACCACCACCACACATACCAAAACCCAACCCCAAAAAAACCCAAACAAACAAACCAAAAAAACCCAAAAGACAAGGATGATGATGATGATGATGATGATGATAATAATAATAATAATAATAATAAGTATCCACTGTATAGGAACTGCAAGGATAACATCCACTTTTCATTAAAGTAGTTAAACATGCACAAAAATACACAAACTTGAATATCTATCATTCCTGACAAAGTTTTTAAGAAACATAATTTATTTTGTCCACATTAATGTGGGAACACAAATGGGGAGGAGATTAGTTATCATCTGACTTTCTCTCTAGGTCATGTTAGGAAAATAAAAGTGATCATACTGTACACAGAACTAGAAATATTGCAAGTAAATAAATCATATTGTAAAAGAAATATGAAAATATATATATGACATTTAGGTTATTCACAATCTACTCAAAAAAATTTTATCAGATAAACTGTACTGTCACTATTCAACGCAGTTCTTACTGCAAAAATCCAAAAATTAGGAGAATTATTTGTAACTGGACATTAAAATTCACTCTAAATCGATGATGTTAAGAACTATTTCTCATGGTGCTATGGAACACAATAATAAAGACAGCAGTTTGTTCAGCATTAGATAACAAATCATGGTTTAGAAAATGCTTGTGGAAACAAAGTATTTTGAAACCAGCTTGTCACATATCTTACCAAAACCACACTGAGCTATAAAGAAGAGTTTTTTCTCCAGAAGTGTCACTTTCATCTTTGTAAAGCAGATTCATTAAAACATCTCTGCTTTCTTCCCATTGAAATACAAATGAACACAGAAGAAAACTCCAGGTGAGAGAGTTTGAGCTCATCTGAGATTCTGGAAATGCAGGACAAAGCCATCAGCAAACCCCTCATAGACATCTGCAGAGGTGGGACTTCTCTCTGATCTGAATTTGTGGCTTGGGCTCTGAGTGAGAAGTTGATAAATTGATGTTTCACCCACTGTAACCCACATTTCCAGTCTTCCTCCAGTTCTGATAATCTGCTGTGTTCATGTGGTGCATTACAGGGCACCAACACCTTTAAAACAATACGCTGTATTAATTAGTAATGAGTTACTATCCTATGGCATGGCCTTCAAGTGTGTTAATATTCCTGGGAAAAAACACAAGGGAAGGATGTCTACCTCCTGTAATTTGTCATCATACAATGTCCAGTAGGGAAGGCTGCAAGTCTCCCATGGTCACAGGACCAGACAAGAGATTTTGGGGGAATTGAGGCAGCTTCCCTTTCAGAGCACATGTATGATTAAATTATCAAAAATTATGCGTCTCCCCAGCACAGACTGGAATTGGTGGATACCTCAATTAACATCACAGGTCAGATATTAGGAAAAGCACACTTTCACTGA